>CM062804.1:282962109-284162109 GCA_031772625.1 Pinus tabuliformis | reverse complement strand
TTACTTGTGTGAATGCAAGCAGGGGTTGAAAGTTGAAACTAGGAATTTAGGATAAACTTCTGTGAAATTTTTCTTTGAGATGACTCTGAATTCTATTTTGAATATCAAGGGATGCCACCTTTCAAGCATTACACTTCAAGCTCACACTTCAAGCTCACAACATTTGGGAACCAACTCGAGGTTCACTTTGGACATTTACTTGTTTAGAGTTCAAGAGTCAGATATTTTTATTTGTTTCCCAGAGTCAATCTACATATACTTTCATGAAATGAGGACACATTTTGGAAATGGTTGTGATCTTTTGATCTGGTAAAATGGCATTGGTCAATTGTCTTTATCTCTGTTCAAGGAGTCTTGCAGTTATGAGCTAGTAGAGTTGGAGCGCTGAGTGAAAGGTTCACCTATAGCAATGTAAGGCAATGATCTTTAGATGCTTTTGGAATCCGCGCTTGCAAAGCCTTTCTTTCAAAATAAATATAAAACCTCAGAAGGAAATATATTGTTTAGAGGCACATATCACTTATCAATAACTATAGACACAGGTTTGGAGACTTTGATCCCGTGAAAACAAATTCTTAGAACCTAAAAAGCAGTATTATATGGCAAATTTTAAATAGCCCTTTCTTCCTCCTTGGCCTTCTGTTTCTGTGGCACGTGAAGCTCCTTGTTGATCAACCATGCCTGGCAGGCCTCTGTTTCAAGGACTAGACCTTTTGGGAGTTAAAAAGAGAGGGAAGGGGATTCAGTCATGGATAAGAATAGATAAAAATAAGATCTCTCAAGTTTTGGAGGTAGATAAATTAACAATAATGAAGGGTTGTGACTTGTTGTCTACAGATATCCATCTTTCAGATCCATTATTTTTATGTCCTTCCACTATTCTGGGATGAGAGAGAGAAATTGTAGTGAATCTAGAATAGATAAGGTGTACAATCACAGTTGATGAAGTATTGTTGTTAAATTCATTGGAAAGATATATTCTACAGTATGTGGCAGAACTACAGAGGCATCTAAATGTTTGAAATGACATGGTTAACACTATGTGGCATCCTAGAGAACAAGGAAGCTTAAGATTTCCACTAGTGCCAAGTAAATAAGAACTGAGGGATCATGCCACGTTTGGTAGTGCATAGTCTAGCTAGCAAAAATCAATTAGTGATGCTGAACTTTATAGTGGTTCATATGTAGATGATTTTCCCTTTGAATTCAAGGCACTGGAGGTTTCTTTGCAGGCAGCTTGCACATTTCTAGACACCAAGGCATGTAACAAACTTATTTATATTCTCATATCCTAATTGTTGTACCTCTATTGATTGTGAAGTATGTTTAGTAATACTTTAACTCATTTTTTGTCTAATTTGTTTTCTAGATCTATCTCTCTAACACACACTCTCTGATAGATGCATGCACGCACATCTATTCATACCATGCATGTATTTTCACTTTCTCTACTATGTACAAAGAGAACATGGGTTTTGGCCAAAAGCTGAAGGTTCAACTGCAGTGAAATGTTGGCAAAAGCTACCAGAAAATGTCGTGGAATGGAAGTGTAGAAACGTAGCTGGAAATGTTAAAATTTTCAATTGAATTTGCAACCAATGCCTGCACAGCCAAATGTGTGAAGGCCAACAGTAAAGGATTATGTAATATTCCCATCTAGGGGCTATTTTATGTTCATACTTCTTGAAGTTATTGTGTTTGACATGTTTAGTCAATTTGTATATGAAATATAAGCCTTAACTTTTGATACAAACTCATGCATAGCTGGTGAACAATTGTATATAATTTTGAAATTACCTCTTATATTGACATAAAAATTTCTTTTTCATATTTTCTTAAGAGGTGAAAAAAATCACTGAGTCTACTCCCAAGCCAAACCATACTTGGGCTTGTTGTCAAGCCAAATTAACTCCATCCTCAGTCTGACTCTCTGTCCATGAGTCAAAATTGCTAGAAGTGAGTTGATTTTATGAGTACTCATGGGCATGAATCTTGTTTTCAGCTATTAATATAAATAAGGCTGCATTTCTAGATCCCATTTGTGTTCTTATCTCTGTCAAAAATTTATTTCTTTTAGAATGCTAAGTGTGCTATATTTATTATAATTTTATCATTTTGGGATCTTACAATCTCCAACCACACAAGAACAACTTTCCTAAGAAGGTAAGCTCACCAACTCAGACCAGCCTAGTCTCTTATCAACTAGCTGCAAGAAACCAAAACTCCATTCCGGATATCTTTCTGAATTGCCAAGGCATCCTTTTATGCTTCTCCTCCACCTACTCCAAGTGGTGATATAGTTACTCCATAAGTATGTGGCCACGATATATAGGCCAATGAATGGATAGAATCTCCAACAACCTCCACCCAAGAGATAAGGTTAATTTCACCGACCACATGAGGACACGACTAATTACATGAAGACCATGGCTGTTAGATCATCTCTAATTGCCATTGACGAAGGCCACCAGCTTTTGGATGAGCATGTAAACTTGGTCTAGGTTTCCCTTGGAAACTCCTTCTAAGGGCATCCCTATATTCCAAGCACCTTTTCTCTGTGGTACTCTTCCACTTACTAATGTGGACACACCCTCTGCACTGCTTTCTAGTGTGAACATACCACACAATGACAAAACAGAGCATTTAAACTCTCTCTTTTTTTTTTTTGTTAAGAATGGAATTGGTGTTTCTTCCAAGCTGGAAACAATAGATATACGTAATGTAACATATGTTATTTAGATTTTATTTCAAGCACTAGTCATATTAGACGAAGGCCACCAGCTTTTGGATGAGCATGTAAACTTGGTCTAGGTTTCCCTTGGAAACTCCTTCTAAGGGTATCCCTATATTCCGAGCATCTTTTCTCTATGGTACTCTTCCACTTACTAATGTGGACACACCCTGTGCACTGCTTTTGGATGAGCATGTAAACTTGGTCTAGGTTTCCCTTGGAAACTCCTTCTAATCGCCATTGACGAAGGCCACCAGCTTTTGGATGAGCATGTAAACTTGCTCTAGGTTTCCCTTGGAAACTCCTTCTAATCGCCATTGATGAAGGCCACCAGCTTTTGGATGAGCATGTAAACTTGGTCTAGGTTTCCCTTGGAAACTCCTTCTAAGCGCATCCCTATATTCCAAGCATCTTTTCTCTGTGGTACTCTTCCACTTACTAATGTGGACACACCCTGTGCACTGCTTTCTAGTGTGAACATACCACACAATGACAAAAAAGAGCATTTAAACTCTCTCTCTTTTTTTTCGCTGTTAAGCATGGCATTGGTGTTTCTTCTGAGCCAGAAACAGTAGATATACGTACTGTAACATATGTTATTTACATTTTATTTGAAGAACTAGTCATATTAGATGTATTTTTTACGTAGCAGAGTCTGTTGTATCAATTGAGCTTGAGAGATTTGTTTTATTTGTTGAGTTCTGTAAAGAAGTAACTTTTCTTCATTTTATTTCTTACCATTTATTTTTCCCTTTGAGCTGACTAAAATTAGTTAATGGAAAGAAAAGACTTTTGTTATGAAACCAGCTCAAGAAAAGATAGAAAAGATAGATCAACGCCTTAGAATTCAGCCTCTTCGAGGGGGTGTTATAGACATTTTTGTGCCTCGCAGCATGGAGCATGAAATGTCAATAATTACAGGGATCCTCAGTCCCTAAACATGTTGTTCTTACCCCTAAAAGAACAAGGTCATCAAACAACAGCACTTCCAATCAGTTCTCCACCTGAAAACACTTCAAAACAGGCTAATTTTGGATCATGTCAGCTGCTCCACTGAGCAACTGCGCTGAATGTCAACTGCTCTTCCTTGTACCTGCGCTGAAAGTCAAAAGCAATGAAGGCTACCTGCACTGGGCGAGATTGGCCAAGTGGCACAGTCATTCTGCAAGGTGTCAATTGCCCAGGAAGCTTCCAAACTGACACTTGGTTCATAAGATTCGCCCTGTGATGAGTAAGAGGTACTTGATCACCATGTGTAAGCAAGGATCTCCAAGTGGACTCAAGAACTGAAGATTAACTGAAGAGGGAGAGGACACAAGGCAGCTTTATGTCAGTCTCAAGCTGACTCATCCTCTCTTCTTCTCTCCTATATATAGAGCTCTTCTATGAGGTCTAAAGGGGGCTGGAATTTTGTGTAAAGCAAGGAGGTGCTGTTGGATTATAGTTAGAGCTATTGGGTGATTGTTTTACTAGAGGTGAAGAGGAGAGTTCTTGCTGCTGGGGAGGTGCTGCTGGATTGGAGCCATCATTGGTTGTAACCTTCTCAGAACCCTGTTACTTCTATCAATAAAGTTTTGCATGTTCTCCTATATACTTGTATTGCATTGATGTATTGTATTTACATGTATATCTGATTCACTCTAATCCATGCATCAGTTATGAGTACTTGTATCTTGTAGTTTCCTCTCTCGTTTTGTGCAGGGCTTGTGTGTAGCTGGACCGGCAAAGAGAGCAAGGAGCTGGGAACAAGAGACAAAGAGAGAGGATCAAGATCGACTAAGCGAAGGATACCAGGTTGGTTGATCATTTCTTCCCCCTCTCTGTACTTTCATAAAGGAAAACATCAAAGCTTTACTTTCAGTTGTTGCTAAAGATTGTCACCTTTAGAGTAGGGATAGGGTCATCCGCATCGGATACTTTTCCCCACAATAGGGGGCAACCTCCTTTACATTACATAAATGAACAATTCTTGGATGATACAAATGACAAAACCTCCTTTCTATATATAGGAGTCTAAGGAGTCACAATATAATCTAGCCGACCTAACAATAATAATATAAAGCCACAAAAATAACAATAGAGGGATTCTATGGGGCACAGTAATAACAATATGGGGGAAATAGGGGCACAACAAGATTAATAAGGGTTATAACTATAATAGTAATGGGGTAATCACTGGTATTATAGGGACCCAACATGCCCCTCTCCTTCAAAAAAGTGTTGTCCTCAATGCTTGAGTAGTTCTGGATATTTCTGTATAAAATTCTCATCCTCCCATGTGGAATCTTCAACGGATAAGTTCTTCCACTTGATAAGATACTCTGAAATTGATCGTTTTCGTAGCTATCGAGTTCTTGTTTCTGTGACTGCTTCCGGTTCCAATATAATTTTTCCTTCCTCGTCCAGTTCTGGCAATATTGTTTGAACTGGGAGCTTGTCGCCTGTAACCTTCTTTAAACATGAAACATGGAAAACTGGGTGCAATTGAGAAGCTCCAGGAAGCTCCAATTTGTATGCCATAGTACCAACCTTTTGCAACACCTTGTACGGACCATAATACTTTGGTGATAATTTATTATCCTTCTTAGCTTGATTGAGGGACATTTTCTTATATGGTTGTAGCCATAGGAATACCCAATCACCTACATCAAAACTTCTTTCAGTGCAATGTTGATCTGCCTGTTGTTTCATTCTATTCTGTGCCAACACAAGGTTATCCTTTAAGAGTTGGAGGACTTGTTGTTGACGTTCGATGTGATGTTCCACTACCTAAACCTTAGAATTTTCTCTTAAATATGATGTGATGGATGGTGGTTGATACCCATAAAGTTCCATAAATGGGGTCATTTTTGTTGCTGTATGGAAGGAAGTGTTATACCACCATTCAGCCAAAGGCAACCATTTGACCCATTTTGTCTATTTATTAGATACAAAGCAACGAAGATATCCTTCCAAACATTTGTTTACTATCTCAGTTTGCCCATCAGATTGAGGATGATAAGATGAGCTATGAGCTAACTGAGTACCAAGACAAGAAAATAATTCTGTCTAAAAATTTCCTGTGAAAATGGGATCTCTGTCACTTACAATAATCTTTGGGTTTCCATGTAGCTTTTGAATTGTTTCCATAAATGCAGTAGAAACTGTACTAGCTTTAAATGGATGTGATAATGCACAAAAGTGTGCATACTTGGTAAGTCTTTCAACTACCACCATGATGACACTCTTTCCCTCAGACTTGGGTAAACCTGTGATAAAATCCACTGAAACCTCCTCCCAACATTGGCTTGGAACGGATAAAGGTTGTAATAGACCCAGCGTCTTAATTGTTTCAACTTTATTTTGTTGGCGAACCAAACATTCCACCACAAACTTTTGAATATCTGATTTAAGGCCATCCCAAAAAAATTCCTTCTTAACCCTGTGGTAAGTTTTTAAAAATCCTGAGTGCCCTCCTAAGGGAGAAGTGTGCAATTCCATAAGAATCTTTTGTTTTAGCTGGGAATTCTTACAGAGGTATAAGCGATCTTTGTACCATAACGAATCATTTTTCCAGCTAAATGTATCAAACATACTAGAATCTTGTTGTAACTTTCGAATAAGTGCCCACACTTCTTCGTCATTCTTCCATTCCTCCCTTACTTGGTTCATCCAATCTGGCTGGATAATAGAAATGACGCACAACAACGCTTCCACATCCTCATCCCTTCTTAAGAGTGCATCTGCCACCACATTTTGCTTCCCTTTTTTGTAGATGATTTCAAAGTCATAACCCAACATCTTTGTGACCGACTTTTGTTTCTCTTCAGAGGATAATCTTATTTCTAAAAGGTATTTAAGGCTATCATGATCCGTTTTTACCTTGAAGTGTCTTCCCATTAGGTAGGGTCGCCATTTCTTAAGTGCATGGAGTATTGCCAACATTTCCTTCTCATAAATAGTTTTGCGTAAAAGCTTTCCCTTGATTGGACGACTTTCAAAAGCAATGGGTCTTTCATCTTGCATTAGAATAGCACCAATTCCATTTCTTGAAGCATCACATTCCACAATAAAGGTTTTTGTGAAGTCTGGTGTAGCTAAGACCGGTGCTCGGCACATTACCTCTTTAAGATGTTCAAAGGCCTTTGTTGCTTCCGGAATCCATGAAAATGCATCTTTCTTCATTAATGTTGTTAGAGGTGCTGCTATTCTCCCATAATTCTTAACAAACTTGCGATAATACCCTGTCAAATCGAGAAATCCTCCCAGATACTTTATGGATGTGGGGATTTTCCATTCCTTAATGGCTTTATTTTTGCTAGGGTTTACCTTAACTCCTTCATGAGATACAATATGACCCAGATATTCCACCTCCTGGACTCCAAAGAAACATTTGGATCCTTTTGCATATAATTGTTTCTCCTCCAATAGTTGTAGCACCCTTGAAA
This sequence comes from Pinus tabuliformis, assembly GCA_031772625.1. Taxonomy (NCBI): domain Eukaryota; kingdom Viridiplantae; phylum Streptophyta; class Pinopsida; order Pinales; family Pinaceae; genus Pinus; species Pinus tabuliformis. Next base: position 284,154,951 of record CM062804.1, on the reverse strand, counting down.
TGTTGAAGGTGCATTGGTAAGGCCAAAAGGCATGACCAAAAATTCATAACGACCCTCATGAGTTCTAAATGTTGTTTTTAAAATGTCTTCAGTCTTCATTCTGATTTGATGATATCCTAAATGAAGGTCCAACTTGGTGAAGTAAATTGATCCATGCAATTCATCCAGTAATTCATCAATGACAGGAATGGGGAACTTATCTTTAATAGTGAGCTTGTTGAGCTCCATATAATCTGGACACATGTGCCATGATCCATCCTTCTTGTGCATCAATACTACTGGAGCAGAGAAAGAACTTTGAATTGGTTGAATTATACCAGCCTCTAGCATTTATGCAACCATACGTTCAATTTCACTCTTTTGGACATAGGGATATCTGTACAGCCTGATGTTTGGAGGAGCACTTCCTGGAATCAGATGAATAGAATGATCATGATCACGCATAGGTGGGAGAGCTTTGGGAGTCTCAAATACCTTGGAATGATTGTCCAGGACTTTTTGGAGATCTGGATAAATAGATGATTCTGATGTGGAAACATCTAGCGAACATAATTGTGTAATTACACCACTTTGCTCCTTTTCTAGAAGCTTTTTCATACCATTAGAGCTGATTATCTTTCATGGTTTCCCTGCAATACCCCTTAATTCAACTTCCTTTCCTTCCATAGAAAATTTGATGAAAATTTCTTGAAAATTAAAATCTATTGTACCCAAGGATTGTAGCCATTGGACTCCTAGTACAACATCAGCGCCTCCGATTGGAATGGAAAGCATTGGACTAGTCAATACATATTCTCCCATGGATAGCTTGATATTATGGCACTTTCCAGAGAAATTTATTGTTCCTCCATTTGCAATCATCACTTGACACTCTGGTATTGGATATAGGAAGCAATTCAATTCTTTTGCTACCTTACAATGAATAAAATTGTGGGTGCTTCCTGAATCAATCAACACTATTACCTTTTTCTTCTTGATTTGTCCTTCTATATTGATGGTTTGAGGAGTGGTAATTTCTTCCAATGCAATACAAGATATGGTTAGATTTATTTGTTCTTCATCTAGGCTTTGTTCCTGGAGTATATCCTCTTCTTTGACCTTTCTTGCTCCTTTTCTTCTTCCTCTTCACAATCTATGTAGAATAATTTCTTCTCAGCACACTTATGACCTTTAGTGTATTTTCTATCACAACTGTAACAAAGCCCTTTTGCTCTTTTTTCTTCCAATTATTGTTGTGTCAACCTTATATGTTGTGGAAGACTAGAGGCAACAACACTTCCGTCTTTATAGTTGTGAGTGGTATGCTTCCTGGTTTCCATAATTTTGCTTTCCATTTTTCTTGCTAACCTGAATGCCTTCTCTAATGAATCAGGTTCCCAAAGGTGAAAATCATGTTGGATATTATCCTTTAAAGACCCTATGAACACATCAATCCTATGCTCCTCTGGAATATCTTTTACCCTTATGTTCAATTTTTGGAATTCCTCAATGTGCTCCATTATTGAACCCTTTTGTTTGAGACTTATCAATTGGCTAAACAAAGTGTTGCTTTTTGTATCGTCATAATGTTCTATCAATTCTTCTGTAAAAATTGCCCAAGTGATTAATTGTTTAAGAGAGCAAAGACATTGATACCATACAAACTGATTTGGTTCCAAATATAAAGTTTCCATACGTACCTTTTGTGTGTTTTGCACATTATTGAGATTGAAGAATTGCTCCATCTGTAATATCCATGTGGTAGGATCCTTGCCATCAAATTTCCTCATATCGATTTTTGGAATATGGTGGGTCTTCGATCCAACATTAGAGTCTATGGAATCATGATTAACATTTCTTTTGTTCACATCATGAGTTTCCTTTACAACCTTTTCACCATTAGTAAGTATTTCTTGTAGAAAATTTGTCAAATCTGTCTTCAAAATCTGCCATGTCTGTCTTCAAATTTGTCTTCAAATCTGCCATGTCTCTCTTCAAACTATCTTCGAATCATCCATCTTAGCTTCCATGCCCTTTATCTTAGATTCCACACCATTTATCTTAGATTCCACGCCATTTATCTTAGCTTCTGTTAGCTTTTGTAAGCGTGACATTTGTTGCACTTGTTCTTGTAATTTTGATATATCATGTAGCATTTCTTCCTCTTCTTCATGAGTCATGCTAGAGCTTTCAGGTTCCTTACTAGGTGTTTGAATTTTCTTTCCTCGGGGCATCATTTACCGATAATAATGCTTTACTATGCCCTTTGAATTCCTTCAAACCAAGCTTACGCAAAAATTAAAAAAAAACTACACACATTTTTTCAATTTGTAGAAGCCTGATATTGAATCTGATGTATCTCTGTAAATTCAGATCATCCAGTTCTGAAATTGCGACCTGTAGTAGCCTTCTGTGTCCTCTTTCCAATGCCACAAGTCTGACCCAAATTGGATTCTCCAAGGAAGAGTTATGCGAAATCGCCCACGGTGACTTGATTATAGACTAGTTCAATAGAGCGAACTTGTATGACATTCCACGAGTTACTATTTCGACCTTTGGATCTAAAAAATGCACACAAGAAACTAAATTCTGTCCTCTTTCTGTACCTTCATACAAAATTTCAATCCGATCCCCAGAGAGAAAGTTATGACGATTTTCCCCAGGTCACCTGTTTGGAATGTAATTCAGGAGTCTGCAAAAAGACCAACTTCCTCAGATCATATCTTCGAAAATATAGCGCCAAAAGCTCTGAAATTCAGAACCGAGGTTCAGTGTGATTTCTTCTCAAATGGGTTTTTTTTAAACTTCTGAAACATTGCAGAAAAAAGTTATAGTGAAAATCCCACAATGAACTGTTTGGAGCAGTGAAACCCTAGAATTCAAAGCTCTAATACCAAATGTTATGAAACCAGCTCAAGAAAAGATAGAAAAGATAGATCAACGCCTTAGAATTCAGCCTCTTCGAGGGGGAAACCTACTTTACATTACATAAATGAAAAACTCTTGGATGACACAAATGACAAAACCTCCTTTCTATATATAGGAGTCTAAGGAGTCACAATATAATCCAGCCGACCTAACAATAATAATATAAAGCCACAAAAATAACAATAGAGGGATTCTATGGGGCACAGTAACAATATGGGGGCAATAGGGGCACAACAATATTAATAAGGGGTATAACTACAATAGTAATGGGGTAATCACTAGTATTATAGGGACCCAACAACTTTTTATCATGATCAATGAACTTTCAACTATTTGAGGTTGTTACTGGAGCTGCAAAAAGCAATCAAAAGAAAAAACTACTTTAACCAACAATAGTAGTAGCAAGAACAAGTCTGGTATAAAGGTGTCAGGTCAGGCAATAACTCCAGTTTGGCAGAAAACTCAGAAAACTGATTCATGTGTTTATTCCATAGGTATGTTATTATTTTATACATTAGGAGTGATTGTTCAGTTCATCTTCCGATGACTGTTCACATTACTGATTTATCTATTTTACAAATTCCCAATCATGAAGATTAGGTGTCAACATTCCCCCCTTTAATCTAAAGGGATGTTGGTGAGTCCAAACATCATTCTGAATTGTTCAAGCTTTTCCTTTCCAAGTGCTTTGGTGAAGATGTCTGCAATTTGCTCATTTGTGGAACAATGATGGAGATGGATTGTTTTGGCCTGAACATGATGTCGAATCAGATGATATTTAGTATTGATATGCTTTGTTCGATCATGGAACTTTGGATTCTTGGCCAACTTTATTGCAGAGGTGTTATCAATCATGAGTGGAGTTGATTGTACTTGTTTTACTTGCAAATCTTCAAGAATTTTCCTGAGCCACACAATTTCTTTCGTTGCTTCAGCTGCTGCCATGTATTCTGCTTCAGTTGTGGAATCTGATGGAACTGATTGTTTGCGTGATCTCGAGGAGACAGCTCCTGATCCAAGACTCATAGCATATCTTGAAGTAGATACCCCAGTTTCTTTGTCTCCATCGAAGTCTGAATCAGAGTATCCAATCAAGCTGAAGTCGTCCACCTGTGTATACTTGATTCCAAAGTCTTGAGTTCCCTTCAAGTACCTTAGAACTCTTTTTGCAGCAGACCAATGTCCCTCACAAGGCTTTTGCATGAACCTGGAGAGGATTCCAACAGTAAATGAAATGTCTGGTCTGGTAGTAGTGAGGTAGATGAGACTTCCTACAAGCTGTCTATACTTTGTTGCATCCTCAAATTCCTTTCCTTCAATAGATGTGACCTTTAAGTTTTGTTCCATTGGAGTAGAAAGAGGATTGCACTCTGTCATTCCAAATCTGTTTAACAAATCTCCAATGTATTTCTTTTGAGAAAGAAATATGGATTTTGGATGTTGGGTTACTTCAATGCTAAGATAGTAATGAACATAGCCCAAATTAGTCATTTCAAAACTTTTCCCTAATTCCTTCTCTATGGATGCAATGTAGCTTTCATTGTTCCCTGTCATTAAAAGGTCATCTACATATACCACAAGATACACAACTATTTTGCCAACTTTCTTGACAAATAAAGTTGCATCATCAAGATCAAAATGATTGAAGTTGAGTTTCAGAAGATGCTCAGTTAATTTTTCATACCAGGCTCGCGGTGCTTGTTTGAGGCCATACAAGGACTTCACAAGTTTGCATAATTTATGTTCATGTCCTTTCACAGCAAATCCTTCAGGCTGGGACATAAAAACATTCTCTTTTAGATCTCCATTCAAGAAGGCAATTTTTACATCCATTTGATGGACTTTCCAACCGTTCTGAGCTGCTAGTGCAAAGAGTGTCCGGATGGTGGCCCATTTTGATGTGGGGGAAAAAGTTTCCTCATAATCGACCCCTTCCTTCTATGCAAAACCTGTTGCCACAAGCCTAGCTTTGTGCTTGTCAAGTGAGCTATCAGTTTTGTACTTGTTCTCGTAGACCCACTTGCAGCCAATTGGTTTGGTTCCAAATAGAGGATCAACCAGCTTCCAAGTGCCATTCTTTATGAGAGCATCATACTCCTTTTGCATCACTTCTTTCCATTCATCATGAGAAGCAGCTTCTTTGAAGGAAGTTGGTTCAAAATCTGTAGACAAGTTCAATTCACAATCATAAGTAACATCCATATCAACAGGTGAATTAGAGTCATCTACATCACCTCCATTTTGTCGGTTTGAATTTCTGGTTCCTATTTTTCCAATTTCATCGGGATGAACATTTTCAAGTGTCTTTGTCAGCCATTTTGGGGGACCTTTCTGAGATGGTCCAAGCTGCTCTGTTGATCGAGTTGGGACTGAATCAAGATTGAGTCTCCCAATTCTATCAATTACATCACTTAAAGCATCATCCGTTGTTGGAGTTTCATGCAGGGGAGATTGTTCTTCAGAAGAAGATTCCACATGTTGATCTAGTATAGGAATCCCCCTTCAAGATGTGGAATCTGATTATCAAATTCTTGAAATGATTTCGTTTTTGCGAATCTATCCAAGCGATCAAGTTGCCACTCAACAACATTGTCAGATTTGGATGATTCGAGAAAAATGACATCTCTAGATACAACAAAATTTTTATTTACTTCATCATAGAGGCGGTATGCTTTAGAGGTGTTTGAATACCCCAGGAAGATACACTTACGACTTCTAGCACCAAGTTTGTTTCTATGTACCTTTGGTATCAAAGTATAACAGGTGGAACCAAAGATCCTGAGATGTTTTACCGAAGGAACATGTCCATACCACAATTCATAAGGAGTCTTGATTCTTATAGCATTAGATGGAAATATATTCTTTATATATGCAACACATAGAACAGTATCAGCCCAAAACATTATCTTTACATTTTTGAAGAAAAGCATGGATCGTACCATATTCAAGATTGTTCTATTCATTCTTTTAGCTACACCATTCTTTTGGGGATTATAAGGCCCAGTTGTTTGATGTTTGATCACATGTTGGCGAAGATAGTTTTCAAATCCATTTGATGTATATTCTTTTCCATTATCAATGCGAATAGACCCAATATGAGATTGTGCATCATTTTCAATCCATTTATGAAAATTCTTGAATGTTTGAAAAGCATCAGATTTGTTCTTCAATAAATAAACCCAACACATTCTGGTGTAATCATCAATAAATGTCATGATATATTTATTTCCATTTGCAGAAGGAACAGGCATTGGACCACATAAATCTGAATGAATGAGTTCAAGCTTCCTATGTGCTCTTGAATGTGAATCATGAAAAGACTGTTTGTTATGCTTTCCTAGAATGCAAGCATCACATTGCTTATGTTTCCTAGGAATTGTAGGCAAACCAGCAACACCATTTTTCTTCAATAAGCGGAGACTGTCATAGTTTAAATGTCAAAATCTAACATGCCATAATAAACTTGATGGAAGTGTAACTTCTTCATGATGAGAAATATATGAGAAATGTTGTGCGTGAGCAGAGGTTCCTTGCAGTTTGAGAAGCCTTTCTTCTTCTATTCCCCTCATGACAAGTGAGTGGTCAGATGTTTTTCTTACCTAAAGCTTGTCATCAAACATATGAATGGAGTGACCTTGCTGGCAGATGTGGACCAAGGAAAACAAGTTTCTCTTGAGCTGTGGGAGATATAGAACATGATCCAGAAGAAAGTCTGGAAGACCAGGCAGTTTAAGCCTGATTGTGCCAAGCCCTGATGGCTTGATTTTTGACTGATCTGCAAAGTATACTACTCCATCAACATTGTCAGTGAAATCTTCAAAAAAATTTTACTATGAGTCATATGATAGGTTGCTCCTGAATCAAGCAACCAATCATTTTTCGAAGAAGCAAGTGAAGCATTAAACAAATCTTCATTTACTCCAATGTTACATTGTGCCTCAATATAGTGAGCGGATTCAAGTGCTTTACCTTTGTCTGTATCATTAGTTTTACCTTTCTTTTGGTTTCTTTTCTGCTCAATTTTGTCCCATGGTAGCTTGCATGTAGAAGCATCATGTGATCCATTTCGTTTGCAGTGAATGCAATGCAGATCTGCCTTTTCTCCTTGAGAATGTCTGCCCCCCCTTCCTCTGAAGTATCTTCCTCTTCCTCTTCGTCCACCTCTTCCTCTTGTAGAATCTTGAGCAGGATGCTTTTCTTTATGAGCAAGGCAAATAGTCTCTTCAAAATATTCAAGGATTGTCTTCTTTCCAAAGGCTTTCTCTCTTTCAACAAACTTTTTCACAAGAGAGTCAAAGGTTATATCTTTAAGATTTCCATTTGCTTGTAAAGACTCAAGATAATTGGAGTAAGTAGGATAGAGTGTCTTGAGAAAAGCAATAAGAGGGATATCCAGCTCAACCTTAGTGGATTTGATATCATGTATTATGGATTTTACTTCAGATGCAAGAGCAAGAGGATCATTATTTTTTAGTTCAAGAGTGAAGAGTTTAATCATGAGCTGAACAACTTCAAGTGTGGAATGTGAGTCATAGAGTTCTTTGAGCTTTTGTAAAGCTTCAAAGGTAGTTGAATATGATGAAATATGGCGACTTACTTCTTCATTTACAGATTCTGCGATTAATGCATATGCTTTGCTGTTCTTGTTATCCCAAATGACGAGCTCTTTGTCTGATGTAGGCTGTACTGGGTCATTGTCTCCTTCTCCGACACAAACTCCCTTCCACAACTCAATGAATATGAGGGTGTGTTTTATCATCCGGGACCATTCAGGATAGTTCTCCTTTGCCAGTGAGAACTATTCCTACCATAGAGATGATTGAATGCATTCTGTAAAAGAACTTCTGCTGAAAAGAAAAAAATACTTCTGCTGATATACTGTGAAATTGTACTCAAAAGGGAAAAAAGATTTCAAATACTTTTATGTACTTTTTCTTCAAATCCCTCCAAAGATCTTCATATAATATATCCACCATATTACATATGTACAGACTATTCAAATAGCGTCCAAAAACTTATTCAAGCAGCGTCCAAAACGCATTCAAAACTCAACGCTGGTCAATATATATATATATATATATATATATATATATATATATATATATATATATATATATATATATATATATATATATATATATATATATATATATATATATATATATGTTGTTCAATATATATATATATATATATTAATGGGACAGCGCATTCAAAACATATGCTGGTCAATATACATATACCGAGAGTAGAGAGGAACGATACTTTTAAAACACTATGCTGGTCACTTTAATTTCTGCTGATTTTTCTGTTCAAAATTTTTCCAGAAAATAAGCCATTTTTCAACAAATTTTACCCTAATTTAGAACTAATCCATTGAATGCTTGCTGCCTTCAAAGAAAAGGGAAATCACAATCTAGAACTCATTTTCATGGTAGATCCAAGACAGTTCAAAACGCATTCAAAGTTCAAAATGATAATATCACTGCGCATTCAACATTCAAGTGTTAATACGACTGCGCATTCAAACGTTGTGACTATGCTGTCAGCCCGGAGCGCCCAGACATGGATCTTGGAAACTTCGAAGTGTTGAAAAAGGCTCCAACCAAGGGTATGAGTTGACAGGTATTCACACTCGACACAGACTTTCAGGAAGTTGATGCGAAGCAATCGCCCGTCAACTTACGCTCTTGGTTTGTTGAGCGAGCTTTCTACACGAGACTGCTACAGAATCGTGTTTGACAATACTCAGAATCTGGAAAATCTACAGAGAAATGAATGTACAAATTACCTTTCATAAAAGGCCAATGGTAAACTGACATTCCTTCATCTTCAATTCTCAATGCAGACAAGGAAGATTCGGTATCATACAGTCAGTTTCGCAACTTCATGTTGTTTGTACTGACATAACTCATTGTTAATGATCCATGGAAAATATGGTTCAACGCAGCTACGAGAAGGTCCACTGACATGTTGTTACAAACAGTACCTTTCATAGAAGGCCGATGGTAAACCAACATTCCTTCATCTTCAAAAAAACTTTGAACTGACTCGGCTTGACAACTTCAGCCGCACTTGATTTGATAAGTAGTTGCCTACCATCCAGATGGGTTAATACGAATTGGAACCCACACAATGCCTCCCTCAATAATAAGGTATGCTCAACAATAAGATCATCTCCCTTTTCATGCAGCAACGCCAAATTTTTTTTTTACTCTGACCTAACCGAGCCCAACCGGGTTAGCTTGACCTGGCAATGGAGTCGATAGATTTCTTTGTTTCCATAGTCATGGGGAACTTAAAAAAAACAAATGCTTGAATTCCAGCTCTACCGGCCGATGATCTCTAGTCCATATTAAGCCTTTTTCTACAATGCCTGAAACCCATCATTCCACCACCTGAAATGGCCAACCTCGCCAATGTCAGGCCTATGCACGTCAGAGACAAGCGTTATGGACAGAGCGCAGTGGCAGACGCAGATTATTTCAGAACAGAAGGGAATAAAGCAGAGGCAGAGGCAGAGGTCAGGACAGAGGAGTTACAAGCAGCATAATAGCTAAAACAAGGAGCTGGCTCTGATACCATGTCAGGCCAGGCAATAACTCCAGTTTGGCAGAAAACTCAGAAAACTGATTCGTGTGTTTATTCCATAGGTATGTTATTGTTTTATACATTAGGAATGATTGTTTAGTTCATCTTCCAATGACTGTTCACATTCCTAATTTATCTATTTGACAAATTCCCAATCATGAAGATTAGGTGTCAACAAAAGGTGAGGATTTTTTTATCATGGATTTGCCCTATTTTTCTCTTTCTTAAACAATAAATAAATAAAACATGTAACATTAAATTTGTGAGCAGGCTTCCAAGAATGAAGATTAATTCTTCAATTCAGATTTTCTTATCCTTGAGATGTGAATGGCACTATATGCTTTCTTGTTCTTTTGCTGGTGATTTATAATTTATGTTCAATCTTTTTCACGAGTTTCTTATTCAAGTAAAAACAACATTTTTTTGTTCAGGGATGAGCATCTAAATCTCAAGCAAAGCCATCAAAGTTACCACCACCTAAAGATGAGGATGATACGTTGGATGAAGAGGAAGATGATGAGCATGGTGACACACTTTGTGGAGCTTGTGGTGAGAATTATGCCTCTGATGAATTTTGGATCTGTTGTGATATGTGTGAGAAATTGTTCCATGTCAAGTGTCTTAAGATTACTCCTGCGATAGACGAACACATTAAGCATTATAAATGTCCATCTTGCAACAACAAAAGGCCCCGAATTTAATGGATAGCCAAGGGGATATTTAATTCAAATTAACAGGTGATGACTATCTCTAATGTTTCTACCTAGTGGTTTCGGATGTAGAAGTGTCTGCAACCCTTTTGGTTTGTTACTTGCACTCAGAAGGCTTCCAATTAAGCTCCAGGCTATTGCAGGCTGAGACCTATTGGAGGTGGTCAGTGTTTTTCATTCAGCCTCGGATGTTAGGAGAGATGGGTCTGATCCTCAGACCTATTAGCTCCTGGATCTTCTCTGCTAGGGCCAGATGTTGATTTACTTCATGCATTGTATCTTTTTTTGGGAGACCGTTTGTTCTCCCACTTTGTATGGACATATTGTACTCAACAGTCCCTTTGACCTACTTTGTGGTCATTAGTTGGACATAAATATAATTATTTTATCTTATCTTATCTGTAGGAATATTGGGTTGGCTAGTTGTTTGATTTTCTTGTAAGACTCAAGGCTTAAATATTCCAAGTTTTAGATCTCTATATACCTGAGCCATTGGAAACTTTCTATTTAAAGAGTTGAGTCTTGTGCGATATTTGTTTTGAATATTGTTTTACAATATTATAACATCCACTATTTGGTATTGTGCTGGTTTAGTTTATAATTATTCCATTGGTAATTTAAACAATCTACCTTCTATTGCATCTCTTTTTCTCCCTCTATACAGTAGCAGAGACTTCGATATGTATTTATATGTATATACTTTTGCATGCATGGATGTGATTTTACTCTGGCTAACAAACCATAGGAGGGAAAAACCATCCCCAGAGGAAACGATACCCAGGATGAGAAAATAGCTTCACATTGATCATTGACTGCTTGTGTTGTCGAAGCATAATGATGGCTTTTCCTTTTGCACCTGGGAGATTGTACCATGTTGTTTTAGTGATTTCGAAGAAATCATAAAATCATGGTTGTGAAGATGAATTTTCTGAGTTTAATGAATAAACCCTAACCTATTATAACTAAAGATGTCCATTGTTCTGCCCCCCTGACTCTATACCTTCTTTAATCGTCCAAGGATTTTTGGTGATTTGCAATGTATTTTTTTGCATTAGCTGAATTGATTATGGTCTTGAACTAGAAGTTTGGAACATTTGAAGATGGTCATTTAACCTCTTTTCCATAAGGGTCAGAGGTAAAGTTTCCCAGAAAAAAAGAAGGGTTCACAGAACTGGTTGCTACTGTGGCAAGTTTTTTTGATGGAACATACAAAGATAACTTCAAGTTTGCAAATAATCCTCCACGTAATATTGTTTGGGAAGTTGATATCATTTGTGCATGTAAATTTCCTTCACTAATGATTCAAAACCTATAGCCACATGATGGATCGAAAATTATTGACGGTGATTTCTTAAGGTTTGTAAGTTCTATTGTCAATATTTTTAACTGTTTATCAATGGCTCCTTTCCTAACTGTCAAGATGATCTATGGTCTTTTAAACATCTTGATAAAAGAAGGGTTTCTAACTTTGTTCTGTGTGATCAATAAAATTCTAATCATACAAATTAGGTAGACTTGCCTCGCAAATGATATCTGATTCCTTCAACATGGAAGCATGGGTTCTTGGATGATAACTTAAATTCCTATGATTAGACTTGCCCTAACCTTCTAGTCATAATTATTCCATATTTTGTACACAATCTCACCTAATATTTGTGTATTATAGATCTTGTAATTGTTATCTCTATGAAAGTCACAAACATGACATTCTTGCTAGCATACCTGAGACACACTATGGACACACATGCATTGAAGTTCAAGGTTTTTTATCGTGGGGTTAGTATACCATGTTCTTAGTGCACTTGCAAACTGCCTATGGTATTAGAATCTATGTGATGGGCTATTGGTAGTCACACTATCCTTTGCAAAGTTCAAACCAACTTACCAACCAGCAGTGGACATTGGATTGATTAATCTGTGTATTTAAATGTGTATGAATATGTGTTGCAAGATTTGTACCATGTTCATGAAAATGTCTTTTTTTATTTCCACTATTATGTTATGGCTCTGATTCAAAGATAATCAATTCTCACTCTGATTATTTTGGACACATTGTACTCAACAGTCCCTTCGACCTACTTTGTGGTCATTATTTGGACATAAATATAATTATTTTATCTTATCTTATCTGTAGGAATATTGGGTTGGCTAGTTGTTTGATTTTCTTGTAAGACTCAAGGCTTAAATATTCCAAGTTTTAGATCTCTATATGCCTGAGCCATTGGAAACATTCTATTTACAGAGTTGAGTCTTGTTCGATATTTGTTTTGAATATTGTTTTACAATATTATAACATCCACTATTTGGTATTGTGTTGGTTTAGTTTATAATTATTCCATTGGTAATTTAAACAATCTACCTTCTATTGCATCTCTTTTTCTCCCTCTATACAGTAGCAGAGACTTCGATATGTATTTATATGTATATACTTTTGCATGCATGGATATGATTTTACTCTGGCTAACAAAACATAGGAGAGAAAAACCATCCCCAGAGGAAATGATACCCATGATGAGAAAACAGCTTCACATTGATCATTGACTTCTTGTGTTGTCGAAGCATAATGATGGCTTTTCCTTTTGCACCTAGGATATTGTGCCATGTTGTTTTAGTGATTTCGAAGAAACTATAAAATCATGGTTGTGAAGATGAATTTCCTAAGTTTAATGAATAAACCCTAACCTATTATAACTAAAGATGTACATTGTTCTGCTCCCCTGACTCTATACCTTCTTTAATAGTCCATGGATTTTTGGTGATTTGCAATGTATTTCTTTGCATTAGCTTAATTGATTATGGTCTTGAACTAGAAGTTTGGAACATTTGAATATGGTCATTTAACCTCTTTTCCATAAGGGTCAGAGGTAAAGCTTCCCAGAAAAAAAGAAGGGTTCACAGAATTGGTTGCTACTGTGGCAAATTCTTTTGATGGAACATAAAGATAACTTCAAGTTTGCAAATAATCCTCCACGTAGTATTGTTTGGGAAGTTGATATCATTTGTGCCTGTAAATTTCCTTCACTAATGATTCAAAACCTATAGCCACATGATGGATCGAAAATTATTGACGGTGATTTCTTGAGGTTTGTAAGTTCTACTGTCAATATTTTTAACTGTTTATCAATGGCTCCTTTGATAACTGTCAAGATGATCTATGGTCTTTTAAACATCTTGATAAAAGAAGGGTTTCTAACTTTATTCTGTGTGATCAATAAAATTCTAATCATACAAATTAGGTAGACTTGCCTCGCAAATGATATCTGATTCCTTCAACATGGAAGCATCGGTTCTTGGATGACAACTTAAATTCCTATGATTAGACTTGCCCTAACCTTCCAGTCATAATTATTCCATATTTTGTACACAATCTCACCTAATATTTGTGTATTATAGATCTTGTAATTGTTATCTCTATGAAAGTCACGAACATGACATTCTTGCTAGCATACCTGAGACACACTATGGACACACATGCATTGAAGTTCAAGGTTTTTTATCGTGGGGTTAGTATACCATGTTCTTAGTGCACTTGCAAACTGCCTATGGTATTAGAATCTATGTGATGGGCTATTGGTAGTCACACTATCCTTTGCAAAGTTCAAACCAAACTACCAACGAGCAGTGGACATTGGATTGATTAATCTGTGTATTTAAATGTGCATGAATATGTGTTGCAAGATTTGCACCATGTTCATGAAAATGTTTTTTTTTATTTCCACTATTATGTTATGGCTCTGATTCAAAGATAATCAATTCTCAGTCTGATTATTTTGGAGTTTTCTTTCTATGCTTGGCATTCCTTGTAATGCATAAAAGTAATAGCCCTTCATTCTCTTCAATGTTCAAAATTTGTATTTGGGCTGTTGATTGTCTTTGGTTTCCTTCCTTAGCATGTACTGAGTTATGTGCGTAAGATCTGATGTATGTATTGCTTGAATATTTATTATTATTTCGAAAATTGTTTGCTTTAATTTGTTCTATATCTACAAACTCAAAGTTCATGTACGTCTCATATTATGATTTTAATTGTGCAAGATCAACATACAAAATATTATTTTTTGGCTACTTGAAATAGGATTAAACATTTGTCTCTTTAGCAAGTTTCCTAAGAAGCTAAAGTCAAAAGAATATGGACTACCAAAGAGAGTTGAAGAAGTTCAAATGTTCGTAGATTGACCAAACTGGACATGAAATTGAATAGTGTAACTCCTAATATTGGAGTTGATCTTGAGTGTTTAATTGTTATAGCAGATGGAGTGCCCCTAAACTGTTTAGTAGCTACCATAGTTCCTTTGTCAAAGAATTATTTTCTTTTATAAGCTTTGTAGGAATTTAATCACGCAAACAATATAACAAAAATTCAATATCTTCTACATAGTTGGATAACAAGAAATACTAGTCACTTTGAAGTTAAAAGTGTATTTTATAACAAGTTATATGTCTATTTAATATAATAGTTGTAAGTTGGATTAATATTTGAAAATTTGGCCGCATGGTGATATTATATCACCCTTTTTCTTATATATATATATATATATATATATATATATATATATATATATATATATATATATATATATATTCTATTTATAAAAAATTAGTGGTTGAAAATACTTTTGCATTAAACTTTGTCGTGTTGTATCCATTTTTGTCCTCATATTGATTTGGTTATTCATAGTGCATTAAATTTTGTCAATGTATCCATTATTGTCTTAACATTGTTTTGGTTATTCATAGCGGAAGAAATACACAAGACCTACCTGATATCTTGTAAATTAATAATGTTTTCTTATATATTGCTCCACCTTCACTCTTCCTCACCACCCTTATATGGATAGGTGTAATTTATAGTTAAGAAGCCATGTTAACAATACAATTATGAAATAATCTATATGAAGTTTATATATCTTATAATTATAGGAGCTATATAAATTAAATGAAGTACAAATATCCATAGGCATCAATCCATAATAAATATCCAAACACTTTATTTTATATATTATATTACTAAAATTTAAAAAATTAATTAATTTATAAATTAATTTTAAATTAATCATCCATTTCATATCCTCCCTTTTTTTTTAACATGAGAAATATCTTTATATTCTATAAAAGGAGTACACATTTCATTCATTGAGGGATTGCTTAGAAAACAAGGCTCATAGCCATTACAAGAAATACTCATTATGAGTTCAACACATTGTCACATGTAGGATTTCTCCCTACCACCTGCATTAAACGTAATTGAATTTCAACGAGGAATATCTTTATATTCCATATAAATAATATAATTATTTTCCCTTGGAAAAATATCGGTAGATCAACACCATAGGGAATCTTTTAAATCCCATTGGTTAGACTAGCAGCACCTAACCCCAAGGGCGTCGAGGAGAATTAGCCCTGTGACCTCCCAATTGGTGAGGTACTTAACAATGGGGACTTGACTAGTTGAACTGACCCTTGGGGCTATATAAATAATATACTTGTTTTGTCTCTTGATGTATTTCTTAAAAAGGCTTGAGGCCATTACAAAGAATACTCATTATGAACTTTGTTAGCATTTTAGAAAGTGTTTATTATTCAGTGAAAGATTTGTTATGATCTTACAAGATTTTATTATTCAGTGAATGATTTGCTATGATTTTACAAGATAATATAATATAGTGTGAGATTCGACAAAAAGTTATATATACATGCTATATTATTGATAAAATCACCTTCCATTTTCCCTATGTATCATGGGCATTCGCCCATTTATTATAAATATAAATTTAGGGGGGGGTTTAAAATTTTCCTTGCTTGATAAGATGTTACATTACAATGCACATGTACCCATGTGAGACAAAATGGCTTGAGAAAGCCATGCAAGGCATCACTATGAATCAGACAACTGTGGGAATTCCAACTCTTCAACATCCTCATGATGATCAATAGTAGCGTACTGATGCAAATATTAGTAGTCTGTGATGGTGTCCGTGTACTCCAAGGTGACATCTTTTTGGAACCTGAATCTTGCCTGCATAGCATCTGGGTACACTTCTTGGGCTCCTCTGTCCAACTCATCTGAAAGCATGCACATCATTATCTTCAACGTGGTTAGACCAGCAAGATAGTTGTGCATGGTGTCTACACCAATCGACAAGTCTGGGTTGGTGGTTATGCGTATCCACTCGTTAAGGTATGAGTCAAGCTCTAGTAGGACCTATGCCTTAGTCTTCACCTGGGTGAGAGTCCAAATAGATGGTATCGCATGTTCACGCACCACAACATCCATACTCATGAATACATGTGCATGGGAATCCTGTAGACTAGTGATGAGTTGTGGGAGTTCTTCATACTTCTGGATCTAACTCCAAATGCATGCCTTAAGCTCAACCACCCTCGGCTTCATCATCTTAGGCAAGTAAAGTGGGGCTCCCTTGTATCTCATTGTCCACATTTGCATGTAATCAACAACAACGTGCATGTTCGACAAGATACGTGCTCTTATAGAACAGCACCGCTACCATCTGTTCATATGGACGACTACCTTATGCATGGTACCAAACTTGCAATACAATGTCGACATAACTGTGTCATGGCAGAATACTTCATCTAGTATTGCGTTCTTCTATTTTTCTTGGGTGGACACTATGACCAACTCTCTTCCTTGCTTGGCTGTTTATAGCTCCTTAGCCATTCACTCATTCTCATCTATCAAAAAGCGAAAAATTGAGCTAGTGGCTTCAGCATATGCTCTAGTGGCATCAGCCAAGGCTATTTGATGTCTGTGCACGTTAGACACGATCACTCGTTCTGCATATTGTGCATGAGATATATGATATTATGGAGTTGACACTCAATGGGCTTTCACAACTCTATGTTGAGACTCATCTTATGAGATGTTATGCATCTCTCGTTCGAGATGATCTCGAAGGATCTCAGTGTCTCCTTGGCCACATGGGACTTACTCATCTTCTAGATGTGGTGAAGCTGGGGGGTCGACCTCTTGGTGGTGAGGTGTGAGGTCAATCTCCTATTCTAACTCATGTTGCTCCATGTCCGTATCCATCTCCTCAAGTGCTTGCCTATTTCCTGATAAAATTCCTGCTCCTACAATGGTTCACAATATTTGGCTGATGCTAGCTATTTTGATGAGTCCACTACATGTACGTGTGATGTTTCATTTGTATGCACATGTTGTGCTCCTTGCTATAACTATTTTTGCTCTACTACCCTCTCATGTTTGAGCAATTCTTGTTCCTTTTGGAGTTTCTCCTTCAGCTCATGCACCTCCCTCTTTGTTCCCTCCATTCTCCATTTCTCTCTATGCCTTTGCACATTTCACTTGTCGTGTTGTTGCCTCTTTGCCTCTATGGCCTTAGTTTCTCTTTCAAC
This sequence comes from Pinus tabuliformis, assembly GCA_031772625.1. Lineage (NCBI taxonomy): Eukaryota > Viridiplantae > Streptophyta > Pinopsida > Pinales > Pinaceae > Pinus > Pinus tabuliformis. Next base: position 284,137,369 of record CM062804.1, on the reverse strand, counting down.
AAGTGGATTTGCTTGGAACTTGCAGCTTTACTCTTCCTCCATGCGATCAACAATATTCCTCTTGCCCTTTTCGCACGCTAGTGTGTTCACCTCTATTGTTGTTGCTACTTCTGGTGCTCTCGAGGATGCTGCTTCACATTTCTTCGCTAACCATTCCATAGTGAAGCCAACCATTTCATTCAGTCTGGAGGAGTTGAAACAATATCTCCATGGGTCCTCCTCTGCCCAATGACATGCCTCGTGGATCCAGTTGAACTATACTCTCGTGTAGTGATCTATCACAAGACAGTGTGGGTCATATGAATTGTAACTTCGAAGGTTGAATGGATACTACTTCATCTGCTCTGCTTTGACATCCGCACACTTGAAAATCTAGATCTCGTATAACCCAATGCATAGTGGAAGAGCGGGCCAAGGTGCTTTCTTCTTCCAGTGCAGCCTAGCTATCAATCCTACCAAGATGTGATATGCTACATGTTACATGACGAGTATGTCCAAGGCAAACTTTGGTGGAACATGTAGAGGCTTCTCCACGTTGTGCATTGATATGAAGGTATCAGACGGTGAGGAATACCAATCAACTTTGTCTATCAATACCTCCATTTCTCCCATCGACATGCAGGGTGGATCCTGTTTGAACCTCATGTTGTAAATGGGGGTCACAAAATGATCATACAGATGTGTGATAACTCCTTTGAAGCTGCATTCAAACAACATCTTACAATAAGTGTTCACAACAGTCTCCGTTGTTGACCATGCCCACATTAAGGTTGAAAACTACTGTCAGGCACAAACTACATCCAGGATGTAGGCAAACATATAGATTTCTTCTTACATACCTTTGGGCAGTTGTCGAGCACTCATTCCCTATTCCTTCAGCTGACAAGCCAACATGTTGTACTAGCTACATTGCTTTCCTTCTCTGGCCAGTTGGTCTAATGCGACCACCCAACTCTATGGGAAGGTTTTCATGCTTCCTTGGCCATACTGTCGACATGAAAATATAACCAAGTATTGATATTCCTTTCGCAGTATCTTTGTCTTGTAGATCTGGTTGGGTGTCATCTTGAATCTAGCCAACCCCTTCAGCCAGTTCTTCATAATATCTCTGGAGTTGGCATTGTGTTTGGGTAAGCTGCAGGGAGTCTCCCTCATAGCCATAGGCTCTGACATCTGATACATCTCATCATAATCCCATGCCATGAAGGTTGCAACCTTCATCCCACTAACACTGATCAAGGTCATCATCTCAAGATCATTGGGTGAGACGATGTAGTGTATCATGTTTCTACATGGGAACGTGGGGTATCTACATGAAAGCTGATACAATCTGGATGTTCACGTAAAGTTGGCAGTCTTTGATATCTTCCCCAAATGTGCCTGCAAATGCATCATTGATCTCTTTCCATTTCATCTTCATGTCCTTGTTTAGAATCACCTAGGTATCGTCATAGATCGGTAGACTTGCGGACACTCCCTCAACTGCTGCTCCAATTGCACTTCCATCAGTGTTATTTGATCCTGCTCTCTTGGAGGCCATTGATCCTGAACTGTTAAGAGGTGGATGAACACCTACTAGATCTCAAGACAAAGCAACATGCAGGGCAAGAAATATGTAAGTGAAAATCAAAGAAAATTCAGGAGTGACATAACACATACTTGGGGATTGACTGGCAAGGATTGCGCAATTTCTTCTAGGAGGCTGGGAGACTGGCTGCCAGAGTTGTGCAAAAGTAGTTCGGGTTGTCTAGGAGGCATGACTGGCTTTTGGAATTGTGCAATGCACAATTCAGGCTGACTGATGACTGTAGGAATTGTGTAATGCGCAATTTCAGCTAGCAATGGCTACAGGCTGAGTGACTCCATTGCGCAATTTTTTGGGCCAGCAGTCATTGTCCCTCAGAATTGCGCAGGGCAGGCCTGCAGGATAGTTCTTGGGTAGAAATGCACATTTCCTGAGGGGAATACAAAGCCTTCCCTTTGAGGATTGTGCAATGTTGTTTTGGTGAGGTAATGTTCATGCCAAGGTTGCCCAGACCCATCGACGGGAAACTGAAAGAAAATGTGAAAGTGAATGCATGGAAATACTAAGTGTAAGTAGAAGAAAATGTTTGTGCATGAAAAAATAGTGAATGAAAGATTCAGAAAATGAAACGACATGCATGTGGGTGAAGCAAGTCGCCGAATCGGCAACCGTTCGTGCAGAACAGTTTCATGCATGCGACAACAGTGAGATACTAATGAAAACTGAAACGGTGCTAGTACAATCTAGTATGCATGTAAATGACATCAAGCACTCAACGAAATCAAGAAAATAACACTCACACAAGCGAAAACACAAAAAGCGACAGAAATGTTGCAAAAGACAAGTTGAGACCACTTACCCATGAATAGCTGAGCTGGATGTGTCGAAGAGTCCTAGATGTGCTATGGGATGCCAAAGCTCCAAGACCAATGTGAAGAAATGAGCTCTAATGCTTCGAATAAACAAGTTTGAAGTTCATGATGTGAATGCCACAAATATAGGAAAGAGAAACACTTGGAGGAAATATTCTAAAATGATCTTTTCATGTAACCTCTAGCTGCTAAAAATAGCTCCCTAAATCAAGGGATGATTTTTGCATGTTCCTTTTTTCATTCTAGGAAAACCAACCCATGCATGCAAGTCAAGTTTCCTTGGTCTAAGTGGAACTGGTCAACCCAACTACAGATGCAAGAGCCTGCTCAACTGTTGGGAGAAATGCACATTTCTAGAAGTGATCTAGGCTGGCTACCTAGGAGATTTGCTCAATTTCTAGGCAAACCAGCCGATTACTGCACAAGATTGTATAGTTCCTGGGCTGAGCAGCCCTACTGAGAGGAATTATGCAATTTTCTGGATTAAGCTTGACTGGCAGATTTACGTAGTTCTAGAGCCCAGCAGGCTGTCAAATAGAATTGTGCAAGTTCTGGGGGAAGACTGGCTTCCCTCCTGAATTGTGCAATTTCCATCTTTATTTCCATAGTTTTAACTAGATTATCTAGTTTCGAATCTAATGAAGAGGTAGGTTCCTCCTTGATAGTGACCCTTCTTTATCTTTTTAATTTAGCTCTTCTGGCTAATAAATTGCCCTCTACCTTAAAAAAATTTCTTTGAATCTCTTCCAAAGTGGTTGGGTCTCTTTCTCTTAACTGATAGGCCATGTATACTTCAAATCCTTCTAGGAAACGAATAAGGGATAATCATGGTAGGGGTTTTATAGCAACTAGAATGGCATTATAGACACGATTAAAACTAGCACAATAATCTTCAACAACCTCATTTCGAGCCCTCTTTAAGTTTTTGTATTAATTTATAATTTGAAGGGCATTCCTTCTAGTTTCCCATCTAGTATGAAAATTTTGCTAAAACTTAGGTAAATTAACTATGCTCCCCGCTGGTAATTCCCTATACCACTTATTAACTTCTCTCGTTAAACTTTGAGCAAACAACCTAATTTTAACATCATCATCATTGACTTCCTCTAAATCAGAGAAGTCATTCATTCTATCAATGTGTAGTTGTACTATCACGGGACCTGTACCATCAAATTGTGGCAATTTTGGAGCATAGTTCTGTGGCATAGCATTTAATGGTTCTTGTAATTCCAAATGAGCATATCTGCCTACCATGGCTGGTATGTGAGGTACAAATTGAACTACAACATGTATGGGTATGGAAGGTATGAAAGAAGGTTTAATAATATTTTTTTTTGTAGTTGTAGGGATGGTATGGATTGAAGATGAAATTGGTGTAGTGGGAGGGATTGAGGGTGAAATAGTTGGGATCATAATGGGAGTAATTACTAGAGAGGTAGTGGAAGTGAAATAAAATCCTAGGGGAACATAAACATCAAGAGTTTGGAAAAGAGTGGTATGAACAAGGGAAGTTTTCGTTGGGGTGAAATTTTTTGGAGAACTCTTAAGTGGTTCCGGGGATGAAGAAGTGGAGGAAGAGGATGCAGTTTTAGGTGACTCACATGATGTTTGTATGGCGTGATCTAGTTCAGATACTAGTTTCTCAAGTTTTTCAAATTGTTTAATGGTATCATCATCAGGATCAGATTTATCATCTTGGGGTTTTAAAATGTGAGGTTTGAATATATTCTCATCAAGCACTGTTTGAGTTATCCAAGTATCTGACTTGGTTCTAAATAAACTTTACTCAAAAGCTAGATCCTACCCAATGTCAACTTCATCTAAATTATCAAAACCTACAGGGAGAGATTGAGCTTTAGATGGAGGGTTGTTACTTCCCTCGATTTCAGTTCAGATTTTCCTTCTAAGGATCATTTCAAGGTTGTCTACAATCTGTGTGGGATTGGGATTTGGGTTGGCTCTAATATGTATTCTTTTAGGATCCAAATATGTTACAAAATATGTATAGTTATCAAACTTTATTCAATCTTATGAATAACAGACAGTCTTAGGTTAGATTTTAGAAATGGAAATTTTAAGCACTCAGATGATTTTTACTTTTTTTGGAAACTTAAATATGAATCAAATTTTTTCATTCCATAGTATGTTTGCCAAAATGTTAGCACTCTGTGTTTCCTAAGACTATGAAAGAAATACAAAGGTAACCACAAAACCACTTTGGAACTTGAAATCTAGCCCTACCAGCTTCAGAAAGGGATCTCTCTTTCAGATTTAGATTTGTTTATATTGAGATATTAGGCTAGTTATGAAAGTTCAGTGATTACTTTTAGATTTGATTTGGTTGTTTGGTTGATAATGTAATGGCGTCAATATACTTCAAATGGATCAATTTCAGCATTTAGAGATAGATCTAACAAGGAAAGGTAGGAAGATTTCTCAAATCATAAATGTTTAATGATATTGAAAAAGAAGAAATGATTAAGATTCCATTAGGAAGAGAGTATTTAAGAATTCTATTTCTTAACTTTAGTAGAAAACAATGATATTGTTTTAAGCCAGAAACATTGTGCTATTGAAACAAATCCTAAACCTAATTTTATTTAAAACAATAAAGAAAATAAACACATATTAAAAATATAGAAACACAATGAAATAAGAGAGTATCACTTCACCAAAAAATATTACAGAAGAATCCTGAAAAAGCTTCTGTATTACTGAAATGTGTCCACTGGAACTCTGTGGAACATATTTACATCAATGGCCCTTTCTTTACATAAAATTCAACCTCTACTACTTTGAATTATGAAGTACTTATAGAAAAGATAATTACAAAATTTATTGATGTCAAAAGATCAATACATAATCCTAAAATATCTAGCACATATTACATAAATAGTACAAAAAGTTAGGAATTTGGAACAGCTAGAACTATTGGCACTATTTTCGAGGATGGATGTTGATAACTGGTCCCAAAAAGGTGTTGTCTTGTTGTCTGAGATGAAAAATGTTTCACTCAAGTAATACACACAAGTGATCCCATCGTTCTTCACTCGTGATAAAAAGTTTTATTAGATTTCTATATGTTTCATCAACTTTGGTATATTTCTCGAAGGTAGGTCTGTTGATGAAAATATTTTTAATCTCATGTTTAATGATGAGATCAAAATCTAGAGCCTCCAGGAAAGATTTTCCTATCATACTTCCTTTTACCCCTTCAAACTTGGATTTATATTTGGAAATAGTGTAAAGTTTTTTATTGTGGTCACTCAAACTGATTAACCTATCATTTACTTCTACCAAACTTGATAGACCTCCATGATTCAGTAGATTAAACCTGGTATGAAATCTCTGGGTAGTAGTTTCCAGAGTCTAGCATTTGTTCTCTAATTGAACCATCAGGTTTCTCTTCTGTAAAAACCTCTTGATTTCTAATATGATTTTAGTCCTATCTTCAATCTTTAGCTCCTCTAATACTTCTCTGGTCTTAGAATTTAAGATTTTGATCAATGCTACTCCTTTAGTTGGCTTGTCTCTCAATACTTCCCTAATTTGTTCTATCAATGTTTTTTACGTCTGTATCAACTCTTCCTACTCGAAAATGATTTGGATTGATGGCCAAATCTTAGTTATAGCTTCATTGATATACTCCATATGTTTTCTTTAGCATGTGCTAGATTTTGAGCCATTGCCGACTCTCTCTAAAAATTATATTCTTTGAGCAAGACTATGAGAATTTGTAATTCTGCTATATATGAGTTATTATTCTTCAACTTCTATTCCTATAAATTCTTCAATTGTTCCTTCAACTTCTCAATCTCCTTTCCCTGAATGGACATCTCCTGCATGGGTTTAACCAATACAGTGGTTGAATATGAAGTTGATGTTGGTGTTGTTGTTGGTTTTAAAGCTTATGTTGCTCCTACAACTGCAATTGGTACTGATGTAAGTGGAACAATGGAAATTTGTGAGGACTGCTTCTTCTCTTCGAGTATTTTTTCTAGTTCTACCTCCATCTGTTTGATCTGGACATTCCATTCAATTACTATCTTGATCATGTCTTCCTTTTGATTTTCCAGTTCTCCCATCTGCTTGGTCATTGGATCCTCTATAGATGGCATCTTTAGCTGCTTCCTCAGAGCTACTATATAGACATTCTTTTCCTTTACAATCTCTTCTACTTCCTTTACATCACTAGGGTCATAACCTAGCTTGATTTAATTTGTGTCAAAGGAGAAGATTTTCTACTTGTATTCTGCTTGTGATTTAGGAAAAGGAGCCTGTGCTTGCAAGAATTCCATCTACATTATACCTTGTTTAGTATCAAAGGTTGTTAGAAGCCTATGTTGGGAAGAAGCAGTTTGCTTCCAGAACTGAGTGTAAGTGTTGGCCTTCAACATTTAATTCATCTGTTTTATTGCTTTGTACTTAGAAAATAATTTGGGTTTTATTTTTCCTCGAGCCAAATCTATTGTTTGTGTTGAAACTGGAGGATCTTGTGAAGCAGAGGAAGATGGAGAGCATAAAAAAATGTCTTCTTGTCTTGTACCTACAAAAAATGTCTTCTGGTGTTGTTGAAACATGTTTACCTGACATGACTATAGTAGTATGTCCTTCTTCATCTTGCATAAAAATTGGTGGTTGATTTCTTTTTAGACTTCTTTGTATAAGTTAAGAGGTTTTTGGCTTCAATTTTTGTCACTTGAGAAGACTCTTCTTCTCTGGGCCTTTTATCATGCTTCTCCTAAGGGACTGGTGTCTGTGAGGTGGCTTAGATAAAATCTACTCCTCATATTCCTACTAGGGGTTCTCCTTCGATTGATATTTATTCATAAACTTCTCAATTTTGGGCTTGGGAGTATGAGAACAAGGAGTGGTATTTTGCTCCACTCTCAGGCCAGAAATTATGTCGAAGGGGTCATAGGACCAACTGAAACTTAACTAAATGTTCATCTGCTTGAGAAGTGTATGGGCCTCAGTTCTTGATGCCCTGTTGTTTCATATGAATGGCCCCACTTGTGTTTTCCTCTTGAATTGGGCATTCTTCTTAGCTGAGACAAAATGAAAATCATCCATATTGATCATTTGCATGATATATTCCAATGAGAAAATTCTTATAGAAACATATCTTGCTAGTCCGTATGGTGGAATATCACATCCATACACCCTAATTTCTATGTAGTTCTCGTACAAGTACTAGTCTACTATTTTGTCTTGTCACTGAGGTGTAAGGTTGTTTGAATCTCATAACCTATTCTAGGTTCCAAATTGTTGTTTATAAGACACACCACTGTATAGATAAATTGATGAATGAAGTCAATGAAGGTGAAGTCACTCGAATTCCTCCTTACTAAAGAGGTCCAATGTATAACTGATTGTGCATTACCTTGATCATCTAATTTCTACAAGGTTGTTGGAAATCTGTTTTCCCGATGAAACAAAAACATGTACACTAACACTGATAAATGTTTAAACATTCCTTCTATTGTGATCTTGAGGAATTGGTCATGGATGATGTCTGCAAGGAACTGACGGAAAACCTAAAATAGGCTCATCTAGCCATTGATCTATGTGGCATCCTAGTAGATAAGACACTAAACATAGAGGCTGTGTATGGTGGATTCTTCTTTGGGAGTTGAACATCTTCTGGTAGGAAAATATCAAATATCCTAGCTCTTTGAGGGAAGGTCAACCTCTTGTAGAGTTCCATAAGGTAATCCATAGAAAAGGGGCTCAAAGAGTCATTCTAGGGGATTTACAGCGTTTGGTTAATGGGATCTGGGGTTATGGTTAGCAAAATGTCAACATTATGGGCCATAATGGATCTTTAGCTAGGAATGTATATGGATTGACACCCTATGACAATGTCTGGAAATGGACGAGTATGGGGAAACATGTACTATGGAAAGAAAGATTTCTAGGGGTTGATTTCATCACTCTGGTCCAAAAAGATTTATTTGAGCCAATTGTTGACATCGAACAAGTCGAACTCATAATTGGTCTCTGTAATTTTGTAGTGTTGATCTTACAATGGTATATCTTCTAAGTCAATTGCAAGAGGGATCAATGGATTCTCATTGGTTTTCTTTGACTCTCCCTTAGGTGCCATTCCTAAAAATATCAGGAACAAAGATCAATGTTTTCTCTTTACTCGAGGAAATTCGAATGTCTGATGAGGAATCTGGTCGTTGTGACTAGTATGTAGTCGAAAATGGCTAACTCGAATTTTTAGAGGTTACTGAGCAATTGAGCAGATGAGGTGCCAGTTTAAAAATATGTACCTCTTTATTTGAAATGGATGGGGAGCAGAAAGGAGTGACAATGATCAATTTGGGCATTTTTATAGACAAATGGGAGTTTTACATTACTTCTGGTCCGTTATGGAGCAGATCGGTTGCCAAGTGGTGTACTTTTGGGATGTAATGGGCATAATGTAATAGGTATATTATAATGGAACTAGAGCGGGGAGGCCACGTGATGAAATAGGAGAGGCGGAGGAATGAAGTGATAGGCACAAATGAACGTTAGTGGGGAGATGGGCAGATTTCAAATGGGGGTTAGGCGGTAAGTAGTGTAGAGCAGGGGGGGAGTGGTGAGAATGAAAAGCATCTGCCACATATCGTAGGGCCTAGGGATAGGAATACCGCTTTTCACCCCATTCCCCCCCAACCACCTTGCTGATAAATATAGAATGGGAAGGGGGTCTGAACTTGTTTCCCCGTCATTGATCCAAGCAGGGTAAATCACATCCATTGTTTTTTGTGCGCCATATACCATAAGATGACAAAAAAATTGTGTCACTTTTGAATTTATGATAAAAACTAAACATTAGTGCTCAAGCATAATATTAAATGTTAATTAATCATGTTTAAATTACATGATTAAACTAATTAAATCATGATTAATCTACAGTAAACATAATTAATTTAATCCTAAGAGTGTGTCTTGATTAGCAAGCCCATAATATTTTTCTAAGGTTGCTTCTAACCCATTATAATGCATATTTAAGCAATTAACCAAGTTTGTACACTTTTGTTAATATTCATCTAATCTACCTATTCATTTACACCAAGATTAAATTAATGGTTGATTTATTATCTAATCTGTGAAACCTTTTTAACTTAGTTTAATCATGATTAAGCAGTATGATTAAACTATGCAATTTATTTCTCTGTGGCATTTAAACAGGTTGCACACTTTTATTTTCAAAACTTCTAAAGTAGCTTCAATGCATTTTCTAAATTTTTGTTGGCATTTCAACCTGCTCACATGCATACATTTCTTCATGGGGTTTTTTCAATTTTTCTTTTTATTCTATTTTTTCTTTTTCTCATATACATTTTTCTTACCATATTTTCATCATATATATATATATAGTAAATCATTTGCAGAATACAATATTATTTACAATTTCATCAACTGAAATGAAATAGCCAATCATCAATTCAAACTATGAATCATAGGACCCTAACACTTTCAAATGTTTAAAAGAAATAAGAAGTCATTGAGCTTTGAGTAAATCATACTTAAGCTTGTTAGGACCCTGTCCAAATTCCTCAAGTATTTTCCAAGAAACAAGGCTCAATATGCTAGATCCTATATCATGATTTTGCAGTTTTGGTTAGATGTATCCCTAGAAAATAGTGAAACTTCTTTAAGATGATTTTTGGTTGTATGTGTCTACTCTCAATAAAACACAATTGGATTTTTCTAATCTAGTCATCTATTTGGACACAAGAATATGGCACCCTCTGGCTCCTTGCATGTATGATGATGTTGAAGAGTATTTGAATTGGTATGACACTAGAAAGGATGCAAATGAGAAACTCAAAAACCTAAATGTACCATTCGTTGGAATCACCTTGCAATGAAGACACATTATTATTGGTGACAATAGTCACTAGGTGGCTGTTGTGATGGAATTGGAAGCTAGAGGTGCAAAGGTTGTGCCAATATTTTAACGTGGATTAGATTTTTCCACCCCCGTGGAGCGTTTCTTATATGGTCCAATAACAAATAAATCTCTTGTAGATGTTTCGGTTTCCTTAACTGTGTTTACACTTGTGGGTGGACCTGCTAGAGAGGATCATCTTCGCGGTATACAAGCTTTGTCCAATATTGATGTTACCTACATTGTTGCCTTGCCACTAGTGTTCCAGACTATGGATGAATGGCTTATAACCACTTTGGGATTGCATCCAATTCAGGTTCCATGGTAGGTTTCTCTTACTAAGCTTGATGGTGGTTTGGAGCCAATTGTTTTCGCACGCTGTGATGCAATAATGGGTAGGTTTCATTGTTTGTATGAACATTGTTTCGACAAGTTCATCATTTAGATAATCTATTAACAATATAATTTATCTAAAATTGTGAGCCTTTTTGTGAAATTCAAATTATAATTACATCGATGTTGGAATCCAAAAATAGGGGTCATGGTACCATACACATATGTAGGATCAAAGTTTCTCTTGAGCCGTTGTAGGGTTATTTTGAAGTGACCATAAAAATTTGTTTCTAACTTCTTTATATTGATTTGCAGGCAAGATCAAGTGTTTTGAACAACTTTGAATAAGGGATATCAAGTGGTCTCAGCTAAAGAAAATAACAAAGGTGATAATTTCAAAATGTCATTTCAATTTGTTTTGCATGTTACAACCTAATTGAGATAAGTGAAGTTAGGTATAACGACAATATTCACTGATGCAATATATTATTACTTGCATGTTTGTAGGACAATAAGAAAATGACTATATATGTATTTAGATTCCCACCTGACAAAGCCAAGGTTGGCACTGCAACCTACCTCAATGTATTCTCTTCAATTTTCAGCGTATTACATGAACTAAAGATAGATGGATATAATGTACAAGGTTTTCCAGATACTTCTAAAGCACTGACTGAAGACACAATTCATGGCAAAGAAGTTAAGTTCAATAACCCAAATATTAATATTTCTTATAAAATGAATGTGAGAGAGTACCAATATCTCACACCTTATGCTAAGGATTTAGAAGAAAACTAGGGAAAACCTCCACGGAACCTTAATTATGATGGGGATAACTTGCTTGTATATGGAAAATAATTTGGTGATGTTTTCATTGGAGTGCAACCAACTTCTAGATATGAATGAAATCGAATGAGGCTTATTTTTGCAAAACTAGTAAGTCCACACCATGAATTTTTTGCTTATTACTCATTTTTGGATGAAATATTTAATGTTGATGATGTCTTTCATTTTGAAACTCATTGATCCTTGGAATTTATGTCTAGCAAGCAAGTGGGTATGAGTGATGTTTGTTACCTAGATAATTTTGTTACCTAAATGGATCCAAAGAGAGTTCTTTGCCATTTTGCATGTGCACTATATTCAGAAGATAAAAGGACTTTGGTGGTGATCTATTTTCACTTGAAACTATAGTCATGAGTGACCTTATTTAATAATATCCAACTTTCTATTTTTCTCTAGATGTTATTGGTCTGCCTAATTCGTTTTTAGATACCATCATGGTTAGTTTCCTCCCTTCTACAAATGAACTAGATTGTATACCACAATGTTTGGATGATTTACACCTTAATAAACTTGGACTTCAAGCTATTAATGATCGTGGGTCTCTAATATGTTTTGTGTTTTTTTTACATCAAACACATACTTACTGGATTTGGTAGGTGACAATCCTGAGTCCTTATCATCTACCTTGGATGAGATTTTGTGACATTATTCTTCCTTGAGGGGTCTTGGGGTGGATGTATTTATTGAAATGTTAAATACTATTGAAAAACATGGATCTGGTGAGGAAGTGTCTTCCTTGCCGCATGAATATGACAACTCTTTTGTGCATGTTCCCATGGAAACTAATTTATAACATAAAATATTTAGTTCAATGGATGGAGATGAATCATCGAGGGAAATATCTGAGTTTGGGGTGTTGATACTTCTACTGAAAATTTGTATTCAAACAAAAAATATTTTTTTCTAGATTGTATAAGAAATTCTACACATCTTTAAGAGAATAATTTGCATAACACAGATACATATGGGGGGTTTTACTAAGAAAGAGGGTATAGAGGTTGTGCTACAACTATTTGGTTTACCCTTATTACCATTATCATTTGTAAGTGGCCAACATATTTTTATTTCATTTAAGAATTTTCACCACAACACTCATCTCCTCTCACAAGGGTTGTTTAGACTACTCTTAGACAACACATAAAAATTGGAATTGAATTCATGGATTTGTTGGTCGGAAAAAAGTTGGAAGATATTGAGATAGCACAACACATGATAATTTTGAGATGCCTTTCAAGTCTAGATGGTGTTTATCGTTTTCAACACATCTACTAAAAATCACAACAACAATGATGCCTAAAAATGCTTCCAGGGAAGCAAATACTGAAGGATTTAGGGAGTGTGTACAAAGCAATATTTTTGCAGATATCTCTTATTAGTGATTCGAAAGTAGATGAAAATAAATAGGTTGAACAATCACCTGCAACTAGAAATTTGTCCCCAAACGTAGTAGGTACAGAAGGTGGCAGTGACACTAACATAGTTTCATTTTCTCAATAAATTAACCCAGTGTCTATGAGGAATGGACTTGCTTCTCACTAGTCCATTGAACATGAATATCTTTCTATTATACAAACAATACTTCATCGTTGTGGAAAAAGTGACCATGGTATCAAAGGGATTTCAAGAATGCACCTTGGTCAGCTTGGGAGACATGCAAATGCATCAGAGGTTGACATCTGAAGCCCAAAAGATTAAAAGGAAGTCACCTGATCTCCTAGACTTTGAGACTATGAATAAGGTTGATTATACATTACATTCCTTCTATGTGAATGTTATGAAGGTTTTGGCAGTACCTAATCAATGTCGTGATGAAAGAGGATTTCTTAGTGTATTAGCCAAGAGTGTGGTGGTTTTCCTTTCCAAAATTTTGCATGACAACATTGATGTGGATGAGAACTATAGCTTGTCTAAGTTTGAGTCCTCACTTTATTCAAAGTGTCTCTACCTAGGGAAGGTTGTGGATGACATGAAAACTAAAAGGAAATGTGCAATATAGAAATGGTGAATTGTTTCTATGCTCATGCTACAATTAAAGTTCTTTTGACTACTTTTCAAGCAACAAGTCATTTACAATCGAAACTACTATTATGTCACAACGAGGAGTGGAAATAGGAAATGAGTAAGGTATTGAAAATTACAAGCTAGAGCATGTACCTTTTTTGTTAGAGACATTATGAACCTATTGCAAGCTTCTAGAGCACCTTGTGAATTCTTCTTTTCTATTAACTATGCCCTTTGTATCATAGTTGTTAGTGCAACCAATTGTTGGAGTCTCTATCACTGTTCCAAGGGATCGAAATATTTTTTTCTCCACCCTATAGGCTCAATTTATTAATATTGCTCTATCTATCTAGACAAATCCAATGTTTTGTCACTACAGTCCATGTTTGATTACCTATGTTGTTTCCATTATTACCCATGAATACACTACCATAGGTGATGTTAAAGGAAGCATAAATGATATTCCCAGAAGAACAGGTCAACATTTTGGAGGTTATCCACTTGATGAGGCTTCCATTTCTATGATGGTTTACATGGGATTTCCAACGTCTATGGAAGATGATAATTATTTACTCAAAAAATATCTAAAATTTTCATATAAATGTCTTGTATTACATTACTAAAACATTTGCTTGCTCAAAATAACAATGAGGTGAAAGAATCATTGTAGTTTGTACCTTACCCAAATATTTAATAAAACATTCAACAAAATGTGACTTAAAATGGGCATTGGAATCAGGTTTCAGAATATCCTCCCAACCACTGACATATTGTTCAAATATACAATTGTCAACCCCTAGCAAAAGAAGTGTGTCCCAATGACTAGATCATAAAATACTCCATGGATTCTAGAGATTGTTTCCCAATTCCACTCTTCTGGCTTAGGATATTTAACTACAGGCTTGCTCAGGAATTCCATTGAAAGTTGTAAGGGTGTTGCTTATGGTTAAAATATTGTCACTTATGTCCCTTTATGTGGATAACATGGTTCAACATAAAATTACATGTTATATTAAACGAAGAAAAAGTTTTAAGATTAATGACAAACATGCTAGGGAAGTGTAAAGTAAGAAAAAGAAATTTCCATAGATTGGTTTCTATTTAAAGTGAATGGAAACATTGAAATGATTTGCAAATAACAGACTATGAGTGCTTATATTAGGTTGATTTGTGTACGTAAAATATATACATTATACAACAATGAGGGCATAAAGAAGCTACCTTATTGCATTATAGTTATAGGAATTATTTGTAGTATTTTTGCATTTGGCATACGACACATGTCGGCTTTGAATTTGTGGCTTGGTGTTTCAACACTCTATAATCTCACCTTATTATGAAGACGTTTCTCTCTCCACTACCTTGGAATGACGTATTTTTCTAAATTATACTTGAATTTGACTGATAATAACTTGGATTTATATATTTCTTTTAACACCAAATTGACCTCACGGTAAACATATGAATATCCCATTAAACGTGACCTAAATATGATTCAAATAATCTCACCTTTATCATAAGCACATGGAAGAGTAATTTCTGAGGTGTGAAATTTTATTAGAGGTAGTGTTTGTTTTTTTCTTTTTGGTTAGACAAGGGTTTGCTCTTGGTTCATATGTAGCATGTTGAGAAATGGGAAAGAATAATGTATGACATTTATCTTGCAGAAATTGATGCTAAATGAAAGGATATAGAGTTTAATCAAGCTACAGCCTGCTTTGGTAAAGACAAAGGAGCATCTTAAAAGTTGCCTAAGAATACTCCATATAAAGAATTTGGACATAAGTAATATATGACCATTTCTTTTGTAGATATGTTCTTTTTTCCACCTAAGATATCACAAGAAGTAAAATATTGATAATGTAGAAATTGTTTGAGGACCTCATTTAGGTCGATTTTTCTTATGTCCTACTTGATTGATATCTTCTCATGAAAACAAGGCTTTAAATATGAATTAATATGTTCCTAAAATAGATCAAATCCAAAGTTTATAGATATAAAAGATAAAACCAAATGTCAATGCGTTTGTTGGATTGTTACTTGTCTCTTGTGTGGGTAGGTAACAAGAAATGTGATTGGAAAAAGGATGGGGAGACAAAGAAGAGCATGTCTTGGATATGATTCTTTCACCTCATGGTTATTTTGAACAAGAAAATGTTTTAGGAATTCTAGACAAGACATTGGTGGACATGTAACCAATTTTTTTATAATTGCAATGAGCATTCCATGATATCCTCTATTTATTGTTTGATTGTATTTTGAACATTTTTTTTTATTTTGTTGTCCTTTAACTACAAATTGAAAATATTTGGTATCATGTCCATTTAAGCAAAAACCAAAGCTTGAAGATGAAATTAGTATTACATTATATTGATTGAAATCCCTTTAATGGTTTTTTGTTAAAAAAAAATTGTGACTATTATAAATGTTTACTTTCATGTTGTTATTTGATCACATGTTGTTTATACCTTGACCAAGTTCATGCATTATAGAATTAAATGTTGTTGCGAATAAAATGACAAGGATTAGACATCACACCTCAGATTATTTGATTTCACAAGTTATATACAACTCTATCTTTCTAACTTGTCACTTAATTGGCATGATTGTGCCTAAGCTTTCCCATAAGGTTGAATATTATGTTACTAAGGTGTTCTTTTCTATACTGAAATTTTATTTCTTTGTTTATATAGGTCATATGGCCACATAGTGTCCACTATCACCTAACTGAAGAAAACTTGTTCGAGTTTCTTTCTTTTATGGGGAAAAATGGCTTTGACATTGTTGATGTTGAGGTATATGTCGTATAAATATTTATAGTTTACTTTAGTTTATATTCTAGTAATCATGATCTTTCATGTCTTACACTCTGCATTGTATCTTCTTTTGTTTTGTTAAAAGGAACTCAGTATTGATGGTAAGAAGAAGGAATTAAAGAAACAAGAGAACAATAATATTGGAGTGAAAAATGGAAGAAGAGAGAGATAAAAGAACTCGTCTAGTGATACCCTTAGAGACAATATCCCACATAAGACACAGATATAAAGACTGATGGTCAAGTGTTCAGAATTGGTGAATTCACCTACAATGCCTTGGCAACACAATGATAATGTTTTGAAGTGATGAAACAACATTTAATGTGTAAATTATAGTCCAACCAATATTAAGACGGAAACTGATGTTGCAATACTTGAAATTTCATATAATATAATTTATGTGGTTGAAATTATTTATAGTTTCACTTGGTAGTGTTTAATATTGTAATTAACATATGTAACTTTGTGTCTTCATCTTAGATGGACATGCACATTGTATGACATTTTTTAAATTTAATCGTAAAATCATACTAATTAATTTATGTTGATAAATAATGAACACATAAAATTAATCTAAAACTACTAAATTATTTTATAGTGATTAATGATGAACATAAATAAAATGAATATACAACTAAATTAGTCATCTATAATGATTGTTAATGAAAATAAATTAAATGGATATAAACTAATAAATGTGTCATTTATATAATGAATACGAATCTACCCAAAAAAGATAAACGACTAATGAAAATGATAAATTTGTGATTGAAAATGATGACTAAATTTTGCACATATATAACTATTAGTAAATAATATAGTATCTTATAACAGCCCAAAATTTAGTCATATTTCTTTGGTCATTAATTGGTTGCAAACAATGACTAAAATTTGCATATATATGACTATTAGTAGCTAATTTACAATATTTTATAACAAGACCAACATTTTGGTCATATTTCTTTGGTCATTAATTGATTTTACAGGTGATCATATAGTAATATATTTTGTTGTATATTTGGCCATTAATTGTGGAGATTAATGACTAAATGAATGAATAAATTAATGACCAAATTTATGACTAAATATACTACAAGATGATAAAATTGAGACAACCAATTAATGACTAAGCTAAAAATGACTAAAAGTTGGTCCCGTTATAGGATACTGTAAATTAGCTACTACCAGTCACCGACTGAAAAGTGGTCATTTATATGAAAATTTTAGACTTTTTTTAGTAACTAATTAGCCATTTTGTACTAGTGGGAGAGAGAGAGAGACTAGTAAACCTCTCCCAGGTAAATCCTAACCCTTTAATCCATCACTCGGATCCTATCTCCCAATCCTTAACACCTTATCCCCATTCCTCCTAGCTAAACCTTGAAACCCTAACCCTTAAGCCCTTAACCTCCAACACCAAAATACTTAACCAATAACCCCTTACCTGGTAATCCTGTAAACTATTAACCCCTAATCTGAGCTAACCCCTCAATCCATAATCCTAATCCCTTTAAATCGTAAACCCCTAATTTAAAAAAAGGAATTACAATACAAAGATATATTGTGAATGACTTACTAAGGGACAATATTCATGTCTTCCTTCAAGGTGTCCAAAATATCTACAATGTTGTTTAGATATTCTTATTAGAATTCTCCTCCTCTTGTATCCCCTACGTTTGGTACAAGGGAAATAACATTTTTCATCATCCATTTTTCCTTACAAATCTTTTAATATTGATTATCTTCAAAAATAAATTGCATCTTAACTATTTGTGATGTATTCTCTAATTCCATTATATACATAAAAAATTTGTTAGATTTCTACCGTCGAAATATTATGGAGAGACATTGTATAATGCTCAAAAAAATTACCTCCTCCACCATCAGTGTTCAAACATTTCTATGTTTGACCTAGTTAGACGTCACGAATCCAACACTTATAACATGCACATCAGATATCTGACATGTATAAGAATGTGTGGAATATCCATCAAGAGTATCATATATATAACACAATTATACAATTACACATAGTTTTGAATATACTGCATTGGTCATGTTTTAACAAAAAAAAAAATCCAAATAAAATATGACAGTATAAACAATTTGTTGGGTTGTGTTATATTCATTCCATGACTAGCCCACGTAGTTAACCGAGGGGTTAGAAGGGGGAAGGAGCCCACCCTTTGTTTCCCCGTTTGCATAGCGGGGGGAGTCACAGGAGGTTTGAGGGGAAAATTTTCTTTTTGGACCCTATACTAGGTTGGGCGGACCTAACTATGGTTTTGCGCATGATTTTTTTGCACATGGTTTTGGACGCAATGGTTTTTAGTCCATGGTTTTGGACGCGATGGTTTTTGGTCCATGGTATTCAATGCTTCGACATGTATAAATATGTATTATAACATTGAAAGGACAATAATGAAAAATCAAGCTAGTAGTCCCAGTTTTGGAATCCAGGGAAAAATCTTTGTGTATATGTTTTTTATTTGTTATTCTCTCGCATTGTTTATTTTTTGTGTTTTAGAATTTGTATGTAGGTAATTTCTGTATAGGGTTAGAACCTACATTTGGTATCAGAGTTGTTTTGGCTTCAAGGGGATGCCTTTGTTGCTGAGGGGTTTCGCTCGGGCCTGTGGTGGACCTTGTTCAGTGGGAGATCTGCGAGATCGATTCTAGTGGTGAAAAAATATGGTGAGCAATGGAAAGATAGAGATGGAGAAATTTAATGGTCAGAGTTTTGAGTTGTGGAAACTCAAGATGGAGGATCTATTGGTGGATAAAGATCAGTGGATCGCAGAAGATCCACATACTAAACCAACGGGAGTGTCAGCTGAAGAATGGAAGAAGTTGGATCGGAAGGCAAAGAGCACAATACGATTGCATGTCTCAGATTTAGTATTGCTAAATGGATCAGGGGAAGCTACGGTGAAGGCTTTGTGGGACAAGTTAGGGACTTTGTACCAATCTTTGTCTCTGGTGAATAAACTATTTCTATGGAAAAATATGTATAACGTGAGGATAAAATATGGAGACTCAGTGATTGAGCATCTGAATGTGTTTAATACTGTGGTAAGTCAGTTATTGTCTGTTGATATCGAAATTTTAGACGAAGATAAGTGCACTAGTTTGTTATGTTCTGATGGAACATACAAAGATAACTTCAAGTTTGCAAATAATCCTCCATGTAATATTGGTTGGAAAGTTGATATCATTTGTGCCTGTAAATGTCCTTCTCTAGTGATTCAAAATCTATAGCCACATGATGGATCACAAATTACTGACGTTGATTTCTTGAGGTTTGTAAGTTCTATTGTCAATCTTTTTAACTGTTTATCAATGGCTCCTTTGCTAATTGTCAAGATGATCTATGGTCTTTTAAACATCTTGTTGAAATAAGGGTTTCTAACTTTGTTGTATGCAATCAATAAAATTCTAAACATACAAATTAGGTAGACCTGCCTCGCAAATGATATCTGGTTCCTTCAACATGGAAGCATCGGTTCTTAGATGACGACTTAAATTCCTATGATTGGACTTGCTCTAACCTTCCAGTCATAATTATTCCATATTTTGTACACAATCCTACCTAATATTTGGGTATTATAAATCTTGTAATTGTTATCTCTATGAAACTCACGAACATGACATTCTTGCTAGCATACCTGAGACACACTATGGACACACATGCATTGAAATTCAAGGTTTTTTATCATGGGGTTAGTATCCCATGTTCTTAGTGCACCTGCAAACTGCCTATGGTATTAGAATCTATGTGATGGGCTATTGGTAGTCACACTATCCTTTGCAAAGTTCAAACCAACTTACCAACCAGTAGTGTACATTGGATTGATTAATCTGTGTATTTAAATGTGCATGGATATGTGTTGCAAGATCTGTATCATGTTCATGAAAATGTTTTGTTTTATTTCCACTATTATGTTATGGCTCTGATTCAAAGATCATCAATTCTCACTCTGATTCTTTTGGAGTTTTCTTTCTATGCTCGGCCTTCCTTTTAATGCATAAAAGTAATAGCCCTTCATTCTCTTCAATGTTCAAAATTTGTATTTGGGTTGTTGATTGTGTTTGGTTTCCTTCCTTAGCCTGTACTGAGTTATGTGTGTAAGATCTGATGCATGTATTGCTTGCATATTTATTAGTTATTTCCAAAATTGTTTGCTTTATTTGTTATGTATCTACAAACTCAAAGTTCATGTACATCTCATATCATGATTTTAATTGTGCAAGATCAACATAAAAAGTATTATTTTTTGGCTACTTGAAATGGGATTAAACATTTCTCTCTTTAGCAAGTTTCCTAAGAAGCTAAAGTCAAAAGAATATGGACTACCAAAGAGAGTTGAAGAAGTTCAAATGTTCGTCTATTTACCAAACTAGACATGAAATTGAATAGCGTAACTCCTAATATTGGAGTTGATCCCGAGTGTTTAATTGTTATAGAAAATGGAGTGCCCCTAAACTATTCAGTAGCTACCATAGTTCCTTTGTCAAAGAATTATTTTCTTTTATAAGCTTTCTAGGAATTTAATCATGCAAACAATATAACAAAAATTCAATATCTTCTACATAGTTGGATAACAAGAAATACTAGTCACTTTGAAGTTAAAAGTGTATTTTATAACAAGTTATATGTCTATTTAATATAATAGTTGTAAGTTGGATTAATATTTGAAAATTTGGCCGCATGGTGATATTATATCACCCTTTTTCTTATATATATTTATATATATATATATATATATATATATATATATATATATATATATATATATAGATATATATATATATATATATAGAGAGAGAGAGAGAGAGAGAGAGAGAGAGAGAGAGAGAGAGAGAGAGATTCTATTTATAAAAAATTAGTGGTTGAAAATGCTTTTGCATTAACCTTTGTCGTGTTGTATCCATCATTGTCTTAACATTGTTTTTGTTATTCATAGTGGAAGAAATACACAAGACCTACCTGATATCTTGTAAATTAATAATGTTTTCTTATATATTGCTCCACCTTCACTCTTCCTCACCACCTTTATAAGGATAGGTGTAATTTATAGTTAAGAAGCCAAGTTAACAATACAATTATAAAATAATTTATATGAAGTTTATATATCTTATAATTATAGGAGCTATATAAATTAAATGAGTTATAAATATCCATAGGCATCAATCCATAATAAATATCCAAACACTTTATTTTATATATATTATATTACTAAAATTTAAAAAATTATAAAAATTAATTAATTTGTAAATTAGTTTAAGACGGGAAAACAAAATGGATTCGCATTCACAGACATAATAATTCCACTTGAACAGGAAGAATCTCATATTTACTCCTCGGACGATAATAATTGATCTTTGTAAATTCTCTGGACTATTTCTATAGCCATAGAGAACAGATCGTAATGGGTGCAAGGAGGGAACATCTCAGATCCAGTGACGAAAGGTAATTTTAAATTATATCATCCATTTCATATCCTCCCTTTTTTTTTAACATGAGAAATATCTTTATATTCCATAAGAGGAGTACACATTTCATTCATCGAGGGATTGCTTAGACAACAAGGCTCATAGCCATTACAAGAAATACTCATTATGAGTTCAACACATTGTCACATGTAGGATTTCTCCCTACCACCTGCATTAAACTTAATTGACTTTCAATGAGAAATATCTTTATATTCCATATAAATAATATAATTTTTTTCCCTTGGAAAAATCTGGGTAGATCAACCCTGAAGGGAATCTTTTAAATCCATTGGTTAGACTAGCAGGGCCTAACCCCAAGGGTGTCGAGGAGAATTAACCCTGTGACCTCCCGATTGGTGAGGTACTTAACAACGAGGACTCGACCAATTGAGCTAACCCTTGGGGCTATATAAATAATATACTTGTTTTGGCTCTTGATGGATTTCTTAAAAAGGCTTGAAGCCATTACAAAGAATACTCATTATGAACTTTGTTAGCCTTTTAGAAAGTCTTTATTATTTAGTGAAAGATTTGTTATGATCTTACAAGATTTTATTATTCAGTGAATGATTTGCTATGATTTTACAAGATAATATAATCTAGTGTGAGATTTGCCAAAAAATTATATATACATACTATATTATTGATAAAATCACCTTCCGTTTTTCCTATGTATCATGGGCATTCGCCCATTTATTATAAATATAAATTTAGGGGGTTTTTTAAAATTTTCCCTGCTTGACAAGATGTTACATTACAATGCACATGTACCCATGCGAGACAAAACGGCTTGAGAAGGCCATGCAAGGCATCACTATGAATCGAACACTCATGGGAAGTCTAACTCTTCAACATCTTCGCAATGATCAATAGTAGGGTACTAATGCAAATATTAGTAGTCTATGATGGTGTCCGTGTATTCCATGGTGACATCTTTTTCGACCCTGAATCTTGCTTGCATAGTATCTGGGTACACTTCTCGGGCTCCTCTGTCCAACTCATCCGAAAGCATGCACATCATTATCCTCAATGTGGTCATACCAGCAAGATACTTGTGCATGGTGTCTACACCAATCGACAAGTCTGGGCTAGTGGCTATGCGTATCAACTTGTTAAAGTATGAGTCAAGCTCTAGTCAGACCTGTGCCTTGGTCTTCACCTGGGTGAGAGTCCAAATAGATGGGATCGCATGTGCACACACTATAACATCAATACTCATGAATACACGTGCATGGGAATCCTGTAAACTAGTGATGAGTTGTGGGAGCTCTTCATAGTTTTGGATCTAACTCCATATGTGTGCCTTAAGCTTGACCGCTCTTTGCTTCATCATTTTAGGCAAGTGAAGTGGGGCTCCCTTTTATCTCATCATCCATTTTTGCATGTAATCAACAACAACGTGCATGTTCGACAAGATACGTGCTCTTCTAGAACATCACTACTACCATCTGTTCAGATGGACGACTGCCTTATGCATGGTACCAAACTTGGAATACAATGCCCACATAACTATGTCATGGGAGAATACTTCATCTAGTATTGCATTCTTCTATTTTTCTCGGGCAGACACTATGACCAACTCTCCTCCTTGCTTGGTTATTTGTAGCTCCTTAGCCATTCACTCATTCTCATCTATCAGAAAGTGAAAAATTGAGGTGTGGCTTCGGCATATGCTCTAGTGGCATCAGCCAAGGCTATTTGATGTCTGTGCACATCAGACATGATCACTCGTTCTGCATACTGTGCAGGAGATGTATGATATTTCGGAGTTGACACTCTGTGGGATTTCACAACTCTATGTTGAGACTCATCTTATGAGATGTTGTGCATCTCTCGTTTGAGATGATCTCGAAGGATCTCAGTGTCTCCTTGGCCACATGGGACTTGCTCATCTTTTGGATGCGGTGAAGCTGGTGGGTCGACCTCTTGGTGGTGAGGCATGAGGTCAATCTCCTACTCTAACTCATGTTGCTCCATGTCCATATCCATCTCTTCAAGCGCTTGCCTATTTCCTGATAAAAGTCCTGCTCCTGCTATGGTTCACCATGTTTGCCTAATGCTAGTTGTTCTGATGAGTCCACTACATGTACGGGTGATGTTTCATTTGTATGCACATGTTACACCCCCTTTTATACATGTTGTTGCTCTACTTCCCTCTCTTGTTTGCATAACTACTGTTCCTTTTGGAGTTTCTCCTTCAGCTCATGCACCTCCCTCCTTATTTCCTCCATTCTCCATTTCTACCTATGCCTTTGCACATTTCGCTTGTCATGTTGTTTCCTCTTTACCTATATGGCCTTAGTTTCTCTTTCAACAAGTGGATTTGCTCGCAACTTGCAGCTTTACTCTTCCTCCACACGATCAAGAATATTCATCTTACCTTTTTTGCAAGCTAGTATGTTCACCTCTACTGTTGCTGCTACTTCTGGTGCTCTTGGGGATGCTGCTTCACATTGCTTCGCTAACCATTCCACATCGAAGCCGACTAGTTCGTTGAGTCTGGAGGAGTTGAAATAATATCTCCATGGGTCCTCCTCTGCCCAATGACATGCTTCGTGGATCCAGTTGAACTATACTCTCGTGTAGTGATCTATCACAAGACAATGTGGATCATATGAATTGTAACTTCGGAGGTTGAATGGATACTACTTCATCTACTCTACTTTGACATCTGCATGCTTGAAACTCTGGATCTCGTATAAACCAATGCACAGTGGAAGAGCGGGCCAAGGTTCTTTCTTCTTCCAATACAGGCTAGCTATCAATCCTACCAAGATGTGATATGTTACATCCTACATGACGAGTATCTCCAAGGAAAACTTCGGTAGAACATGCGGAGGCTTCTCCACGCTGTACATCCATATGAAGGTGTCGGACGGTGAGGCATACCAATCATCTTTGTCTATCAATGCCTCCATTGCTCCCATCGACATGTAGGGTGGATCTTGTTTGAATATCATGTTGTAAATGGGGGTCACAAAATGATCAGACAGACGTGTGATAACTCCTTTGAAGCTACATTCGAACAACATCTTACAATAAGTGTTCACAGTAGTCTCCGTCGTTGACCATGCCCACTTCAAGTCCGGAAACTCCCATCGGGCAAAGACTACATCCAGGATGTAGGCAAACATGTAGATTTCTTCTTACATACCTTTGGGCGGCTGTCGAGCACTCGTTACCTATTCCTTCAGCTGATGAGCCAACATGTCAGACTAGCTGCATTGCTTGCCCTCTCTGGCCAGTTGGTCCAGCGTGACCACCCAACTCTATGGGAAGGTTTCCATGCTTTCTTGGCCATACAGTCGACATGAAAATATAACCAAGTATTGATATGCCTTTTGCAGTATCTTTGTCTTTTAGATCTGGTTAGGTGTCATCCTGAATCTAGCCAACTCCTTCAGCCAGTTCTTCATAATATCTCTGGAGTTGGCATTGTTGTTGGGTAAGCTGCAGGGAGTCTCCCTCATAGTCATAGGCTCTGACATCTGATACATCTCATCATAATCCTGTGCCCTGAAGGTTGCAACCTTCATCCCACTAACACTGCTCAAGGTCATCATCTCGGGATCAGTGTGCGAGACGATCTAGTGTATCATGTTTGTACATGGGAATGTGGGGTATCTGCATGAAAGCCGATACAATCCCGACTTGTGGATGTTCACGTATACTTGGCGGTCTTCGAGATCTTCCCCAAATGTGCCTGCAAATGCATCATTGATCTCTTGCCATTTCAGCTTGATGTCCTTGTTTAGAATCACTTAGGTATCCTCATAGATTAGTAGACTTGTGGACACTCCCTTAACGACTGCTCCAATTGCACTTCCATCAGTGTCCTTTGATCCTGCTCTCTTGGAGGCCATTGATCCTTAACTATTAAGAGGCGGATGAATATCTACTAGATCTTGAGACAAGGTGACATGCATGGCAGGAAATATGTAAGTGAAAACCAAAGAAAATTCGGGAGCAACATAACACATACTTGGGGATTGACCGACAAGGATTGTGCAATTTATTCTAGGAGGTTGGGAGATTGGCTGCCAGAGTTGTGCAGAGTAGTCTGGGTTGTCTAGGAGGAGTGATTGGCTTTTGGAATTGCACAATGCACAATCCAGGCTGACTGATGACTGTAGAAATTGTGTAATGTACAATTTCAACTAGCAATGGTTGCAGGCTCAGCGACTCCTTTGTGTAATTTTTTGGGCCAGCAGTCACTGTCCCTCATAATTGTGCAGGGTAGGCCTGCGGGATAATTCTTGGGCAGAAGTGCACATTTCCTAAGTGGAATACAAAGCCTTCCCTCTGAGGATTGTGCAATGTTGTTTTGGTGAGGTAACGTTCATGCTAAGGTTTCCTAGAGCCACCGACGGGAAACTGAAAGCAAATGTGAAAGTGAATGCATGACAATACTAAGTGTAAGCAGAAGAAAATGTTTTTGCATGAAAAAAAATGAATGAAAGATTCAAAAAATGGAAGGACATGCATGTGGGTGAAGCAAGTTGTTGAATTGGCAACCATTCGTGTAGAACAATTTCATGCATGTGACAGTAGTGAGATACTAATGAAAACTGAAACGGTGCTAGTACAATCTAGTATGCATGTAAATGACATCAAGAACTCGATGAAATCTAGAAAATAACACTCACACAAGCGAAAACACAAAAAGTGACAAAAATGTTGCAAAAGACAAATTGAGAACACTTACCCATGAATAGTTGAGCTAGATGTGTCGAAGAGTTCTGGTTGTGCTATGGGAAGCCAAAGCTCCAAGACCAATGTGAAGAAATGAGCTCTAATGCTTCGAATAAACAAGTTTGAAGCTAATGATGCGAATGCCACAAATATAGGAAAGAGAAACACTTGGAGGAAATATTCTAAAACGATCTTTTCATGTAACCTCTAGCTGCTAAAAATAGCTCCCTGAATCAAGGGATGATTTTTGCATGTTCCTTTTTCCATTCGAGGAAAACCAACCCATGCATGCAAGTCAAGTTTCCTTGGGCCCGAGTGGAACTGGTCAACCCAACTATAGATGCAAGAGCCTGCTCAACCGTTGGGAGGAAATGCACATTTCTAGAAGTGAGCTAGGCTGGTTGCCCAGGAGATTTGCTCAATTTCTGGGCAAAGCAGTTGACTGCTACCCAAGATTATGCAGTTCCTAGGCTGAGCAGCCCTACTGGGAGGAATTGTGCAATTTTTTGGATGAAGCTTGATTGGCAGATTTATGCAATTTTGGAGCCCAGCAAGCTGCCAAATAGAATTGTGCAATTTCTGGAGGGAAGACTAGTTGCCCTCTTGAATTGTGAAATTTCCATCCATATAAATTCAACAATTTCAATTAAAAAAAAAAAAACCAAAACTATCTTAACATAGTATACCACTTACTCATGTTTTATTGTTAAGATAAAATTTGCTTTACTCAATATCAATTTTAAAAGTAATTTCCTCTATATTATATTTTATAAATTAAATTAGCATAACTACCATGTCCCATAAAATAGACTAATCTCAAAAAATAAAATAAAATAATATAATATACTCAAATAAAAAATATGTTATACATTAACTATCCATGCGTTAGTGTGACATCTCTATCTATATATTTCCTTTAATTTCATAATTGTGTTTTCTCTAACCATATGCACCCTTGATAATAACTTTTAAATTAATTAAAAAGACATTTTTAAACATTTTATTATAAAAGTAATTAAAATTTAATTTAATTTGGTTTCTAATCGCCAATAATACTTTATTATAAAAATAAGTAATATTAAATTAAACTTGAATATAACCTTTTTCTACTTGATTTATTTTAATAATATGAAAAGTCTCTATTTTTTTTTTTAAATAAGATAAAGAATCTCCTTACCTCTATTGTTTGTATTCTGACCATTATAATTGATTCCCTCTTTGTGATGTAAGTCTTTCTTCACGGCCTAGCGAATACATTAATTAATACATTTTCATTCTCCTCATGAAACCTACTTTATTATTTCTTTAATATAGAGGTGTTGACATCTATTTTGACATGCATTAAAATAAATCCAACACTGGAATTTTGCAGAGCTATATGGAGTCAGTCTCAATTTTAAACAGCCATATTAGTTTGGTCGGTGGCATGCGCGAATTCAAGGTCTCACCAAAAGCGAAATCCATTCGTTGAACATGGAGTGGATCATAATATGAGTGCGTCAGATTCCAAACCGGGGCCCACATAAACCGGAAACTTCTGCATTTGATAAATTTTATCGGCATATAGTTCCAGGATAACTCAATTTGTAGAGTTATGGTTGTTGAAGTACCTCGTCAATGTGAGGTAACCGGGTCCATGTTATAGGTGCCTTTGGGTTAGGTTATTTCTAGGTGCCTTATGGTTAGGTTAAGTTTGGTTAGGTTAATTTGACGGATTAAATGTCATTTTCTTTGATTGATTTATTTATATTTATAAATAAAAAATTTAAAAAATTTATATATATAATTTAAGTGATTGAGAGAGTTTAATGATAAATTTACTCAAATAAAAATTGTATTGTTCATGATACTTCTTTGTGAGATAGCCTTGGTACTGCTCCGTTAAAAGGTTATCATTAAAGGTTTATATTAAGTATGTTGACAGATTTAAAGACAGGCAGATGGAAAGTCTCTTGGGGGCGTGCCCAGCTGAAATTGAAAACGGGGTTTTGATGTAAACTAGTGAGAGGGCATGAAAACTTGACCTGTTCAGGTTTTGTTATAATTTTGCTGTTGGCTGTGGACTATAATTATGTTGGCTATGGATTATAATTCTTTTTTTGTGTAGCCAAAAACTTATATTCCAATGGGTAGTTCAAGCACACTCACACTGCAATATAGAGGGGTTTTAAGAATATATTTGAGAAAATTTTTGGGTGAATTGTCTTAACTTGAGACAAAAAATAAACTTGTATGTTGTATCAAATATTGTCTTTAAGTGAGTGTTTGAAATTATTGTCCTAAAAGATTGTCTCTATAAAGACAATCTATAAGACAGCATTATTGTCTCTTAGAAGACAATTTCATTTTTGTCTCTCTCGAGACAATAGTTAGCATTTAAGATATATTGTCTTTATATAAACAATATGTCATAAATCTTAGCTATTGTCTCTCTAAAGACAATAGAATATTTTAAAACAATAGAATATCACTTTTATTTTTTTGGAGACAAAATAAAACAATGAACCCAGAAAAATCTCTCACCATAATATAAAAAATATTTAATTAAAAATAAACTACAATATTATTGATTAATTCATGTTAAAACATGGTAGAATCAAACCAACAACTTTTTGCTTATAACACAAATGCTCTTCCATTAAATTAGCACTTTTTACAGAATTATGTGAAAAATTACGACAATCCTTGATATTACATAATAAATATAGATTTAAAAAAATACTTCACAAATAATGACATAATCTTATAAAATCTGATAAAATTTCTATCACATATAAATCACAAAAAATAAATTCAAAAATTAGCACTGTCTAGATAAAAACGCGAGAAGCTCAATCTTTGTTGATGTGAAACAAACCGAATGAATGATTTTACTTTAATTTCTAAACACTCTGAAAGCGAGCGGACAAAACGGGTGTGTTATGTTTGTGGCATTGTAGTAGGTACAGTTCCCACGAGTTAAATCAATAAAACTTATAGTTTAATATATTATGTTATATAGCTTATTTTGAACATGGAAACCTTGCGCATTTATGAGATTTCAAATAGAACCTATCATTACAATGATAATGATTTCAAACCTAACGTATTTTATTTCAATGTTTAGGATAAGACTTCCAAGGATGTGTAAATATTTAGTTAAAGGCTTTCTATTTCAAGTAGAGTGATTGAATTTTTATTCTTAAAGATAATTGGACGGCTAAGATTAATTCTGAGGCGAATATATCCAGAATATTCTTCGTATTAGTCTTATATCTATGCATTTGTAGAGATGGAGCATGAAGTGACTAGGAAATAAATGTTTCATGTTATTTTTTTAAATAAAATTATGTGGGAGTTGTGGTAGAATGATAGTTGGATAGATAGGGTTTCTATTTTTGGTGAATGGTTTTGTTTTGTTTTGTTATTATTAAGGGTCATATGTTGCAGTGGGTTTACTCGGCGTCTGGATTTCCACTTAAAACTGGAAGAGGCAAAGGGTGCTATTTACGACGCAAATCTCAGTATAAGGGACGATTTTGATGGTAAAACAAATGAGTTCATCAATGAAAGTGCCATTCATCATCTTGCATGACAGATGCACATGAGTAAGACCTGCTAGTAGGCCTGAAAATAGACAATCAATTGGGCAATGGAGAAAATCTGGTGCGCTCTATACCACACAGACAGGATCAAATGATGACTGGTGATAGCACGAGACAAAGCACATGTAATGGGCTAGATTGGTAGTTATGGTGGAGGAGCTAATATAATCGTTATATTATTTCGTAATGATGCAATTATAGACATTGTAAATAACCAACCCAAAGTTTGCTACACTGGGGTTTCTGTTGTATCTTCATGCAAAGAGGAGGGTGCCCCAGATTTCATTTCTCTTGTGCATTTGACCACATTTCCTTTTTGCCGTTGAGATGCGTCCTTAAAGTTGGAGCAAATAGGTCCACTCCAACTATACAAATATACAACAGGGTGTTGCTAATGGCGCGCTGCAATGCCATCTGAGGATGCGTGAAGCAAGCTTTTTCCTTAATCTGAAGGAAGCGTGAGACAAGGTCAGCAAGAGGTGGTACCAGCCCCATTGACGAACAGGGTTTTTCCTGCAGAAGTACAAGTGCAGAGTTTTCATCCCACAAAATTGACGAACATGGTTTTTCCTGCGACAGTAATTAACCGGCCCCAACTTTTGAGGTCGCCGGCCCGGTGCAAATCTTGTGCAGCATTGATGGTAAATTTTGATCCTCAGCCTTGAGACCCACATCATAAAGACAGTGAGACGGTATTTTGGAGGGATTCTGCATGCTGAAACTTTGTAAACGACTTTGTTTTTACTTACCCAGTTTTGACATCGAAAGTCATATAACACGGTGAATAGCGTTACTCTTACCTACACACTGTGCACACAGAAATGACAACGGAATTAACTATTCGCAAGCAGGGCAAAGGACATCGCTAAACCATAAAAAATTCCAAGAAAACAATGGAAGAATTATTGAGTAGTTGGGTTTGAATTGGCTCGAGGTTTTTTGTCCAACCATTGAGCAGCATGGTGAGTAGTGTGAGCAGTGTGGTCAGCAATATGAGCTGAGCAGAGCAGTGTGAGCAGTGTGGGCAGCAATGAGAGCAGCAAGCAGTGAATAGTGAGTAGTGTGAGATCAAGGAGTTTTTATGTAGCAGGAGTATTGAGCAGCGAGCAAGCAGCAACAAATACATTCAAACATGACAAAGGAACCAAAAATTTTGGAACATGTGGAGACAAATGATTTAGGACAAGTGAAAATTGCCTCATTCGCCAAATCTGGGAAGTGGGTTTGGGTCAATGCCAAACAATATCGGGGCTTTTTAAAACTAAGAATAGCCCGTCTAAAATGGGAGCAAGCAAGGAATAAACAGTTTCAAAAGAAAAGTAAACAAGCCCTTTGCAAAAAGCACTCAAAGAAGTCTCCTACACAAGCACGTGGCAACAAGAAGTCCAAAGGAAAAGTCATTGAAGATTTTGTCTTGTATAGTTTCACATCCACACCTCTCACGTGGTCATCTGATCTTTATGTGAAAGAATTGTTAAATGCAAAACAAAGGTTGGAGCTCTTAGAAGCTAAAGGGTAAGAAAGAGATCATAAAATTCATATAATAATAGCTGAGAACAATGCGTTAGCAGAAAGCAATAAAATTTTAAAAGAACAATTGGCATTGCTACAGGATACTCTCTTGATAAGGAAGACAGAATGGGAACACATGAAGGTGGATGCGTAAAACATAAAGAAATATGTAGTGGGAAGTACAGAGGTGGTGAATGTGAAATCATCCCAGGACAAAGGGAAAATGATTGCCCAAATAAACAACCATGAAGAGAACGCAAGAGAAGAAACGAAAGGAGATTCCACCAAAGATTCCAAAACTTGGGTTCAAGTTATTAGCAATTCTGCTAATAAGGAAGGAGAAACAAATATTCAGGTTGACAACATGCAAGATAGTGAAGGCAAGGAAAGACAAAATAGGGTAGCAAACATAATTATTAAAGGGGTGAAAGACTATGGCAAAAATGAATGTACTCTTGACCTTGCAAGAAACTTCTTGAAAGACAAGTTGCTATGGCAAGGATAAATATGTCAAGCATGGAGAGTGGGTAAGTTTAATGGGAAGAGAGCCAGGCCCATAAAAGTCATTATCCCTCGCTTGCGTGATAAATATATTATTCTAAGAAAGAAACATCTCTTGAGGGGTTCTCATTTTTTCCTAGAAGAAGATTTAATTGTAAAACAACAGGAGGAAAGAAGGAACAAAATTTTAAAGGTTAGGGCAGCGAGAGATGAAGGAAAGAGAGCATGGATTTATAAAGGCAAAGTTGTGATAGCACAATTTGGACCTCCTTCAAAAACATAGTAGCAAGATGGGAATAAAGAAGAGGCAACAAACTCTTCAACAGGAAATTAGAAAGTAAGGTTAGTATGGGAAAACACGGACGAAAACTGAAATGCGAGTCTTGCATGTCAAAATAAATAGCAAACAAGTCATACCCAGGTTTCCTTAAGATTAGTTTGTTGGAACTGTAGAGGTTACCCATGGAGACGAGGACCTCGGTTAGGGCCTATTGCGGAAAATAGAGACATAATTTGCCTCATAGAAACACATGAGCATGAAGGGTGCAAGACACCTTTGGTTGAAGGATACTCGAAGATGGCAGTTTGGAACAAGGTAGCAGGGAATAAAAAAGGGCACGGGGTATCATGGTTTTAGTAAGGGAGAAAGAAGGTTGTCTTATTCAGTGAGAAAAAGAAGACTCAAATAAACAATTCATTTGGTTTAAAATATCAGAAAATGGAAACCACATTAGAATTGCAACATGTTATTTTGCGCCACAGGTTTCAGAAATCTACAAAGGTAGAGGGCTTGACCACAAATATCCATTTGTAGCTTTAAAAACAGATATTGCAACATATTTGCAGCTAGGTGAAGTCCTTATAGTGGGTGATTTCAATGCTAGGACTGCAAGTGAGCAAGCTAGCATTCTTTGTTGTAAAGATGATTGTCACCCTATTTGGCTTACAGAAGAAAATAATCATCAGTGGGAAAGAATTTCAGAGGACAAGGGCTGCAATCTCTTAGGTGAACAATTGCTTAATCTATGTGGGGCCTTTGATTTAATCATTTGTAATGGCTTGATTAGATGGGCAAAGTTCGGTAATTTCACTTGCAATACTTACAATGGAGCAAGTGTGGTAGATTATGTAATTTGATGGCATGGTTTGTGTGAGAAAATGGAAGAAGCTTTGGTTGGAGATCAGCCGTGGGATTTGAAATCAGATCACAAGACAGTTTATTTATGTTTCTCTTGGATTGGTAAAAAACAATTAGAGTAAAAAATTTAGCATGTCCAACAAAATCTCCTACAGGGCAGAATTCTTTTGACACCCGAAAATTGTAATACCTTCAAAATGATGCTAGAGAGACTCTTTGAGAATGAGAGAATTACAATTCATAGCCTGCATAGTCATGAATTAACACATTTAATTCAATGCGCACTTGCAAAGTGCAAAAGAATAAAAATTAAGAAGTCTGAAACAAATTGCTTTCTAGTTAATGCTTGGTTTGATGAGGAATGCAAAAAGGCAAGGAGAATGTGGAAAGACTCAAACAAGGATAACATAAAGCTCAAATCATACAAGCAATTATTAAACAAGAAAAAGGCTGATTTCATGGTTTCAAAGAAGGAAGAACTAATCTTCCTCAGGAAGAATAATCCCAAATTATTTTGGAAGGAGCTCCAACCGAAAAAGATACAAATTGGAAATAATATTACAACTTCTAAATGGTTTGATTATGCAAGACAAATCTATGAGCAGATTCCCAAGGTTGACCTTCCCCCCTTGGTCAACACTCATACTGAACTCTTCATAGTACAAGAGGTAGAGATGGGTATCGATAAGTTGGCGGTTGGAAAAGCAAAAGACTTAGTTGAAATCCAAGAAGAATATCTAAAGCGGGGCTCAAAGATTCTTGCACCTCGCATTACAAAAATCTTCAACAACATCATACAACAAGAGCTCCCCATAGATTGGTCAACTAGTCTGGAAATACCTCTTTTCAAGAGTGGTGACGTCAATAATCCCTTCAATTATAGGACCATCATGATAAACACTTCATTTGCAAAGCTATTTGGAAGTATGCTAGAAAACAAAATTAGCAAGTGGGCAGAAGAAAGAGATAAGCGTGCTAAAGGGCAAGGAGGTTTTAGACCTAAACATTCCACAATTGATCATTGCATAACTTTAAGGCACATCATTGAAAAATTTTAGGATAAAAAGGAAGAAGTCTTTTGTTGCTTTGTTGATTTTAGAAAAGCATTTGACTCTGTTCCTAGGGATAAACTTTGGCAAAGAATGGAGAAACTTGGGGTTTCTAAACATTTGAGAGCAGCTGTGCATAGGTTGTATGAAGATTTGAAAGTCAAAATTAGAATTTCAGTAGGCATTTATGAAAGTTTTAGAAGCGATATCAGGGTCAAGCAAGGTTGCCCACCGTCTCCTACCCTTTTTGGTTTATATATCAACAAGCTTGAAGAGTGGTTAAATTTGCAAGGGGGTGATGGTATCTATTTGTGCAAGTTTGTTATAAGGCTTCTTTTGTATGTAGATGACCTTATTCTAGTTGCTAAATTGGCTCTTGGTTTGCAAGAGAACTTACTATCCCTTGAGCGTTTTTGTAGAAGTGTGGGGATGCAAGTCAATATCAACAAAATGAAAGTAGTGGTCTTCTCTAAGAAAAGAAAACATAACCAACATTAGTTCTACTTTGAAAGCAACATTCTGGAAGAAGTTGCAGATTACAAATACCTCGAGATTGACTTCAACAAAAATCTAGGATGGAATGGTTGTAGAAAGAAAGGAACTTTGGGGGGTTGGAAAGAATTTTATGCTTTTCAAAGTAGGTGTAGAGAGGCAGAGTTATGGGACTAGAAGACCACTCAAATTCTTTTTGGGCTTCTAGTGATTTTGGTGATTCTCTATGGTTGTGAACTGTGGGCTAGCAGTACCTCCAACATGTAGTGGAGACAAATTTAGAAAATTCAGAAGCGTTTGATTACAAACAAATTTAAGATGAAAAGTGCAATTCCTTATGATATCTTGTTAAGTGAAACAAGGACTGCTCCTATTGAAGCAATTGCTATGGTGCGAGTCATAAGGTATTTAAAAAAAATTGAGTAAATGGAAGATGGTAGATGACCTAAGGTTGTCTTTCATGATAGATTGTGCAAGAACAAAAAAACTTGGATGCAACAAAATAATAAATGGTTTAGTAAATGGGTATTTTCTTGAACTTGTGTCCCATAAACATCAAAGAGATAAATTCTTTTGTTATGGAAAAGTTCCACAAAATTACTTGGGATAAGGAGCTAGGAAGAAAGAAAAAATTTTATATTGAAGTGTTTAATCCCACTCATAATCATCAACCAAAAGCATACATAGAGGCCAATATCTCTTGGAGAGCCAAAATTCTTATTGTTCAGTTAATGAATAATTCTCATCAACTCCGTTGTGAAACAGAGCACTAGAAAAGGCCAAAAGAAGAGTGGGAGGAAAGGGTATGCATTTTTTGTTCTTCCAGAAAAGTGGAAACAGAAAAACATTTCATTTTAGAATGTGAGGCCTTCAAAGACAACAGGGAAAGTGATGCAGATATGTTGGTAGCGAGCTCTTGGGATAATCTATTTAGCAAGGGGTTTGTTGAGAAGCTTGTGAAGCTTCACATGAAAAAGTGTTGAATACATCAAGTAGATGGAGAGGCAGTCTATGCCATATGCTATTTTTAGCCTCGTGGATGTTAAAATATTTTCTTTCTTTCTTACTTTATTTTTAAATGCGTCACCAGATAGAAAGATCGTTGAGGCTAATCCCGAATCACGGACCTACATGATGCATTTTTGTTGAACAAAATTTATTTGTTAATCCCGGTTTATCGAGTTTGTATTATTGAAAGAAGTTATTTCAAAAAAACATAAAAAAACCTAAAGATAAGCATTGTAATTTCAAAGGCATCTTTTCTTCATTGGATATTTGCGTTATGAAACCCCTAGAATATTTCATTAGTGTGCAGTGGACTCATGTGGAATGGTGAATCAGATAGCACTTTTTGTTGTGTTTTGGTGACTAGAATGATAATTCTTTCTCATGGATATACTTAGAAAAAAAAAAAAAAAAAGGGGTTTATAACCCTGCCTTATTCTTTTATAACTTTATTACGTTGGTTTTAGTATAGGTTAAATTTAGTTTTGAAATACTTTAGTTCGATTTTTATTTTAGTTATAACATAGCTTATTTTATTTTATTGTTTGTTTTTTTTATTATATTAATTTTATTTATTAAAACTTGTTACTACTCATATAGTGTTATGATGGATGGAACAATGATATATTATTATTTTTTATTAATATTAAAAAATAATAATTATAATATTAATAATTAATAAAGGTATCTTTCTATTTTAATAAATGGAAGGTTAATAATGTATTTTTTAAAATTAGAATTGACATTTAATTTTTTTTTGTTAAATATTAAAATAAATTTTAGTTTTAATTTAAAAAATCGAAGAATAAGGTTTAACAATAAAAGTATTAATCCCTTGCTAAAATAAATCTAAAATATTATAAATGTGGTACTTAATATTTAAAATGTTAAATAATATAAATGTGGTGCCAAACATTATAATCTTAAAGTGTTATAGGGGTTATGGAAATTGTAATCTATATGCTATAAGGATTAGGCTTTATATTTCTTACTAGATAATTTTTCACGTTGTGGGTGATAGAGCCTGATTTATATCGGTTATGTTTTATGGTTATGATTATGTCATCCAAGTTAGGGATTATGTTAGACATATAAATGTTAAGGGTTGTAATTTTTAGTTTGAAGTGTTTAGTGTAATGGTTAAAATTGAAATATTGTGTAAGTATTATATGGAATATAGGGATCACTCTTTATAAGTGTTAGTAATCTCAACTATTATATGTGCTATGAATTATAATGATAATATGATATACATATTTTTGGTTATGTTCTGAATTTATATAGGGACAATGATGACATAATTTTTGGATTATTGGTGTTATGGGTTATTAATAAAGAGATATATGGGTGTGAGTTTCATGATTAATTAAAATTTTGTATTATGCTTATATTTTAAGGACTAGGAGTTGATTTTTATATGTGAAATAAGTTACATGGTTTATATGTTATAGCCTATATTTTACGTTTTAAGGGGTTTAACTATAATAAAATGGGTCATGATTATTACTTATTAGATGTAATAGTAGTTGAAGTGGATAGGTGAAAAGTGATTATAAGTATCAAGTAATAGGTGCATTAAATGTTATATTATGAGATAAAGGCTTCAAGGGTTTAAATTTCAATATTGAGGGTTGTATATTTATATTAGGTTGTAAATGGTTCGGGGCTTACGGGCTTTGGAGTTAACAGGGTTACATGGATTATGCGAGTTATGGGTGTGGGGAATTATTAAGAGTTAGAGACCATATGTTAATAATGTCAGAGGATTCAAGAGTTCAAGGGGAAGTAGGGATTACAATTTACAAGAGGGATTTCATATTAAGTTTAAGAATTATGATGATTGGTATGGTATGATGGTTGGTGTGTTGTTTGTTCAAGTAGTTTCCAGGATTGTTACTTCTATGATCACATCATCTTACCCACATAATTTCATCTCCTCAAAATTTATGTTATAATATTGTTGAATTATTTGTGTGAGTTATATTTGAGTCTTAAAACCCTCTTATATTGTCTACACATGCATATATAGTGATGCCAAATATCAGTGCATACAAGCACAAAACAAAAACATTCCAACATTGCCCCCATTCAGAATCACGCCTATGTGGGGTCAATTAATTAAAGCATAATTTCCACTGATTTCTAAATATTAAATGAATTGGAATTTTACCTAACCCTCAGAGCATTGAGACAATTGAATCCATGACCTCTTAATAGAAAATTAAGGTGGTTTGACAACATGTATTTGACCCATTGGAGTTGATGGTATAAACCTGAATGAGCTTCTCTTGGCTTCAAGAATAATATATTCTCTACTAAACAAGGCCAACCGTGTGAAGGTGGAAGCTCATATGGCCACTCTTCCCTCCAAGATCACTCTCAATTCCCCAATACCCAATTTATCTACTATAAATTATTTGAAAGAAACATAGTAGAAATCATGCATAGCTAGAAAGTAAGAAAAAAATTAAGATAAATGATAGAGAACAAATCAAATAAAACCATATAAACACATATTGTTGGGATGGGGTCCCCTGGGTCAGTTTTGGGGTTAAAAACCCAAGTTTTGTTGTAAATTTTGATGAAAATATGTAAAGTCTCCACAAATTATGGATGCAGAGTGCGTAGGTAGTTAGGAGTCAAAAATGGTTTTTACCCTTGTTTATGTAAATTTGAGTCGGGTTGGAGATCTACCCATGGTCTGTGGACCATGGGATTGTATAAATAGGTGTGTCTTAGAGAGTCTAAGGTAGATCTATGTTTATGTCTATGGGTACGAACGAATGGATTCTTAGAGAGATAGCGCAAAGAAGTAAGTCTTAGAGGGGGAAAAGGATCTACAGCTGAGTGTCCAGAGGCCTAGAGTAGTGTCCACAACTGACTGGGCGGACCCCTGCAGCTGAGTGTGCAGGGAAGTTTTGAGTCTGTAACCTGATACTGGAGATCAATAAAGAAGAATGTTGAAGAAATTCATGTGTTTTATTTGTTTACCTTTGTTGTTTATGTTTGCGATATATGCTATGATGAAATAATGTGTTTATGAAATAATGATGTATTGATGTGCGAATCTACTGGATAAGTATTATTAACTGAACTCAATACATGTTAAGTATTTACTCAAAGATCATCATACCTTCTGCTATGTTTATCAAGCACTTAAGTAGATCTCAGTAGATCCTGATCTGAAGATAACTTACTGTGCGCATAAGTAGATAATTCATCTGTTCAGGGTCTGCAAAAGCCGATCGTAGACCTTTGCAGAGGTCTAGGGAGCATTCAAAGGAAGTTATAGTCCCAAGCCCTAAGGGCTTATAGATCTGCGCGGAGGTAGATCTAGGGCATAAAAAGACATCACACTGATCTCTATAGATATTCCCACTATAGATCAACAAATTATGCAATATACTAAAACACAATACAAGATCTAATTCTACAACACTTTGCGGAAGCTTAATCGAATTGAGAAAGATCAAGAGAACACATATAAATGAGAATGAGAAATCAATCACATATAACACAAAAGAAATAACCCGAGGAAAGCCTCAGCCTAAAAACCTAATCTATGTATTATCATACAAGTGGAAATCATGTTCAAGTTACAAAAAGAATCAACTCTCAAGCTATCCTACTTTCTCTACAATCAAACAACACTGCTCATAGACAGTCAAAGGCTCTCACAACCTTCTCCTCTACCCTCCAATCCTCCTATTTCCTTGCGTATTTTTCCTGGGGTCCAATGATTCTACTTGTGTGAATTCCCACCTCACACAACTCACTTGTCTCAAAAATAACTACACAAACCTGAAGGACATGTTTCCTTCTGCATGGATGAGTTTCCTTTATAGGAAAAATCCTCCAACTGATAGTACACTGTCCCTTCCTCTGCTCTCAATTGGTTCTCTTACTGAATTGACATGCATGAGTTATTTTGGAGAGAATATTCAATTATTTGAAGTGCTGCAGTTACATGCATGCAAGCATTAACTAACTGAACTCACAATTAATTCAAAAAATTGTTTGAATTAATCTAACTAGACTTGACTCAGTTAACTGAGCCAACTAATTACAAATCAATATTACAACTCATCCTTATCTATTTAAGTGATGGATAAATTCTTCAATTAATGGAGAAACTGTTGCATGTCCCCACATAGGCTTCATGTTTGATTTTCCTTAACTAATTAACTCAAGATGAATTAATTAATTATCTTACAAATAATTGTTAAGATCAAATTTGAATTTTACATCTCTATTTTAGTTCAGGGACTAACTAAAATAGGAAGGTATCCGGAAATGCTATTTTTAGCACTTCCATTTTTCATTCCTTGTTGCTGTGTCCAACACTAGTGCCCGAACTACTATTTATGGCATTTCTTGTTGCCATTTTCAACACTCCCTCTCAACAAGAAAGGCATTCAACTCGAACTCAATCCTGAACCTTTAGAATATTTTGCATGCAACAATTCTCCAAGTATTGTTGCTCCAACAACTCTAGAAACAAAAAAATCTCCCATATAACCTCTCTACTGGGCTAGAAACATCCTCTGATGCTGAAGCTCCATCTGCCGCTGACAAGTGCTCCCTCTCTGACCTCTAAGCTGCTGTAACACTCCATGTATCTCGCATCATTGCACACCTCTCTATGCCATCCTGCACTGGTGCAACACCCCTGTGCCTCTCGCATTGTTGCAGCCTGCTAGATCTACACTGTCTTGGGATTCCTGCACTATAGCTTTCTCTGCCACTCCATCCGCATCTGTCTCTACCCACTCAGCTAGTCCTGCTACTCCTCATCGGGGCTCTCGTAGCAAGGTCTAATCAAAGAGGTTGGGTACCTCAATGATCGTGCCCGTATTCCAACCTTCTTGGGACTATCACTCCACATCGCCCCACCTCTGACTTGGAGGTATGGATGCATGCGATCCCTCTATCCACCTGGATCGAAATTTTCCCCTATTGGAGGTCTCTACATGAGTAGATGTCTCTACTCGATCTCCTCTCGACTTCTCTAGTTGTGGCTGCTCCACAACCTCCTGAAGTTGCTTCACCAATTGTGGCTCCTCCACAATTGTCTGAGACTTCTTCTAGCGCTGCATGTTGAGAGGTAATGTACTCTCCCTCTCAACCACCAAGTCTCCATTAGTTTCCTTTCTCCTCAAGGCTTTGCATGCATCTAGAACCTCAAGAGCATACAAGTTCTTGACTCGTGAACCAATCTGCTTCACCTGTCTCATGGTGATGTGTCGAAGGAAAACATTTCCCTTACTGAAGACTACATCATAGCCTTTGTCTTCCAGCATGGCGATCAACACCAAATTTTTGTTCAGTCCTGGTACATACTTGACATCGATCAAGGTAATGTGAGCTCCATGCTCCCTTTGAAAAACAGCCGTGCCTACACCTGAGACACTATACTTTTCATCATTACCCATTGCTATGAGTATCTGGAGATTTTTCTCCTCCAAGGTACTGATCAAACTCTTGTCGCCGGTCATGTGGAAAGAAGCTCCAATGTCAAGAAACCAATGACTTCCCACCATGGATGAAACCATGCATGTGAAAAGTGTGAAATCCAACTTGAACTGTGAGGCCAGTGCCTCACCTTCTAATCCTTCCATGGATCCCTTCTTGGATTTCCTCAATGGAAAATTTGTAGCAAAATGGCCCACTTCATGACAACGAAGCATCACACTTTCGATTTGTCAAACTTCTTCCCACCATGGAAAGAACTAGATTTGGGATGAGAATCCTTCTCCTTCCCTTTATTTGCCTCAATCACTAAGGCACAAATTTCTTCTTCCTCCTTGGATGAAGAACCATCTCTGGTGCTTCTTCTTATCTCCTCTTGCATCAGATCTGACCAAAGTTGTTCCCAATATGGCAGTTTCTCTCTTCCATTTACATGCCAGCTCTTAGGAAGATCAAGGAGTGCAAGACTCACCATGTCATCATCGGTTGTCATGATCCCTACATTACCAAGCTCATCCCTGCAGGTGGTGATCTTGGTCAGATACATAGAGATCGTATCACCCTTTTCACACTTGATTTTCTGAAGCTTGTCTTTCAGCGTTGACTTCCTCTGATAGCTGTTGTTCTAATATAAATCTTTCAATTTTTCCACATCGAAAATGGGGTCTCCTTCCCATGGAGGCTTGAGACTATGTGGTCTCGAAGTCCCTCCAGGAGGATTCTCCTTGCTCTAGCCACACATTTCTTCCATTCCGCCAATCCTTGGGCACTAGTTGTTGTAGTCTTGGGGACTTCTTGATCAATGAAGTCCTTTAATCTGTTATCCTCTAATACCGCTTCCATGTGATGCTTCCAAGCTATATAGTTTGAGTTTACATCAAGTGCATACTCAAGCCTCAAACTGTTGATTGCCATTGATGAAATTGAGATGTGATAAGAACTCAATTTCTATAATCGGAAACTCTAAACTTCGTACTTCTCCCTTCTTGTATATTTTTCTTTGCTTGATAACCTAGCTCCAATACCATGTAGAAATTCCCACTGTAGATCAATATATTCTGCAATATACTAAAACATAATACAAGACCTACTTCTACAACACTTTGCAAAAGCTTAATCGAATTGAGTAAGATCAAGAGAACACATATAACTGAGAATGAGAAATCAATCACACATAACACAGAAGAAATAACCCAAGGAAAGCCTCGGCCTAAAACCCCAATCTTTGTATTATCATACAAGAGGAAATATTGTTCAAGTTACAAAAATAATCAGCTCTCAAGCTATCTTGCTCTCTCTGCAATCAAACAATACTGCTCATAGACAGTCAAAGGCTCTCACAACCTTCTCCTCTTCCCTCCAAGCCTCCTATTTCCTTGCGTAGTTTTTTCTAGGGTCTAGTGCTTCCGCTTGTGTGAATTCCCACCTCACACAGCAGACTTGGCTTAGAAATAACTGCACAAACCTAAAGGACATGTTTTTCTTTTGCATGGATGAGTTTCCTATATAGGAAAAATCCTCCAACTGATATTACACTGTCCCTTCCTCTGATCTCAGCTAGGTATTTGACTGAACTGACATGCATGAGTTATTTATGAGAGAATATTCAATTATCTGAAGTGCAGCAGTTACCTGCATGCAAGCATTAACTAACTGAACTCACAATTAATTCAACAAACTGTTTGAATTAATCTAACTGGACTTGACTCAGTTAACTGAGCCAACAAATTACAATTCAATATTAAAACTCATCCTTATCTCTTTAACTGATGGATAAATTCCTCAATTAATGGGGAAATTGTTGCATGTCCCCACATAGACTTCATGTTTGATTTTCCTTAACTAATTAACTCACGATGAATTAATTAATTATTTTACAAACAACTGCTAAGATCGAATTCGAATTTTACTTCTCTATTTTAGTTTAGGGACTAACTAGAATAGGAAGGTATCCCGAAATGCTATTTATAGCAATGTTATTTTTAGCACTTCCACTTTTCATTCCTTTTTGTTATGTCCAACACTGGTGCCTAAACTGTTATTTATAGCAATGCTATTTTTAGCATTTCTTGTTGCCATTTTCAACAATCTTTGCATGTAAAAACTTGGTTCCCGCATCCCCCCATACTGCTTTGGGTGAGACTTCAGTCCGAGCTAAGTGAATTGATGCTGAAAGGGACAGTAGTGTAGGGTTTTG
The DNA here is from genome assembly GCA_031772625.1 of Pinus tabuliformis. Classification (NCBI taxonomy): domain Eukaryota; kingdom Viridiplantae; phylum Streptophyta; class Pinopsida; order Pinales; family Pinaceae; genus Pinus; species Pinus tabuliformis. The sequence goes on along the minus strand of CM062804.1, from coordinate 284,093,956 downwards.
TTTGGTGCAACTAACTTTTAACCTAGGTCAGGACTCACTAAGCCAACACTTACCTACACCTACATTTAATGATTTTGATATAATTAATCTTATGCTTCACCCAAGTCAACATCTGTGTCTTCCAGTTTAGAATTGATTTTGAAAGGATTGGCCATATCAACATCATCATTAATTTCATCATTTTCAATCACGTCATTGTCTATATCTGTTTCTGGGAAAATAGTGTCTATTTGATCTTCTAGTCCCACTAAGATGGATAGCTATCTTAGAAACAAATAATTCAAAGTAACTTGTGTTTTCCTTTATGTATGATAGATAAGAGAGAAGCAGAGAGCACCAACCTTAATCTTTCACTTGGCTCCTTGCTTGTTTCCTCTCTCATTTGATAGAGCTTGCCACTCCTTTATCACTTGTCTCGCTTTAAAGAACACCTATAGAGACAAAGCAACAAAACACCATCAAAGTATAGAGATCTATAATACCATAAACAATGCAGAATTAGAAGTACATTAACCATACAATTGCATTCACAAATACAAGATTCACATGTACACAAGTATACGGAGGGAAACTCAAATAACTTTATTGATAGTAGAAGTAGGAGAGAGGATTACAACCCAGCTGTCTGATCCAGCATCATCCTCCTAGCATGAAAGCCCTCTTCACCTCATGAAAAGTAAGATCACCCAACAATACAATGTCTCAAAGAGAAACCAACAACACTTCCTTACAAATTACAAAATTCCAGCCTTTGGATCTTTGGGATGATGGATCCATTTATAGATATTTGCAGAGGGGTGAGTCAGCTTCTGTGTTTTTGATTAGTGTCATTTCACTGATAGTTCTTGGTTCCACTTGGAGATTTCATGATCTCTTACTCATCCCTGGGTGAATTCAGAGAGGAAAGTGTCATATGAGAAGTTTCTAGAGGATTCTCAGGGTTTCCACTTAGCAAACTGTCTCTGCCATATGTCTACTCTCACATCACACCCCACAGAAGGTTCTTTCAGTATGCATCACACCTGGCCAGTGTAACAGCTAGTATGCATCACACCCTTAGCATGGAGTAGTCTGTATGGTCTAGTTTTGGCCAATTCTGAGTGGTTTTCCAGGTGGAACTTCTGGGAAATGATGTAATCAGTTGACCATGATCATTTAGGGTGTGAAACAACACTTTTAGGGGTTTAAGAGCCCTTGTTTTATCGACATATGTGACTGGGGTTGCAGTGCCCAAATATGTCTATAATAGTTGCCCCCTAAAACATGAGGTCGTAAATCTTCTGATGTCGGGTGAAATGCTTTATCATGAGGATTCGAGGTTTCTTGAACTGGAAGGTGGCCTATATAAAATACAATACAATACATTATATTCATATTCTTTTCATGATCCAGCTGAGGTGGGCATTCCCATTCTTAGCTTTATAAATTCATTTTCATGTACATAGGACAAACAACTGTCTATGTTGCAGACTGGTGATTCTTGTAGAGTCATCATCCCTTAGCTTGGATTATCATCTGTGTAGCTATGGATTACATTTGATGTCTTTATTTTCCTGAATATATCGCAGCTCGGATGGATGAAACTAGATCCTGGGCCTTCAAACTCGTTCAATCTTCACTCGATGTACAAGTCGATCCATGTGAAAAGGTGTTCTGAAGTCGAACATGGAAAGACATCGCCTGATTACCAGCCAATGATGTAAGCTGTTAACAGGCATGAGAGGAATCACCGATAATGATAATGACCCTCAAGGTACTGCAGTACAATTCACGTGGTGTGAATATAAGATCTAATTTTGAACACCACACAAAATCTTTCGGTTGAATGCCATTGATGTAAACTTGTTGCCAGAAGTGAGAAACTTTCCATTGAGGCATGCAAGCTTAAAAGTACTGAAAGGGTTGTTCCTAAGTCAACTTCTTGGATAATGAGCTGATGTCAAAAAGAATTGACCCATCATAGGATGGCCTTAATGAATCCCACATCTACGACATGAAACGAAGCAAATGATTTTCTGGAGGTGAAAACGATCTGATGATACAAGGCTCAGGAATGGCTATCATGAAAAATGCAGAGTGAAGGTATTGCAGTGGATGAGGTGTTAGCTAGGTTGGTGAATTCTTTGAATGCCTTCTCTTGAACATATCGACGAAACTGAGATGGATTGGTAGCGTTAACCCCAAAAATGGATGGTACGGAGGACCAGTGGTGATGTGACCAGTGAATGGAATAACCCAACCCGACTCAATCATGGTGATGAAATGAAAGTGTCATGTTCAAGAGTGACCTCCTACCAATGAAGTTCTTCAAGTTTTCTTCCCTTTTTCCCCAGTCATTGCTGACTAGTACCTCTTTATTTTTGTCAAGCTTGAGGAGGATAAAATATATTTGTTCTATAATTTGCCCTTCAGGAAAACCTGTTGCTATGTTTTAGTGAGCCTAGCGACAGTGAAACTCGCTCTTGTCCAGATGGACAAGTTTGTCGCTATTTTTTTAACGAGTTTAACAACAAATATAACTTGGTCCTTTTAATATTTAGAGAGTTTGAAAAGAGACAGAAAGGAAACTCCAATAGTCTTTTTTCATGGCGTAATTCGTTAAGTCCGAAAAAGTATAGAATAATACGAAAGGGATGAATTTTCGTTAGCTTTAGCGAGCAAAAAAAGATAAGCGCTCAATCTTTTTGTGTAATGATCCCTTAGGTCAAAAAAGATTAAAATGTAGAGGAGAGATGGAGCCTCCATTTACTTTAACGAGTTGGAAAGGCTAGTAGCTCAGCAATCTTTTCATATTTTACAAGTCTAAAAAGAGCTTAAAAGAGACTCATTTTTTAGGAACGAGTGATGTTTTTGGGTAGCAACTAGTTCCAGGTAATTTTGGAACTTTCTCAAACACGACAGTGTAACGAGGGTGGCTAATAGAATCACTTGCCACAGTTGTTCCTCAAAAGGGTAAACAATCAAGTGGAGGTGTATGATCGGCTAAAAGAGTGGAGGTGATGGTAAGAACACAAACAAGGCTCAAAAGGTTGATACCAATGTGATCACAAAGGTTATTTACTGAGGGTGGATTCATTTTTTAACGAGCTTGAATCTTTGGAAACTATGCTCAGTGGCGGGTTTATTTTTTAACAAGCTTGAACCCTGCGGTAACATTTCTCATGCCAGTCATCTTTTAAAGATGTCTCTTATTAGTAGGTTCATTTTTTAGTGAGCTTGTCCCATGTGAAACTTTGCTCATTGCCTTTTGTATGCAGGCTAGAAATGACCAACTACAAAACTAACTACACTAAGAGTTAATGAACTACTGAGGTTAGGTAGGATAGTTTAGAAAAAACGTTTCCTTTGCTTTGCCAAGGCCGCCAACAAAAATGAATGGTGTGAGCTTCCATTCACCTAACCTAAGTAGTTGAACTAAAAGTTTGGTTAAAATACTATGAGGTTAGAGTTATGCTGGTCACTTTTCACTTGTGTAAAAAAGGTTTGCATGCCCCCAAGTGTTGAGAAAACAAGAATTTCCAGTTCCCTTATGGAAGCTCTTGCATTTAAGAAGGATCATTTTGTCTGCGGAGCAGACAAAACACTTCCTTGGCTCTGTCCATCGAAATAGACAAAGGTGAATGGTGTGAGCTTCCAATCACATAACGTGTGAGGAGATCCTGTTCTAGACTGATCCCATATCCTACACACAAATTGCATTTCAGAATGGTCATATAACCTACAAGGAAATCTATTTTTTCATCTGGGTTCGCCTGCCGAAGCAGACCAGGGTGCATGCCCCCTAAGCTTCGTTACATTCACCGAATTACTCGCGGTAATTAGGTGGATGAACTGGAGGTTGAAGAGACATTCTTGATGCAAAGAGACCATTTAGGGATGGTGCTTGACTTGTAATTGTGTTTGAACCAGGAAATGAAAGCTGGTCGACAAGCTACACCATTCTGCCTTCATACGGGAAACACATCACCCGAAAGAGTGTGGAAACAATAGCTCCCATGCTGTAAATGTAGTCACACCCAAGGAGTAGATTGTAATCTAGTGGCCCTTGGACTACTATCATGTTCAAGTGAACGGTTTTCCTTCTCAAATTTATAGGAAAATTTGGAAGGATTCCTAACGGTTTACTCATTCCTTTGTTGAAGCCTGACAAATTTCGATTCTCAAGCAGAAGCAATGGCGAACCAAGCGCTTTCCAAGCAGTTGAGGAAAGGATACTCATGGAAGCCCCTTCATCTATGATAGTGCCAGACATGATCATTTTTTAAACTTGTACTATGATTCAGAATGGCACATTACATGGAAGGCGGGGTCCCGCTAGTAAATTCCAATCAAGGGAAACAACTAGATTGCTTGGAGGAGGGACTCAATAAATGGCCGGATGAATCTCTTGAAATGGGGAACTTCCCTCTTGTGGTAAAGGAACGGGTAGATTTACCCTATGTTCATCAGAATTTGTGTTAACAAAAAGAATTTGAATGGTGTCGTTCTCATTCTTTTTGGAGACTGTATCATTTGAAGATTGACCTTCTGAAGGCAAGACTGGGTCGGCTGTTGTCCCGACCTGTTGACTTTGGTCCGGTATGGACCCAGAGGGTTTAACTTTAATGATAGGTGTTTTGACCGACAACTGAGGTATGTCAGTCAGATTCTCATCTAGCAATGGACTTGGTAAGAGTTTCCTGTATCCAAGTGGAAGCCGATAGGGTGAAGCAGGACAGTTATGTAAGATTCTCTTGGCCTCATATACAAAAGGACAATGGAGAAGGTGATGGTCTCCCTCACATATAAGACATGGAGGTTTGACCTTTCTTTCCTATCCAGGACTTTCATTTTCACAAGTTGATAGTGTGCTATCAACATGATCGCCAGAGGTTGATGACATCGGATGGTGCGCAAAGGGAGACCATTCTCTCAAGATTCACGGAATGCAAGGACAATCTCGATGAAAATGGTTTCCTTTGCACATTATACAAGGATATTTAGGAGATTTAATGTGTGGATTTTCATTAGATGATTCATTGTTTCCCCGTGCTTGACTGGCTTCTTCTTCTTCTTCTCCTTCCCTTTCTTCTTCTTCTCAGTTACTTGGTTTTTAGTATCACTAGTTTCACCAAGTGAAGAGGAAGAAGGAGAGGGAGAAACAAATGAAGTAGAAGGTGAGGGAGAAACTCTAGTATCATCTGGTTGCTGATTCGATTATTGAGGAATTACGGTGTTTTGGACGACAGAGTTTGAGAATAGCCATACCAAAAGGCCAATTGTGATTCCTGGAAGGGACAATGTAGCCATATATGGAGCACCAATATCTCCCCAAGAAGAGAAAGGACTAGGATTCCCCCCAATGGGAAATCCTTGATTAGTGGACTCCATTACCTCAACCTAATATCAACGAGGGAATAGGGATGTTATTCCGAATTAAATAAATTTTATGATGCTTTGACACAACTTTTCTTTTTCATTTTTTTAAGAGTCGAGAAAAAGCTAAAGGTGACTCTAGTCGCCTTCAATTTTTAATGAGCCTGAAGTGACAAGTGCTCAGATGGACCTTTTCTTTTAAGGAGTCGAAAAGGAATGAAAGTGACTACTCTGGAAATATAGACAGAGGGATTACCAAACCAATCGAAACACTGCAATATACACCTTGGTGGTAAATTAAAGATAAGTTACCAAGGACTTTACGTACGACAATCAATCTTCTTGAATGTTGTGTTCAGTGCATTGCGATCAATAGGGCGACCGACAAGGCTTCCTAAGGATAAAGGATATCAGCATATTGTGGTCTCCCAATATATACTCGACGGTACGGGGAGCACAAATCCGTACTGGCACTTCTCATTTCAAAGAGGAGGAATCACCCAACCTTCGATGAAAATTATAGTTACCAGGCTTTACGATGCCAAAATACGTCTCTAGCCTAGACTTCTAGATGTTGTGCGTTAGGTTCTAAAGCATTTTTATGTTCATTGAGGTTTATTTTAGAGTCGATCTTTTTTAAGAAGTTTACGTTTCAAGGTTCACCGCACAATGTAGATTTAAAATTCCTAAATATGCAATCTAAAATGATAAATAGTCATTTGTTTTCTTTTAGCAATGAAAATCCTAGCTACTAAGGAAAGAAGAGTAAAATTATTTCAAGAGAGAGTAGAGAGCACACAATAAATGCACTTTTCCTAAATCATTTTCCGCATGCAGTCTAAATGCAAATGCACATGCATGTATTTATTTTTCTGTTTCCTTAATGTGAGAATGCCAAAAAGAGAACTAAGTATAGATCTGAACTACTTTTCTTCAAAATGACACTTTAGCAATTTATTTTCAAAACAGAAGGAAGACTAAGACGACACTTTCAATTTCGAATGGAAAACTACTTTCGACACTTCAACTATTGACAATTCAAATCAAATACAATGGAAAAATTACAGTCGACTATCTAGAAGAGGAAGAGTTTACGACACTCTTCTTTTCGACTCACAATGACAGTTGCGACACTTTTGAATGAAAAGACGACAGTTTGATTAAGCTACTATTTGCAAAGGAGGACTGTAAATGATGAAAAATAAATAAAAAACATTCACAACTCCTGATCAATGGAGGCTGAATAATGCAAAGGAAGAAGGCTTCAATAATGATATATTGATCATAAGCAGCAAAACTGCTGAATAGAGCCGAAAACAATGAAGAGAAAACCAAATTCCAGAGAAGGAAATAGTATCATTCAGTCATCGCACCTGTCCTTAAGGGAAATAGGGATGCATCTCACCTGCAACAAATGGGAGGTGCGATGCATCCAGACTACCAGTTAGAGATGGTGCAATGGACCAGGGAACAAAACTAAGCTTGGTTTTCACTCACAATTTGCAGCTATGTTCAATGATATAGGCTGAGCTTATGATGAACAATAATAAAAAATTATAGGGGTATGATCTTATGAGGTTATTGAGCTACCACCAGGGCACTTAGGATGTTTGCAAGTCAGATGTTCAATTCATAAACAAACCTAGAGATTGACTGAAGCAACATTGATCTACTTTTCAGTTGCATAGAAAAAGCAGTGCGAAGGCTAGCTGGCTTAACTTCAGGCTCCGTCTGTAGTTTATAAAGGAAACAACCGTAACAAAGAAACAAACTATTTGCTCCCCAGCGGAGTCGCCATTTTGGTGACTCCACTAGGGAAGCTAGTGTCTATTTGATCTGCTAGTCCCACCAAGACCAATAGCTATCTTTGAAAAAAACAATTCAAAGTAACTTGTGTTTTCCTTTATGTATGATAGATAAGAGAGAATCAGAGAGCACCAACCTTAATCTTTCGCTTAGCTCCTTGCTTGTTTCCTCTCTCCTTTGATAGAGCTTGCCACTCCTTTCTCACTTGTCTCGCTTTAAAGAACACCTGTAGAGACAAAGAAACAAAACACCATCAAAGCATAGAGATCTATAATACCATAAACAATGCAGAATCAAAAGTACATTAACCATACAATTGCATTCACAAATACAAGATTCACAAGTACATGAGTATATGGAGGAAAAATCAAATAACTTTATTGATAGTAGAAGTAGAAGAGAGAATTACAACCTATTTGCCTGATCTAGCATCATCCTCCTAGCATGAAATCCCTCTTCATCTCATGAAAAGCAAGATCACCCAACAATACAATGTCTCAAAGAGAAACCAACAACACTTCCTTACAAATTACAAAATTCCAGCCTTTAGATCTCTGGGATGAGGGATCCATTTATATATATTTCCAGAGGGGTGAGTCAGCTTCTAGGTTTTTTATTAGTGTCATTTCACATATAGTTCTTGGTTCCACTTGGAGATTTCATGATCTGTTACTAATCCCTAGGCGAATTCAGAGAGGCAAGTGTCATATGAGAAGTTTGTAGAAGATTCTCAGGGTTTCCACTTAGCAAACTATCTTTTCCATTTTTCTACTCTCGCCCATTGCACCCCACAGAAGGATCTTTCAGTATGCATCACACCTAGCCAGTGTAACAGCCAGTATGCATCGCACCCTTAGAATGGAGCAGTTTGTATGGTCTAGTTTTGGCTAGTTTTGAGTGGTTTTTCAGGTGGAACTTCTGGGAAACAATGTAATCTGTTGACCATGATCCTTTAGGGTGTGAAACAACACTTTTAGGGGCTTAATAGCCCTTGGTTTATCGACATATGTGATTGGGGTTGCAGTGCCCAAATATGTCTATAACAATATCATCACGAGGAACATTATCTCCTACGTTTAGTTTGAATTGTTCAAGTTCCTCATCTGACAATACGTTGTTGATATCATCTTCATCTAAAACAATGTCTCGATCAACATCTTCTCGAACATATTCGACACCTTAGTTTGACATATGAACTAATTGCTCCTCTACATCATCTTCTTATTCAACATCATCTTCTTCCGCTACATTATACTTTATTGGCCTTCCTATTGGATCATATATAACAACATATAACCAATTCCCTCCAACTGGAACCTATGAGTAAAATACATATTCACATTGGCTAGGAAGAACATAGGGCTTTGATCTTGGCTCAATATTCATTGTATTAATGATGGAAAATACATTATCATTCTTAATAATAATTCTATCGGGGTCACATTCATTCATTCGTAGCCTATATTGTTTGACATCCAACAAAATTGTTTTGAAGGATTTAAAATCACACTCAAGTATATCGTATAAATACCCATAGTGTCGATTTCAGAGACTAATGGATCTATGTCACTTCTACATGAAACATTAGTAGCCTAAAATATTGTAGTAATCCCACTATACGAAGTTTTTATCTTTTCATAAATCGAAAAACATATTCATACCTAGAAATTATGAAAATAAAGAAAAAAATACCATGTACATCAATATAATATTGAAAAAAAAAATAGTATAGGTGGATATGCTTGCCTATTTATCTTTCAAACCGTTGGATAAATCAGTTTCCCTTTCTTTGAGATGGGTATCTCTTTCGCTACATCGTTCAACTTATTTGACCAATGTAGCCACACCACCCCATGATAAGTTACTACCATTATATTTTTTACATAATTGAATCCATACCTTCATCCAATCAAGATTGTTTTCAGTATATAAATGTATTGCATCCCGCTCTCGTTGAGTTGTATTAAATTAAAGAAATTCACATATAATTTGTTTCCACGATATACCTTCACAATAATGGACTATGCAAGAAGACTAAAAGTTAAATATTGTATGATGTACATTGAAACAAAAATTCAAATGTGTTATAAATCTCTAGTGTCTACTTACATGTCACTTTCCTCATTCTACCTTTCCCCAATAGGTGCTCCCCTTCAAATTTGTTGATGGAGTTGATATTCCAAATGTGATCAACATTAACAATTGTAGCAAATTTAGGAATTTATTGAGTGACATAAGCCATGGTTTGATATACCATATATCCCTCTACTGTAGAACCCACATGGAATTCTCTTTGTATAACCAAATCCTTTAATGATATCAAGTGCCTCTCAATCATCCACATTGACCTTGTGTGTACAGGTCCACACTTTTCAATATCCTCAACAAGGTGTATGACATAGTGTTCTTGTGCATTGAAAAATGTTGGAGGTAGATACATTTTCATTTCACACATTAGACAAGGAATTTGTCTCCTCCAATACTTTATTTCTTCTTTATCGATTTCATTAGATGACAACCATCTACAATTGATGAAAGGATGGGCTTCAACAAAATAGTATATATAAGTAAATTAAAATTAAAACACATGCGATAAAATATAAGTTGCATCACAAGCTGAAGAAATTAAATTACACTTTGCATATAAATGGCCACTTACCTCATGTATTTGTCGAGCTGATATATAACTTGTTTGACATTGTTGTCAAAGTTATCTGGGAGAGGCAGAGGTAAAACATATTGTAACAAAAAAAATGAATATTCATGATGTGTTCCTAGAATATAGAATAAAAACAATAACAAATTCTTCACCAATATACAAATATATACACCAAAATAATTACCTTAATCAAGGTATGCCAATCATGAGTTTTTACCCCACCTAATTCACCTTTCTTTGTTAGGATATTTTTATGTTTGAAGAAAATCAAATGGGATTTTTTTTTCAATGACCTCTTTTACGTCCTTTCTTTGCTTCTCTATCAATAACCATGGAAGGGCACTTATATTTTCGTCTCCATTGTTATTTTAATAAATCAGGCTTTGCATTGCATGATTGGCCTCCTTAATGTTATTACAAATCTTGAAAAAAAAAATCTTTGCACTCATTCCATCTAATATTCACCATAAAGTTTCTATTTATTCTTCCTCTTGTGCATTGTATCAAACAAATGAACAATTTGTAGGTGCTCATAATAGGGGAGCCTACTGAATTGTATGAGATAACTTTTCATTCCTTATGGAAGTGCCCCATTATTTCTTCCTTAATGATCATTACCTCCAATGTGAAGCATAATTATAGATATTATAACAATGCTTTTCAATTAGTATAGTGAACAAAATGCCAAAAAAATACAAAATATTCCCAACATTTCATGTATGATACATATATGATTTGTCGATCCATACCTTGATGATTAATTCTAATATATTGCAATTGACATAGATAAGTTGTCATCTTTATGCTTTTAATCTAGTCTCTTCCTTCCCATTAAATAGACATTTTTTGGTACTTTGATACCTATGGTTCTTAGAGATGAAGTGACTATACTCATGAAACAACTCCTTTCCTAAACTTCTAGAATGACAAGATTTCATCTTAGGACCACAAGCTAGACATGAAAATTTACCCTTTGTTTGAAGACCTACAAGAGATGGATTAAATTATATACCAATTATTTGAAGTATGTTAATTAAAAAGTATGCATGACATGAAATTCATAAAATTAAACACTACTGAAGTGCAGTGTAACATAATAAAACCTCAAAATTGTGTTATCCCTAGGGAATCATGAATTTTCCATACGAACATTGCATGGAATTGAAATTCCCTTTGTGGACCTACTGATCTAGAGATATCATACATAGAGATTCCCTTCAATAACTCTAGTAACTCATCGATAAGAGGCTCAATATGTACATTTATATCTTTGACTTGGTACTTACCTAAAAAGGTGAACATACAATACTTAATTACTGCATATATGTGTAAATAAAAAAATATCAAACATATAAGACATATTTATGAAACAAACAAGACAAATGAGATGTTACCGTGTTGAAAAAAAATATGTTTAGCAAAAACTTGGAACAATCATTGCCAACATTATGTGGTCCCTCTTTATTGATATCAAATGAGGAATGTTATTATTAATAACGAAAACAAGCCACACCAAGGAGATTCAAGCTCACCAAATGGATCGACACTATCAGCTGCCAATGAAAGCCTAAGATTATGAGGTTCATCTTTAAAATGTGGTCATATTTCCTATATCTTATTAAATGAAGACCCATCTGTAGGCATTCAAAAATCACCATCTTAGCATCTTTACTTTTATTCATTACATGGAAATCCATAAAATTTTCTATGTTTTTTCACTTGAACAATCATCCCAATCGTGGAATTATGGGAATATAATGAATAACCTTGCAAGACACATTTTTTATTTCTTTTGATATGAACTTAAACAAGAATGAAAAAAGTTACAAATATAACCAGAAATACAAAGATGCAGTGGAAGTAACACTTCATTTCATTAATATCAAATACTAAAATATGGTTACAAAACAAAATGGAAATAAAACTAGCTCAGGTGATGGTAGCTTATCTCTGAGAAGAGATGTGGCAGGTATAGGCCTCTGAATTGTGTTATCATGAGGCTCAAGGGCCTATTTATTATTTAAAAACAAATAAAAACCTTAAGAAACCAAAACCCTAACCCCAGGAGATGGAATTCCAAGAGTTTGTGGGCCTCCTTGGGGTTAGTTGGGCAACCAACTTCTCGGGGTCGTAACTTAGTCATATTATCTCCCTTTGGTGCGTACGATATCTTGTTTGAAATATCTCTTTGATTACTATAGGATTTACATAAGGCCCCTTCCTATGACTAGGGGCCTGCTGCGTACCTCAAAAAAATGTTGTTTAGGGGGTCAAAACTGCTCCAGAAGTTCACGACCTGAAAAACTGCTAAAACTAGTAAATACTAGAATAAACAAGGAAACAAATGAAACTCACTAGAGATCTAGGTAGAATAGGTGGGTGGCCACCGATATCCACCTACATCATTCCTCCCTCCTTAGAAAGAAATGTTCCCCATTGCACGTAAATCCTCCATGAGGTGAAGAAATGTTTGTTGAATCTAGGTCCTGGTGAAGGAGTTGACCTGCTTTGACAGCTTGATATAGTTGGATCCTCTGTTGGCGAGTGTTCTAGATCCGTGTTATATACCTAGGGGGCATAACATGGGGTACAAAGGGAGGTATTCAAGGGAATAATGTAATAATGAGATGGGCCATAGTAATAAATAAGGTGGTTAACCCATATCATGTAAGGGACCACAAGTAGTTAGTAATAATGTAAAGGGCTCATGGTATTAGATAGATCGTTTTGAGGGAACCATGGTAATGACCCATGGTATTGTATGTATGAGGCCTATAAAGAGGCTAGAGACTCCACATTGAGGGATGTGAAGGATTATTGTATGAACAGGCATATGGCTTGTGGAGTGTTCTCCTTCCTTAAGGAGTGAATATATGGTGTTGCCCTACCTTAAGGGTTTTATCAATAAAGCGAATCATTTCTATCTATATTCAGATCTTGTTATTTCTTGGGTTTATTTGTATTGTCTTATATTTTCATATCAGATCTATAACAAGTGGTATCAGAGCACTTTCCTCGGCAAAAAAGTGGAGAATTTTTCTTATGTTTTGTAGGAAATTTTTGGGGCGGCAAGTTTGCAGATTAGATCTATATGTTTTGGTGCAAGATCTACAAAATCTAATTGCGGATCTGGATTCTATGTGAAAAAATACCCGATTTAAAAAAAACAATTGGTCAAATCGGAGTCCGGATGAAGGAGATATTGCTGATTTAAAAATCAGTGGGGTTGTAGACAATTTTTTGGGGCAGCGAGTTTGTGACACAGATCTAAATGTCCTAGTGCAAGATCTACAAAATCTAATTGTAGATCTGAATTCTTTGTGAAAAAATACTCGATTTTAAAATAAAATCGGTCGAATCGGAGTCCGGATGAAGGAGATATTGCTGATCTAAAAATCAGTGGTGTTGCAGACAATTTTTCGGGGCAGTGAATTTGCGGCACAAATCTAGATGTCCTAGTGCAAGATCTACAAAATTTAATTGCAGATCTGAATTTTTTGGGAAAAATTACCTAATTTCAAAAAAAAATCAGTCGAATCGGAGTCCAGATGAGGGAGATATCGCCGATTTAAAATCAGCTCTTTTTTGTAGAAATTTGGGTGACGACGGGAGAGTTGTAGTGCAGATATGAAATTCCAGTGCCTGGATCAGGATTTCTATCACATGGGTAGATGCAGAATGGTTGTTCCATTTCCAAAAATAGGTCATAATAGGGATTATGAGTAATATTGACGAAATTGTGGCCATTTCAAATTTTCGCCAAGTAAGTGAATTTTTCTCAAACCCTCTTCATGGAAAATTTTACTGGAAAAGATGATAGCCCTACTATTGAAGAATACATAAAACAAACTAAGTCAGTATGGGCAAAAAATTGGAAGGATTCAATGTGTCTTAATTTCAGGGATGAGGCTTACAAATGGTATTTCTCACTTGACGACAAGTAGTTGTCCAAACTTTCAGATGCAGAATTTGAAAGTGTCCTTTTAAACAAATGGTCTCGAACTAGAAAAAAGGAGAATGAGACACGTAAAGGGTTATTTTCTACGGGTGTCTCCTTATTGCAGGTTCATGGATTGATTCAGAAGGAGAAAATCGTTGTATCTATAAATCCTAGTTGCAAGCACAATTTTATGAATGTTAATTTGGTAAAAAAATTGCAAGTTCCAGCAAAACACATTGAAAACACACAAGTGGATGATGAGGATGTTCAAGTGTATAAGGATTTGAAGATTTCTATGGATAAGTATGTGTGGCATGGTGATTTTTATACTTCAGAGATGGATAATATGGATGTTGTTTTAGGATATCCTTGGATGGAATCCATGGGTACTATCAATATTAATGTGCAGAACAAATTCCTGAAGCTTTGGTATAAAAAGAAGAAAATTACATTACAGGATATTTCCATCAATAAAAAAGTAGAGTCCATTAAGGTTGACGCAGAATATGTTTTAGGGACTGACATATCAGATGATGAGCCATTGATGATCGATAATCAAACAGAAACAGAGGCTGAAGCAGAAAAGGATACAAGTGCTGATACATCAGATGAGGGCTCAGTGGTTGAAGTAATATTGGAAGATAAGGCACCACAGCAGGCACCACAGCAGGGTGAATTAAATAAAAAGACACTGTGGGTTAAAACTTCAACATATCATCACCCACATCACCCCGCAAGAAAAGAACCAACAAAATGGAAACCAATTAGCCACAAGGACAACAACCCCTGCATGACAGATAGAGAGGAGCGAAGATCCACCTACTACACATCAACATAGAAGAGCTACCACGGTCAACTTCCATCTCAACTGAGCGAGGCACCAGCAAGATCGAGGGTTCACTTTTCTCTTGGATGGCTAGATGCACGGGCATGGTACCAGTGGACTACTCTTTTGAGTAGATCTTATTATTTGTGTTCTTCTCATGTTTTGGGGATGAAACATGTTAAGGGGGGTGGAATGTTATATACCTAGGGGGGATAACATGGGCTACAAAGGGAGGTATCCAAGGGAATAATGTAATAATGGGATGGGCCATAGTAATAAATAAGGTGGTTAACCCATATCATGTAAGGGACCACAAGTAGTTAGTAATAATGTAATGGGCCCATGGTATTAGATAGGTGGTATTGAGGGAACCATGGTAATGACCCATGGTATTGTATGTATGAGGCCTATAAAGAGGCTAGAGACTCCACATTGAGGGAGGTGAAGGATTACCGTATGAATAGGCATATGGTTTGTGGAGTGTTCTCCTTCCTTAAGGAGTGAATATATGGTGTTGCCCTACCTTAAGGGTTTGATCAATAAAGTGAATCATTCTATCTATATTCAGATCTTGTTATTTCTTGGGTTTATTTCTATTTCTCATATATTTTCATATCAGATCTATAACAATCTGCATGTCCATGATCCGATCAGTTGTGGCCTTTCCCATCTAGTCTCGGTTTAACTTTTTTAGTGTGAGTTGTTCTCCAATGTTGGATGTGTCTAAGAATGGTAGAAAGTATGGCCGAAGGTTGTCTACATTGAAAACTAGGTGCGGACCAAGGAAGGGTGGAATGATGAGATTGAAAGCACTATCCCCTATAACCTTGGTTATGGTGTATGGCCCATATCAGAGCGGGAAAATCATGCGGTGGGGTCCAACGAGGTGCTCCTTCTGCAAATGTAGCCAAACTTTGTCGCCCACCTGGAACTTGTGTGACACCCGATGTTGATCATGGCGCTGTTTGTATTTATCATTGGCTCTCTCCAACATATCATAGACCTACTGATATATGTGTTGAATGCACTTAATGAATTTTTTATCTCTATTAGATTCAAACTGGATGTGAGTCGAATCTGTGTTAGTGGCTGCAAATGATATGGCCACATCGATGGGACATAATGGTTGAAATTCCAGCCCTACGTGACATGGGTTGTGGTCTATTGAGCTATGGGGAGATCTATTATAGCTGTGCTAGACATAGGGTAGGCTTTCATCCCATGTGTGTGGATGCTTCGAGTTCTACATGTGTAGAATGTGCACGATCATCCTCTTGACGACCTTTGTTTGGCCATTAGTTTATGGTTGGAAAGCTATGGACTTAGTAAGTTTGGTATCTAGTATCAACCACACTCTTGACCAAAATGCACTTAGGAATCTGTTGTCCTGATCTAAGCAATGAGCTGTGGGATCCCAAAGTGTACCCACACTCGCTCAAAGAAGAGATTAACAGTGGCCTCTACTATGATATTCTTATTGCAGGCTGCCATAATGGTCATCCTATAGAATTTGTTGATGATCATGAAAATGAAGGTTTTTCCCTGCTTTGTATAAGGAAGACCTGACATGTAATCCATGGAGATGGATTCCTAAGGTCGACTAGGAGTAGGAATAGGAGTATATAGGACTCGCTTCTTGATTGTTGGTTTGGAAATGGTGTAGATAGTGTAGGATTTCATGTACTTCCCAACATCCTTATGAAGGTTTGGCCAATAAAAATACTTCTTCAGTACTGCCACTATTTTCTCTACTCGGAAAAGTCCAACGAATCGACTATAGTGCACCTCCCAAATCAGTCGGGCATGCTCACTTGAAGCAACACAGATATGTCCCATGTAGCATAAAAATTCATCCTAGAGGTGAAAATTTGGAACTTTCTTACCTTCCAGGAGTGTCGAGTATGTTCTTATGAATTTTGTATCACTCTTGTAAAGATGCAGCAACCCCGAAGTCTCGTGCCCACAAGATTCGAGCACAGAGATTAGCGCCATGACTGGTGGTTGGTTGAGGTAGTCTGCAACATTATTGGTGTTTCCCTTCTTGTACTTAATGTTCAAATGGAACTGTTGTAGGTATGTAGACCATTATTGATGGCGATCATTTTGCAACATCCCTTGTGTCTATATGAACTACAGGGGTCGGTGGTCTGTGTGGATGGTTGTTTCCTTCCCCATAATGTAACTCTTCCATTGATGATAGGCCAGTACAATGGACTACATTTATTTTTCATAGGTGGGATACTTTCGAACTATATCTGAAAGTGTCTCACTGTGGTAACCCACTAGATTCCCTTCTTGAGTAAGAACTGCACTAATAGAATAGTCGGAAGCATCTGGATCAATCTCAAATGGTTTTTGCAGGTCTGGAAATGTGAGCATCGGTGCAGAGCAGAGGCGATGCCTCAACTCAGAAAATTCCTTCTGTTGGGTTTCAGACCAAAATAAATTTTCTTTCGCTCTACCCTTGGTGGCTTGCCTTAAAGGCCAAGCGATCTGAGAGAACCCCAACACGATCCTGCGGTATAAATTGGCAACACCTAGAAAGTTGTGGAGCTCTGTTAGAGTGGTTAGGGCTGGTCAATCCAGAATTAATTTTATCTTGGCTGGGTCCACATGTACACCCTGCTCATCAATAATGCACCGTGGATATTGGACCTAGGTCATCCCAAAAGTGAATTTCTCCAAATCGGCACACAACTTATGTTTTCATAAGGTTTGGAGGACCTATCAAATATGGTGGAGGTGCTCTTCCCAAATTTGGGTGAAGATCAAGATGTCATCTAAATACACCACCAAAAATGCATTGGTGATGGGTCGCAGTATGTCATCCATCAATCTCATGAAGGTTGCGGGGGAATTCGCCAACCCGAAAGTCATGACCAGCCATTCGAAAAGGCCATGCTTGGATTTGAAGGCAGTATTCCACACATCGGAGGGATCGATAGGAACTTGGTGATAACCATAATTCAAATAAATATTTCTGAAATATTTGTACCCTTTGAGCTGGTCTAGAAAGTCATTAATTTGCGAGATTGGATACCTATTCTGTACAATGATCTTTTTCAGTGCCCGATAATCAGTATAGAGTCTCCAGGTCCCATCCTTCTTTTGTACCAATAAAATTAGGCTCCCATAGGGTGATGAGCTTGGCCTAATGTGCCCTTTCTGCAACAAGTCCTGAATCTGCCTCTTGATCTCATTGTTCTCTAGAATAGAGCATCGATAGATCGGTCCATTGGGTAGTAGCGCGCCTAGGGTCAAATCGATGGAGTGCTTGACCTGACAGTGAAGAGGCACCCTTGTAGGTGAGGAAAAAATGTCACTGTTCTCCTCTATGACCTTGTCCATCTACTATTGTTGTGTGGAGGAGCCCTGTTTGGAAGTCGTGGCCACAATATTCTTCTTACCTTGAGGGTGAATCATAAGGAAAAAACAATTCTTAGTCTCTGACCTAATCTTACTCCATTTCTTTGCAGTGATCAAAGAGATGGCAATAGGTAGGACTACCTCCCGTATCATGTACAACTTATTGCCTAAAGCAATAATCACAGAGTGAGGTCTAGACTCATATACAACATGTCACTTCCAGAAGTATGGTTTCCATAATAATACATCACAAACTTCAAGAGGGGAAACATCACACAGTACCTCATCCATGAAGGGAGTGATGTTGTAGGGAAGGCGAAACTGTTGGTTGACACGGAGATGTTGTCCTTGGAAGCCACCTGATGGTGTATGGTTGCAGATGTGTTGTAGTTAGTAGGCCTAACTGCTTCATGAACACTACTGAAATGAGGTTCTTTTCTCTCCCGCTGTGGACAATGAACTGTAGCGGAGAACCCTTCACCCACATCTATGAGTGGATGATGTGTTCCCTCTCCTCTGGATCTTCAGGCTCATTCTTTTGGATCTTTATGGTGTCCATGGTGGCACTAGGCTCTGCATTAATGATGTGCTTCCATTTTTCATTCTCCTTGTCAAGTTCTGACTCACATTCAGAACATGCATCTAATTCAGAAGCCTTCAGCTCAACTACCATTGACTACTTGTCCCGACACTCACTCGTGTTGTGAGTGTAGCTCTTATGGAATTCACACCATTTTCCCATGTCCTTATTTATCTTCGGAGTGTTGTTCTTTGCTTATGGCTTCAGTGGGTTGTCCTAGCTTGCCTCGCCTTGCCTTTGTCCTTTTGTCTGTGGTTTTGGGGTGCCTTTCCCTTGCTTCCGATTGCCTAATCCAAAGTCTCGATTCTTCTATTTAAACTTCTGCTCAATCTTGACAACATATCGGTATGCTATGTTGAGCAAGGAGATGTCAAGGAACTCCATCTTGTCTTGGATGTACTTGTGTAGGAAACCATGATACCTAAGTACCAAATTTCACGTAGAATCCTTGATATCCAACTTTGTGCTAAGGGTATGGAAAACATTGGTAAAATCTGGCACGTCTTTGTCTATTCCATACCACAGGGTTGTCCACATTATGTATTTATCCTTATAGCTCGCAACAGGGTAGTAGTGCTCCTTAATGGCATCCGAGAATGAATTCCAAGTGGGTGCGGCTAAAAATAGAGAAAGTGTACTTTCATCCTTCTTCTCATAGTAGGCTTCCCACCAGTCCTTGAGGTCGAGGGTGACTTTGAGAAGTGAAAAAGTAATCTTTTCCCAGCTGGAAAAATCATGAAAAAAAATATCATTTTAGCAGATTTAACCATTTATCTATGACATTTGCATCTATCTATCCTTCAAATATGGGGATGTCAAAGTTAACTTGTACCTTAAAGGGTGTGGCACTTCTAAAGTAGCTGGTGAAGAATATGCCCCGCCCTTGGGTAGCCGCTGAAGGATTTGGGCAAAGTTGTCCATCATCGAATTCATTTGTCACTCGAGGGCTTCTTCAAGCAATATTTTGAAAGTATATCCTTACCCCTCATATTTCAAATCTTCCGCCATAGGAGGCTGTCGGGTTTTGTGAGGCTCGTCTTGCAAAGGTTCGACCAGTTCGATACCCAACTCCTTATATCCTAATCTCATTGGGGACATGCAAATAAAAATAGAGAAAGAGTAGACCACTCTCATACCACTAATCCGAACTTAAACAGGAATGGAAAAAATTACAAATATAAACATAAATACAAAGCTGAAGCAGAAGAAACACTTCATTCCATTAATACAAATACTGAAATATGCTTACAAAACAGAATGGAAATAAAACTAGCTCGGGTAATGGTAGCTTATCTCTGACAAGATATGTGGTGGCTACATGCCTCTGAACTGTGTTACAATGAGGCTCAAGGGCCTATTTATTATTTAAAAATAAAATAAAACCATAAACAACCAAAACTCTTACCCCAGGAGATGGAACACCAAGAGTTTGTGGGTCTCGTTGGGGTTAGTTCGGTAGCCAAATTCCTGGGGTTGTAACTTGGTCATATTATCTCTGTTTGGTGCATACGATACCTTGTTGGAAATATCTCTCTGATTAATAGAGGATTTGAAGTAGGCCCTTGCCCACATTTACAGGCTTGGTGTGGACCTCAAGAAAACGTTGTTTAGGGGGTCAAAACTGCTCCAGAAGTTTAGGACCCAAAAAACTGCTAAAGATAGTAAATACTGAATAAACAAGGAAACAAATGAAACTAATTGGAGATCTAGGTGGAATAGGTGGTTTGCCACTAATATCCACCTGGATCAGCTTGATGGATTAGATATATACTAATTTTACTTTTTTCACATTCTTCTTTCAATGCATGTTCTTCGTAATACATAATATGATCATTAGGACATGTATGAATAGATTGATACTCTTTTATAATATCTTTCATAACTGCATGCAAATATTTGTATGTGAGAGGTAAAATATTTGACGATTGTGACAGAGGTTCACCTAACAATTTACAACATAACTAAAAAAATATTGCTCAATATAAAGAATATTAATTGTACATATTGCATCCAAATTCTACATATGATCAACCAATGATAAAAATATGAGAAAAATATTTTATTATTATTATTAAGTACTAAATGTCACAAAATATATTACATACCTTAGGATATGTGTGACACAAGTGTCTGAAAAACCATTCATAACCTTTAAGTTCACCACCAACAATATAGCAAAGGGAAGACTTGTTTTGGAGCCTTCATAAATATTTTTTGTTTCCTTCATTTAGAGGTCTATTGAAAACACCATCTACTTGGTCATCATCATCATGCATTCTAACATTATGAAATTCTTCCTAACTCAATATATTTGTCCCATGTTCTTCAACTATGTTATTAACATCATCATCTTCTTCCATAGGATCATTAACTTGATCTTCAATAATCGCCCCATGTTCCTAACAGGTGCTTGTACAATGGCCATGCCATCCTATTCCATGGTGAGTGCTCTATGGTGTTGTTTCTTTATTTCTACAAACAATCAAGTAACGTTAGTGCATATAACAAATATTTAAATGATACAAAATTTTAAAAATATAATATAGGAAAAAAGACAACAAATCCTAACAATAAAGGCAACTTAGCTGAGAGTGAGAAACAAAGAAAACAAATTAATGTTGAAGCTTGTGAAATTTCTCAATATGTTGAAAAATTTTCATAAAATTGTTAGTTTTCCCAACATTTAGAAAGAGAGACAATTTTTGAGATATATACTCACAACCAACAAAAGAAACCTATTCTTATATTTCCTTCATCATTATGTCATATTCTTTCTTGATTTCACTTGCAGACTACAAGTTTGTTTTTGATGACAACTTTCCCCTTCCCAACTAATTGGAGAACATGGTTTAATTTATAAGGGGTTCAAAGCTTATGACTTAGGGGTTAATGCATTAAGGGTTAATAGGTTATTGGAATCCAAGAATCAAGGGTACTTAAAGTTTGGTGCTCTAGATGTAGAAATCAAGTTAGGTGAGAGAAAGAAACAAAAAGAACAAATGAATGATGAAACTTGCACAATTTATTAAGATGTTTATGGAATATGTTGATTTTTTTTAGGAAAAATGTTACTTTTTTTTACATGTAGAAAGAGAGACACTTTGTGAGATAGATAATCAAAACCAGTAAAAATAACATATAGGATTATTTCACCTTCATCATCATGTCATATTCTTCCTTGATTTCACTTGGTTACCATGTGGGATTTTAAGTCGATGGCAACTTTCCCTCTAATGCCTTGCCATTAACCAACCCCTAACCTCTAAACCATTAACCAACCCTAACCCTTTAATTAGGAATAACCCCTAATCCTTTTCACCTTAACTCCATTTCACCTAATTGATCCTTAAACCCCTAACCCTTAACACCTAAACCATTCAATCCTAAAACCTTAACCAATAATCCCTTACCCCCTAATCTCCATTAACCTATAAATCCCTAGTCCCTAAACCCCCTAAACCTAACTTAAACCCTAAGAAATTAACCACTAAGTACCCTAACTTATAATTTGAAGTTGATTTTTTTATAATTTTAATATTTGAATATTTTTAAAGACGTAATTTTATGATACATTTTAAGCAATTTTTCTGGTTGATATTGATTCAAATTTAATATTTATTAATATAAAGTTATAAGTTTTAATGATATAAATACATTTAAATTTTTTTAAATTACACACACACAAATATTATATATATATATATATATATATATATATATATATATATATATATATATATATATATATATATATACATAAACTTTTAAAAGGAAGATAAAAAAATGATTTCATTATTTTTTATTAGAAATAATATTTTATTATTATTTAAGAAAATGTGTACCATAATATATTTTTTATTAAATAAACTTATTAAATTTTAAAAACAAAAAATTCAAACCCTGAACTGGTTCAATACCTTGAGGATGTTTGGGGCAATGCTTGGCCTCCCCCCAGATTTCCCATGCGAATGATAGGTAAATGGGTTTTGTGGCAGTGTTTGAAAAATCAAACATGTGTCAAACCATCTATTCACACTTGAGTGCATTTATGCGGAGGCAGGTGGGACATGGGTATATTACGAAGCTCAATGGGCATTGCAATGTTATTATGGTGATAGAATTTTAGGGTGTGCAACTTAGAATGGTGCCCTATTTAGGAGTATTGGAGGTAGGAAGAGACGATCTGCCAAACCTTGGATTATGATAGGGGTGGAATTTGGTTGCAGTAGGGAGCCTTTGGCTCATGGTTCTTTCATTTATTCCTATTCTCTATGTGCCACCCTCCTAATCAGATGAGATTTCAACTTAGGTTTGGCCAATCTACTGTCAACTTTCATTTGGCGACTTCAATGAATTGTGATTTCTTGTAGGGTTTATCACAAGGTCCATTCTTGGAAGAACGAGTGGCATTGAGTGGAGAATCAGAGGGGAATTGGGGAGGAATTTATCTTAATTTCCTCTCGTTGTATTGCATCTGTAGTACTTCTTGGCTCCCAAACCTATGGATGCAAAAGACTGTGGTATTTGGTGGGGTTATGTCTACGAATGTATCAACTGGTGGTGGTTTACTCTGTGGGGGTTGAACCAGTGATGGGTGGCATGAATTGGGCGTGAAAAGGGTCGGGTGGGGAAGTGGCTCAGCATCAATATGAAATATTTAGTAGGGGTTGAGGTGGTTTTGGTGGCTCATAAGAGTAGTGCAACAGATAGATGATTCAGGTGGGTTTTGAGGTGAGGTGAGCGCATGGTCCCGCATCAAAATTCTCATCTGGAAGGTGGTGGTGGTAGGATGGCTATGGAGCCCAGAACTTTATGCTAGTATAAAAGAAGGCAGGAAGTGGGGTTGAGCACTGTTGAAAGGGGAGGCTCATCGGGCCCTCACCGATGAAGAGAGTCATCATAATGGAAATAGAACAATTCCTCTTACAACGCCACTATCCCATCGAGGGAGTCAGTGAAAATGCATTTGAAAGCCTATGAGAAAAATTGATGTGAGGAACAAAAGGTAGTAATGTAAGCCCTGACACAACTTCAATATTTTTAGTGCCAATTACAAATACGAGTGTGTTGGCATTATGTTTTCTGGTATGACTGTATGTTACAGATGTTGTACTTGATGGCAACTCCAGTGGCAAGGCTCTCAGTTTGTTGAAAATTAAGAAGGACACAGGAAACCAGTTCAGGAGGTGCGTACCCGTAGGTACACCATGCAGGGTCCGCGTCCAGCGACGCTGGCCAGCCGTTCAGGGGGTGCGTCCACCCAGTGCACACATTTCAAGGCAAAGAAAAAGCATGAGGGGGTTTCTTGTGTGGTATCTAGCCGACGGTTTTGTGTTTCTATGGTGTCGACTCGTGGTATTGTTCCATGTTTTGGGGAGGAGCTTGCCTATATAAAGCAAAGGAGTTCATTTGGATTGAGCATTGTCTTTGGTTGAATATCTTATTTGGTGAGATCTAGTCCAGATCTAAGAGGGCGAATCTTCTAATGGACTGTGATCTCTATGGCGCATGATCAGATCTGTAGATCTGACTGTTTGGGTTAGTCTTGAAGTCTTCATATCATTTATATCTGAAGGGACGCAGGTTCAGTGGAAGAAAAGTGCGCCGGGACGTAGGTACTGTAAAGGGCAAGTGCGCCGAGACGCAGCACAGTAGAGAGAGACCTGCGTGGGGACGCAGGGCGATCAAGGTTCAGGTGCGTCTCTGAAGCAGAAGGACGCGGCGCGATAGTGTTTTCAGGTGTGTCTCTGTAGCGAAAGATGCGGCGCGATAGTATCTTTGGGTGCGTCCCTGAAGCAACAGAACGCAGAGTAGTCAAAGGAACAGTGCATGGGCACGCAGCGGAGCAGAAGGATATCTGCGTGTGGACGCAGAGTAGCAGAAGGTTAACGGCGTCTGGTCGCAGGCCACAGAAAGAAAAACTGCGTCTCTGTTTTAAAGATGTTCTGTTGATTGAATTTCTCTATTGATAAGGTGTTTTGGGTTAGTTCTGTTGTTGCTGATCTGATATCTGTAGTGATCTATATTTGTTATGTACTTGTTGATTATCTGATGCTTTATGAAAAGAAGTAGGGGGTTGTAGCTCCCTTCCAGGAGTAGACTGGAAAACGAGAGAGAGAGAGAGTTGTAGCTCTCTGCAGGTTGCAGCCTGCGTACTGGTAAAGGACTACACCAGTACAAAATCATTGTAAAAGAAGTTTCTAAATTGAAAGAAGATAGAGACATATTGCAGCAGGTGGTTTTCACCCACATTGGGTTTCCACCTTACATCTTGTGTTCTTTGGTGTGACTATCTGTTTTTCATGCTCATTATTTTATGGTACTGACATGCTAAAATAATTCAAAGATCAAATAAGGAAGATTTATTAAATTGCTAGATAATACTGATTCACCCCCCCCCTCTCAGTATTATTTCCATCAATTGGTATCAGAGCAGGTCCTTCAGAGAAGCTTGATCGCTTGAAGGTAGATCGTTCATCATGAGCAACTACGAGAGAGAAGCATCAATCAGGCCACCGATTTTTGATGGGACAAACTTCAATTATTGGAAGGTAAGAGTTACTGCATATCTTCAATCTCTTGGTACAGAAGTTTGGGACATTGTAGAAACAAGCTATGCTTTTCCTTCAGCTACTCCTACAGATCCAGCTGAGAAAAAGAAGTATGAAACAAACGCAAAAGCAGTCAGTACTCTATTAGGAAGTATATCCCAAACAAAATTCATGAAGGTAATGCACTTCAAATCAGCAAAAGAGATATGGGACAAAATGGTCACGAGCTATGAAGGAGATGAACAGGTAAAACAAGCTAAACTTCAAACTCTCAGGATTCAATATGAGACTCTCAAGATGTATAATGATGAAAGTGTTGCTAATTATTTTCTTCGGGTAGATGAGATTGTTAATTGTATGAAAAATTTGGGTGAAGAAATAAAAGAGGCTATAGTAGTTCAAAAGATTCTAAGATCATTATCCCCCAAGTTTGAATCTAAAGTATCTGCAATAGAAGAAAAGGAAAATATCCGTGTTCTCACTATGTCTCAGCTACATGGAATTCTAACTGCTTATGAAATGAGAAAGGGAGGTCCATCAGACAGAAGGGAAGCTGCTTTTAAGGCATCAGGCAAAGAAGATTACTATGAAGCAAGCCATGTTCCAGAAGAAGAGGAAGAAGAATCAAATTTTGTCAGAAATCTTCAAAGGGGTTCTGGAAGGTTCAGAGGTAAGCTACCTTTCAAATGCTTTGCTTGTGGAAGAGTAGGTCATTATGCTGCAAAATGTCCTTATAAGGATAAAGGAAAGGAACCTGCTAGATGGAACAAGAAACAAAGTGCAAATAAGAAAAGCTACTACACCCATGAAGATAGTGATGGTTTATCAAACAGTGATGAAGATGAACAAGGTAATAAATATAAGTTGTTAATGGAATTTGAAGATGATGATTATGAGGATGCTGTAGATGTGAATAACCTCTATGATGAAATTACTAGACTCAAGAGATGTATAGAAGAAAAGAATGTGATCATTGATACTCTACAATTTCAAATTGATGAAAAAGAAAAACATCTTGAAAAACTAGAAGGTGAAATTGTTGGTCTCAGAAAAGAAATTGAGAAAACAAAAGCTATTAATCTTAAGTTTGTCAAAGGATCTGAAACTTTGGATGAGATTATCAATGTGCAGCGGTCTCCTCTAAACAAGACAGGTTTGGGTTACAATGGAGAAACCTCTCAAGCATCCACCTCAAAAAGTTATCTTGATGCGGCAAGAAGAAATGAGCAGAAGAACAATGAAGATAATCAGGTAAAGCAGGGACAAAATACAAACAGAAACTATCAGGGGCAATCCATCTTAAGGGTGAACAAAAGCTACAACCAGCCACAGGTAAAATCTTCTCAGTTTGGTTCAAGAATAGATGAAAATAGAAATTACAATCAGTTGGCAGGTAGATTCAATAACCGCAGAAGCTTCTTCAATGGACAATGCTTTTCTTGCCATAATTTTGGTCACAAAGCAGCTCAATGTGTTGCATATAAAACAATCATGACTAGGGAAGCTCAAAAACAAAGAAGTATGACAGGGATGACAAAAAGGACCTATAACAACTTTTCGGTTCTTGAAAATGAAGTCAAATGTTCTATTTGCAATAACTTTGGTCATGAAGAATCTGAATGCAGGAGCAGGTTTCAGCAGAAAAAGGAGCAAGCCTCAAGCACCAAAACATGGAGAATAAAGGAACCTCAAACAGAAAGATGTGGAATAGCATTTTATGCAGTGGGACAGGAAAATCTATGGTACATTGACAGTGGATGTTCGAAGCATATGACAGGTGATAAAGAAAAACTTGAATCTTATTCTGTTTTAGAAAAAGGAAAGAAAGTCTCTTTTGGAAACGATACTCCTGCAACTATAAAAGGAAAAGGCATTGCTCAGTTAAAAGGAAAGGTCAAGGCTGGAAATGTTTTGTATGTTGATGGATTGAAGCATAATCTTCTAAGTGTCAGCCAGATGTGTGATCAAAGGACCGAGGTTATTTTCAGATCGAATGGATGTCTTGTTCGTGATCTTGATACAGGTAAAACAGTACTCAAAGGCAAAAGAACTCCAAATAATCTGTACATATTTGAAGAAGGACAACAACAATGCTATCTGAGCAAGGATGAAGAGCACTGGTTATGGCATCGAAGGTTGGGACATCTAATCTTCTCACAAATAAGGAAAGCATGCAAATATCAGGCAGTTCGCGATCTTCTAGATATCAAAATTCCTGACAACACCATATGCAGATCATGTCAGTTTGGAAAACAAACCAGGACTAACTTTCCAGAGAAGGAAGGATCAGCTAGCATGCCTCTTGAGCTAGTACATACAGATACATGTGGTCCTTTTAGGAAAAGAACACCTAGAGGAGAGGAATACTTGATATTATTTATTGATGATTTCTCCAGGTTTGTCTGGTTAGGACTTATGAAGCACAAAGATGAAGCTTTCGAAAAATTCAAATCCTTCAAAGCCTTGGTTGAAAATGAATCAGGTCACAAAATTAAGTGCCTCAGATCCGACAGAGGTGGGGAATTTACTTCAAATGAATTTTTCGATTTCTGTGATGAACATGGCATAAGGAGAGAATTCTCTACAGCTAGAACTCCTCAGCAAAATGGAGTTGTTGAAAGAATGAACAGAACAATCCAACAAATGGCTCGTGCTATGCTTGATGAATCAGGAACTCCCGCAACTTTCTGGGGTGAAGCTGCACATGTTGTGGTTATTATTCTCAACAAGACAAATGTCTGGGTAAACAGCACTCAAACTCCTCATGATCTCTGGAGTGGTAAAACTCCTTCGGTAAAGCATTTCAAAATCTTTGGGAGCAAATGCTATATCAAGAATACTGATGAGCAGCTTGGCAAACTTGAACCTAGAGCAGATGAAGGCATTCTTCTTGGTTACTCTCCACATAGCAAAGCATACAAGTGCTACAATAAAAGACTTGGCAGAATTGTTGACAGCATTGATGTGGTGGTTGATGAGAAGGGATACATTCCTAGGCAAGTACATCGGGAAGATATCGAAGAAGATGAAGGCTACCCTCAAAGACAGAATGATGAAGAAGAAGAACCTCAAGAAGAACCTCAAGAAGAACCAGAGGAGCAGACAAGAATAGAAGAGAAAACTCCATCCAGATATGTTCAGAAGAATCATCCAGAATCTCAGATTGTGGGGCAGAAAGAAGCAGGTGTACAAACAAGAAGAACAGTTGCAGAAGCCTCAAGCTATTTGGCATTACTATCCTCTACTGAACCACAAAATGTGAAAGAAGCATGCAAAGATGAATGTTGGGTAAAAGCAATGGATGAAGAACTTGAGCAAATCGAAAAGAACAACACTTGGGAGCTGGTTCCTAGACCAAAGGATAAGAATGTTATCGGAACAAAATGGGTCTTCAAAAATAAATTGAATGAAAATGGAGAAGTAATTAGAAACAAAGCCAGACTTGTTTGTAAAGGGTATGCGCAGCAAGAAGGAATAGACTTTGAAGAAACTTTTGCTCTTGTTGCAAGACTTGAGGCCATCCGAATGTTCCTTGCTCTCTCAAGTTTTCAAAACTTCAAAGTATTTCAAATGGACGTGAAATCAGCCTTTCTAAATGGAGACTTGGAAGAAGAAGTGTACGTTGAACAGCCAGATGGGTTCATTCTTGGAAATGATCCAAATCTTGTATGCCGATTGAAAAAGGCTCTCTATGGTCTCAAACAAGCTCCAAGGGCTTGGTACTACCGGTTGGACAAATATCTTCATCAACAAGGTTTTTCAAAAGGTTCAGCAGATAGCAATCTGTATATAAAAGTTGAAAATGACAAATTGCTAATACTTGTTGTGTATTTAGATGACATTATTTTTGGCAGCAATGAAGAAGCTATGAGTCAAAGTTTTGCCTCGGTCATGCAGAAAGAATTTGAAATGTCCTTGCTAGGAGAACTGACATATTTCCTTGGTTTGCAAATCCAACAAAAGGAAGGAGGAATCTTTTTATCTCAAACCAAGTATCTCAAACAGATTTTGAAGAAATATGGCATGGAAGATGCAAAACCAGTATGTACACCCATGGTCATAGGATGTAGTCTCAGTGCAAATGATGAATCTGCAGCAGTACATCAACCAACCTACAGATCTATGATTGGAAGTTTACTATATTTGACAGGTACCCGACCGAACATCATGCATGCAGTTGGAATAGTTGGAAGATTTCAGGTAAATCCGAAGGAGACTCATCTTCAGGCAGTAAAGAGAATCTTCAAATATCTTCAAGGGACTCAAAATTATGGCTTATGGTATCCTAGAGATACAGATCTTTCTCTTCATGCTTATACAGATGCAGATTGGGCCGGAAGCATGGATGACAGGAAAAGCACAAGTGGTGGTGCGTTCTTTATGGGTTCTAGACTGGTATCTTGGTTCAGCAAGAAACAGAGTTCGATCGCCTTGTCTACAGCTGAAGCGGAATATGTTGTTGTTGCATCTTGTTGCACCCAACTTCTTTGGATGATGCAGACTTTGCAGGATTTTCAAATCACTTGTACACCACCAATCCCCATCTTATGTGATAATACAAGTGCAATCAGCATCTCAAAGAACCCTGTTATGCATTCAAAAACCAAGCACATACCAATCAAGTATCATTTTCTCCGGGAACAAGTGCTTGAACAGAAAGTCAAGTTGGAGTATGTTCCTTCCAAGGAACAAGTTGCTGATATTCTCACCAAACCATTGCCCAGGGACATGTTTGAATACCTCAGGCAAAAGCTGGGGGTTGTTGATGCATCATCTTATTGTTGAACATCTTCTTATTGGTGGTACAGGCTCAGGGGGAGCACATAATGCATTGTTGGCATTATGGAGAAGGAGATCTTGGAAATAGCTGCAATATGTCTCTATCTCTTTCATGGTGGATCTCTGATTATTTGTTGCAGATCTGGAGGAGCATGAGCTTAGGGGGAGCATACCCTTTGCCCTTGATGTCAAAGGGGGAGAATGAAGCTGAAGTTTGTAAGGTTGCCATCAAGTCCAAAGGGGGAGATTGTTGGCATTATGTTTTCTGGTATGACTGTATGTTACAGATGTTGTACTTGATGGCAACTCCAGTGGCAAGGCTCTCAGTTTGTTGAAAATTAAGAAGGACGCAGGAAACCAGTTCAGGAGGTGCGTACTCGCAAGTACACCATGCAGGGTCCGCGTCCAGCGACGCTGGCCAGCCGTTCAGGGGGTGCGTCCACCCAGTGCACACATTTCAAGGCAGAGAAAAAGCATGTGGGGGTTTCTTGTGTGGTATCTAGCCGACGGTTTTGTGTTTCTATGGTGTCGGCTCGTGGTATTGTTCCATGTTTTGGGGAGGAGCTTGCCTATATAAAGCAAAGGAGTTCATTTGGATTGAGCATTGTCTTTGGTTGAATATCTTATTTGGTGAGATCTAGTCCAGATCTAAGAGGGTGAATCTTCTAATGGACTGTGATCTCTATGGCGCATGATCAGATCTGTAGATCTGACTGTTTGGGTTAGTCTTGAAGTCTTCATATCATTTATATCTGAAGGGACACAGGTTCAGTGGAAGAAAAGTGCGCCGGGACGCAGGTACTGTAAAGGGCAAGTGCGCCGAGACGCAGCACAGTAGAGAGAGACCTGCGTGGGGACGTAGGGCGATCAAGGTTCAGGTGCGTCTCTGAAGCAGAAGGACGCGACGCGATAGTGTTTTCAGGTGCGTCTCTGTAGCGAAAGACGCGGCGCGATAGTATCTTTGGGTGCGTCCCTAAAGCAACAGAACACAGAGCAGTCAAAGGAACAGTGCGTGGGCACGCAGCGGAGCAGAAGGATATCTGCGTGTGGACGCAGAGTAGCAGAAGGTTAACGGCGTCTGGTCGCAGGCCACAGAAAGAAAAACTGCGTCTCTGTTTTAAAGATGTTCTGTTGATTGAATTTCTCTATTGATAAGGTGTTATGGGTTAGTTCTGTTGTTGCTGATCTGATATCTGTAGTGATCTATATCTGTTATGTACTTGTTGATTATCTGATGCTTTATGAAAAGAAGTAGGGGGTTGTAGCTCCCTTCCAGGAGTAGACTGGAAAACGAGAGAGAGAGAGAGTTGTAGCTCTCTGCAGGTTGCAGCCTGCGTACTGGTAAAGGACTACACCAGTACAAAATCATTGTAAAAGAAGTTTCTAAATTGAAAGAAGATAGAGACATATTGCAGCAGGTGGTTTTCACCCACATTGGGTTTCCACCTTACATCTTGTGTTCTTTGGTGTGACTATCTGTTTTTCATGCTCATTATTTTATGGTACTGACATGCTAAAATAATTCAAAGATCAAATAAGGAAGATTTATTAAATTGCTAGATAATACTGATTCACCCCCCCCTCTCAGTATTATTTCCATCAGAGTGGTGATGGTTTGGCGTAGGCATATGCATATCCTAGACAAGTTGGAGTAGCTGGACACCTGGTTGGCTAACATGGAGCAACACGTTAGTTGCTCATTTCGCTGCAAGCCTCCTCTAGGGATCGGTCCAAATAACCCAACACCCATCAACATCGGTGATTAAGTATGTGTTTTGGTGTTTTTCTCATTTTTTAATTCTTTTGGCATATATTTCCATTACGGTTATGATCGGCTAGCCTTTTTTTCTTTTTTTGGAATGTTTATTTTGGAGTAATGGAAATGTTCAACATACCTGATTGGGGTGAGACCAACAAAATTTTAAGTAATAACCCTATAAATATTTACTCTTACAACTAATACAAAGTTTCGATTTACAAAAAATAAAATAAAAATCAAGTGTTAGAAGTACTTAGGGGTTGGTATTCTAGATGGATCAATAAGCTTAGCTGAGAGCGAGAAACAAAAATAATGAATCAATGATGAAGCTTGTGCAATTTATGAATATGTTTATGGAATATGCTGCAAAAATTTAGGAAAAATGTTACTTTTCTTAACATGTATAAAGAGAGAGATTTTGTGAGATATATAGTCAGAACCAACAAAACAAGCTATTCTTATGTTTCTTTCACCTTTCACTCAAAATATAAGTCATACCATATGACTAGAATGAAAGTTGACAACAACATCAATTAAAATCCACTTAAAGATATTTAAAGATTATATATATATATATCTATATCTATATATATATATATATATAGAGAGAGAGAGAGAGAGAGAGAGAGAGAGAGAGAAGTAAAAAATGAGAGATTAGTGACAATGTGACTAAAAACGTTAGTCACCACAATTATTTCAAGTGAATTACTACTAAATTTGAGCAATTTTAAGTGACACAACTAAAAATGACTGACTTAAATGACTAATTTTTTCGAGGACTAAAATATATGGCTAGAAAATAAGTGACAAAATTAAAAATGACGAATGTTAACGACTACTATAGTCCAAGAATAAAAAAATAATGAACCAACAAGTACA
This sequence comes from Pinus tabuliformis, assembly GCA_031772625.1. Taxonomy (NCBI): domain Eukaryota; kingdom Viridiplantae; phylum Streptophyta; class Pinopsida; order Pinales; family Pinaceae; genus Pinus; species Pinus tabuliformis. The sequence continues at coordinate 284,061,456 of CM062804.1, read as the reverse complement.
ACAAATATATGAATTAGTCATTTATGGTAGTCATTTTTAATTGTGTCACTCTAGAAATGGAAAATTAAAATTTTGATACTCATTTCACGAAATTTTATCACTACAAATGGATTAAGAGACCAGAGGGTGGTCTCTGAATCCATGTGCATTGTTAAAATGTAGAGACAAAGTCTCTCTGAATCCATCTACAATGTTAAAATTTATAGACCCTTCTCTAAATCCATCTCCAATGTTAAAATTTAGGTAGAAAGATTCAACGACCCCTTAAAGGGGTCTATGAATCCATCTATAATGTTAAAATTATAATAGTTTTATATATTATAAAATATAAGTTTACGATATTTATAATACACAATAATTTTATACTCATTTTGGAGGGAAATAGTTTTATGCTTTCTTTGGAGGGAAATACCAGAAAAAAGGTTTAAAACTAATATAGAAAGGTTGTAAGCATTAATAGAACAAAAGCACTCTACAATCTCAAAAGCTAATGGTGAATTTGAGAAGGAAATGATGGCGTGATTGGTTTATTCTATTGCAACCCTATAGTGATAGTGAGGTTAAGTTTGAGGTAAGTAAGACCCATTTAATTTGTTTTGAGTCTCTTATTGTTGGGTTGCACACTGAAATATAAAATAGAATAGATAATAGTATTGTTTTTTTTGGCTTTAGGTTAGCAAGATGGGGGATGATGAGGTCCTTCCATAGTGGAAGGAATTTCCATTGGGACCAAAGTATCCTCCCACAGAATCTGAATTCGTTGACCCAATTGGGTACATTTTGAAGATAGATAAGGAAGCTAGCAAGTACCACATTTGCAAGATAATTCCTCACCCAAGAGGGATGTCATTGCAAATATGAATCATTGTTTGGGGATGTTAGGGATTAATGTGAGAAAAGATCTTGGGGTTTGATTTGAGTTCCAAATACGACTAGGAAAGGAATTATTTCTCTAGGGTTCTTGTTGTATTTTTTTCTCTGTAAAACCAGGCGGGCATAGGCCGAAGTTCAGATAGATCCATCCCCAACAGAGAATTCATGTCTTGGAATTTATCTATCGTACCATAAAACAAATAGAGTAAAAACTAACCCTTATTTCACGGATCTAACACAAAAACCCCATACTTTTCAGTCCACTGCAACTATGCTCAAGATTGGTACCGAGGATTTGAAAGTTGGCAGCTATTCATTGGGTTTTGAACAAGGAGGTTTTTGTCTCTACAAGAAATTTGGTGATGATAGATGATTCATCTTTTCCTTCCGAAGTGGGAAACGACACTGTTTTCGCAAGTTTCCCACAGACAAATATCAAGACTTCCATTGAAACCATTGGGGACATAAACAAGATAACAATCCATATTGTGATGAAAGGCAATAAATTTTGAGTTGGATAAAAGAGTATTCCCATGCCTAACAACATAAAGCTTGCTAATGAAGGATACACATGCCCCAAGCCTTCTATTACAAAGGGCTTTATGGAGGTTTTCTGCAAAAAGGATCCTAATTTGGTAGCTATTGTCAATGAAACAAAACTTCTGCCTCGCGAGGAAGGAGATGTCACCATTAGTTATGATGTCACAGAGGCTTTTGAAAGTATCTATTGGGGACATGTAATAATTCGTAACAAGAATCCTATTAGCCATTTGAACTATTGGAAATTTTCCTCGGAATGGAGGAGGGGAGAATTTATTGAAGCCATGAAGGGTGCAGAGACACTAGAATAAAGTCAAAGTGACTGCATCAATGGAGCTACAACCACTTTATACCAAGACATGGATTTGTTAAATGTGATGAGTTGTGAGAAGGTCCCAAAAATTGTGGACCTTAGTCAATACATGTCTAATAATATAGTTGTCAGAAATATATAATATTGTTACAGAAATGACACTATTATTCCGTCCATCATCGATCCAAGAAAGTCTAAATCTTCTTTCCAACTTTAGGTCTACAAAATCCCTTCAGATTTGAATCGACCAATGCTATTTCCTCCTCTAAATTGGATGATAAATTGTATCCTTAATCCTGATTATCAATGTGGGAAGCCAAGGAGAGTAGACCCAACTGAATTTCTAGATCCTAGTGGGATGCAAAGGACTTTATCTTCCATTGCTAGATTACATATAGTTTGCAACATCTCCACTAAGATCAATAAACCTAGTTGTTATGTTTCCTTCTCTACTAATTATAAAGGTTTTGTCATCCCTTTTCAAACCGATGCTTGTGGTTTCCCATCTTCAATAAAGCCAACTTCTAGTCCAAAGGAACTGACTATGCTCCTTCCTTCTTCAGCTCTACTTGTTCCTTTCCAGAACTAGACTTCAAAGGCAAACACTTCGGCTAGGATGCAACATTTTCTTATCCCACAACTACTACCTTGTGGTAATGCCTAATCTCACTATTCAGAGGCATGGAGTGAAATAATTACTCTTTTCAACTAGGGGGGCACAGATTGGTTTGTTGTTGTTGAGATGGATAAAGCCTTTGCTAGCTACCAAGATGTTTACTCTTTTAATGGAACTAAAGTGCCGGAGTTGAACAACACCCTACTCATGCAAGGAAAGGAGGGATTGAATTACTTGAATGCATAAACAAATGGTAGTACACCTTATGATCCCAGGATTCTTAGTAAGCAACAGTCAGTGATTTCCTTCACAAAGAAGCTTACATTTGGTATAGACATTGTAGTTGGTGATGGCTATCCTACCAAACTATTTTTTAATTGCGAGGAATGCTCTCTTCCTCACTTTTTTCCTTCTGGAGTAGGGCATGTAGTTTCTAGAAACTTTCCTCTTCTCTGTCTAGCATCAACAACGATATAGTTGTGTTGCAGGAGCACCTCCAAATTCTCAAGGGTCCAATGCTTATAAAGATGACAATGAGTTGAACAAAGGCACCAATATTGCGAAATTCACTACTAACTAACAACATATAGTATAGAGTCCCAAGAAAACTAGAGGCACTCTACAGATTGTGGTGAAAATATTAGTATGGGAGAGTGGGGAGACCTACACACTGGAATAATTTGAGGCCAACGTGAAGGTGTTTGAAAGGTCTACACTGAAATGCTCTAGGCACACTACTCCTATGGTGGTGGAAATGTTGTTATGGAGGGAAGCTTCTGATAAGCCTATTACTATAGAGTATGCCAATGGTATCCCTGGAACTACCTTTGGAGAACCCAATGAGAAATTTCTACCACCATCATATGCGCCACAAGAGAGAAAAATACAATACCGAAGGAAACGTAGGAAAAATAGGGCTCTAAGAATTTCACTTTCTTTTTTGGAATCACACAACTCACTTTATTTTTTTCTTGTATACTGATTTGACATTTCAATAATATATGAAGCTTCTACATAATTCCCCATTCTAATTGTAACAAAATCTTCATCGCCGATTCTGCACTCTTTTTCTTGTTGAGGTAGTCGTGACAATGCTTCTATTACTGCATTAACCATGTAGTTCTCAGAAAAATCACAACCATAATTCTCAGACAATTCAGGGTCTTTGGGGAATCTATACCTCTAATCCTGAATTTCCAACTGTGGCATGTGTTTTAACATCCAGTTTGATTCTTGAGTTATCCTTTCCAATCCAACTTCAACAATCATCTCCTCATCCCTTTGACCACCCAATGAGATCTCTTTCAGAGGTAAACCAATATATTTCCCTGAATATGTCTCTAAATCTCCACATTTATGTCCAATTGTTCTACCTTAGTTTAAGTAAAAGCATTATCTAATGTCGTGGCTTTTAGACTGCATCTCTCCCCAAGAACATAAACAAATGAATGAACACTATCATCAATAGAATATTCACTAAGAACTTGAACTTGATGCATGTTGCTATCTTCTCCAGGAGTCAAGGTAGAAAACATTTCCGAGTTCACTTTACTTGTTGATGTCTTTGTATCCACTCTTTTAATGTTTGTTTTCCATAAAAACTAGCTTATGAATTGGAAGAGTTTTCATTATTAGTCACTAAACTTGGAGTATTTTCATCATGTCTTATATCATTCTTCAAACAATTCCAATATCCTTCAAGACAATAATCATTACCAGGTAAATAAATGAATTTAAAAGCCTCTTCCTGCAAGTCTTTCCAATTATCATTTTCTTTTCTACTATAGTATTTGAATGAATCAAGGGACCTGGAGGACAGTTCAATCTTATAATCGGGAAAACATTTTCGTGAGATATCACATACATTATTAGTTTCGATAGTATGAGAGGACATAGCCTCTTCATCACCAATAGAATGGCTACCTTGAGAGTCATTGTTGAATTTCAATGTACCTTCTTTTTGGTGAAGATCTCCAGAGATATCTCTTTTCGCAAAGGTGTCACTAGTTGAAGTGTGATCACAGTCAGTCGAGGCCATTTTCTATCTTTGAGGATCCATAAGAGTAATCCTTCCTTCTAAGGTGTCGAATACCTGGTAACCATGTTTAGGATGCCTAATGTGAGCATGTTGAAAATTTTCAGACTCACTGCTGCCTATATTACTAGCCAAACGTTCTGCATTCCTACTCATTGACATCTTAACATTTTTCTAGTCATTTCCATCTTTCATATTATTTTCACAAATCAAGTTGCTATAATTATCATAACTAGAAAGTTGTTATAATTAGCATAGTAGTGTCACTCTCATTTAACTTTCCAGAACCGGTTGCAAATTCAATATGAAAATGCCATCTGCAACAAGGATAAGAACAAACAAAAGAACATTGATTTTGCACTCTAGTATATGTTTTCTACATGATTATTATATTATGAATTGTTATTTTATTTAACATTTCCTCTTTTTGGCAATTGAATTTGGAATGTTGGTTGATAAGGCAACAATTGTGTCACTAAATGTATTGATGGTTGGAGGTGTTCCTTGTTGTAGGTGCAAAATGCTCCTCATCATCACTTACTCTTTATTGTTTTATTAATTTGTGTCATTGCATTATGAGTAGTGTTGGATTGTAGGTTTCAAATTAGAGTTAAAGTTTAATGCCAATAACTTTCTCTGGCAGTATCAAATAGGATCAACTTTCCCATCAATGTTACAAACATTGTAAAAAACACCGATAAATTTAAGGTAAATTTACTACATTCTCCCATCATAAAATATCATAAAAGAATCAAACAATAAATAAAGGAATAATAGAAGCAAAAGTCTTGTTTAATTACAAAGGAGGAACCATTCGTTGGAAAAAGGTTTCCACACATACTTGTCAGAGCCAAGAATTGGTGTTATTTAAGACCCAAAAAAGTACTCCATTTTGTTGGGAAAGGGCATTGTTATAAATTTAGTCAAAATTAACAATTGATTCTTTGTAACATGTCATTGCAAAACAACATGACTGAAAAGAAAATGATTAGAAGTTACAATGGTCTAACATCATTTTAAGCAATGAAAGGTAAACACAAACCAAGGAATACCTTGAAAAATATGAGCTTGTTCAGCCTTGTCAGATTCTGGAAGAAGATGTAAAGTATCTGTATCATTACTCTTCCACCCTTCTGATGTGGCACAAAGCTTTGTATTTGTCCCCAAACTATTTGGATTGACACTGAATGATACATGCTCAATTTTGGAATTAATTTCACTTTCTTTTTTGGAACACAACTCACTTTTTTTTTCTTGTATAGTCATTTGACATTTCAAGAATATCTGAATCTTGTACATAATCCCCCATTCCAATTGTAATGAAATATTCATCGTTGAGTCTGCACTCATTCTCTTGTTGAGGTGGTCCTAAAAATGCTTATATTACTACATTAACCATGTCCTTCTCAGAAAAATCACACCCATAATTCTCAGACAATTAAGGGTCTTCGAGGAAGCTATACTTCTGATCCTAAATTTCCAACCTGGCATGTGTTTTAACATCTAGTTTGATTCTTGAGTTACCCTTTCCAATCCAACTTCAACAATCAGTTCCTCGTCCCTTTGACCACCCAATGAGATCTCTTGAAGAGTTAAACCAACATCTCTCCCTGAAAATGTCTCTAATTCTCTACCTTGATGTCCAATTGTACTACCTTTAGTTTCAATAAAATAATTATCTAATGTCTTGGATTTCAGAGTGCATCTCTCCCCAAGAACTTCATCAAATGAATGAACACTATCATCAACAATATCTTCACTAAGAACTTGATATTTATGTATGTTTTGTATCTTCTCCAGGAGTCAAGGCAGAAAACATTTCTGAGTTCACTTTATCAATTGATGTCTTTGTATCCACTCTTCTAATGTTTTTTTGGCTTAAAAACTAGATTTAGAATTGGAATAGTTTGCATTATTGCTCACTAAACTTGGACTATTTTCATCATGTATTATATCATTCTTCAAACAATTCCAAGATCCTTCAAGACAATAATCATTACCAGGTAAATAATTGGATTTCAAAGCCTTTGCCTGCAAGTCTTGCCAATTATCATTTACTTTTCTACTAGAGCACTTGAATGAATCAAGGGACCTGGAAGATAGTTCAACCTTACAATTGGGAAAAACTTTGCCTGAGATATCACATACATTCTTAGTGCCAATAGTATGAGAGGACGTAGCCTCTTCATCACCAGTAGGATGGCTACCTTGAGAGTCATTGTTGAATTTCAATGTACCCTCTTCTTGGTGAAGATCTCTAGAGATATCTCTCTTTGCATAGGTGTCACTAGCTAAAGTGTGATCACAGTCAATCAAGGCCATTTTTTGTCTTTGAGGATCTAAAATAGTAATCCTTCCTTCTAAGGCATCAAATACCTGGTAAGTTAGAACATATTTCAGGCATTGAATGAATAGCTATAACCAGAAAATTACAACATCAACATTCTTCAATTTTCCATTCTTATATCAAGAGTCAAGGAGGATTTTACTACATCCTTAACATACTCTTATTGGGGTAATAATTCCTTTCTATAAATATTATTTCAGTAGAAAAATTCAATTGTGATCCTTGGAAAACCGTATTGATCCATGCAAGAGAAAGGAGAAATGGAGAAACATTACATTGTGCTGGACCATTAACCTCTTTACCCCAAGAGATATTCAATGAAGCTTAGAGGGGAAATCCCGTTCATCAAACCATGCCCTTGAAAATGAGAGCTCCCTTCCTTTATAGGCCTTTTCATCAAGCATTTTAGAATAAAATATTACTGAGTAATTTTTAGATCCATGAACCCTATGGAAATAATAATATTAAAATACAAAAGAAGGTCTTGAACCCTCTTTCAAGCTAGGTGCTTCTCATTAAGGGTGTAAAGGTACAATGCTTAATTTATTATTTTCTGCCACATCCATCACCTTCCGAGCTTAGGTGCTGATCTGAAATTGATCAAGGATCTAGAAAAGGCCAAAATTCAAAGTTGTTGGATTGAAGCGAACGCAACGACATCGCGTAGATCTCAGAAAAATGATTCCAACACAACTTGAATGCATGAAAACTAAGTCCGTATGTGAAATTTATTCAAAGTAAAAATTTTCAGGGCAAACTCCAAAAAGTAAAATTCAAAGTCAATGGTCAATGAGAATTCAATAGTCAATGGGTAGTCAATGGGAAGTCAACGGTCAAGGTTTGACCACCACATGGAAGCACGAGAAGGTGACAAGTGGCAAGTTAGGATTGGCGTGTATGGACCAGTGCTGCGTCAACAAGTGGCACGTTGTGGTTGGGTGCATGGGGACCAATCCCAAGGCGACATGTGGCCCTAACAAAAGATGACACGTGGCCTCATTAGATTCATCAGAAGGTGACACGTGGCCTCATTAGATTCATCAAAAGCCTGTTGACTACCACATGACAACACGAGAAGGTGACTAGTGCCAGGTTAGGATTGGCATGTATGGACTAGTGTTGTGTCTACAAGTGGCAGGTTGTGGTTGGGTGCATGGGGACCAATCCCAAGGCAACACGTGGCCTCATTAGATTCGTCAAAAGATTGTTAAGATCTCAGTGGAGATAACGTTATTCGAACCCGTGACCCATCCAATACAAATCCGTCACCTTACCGATCAAGATACACATATGATTTGTTATAATGTTTGTGCTACATGTATCTAATGCTTGTGAGATGTATTAAATGAAAATAAAAATTCTGGAGTCCGCCATTAATTGCAGCCCCATCATACCTCCTCCATAACTACCTCTTATCCGCCAGCACAACCCTTAACCATATCCATTCCAACTGTATACACCATCTCATAACGTTATCCATCTGCCAATGGTTAATACATTTTATTTAATGAGATACATTGTTATGAAACAGTGAAGGGTGGCGGGTCCGTAGACCTTGCCACCGAAACATTAAAAGAAAAATCGATAAATGGTTAGTTTCATGTATATGGTTGGGAGGAGTGGGTCCCTATTAAGGTTCAAAAATATATTAAAATAACTATATGGGATTCAAATATATGATATGGTGAGATAAGGTTCATAAATACGAGTTTTTGAAATTCGTAGGATGTGGGATATGGTTGTTACAACCAATTTTTATCACCATAGTATATATATGTGTAATGTTATGCCAAGAGGGGATAGAGAAGAGAGTTGAGACTTCATGCAACATAGGAATTTTTGAGCAGGTTTGGGCAACGAGACTAAAAACTTTGAAGGCAGTTTTTGGGAGATCTGGGAAGCCTTTTTCAGAAGTGAGAGTTGCTACAGGATATTGAGATAGAGGAGATTGCAGCAGAATTGTTCATGATTGTATCTGAAGCAATTTTCTTTTATGTATTTATGGTTTTGAATATTTTAATATATGTCTCCCCGCTAAATATTAGGGCCCGAAGATGTAGGCTGAAGATAGCCAAACTCTGTTAATAAAATTTTGGTGTCATCGTGTTAATGTGCTTGTTGTTATTTACTCTGAATTGTTACAATTTCTATTTGCAAGTTCTTATTCTCAATTTCAAGTTTTAAAGAAATTTAACTCGTGCTTTAAAAAGTCATGCATTAACACATTTTAAAAGATAATAAATCACGTTTCAATAAAAGATCAGATATGGGATTAGGCACTCTCTAATAATGATCATCTAGTAGTTTCCTATTTCCAAAATAATAGTAGAACTCAAAAAATGTGGAGTGCTCCATTAGAAATGGTCAAATGTGGCTAGGGTTTTGAGGCGGAAAATTTGACATCAACACAACGCCCTTAATATTTATCAGAGGATCTTGAAAGAAAAGGGGGTGGGACATAAGTTTCAAATACTGGGAGAGGTATGTATTTATTACATAGAACAGAGGGGAAAAATATTATAATATCCTTAATAGAGAAAAAATATTTTTTTTCTCAAATACTATGTCATCTTTAGAAATTTCACACTCTTTCTAGAACTGAAAAGTCCATAGTGTGTAAAACAAGAATGGAAGATTTTAACATGGAAATGGATTGAGGTGATGAACTTTGAAGATTCAAATCACGAGGAAGAAGGTAAATTTTCAAACAAGGAAGAAGATGATTATTTCCAAGCAACATATAAAATAAAGAGACTATATTTTTCAATTGGTAACTTAGAATTTTAGTTGGGTACTTGAGTTGAGTACCACCTGACAGAAGGAATTCAATCTAAATTTATTAAGAGGAGACAACAATATTGGTTTGGTTAGGTGGATTGAAGGTAACCATGATCAGTATGTATCGGTTGGGCCCATCTAGAATTCCTTTCTTTCTGTTAGCACTCTGTATTTCCTAAGACTATGAAAGAAATAAAAAGGTAACCATAAGACCACTTTAGAAGCTGGGATCTAGCCCTGCCATCATCAGACAATGATCTCTCTTTCAGATTTAGATTTGTTTATATTGAGATATTATGCTAGTTATGAAAGTTCAATCATTTGGTTTAGATTTGGTTTGGTTGTTTCATTGATAATTTAACAGTACAACATTGGGTAATGGAGTCAACATACTTCAAATGGATCAATTTCAGCATTTACAGATAGATCTAATAGGGAAAGGTAGGCATATTTATTGGATCTTGTATGTTTAAAGAGATTGAAAAATAAGAAATGATTCAGAGTCCATTAAGCAGAGAGAAATAAAGAATTATATTGCTTAACTTCAGTAGAAAACATTGATATTGTTTTAATACATAAATAGGGTGCTATTGAAACAAATACTGAACTTAATTTTCTTTAAAACAATAGAGAAAAGAAACACATGAAAAATAGAGAAAACACAATAACAAAAGAGTGTATCACTTCACCAAAAAATATGACACAACAATCCTGAAAAAGCTTTTGTATTACTAAAATGTGTCCACTGGAACTCTGTGGAACAAGTTTACATCAATGACCCTTTCTATACATAAACATCAACCTCTACTACTTCGAATTATGAAGTACTTATAGAAAAATAGTTACAAAATATCTTGATGTCAAAGGATTAAGACAAAATCCTAAAATATCTAAAAACACATTACATAAATACTACTAAAATTTAGGAATTTGGAACTGCTAGAGCTGTTGGCATGAATGTCGAAGATGGTTGTTGATGAATGGTCCCAAAAAGGTGTTGCCTTGCTGTCTGAGATGAAAAGTGTTTCACTCAAGTAATTCACACAAGTGATCCCATCGATCTTCACTAGGGATAGAAAGTTTTATTAGCTTTCTATATGTTTCATCAACTTTGTTATATTTCTCAAAGGTAGGTATGTTGATGAAAATATGTTTAATCTCATGTTTGATGATGAGATCAAAATCTAGAGCCTCCAAGAAAAAAATTTCTGTCATACTTCCTTTTACCCCCGTGTTGATGGTGCTAGATCTGCCAACATTCAGGGGATCACACCAGTATGGAGTCCAAACTAGACCTCACACCATTTGGTGTGGGAGTCCAATCCAGTATGATGGCCCAGTTGCCATTGTCTTAAGGATTTGCCTCAACTCTTTCTTGTCATCACAAAAGAGTGGTTTGCTTTGCCTTTGAGAAGTGAGGCTTGTGTGCCTGGTGAATGGTAGTGTACTTGTTTTAATGGTTCTTTCACTGTAAGGAGAGAGGGTGAGAGCGAGGCCCAAGTTGGTTGGGATGAAGTCCCAACTTAGCTAGGAACATACAACACAACAGGACATGTACATATTATGGAGGAGCAATCCACATGGATGCGGAAGTCACAACACATAATGTAAGATAACACGTACAACACTCAATGGATGAGTCCGAATGAGTGCAATGGTTGTCACAACAAGCTTGATGAAAAAGGTCTATCAGATGTCTGGGGAGATTTCCACCATGGTCAAGACAACATTAACATCATATACGAAACATTTCCATTAACAGATTATGCATTACAACAAGTGAAATAGTTCAAGTGTTCAACACAGGTTAAATCAACATGCATTACAAGTGTTCAAGATTAGTATTACAATAGTTACAATACATGTGTGAAAACGTGTTGGCCTGTTAGCAGGCTTCTGAATTAAGCGAAATTTCCAAGACACATCATTACACCATACATCACTAACCTTGTGAGCGGGCATTGGAGCCACTACTTACTCCTCAAAGAAAATATTACAGACTCTCTTGGCTATGTGGGAGGAGCTGAGGTGAAAAGTTATTTCATGTACAAATGAGGGGGGTATTTATAGCCAAGGGTGAAACTGACCCTTGTGGTTGTTCTACTACCCTCATGACTGTTTGACTTCCATGAATTTTTGACTTTACATGACTCTTTGTACAACAAGTGGGTCTCTTGGACTTCCACGTTACATTACATTGATTGAAAACATAGCCCATAGTAGAGATGTGGGCGACATGACTCATGACATGAATCGACATGAAAATGCTGGTACATTCGTGCTACTGATGGAGTGTATGTCGAGCTACAATGTTGTTGGGTGATGGATGTCTTCATGGTATATCACAGCTTCACCTCTACATGGCAAAGTGCACAGAGTCTTCGATGGTCTTTGGTTTGCTTGATGAAGCTTTGGCATGTTGTTCCTTGCTTTCACATTGGAAGGCTTGACAGGCTTATTTGTTCTTGAAAGGTGCATGTTTATCCACTTGTCCATCCGTGGGCACATCTTGCATGTTTGCTCATCTATTCATCTGTGAACACTTCTTTGCATGATCATCCGTTCATGAGCACATCTCTTCGCATGCATTGTTCGTTCGTCCGTTGGTGAACCTTTCCTTCTGCATGTTCTCCCTTCATTCAACCCATTCATCATCACGCCATGTTTGTTGGTGTACCTCTACCTGCAGTCACTCATGACGAGATGACCTCAAATCCAAAACCTCCTAGTCTACCATGACACATGATCATTTCAAATGCAGGTGACCCAGAGAGGCAGCAAGGTTATGAAGTGGGATGATGGCTCTGGGCATTGCTGATGAAAATTGCGCAAGAGTCACTAAGTGATGGAGATGGGCAATCCAAGTCGATAGTGACTGTCTACGAGGTATGGCTCGGTTGGAAGGAAAAATTGCACAAATTTTGGGAGGGACAGTCTGGGTTGTGGGAAGGAAAGGTAGGCAGGATCTGTGTAGTTTCTAGAACCAGCGGGAAGCAAGGGTTGGAAGGCCAAATTTGCACAATTTTATGGAGTAATAGGCCGGGCTGCAAGGAGGGTTAGCAGGCAGAGATTGCACAGTTTTTGGGAGGAGCTGCCTTGAAGCATGGCAGCTAATAATGCATAATTCCCTTAGGGAACTGGTATTTGGCTATTGGGTCACTGGCAGCCAAAACTGTGCAATTCCCAGAGGGAACTGGCAGTTGGCTACTAGGTCACTGGCAGTAGAAACTGCACAATTCCTAGGAGGAACTAGCAATCTACTGCTAGGAGCTGCTGGCAAGGGGAACTGCACTGAGGTTGGGAGGTTGACCTACTCATAATATCTGCATAATTTCTGAGCTGAGCAGACTGCAGGGCAAAAAAAGGCTTGCTTATGAAAACTGTGCAATTTCTTGGATAGAAGTCAGTCGATTGTTGGGATGACTAACTAGGAAAAATGTGCAATTTTTTTTAGGGAGGCAGGGATGGGCACTTGGTGTTTTTCCATCATGTCTACGCAATTTCCTGAGTTAGGATATTGGGCAAGGTCAGTATCCTCTACGCAATTTCAGAGGGGAGCCAGTCCTAGGGTGGCTATTGTGTCCGACTGTCTGGGTGGCCAGCATGACTGCTGATTGAATTGCTTGCGATCAGCGCAGCTTGGAAATACTTTATTGGTGCTTATGCATTGCTCTGGGTGACTTTCGATCAAGTCAATGGCGGGGTGATGGTTTGGCTATCAGAGGGGATTCTAGTCGTCAGAACTTCAACAAAATGACTAAGTGTGTGAACGATCGAAAGATGCATATGTGGTCATGCAAACACACACCCACATGACTCGACAATGAAACAAATCAAAACATCCAGACACACATGTTCAACACGAATGATAGAGGATGTAAGCGATAAGTGTGACACTCGTGATTGATCATTGATCAACTGTGGTGATGCTTGTGCTACAGTGAATGTGACTCCATGTGTGAGTGCGAAAGATGCTTTCATAGCGAACACAAAAAGTACACACTAAACGAAGACCTTGAGCATAACCAGAGCATGGTTGCAAGCATGAATTAGACACCAACATGCAGAAATTTGGGTGGAATGAACAAGCAAGGTGGATGCAAAGACTGCCATGGGCTCACGGAGTGAACTTGAGGGTGCACAGTCATCAAGTGAAACTCCCAAGGGAGGCTCCGAAATTAAGTGCAAGCCAAAATTTTGGAGGTTGGTTGTAGACGCTACAACACCCTGCAAAGTTGGATTTATCTTTAGCAATAGTGTAAAGGTTTTGGATGTAGTCACTCAAACTAATTAACATGTCATTCATTGCTACCAAACCTGGCAGACCTCTCTGATTCAGTAGGTTAAACCTAGTATGGAATCTCTGGACAACAGTTTCTAGAGTCTAGCATTTATTCTCTAATTGAACCATTATGTTTCTCTTCTTCAAAGTCTTCTTGATTTCTAAGATGGTTTCAGTCCTATCTTCAATCTATAGCTCCTCTAATTCTTCTTAGAATTTAAGATTTTTATAAATGTTGTTGTTTCAGTTGACCTATCTCCCAATGCTTCCCTCAATTGTTCTATCAATGTTTTTGACCTCTGCATGAAATCTTCCCGCTCGAAAATTATTTGGATTGATGGCCAAATATCAGTTATAGCTTGATTGATATCAGTCCATATGTTTTCTTAAGCTTGTCTAGAGTTTGAGCCATTACTAACTCACTCTCTAAAAATTCTATTCTTTGAGAAAACCTATGAGATTTCTGTAATTCTTCTATATAGGAGTTATCATTCCTCAACTTCTATTCCTGTAAATTCTTCAACTTTTACTTCAACTTCTCAATCTCCTTTCACTGAATGGACATCTCCTACATGGCTTTAACCAATTCAGTGGCAGAATCTGTAGTTGGTGTTGGTGTTGTTGTTGATGTTGAAACTTTTTTGGCTCCTATAACTGCAATTGGTACTACTATAAGTGGAACAATGGCTAGTTGTGAGGACTGCTCCTCTTTTATTAATTTTTCTAGCTCTACCTCCATCTCTATGATCTTGACATTTTGTTCAATTATTATCTTGAACATATCTGCCTTTTTCTTTTCTAGTTCTCCCATTTCCTTGGCTTGTGGATCCTCTGTAGATGGAAACTTGAGTTGTTTCCTCATAGCTTCTATATCATCTTTCTTTTTCTTTACAATCTCCTCTAATAACTTTACATCACAAGGGTCATAAACTAGCTTGATTTCTACGTCCTCTAATGACTTAATTCTGGTATCTTTTGCCAAAGATGAAATTTTCTCCAGCTTCAATTATGGTTGTATGTTGCTGATGGAGACCTGCAAATTTTGAAGTTGTCATGGAAGTGTTAGACAATGTAGAACACAACATCTCTCGAGTCTATTTGTGCATGTCCATTTGATGAATCAGATGGATTTGATTTTTGTCAAAGGAAAAGATTGGCTGCTTGTAGTCTCCTGGTGATTTAGGAAAATGAACATGTGCTTGCAAGAAAGCCATCTGCATTCTCCCTTGTTCATTATCAAAGGTTGATAAAAGGTTGTGTTGGGAAGAGACAGTTTGCTTCCAGAACTGAGTGTAACTGTTGGCCTTCAACATTTCAATTTTCTTCTTTATTGCTTTGTACTTAGTAAAAATATTGGGATTTGTTTGGCCTTGAGCCAAATATGTTGTCTATTTTGAAAATGTAGGATCTTGTGAAGCAGAGGAAGATGGAGAGCCTACAAAAATGTATTCTTGTCTTGTACTTGAAAAAATGTCTTCTGGTGTTGTTGAAACATGTTTACTTGTCATTACTATAGTAGTCTGTCCTTCTTCATCCTTCATAAAAACTAGTGGTGGATTGTTTTTAGGCTTCTTTTTATAAATTAACAACTGTTTGGCTTCAATTTTTGTCACTGGAGAAGACTCTTCTTCTCTGGGAATTTTATCATGCTTCTCCAGAGGGACTGGTGTCTGTGAGGTGGATGTAGATAAAAGATGATCCTTAGCTTCCTGCAAGGTGTTCTCCTCCCTTGATCTTTATTCATAAAATTCTCAATTTTGGGCCTGGGAGTATGATAATAAGGAGTGGTCTTCTTCTCCACTCTCATACTGGAAATTATGCCGAAGGGGTCATAGGACCAAGTGAAACTTAACTCAAAGTTCATCTCCTTGAGAAGTGTATCTTCCTTAGTTCCCGCTGCCCTGTTGTTGCATATGAATGGGTCCACCTGTGTTTTGATCTTGAATTGGGCCTTTTGATTGGATGAGACAAAATGAAAATCATCCATATTGATCACTTTCCTGATATATTCCAATGAGAAAAATCTCATAGGAACATATTTTGGCAGTTTGTATGGTGGGAGCTCACATCCATACACCCTAATTTCCGTGTAGTTCTAGTATAAGTACCAGTCTCTTGTTTTTGCTTGACCACTAAGGTTTAAGGTTCTTTAAATATCATACTCTATTCTAGGTTGCAAATTGATGTTTAGAAGAGACACCCCTGTATAGATAAACTAATCAATGAATCCATTGAAGGTGAAATCACTTGAATTCCTCCTTACTAAAGAGGTCCACTGTATAACTCACTGTGCATTACCTTCATGATCCAATTTCTACAAGGTTGTTGGAATCTGTCTGCTTGATGGAACAAAAACATGTACACTAATACCGATGAATGTTTAAACATTCCTTTTGTTGTGATCTTGAGGAATTGGTCATGGATGTTGTCTCCAAGGAATTGACTAAAATTAAATATTACAAAAGGTTTTTCTTCTATGGAAAATATGGACATAAAACCTAAAATAGGCTCATGTACCCATTGATCTGAGTGGTATCCTTGTAGACAAGACACTAATGACACAATTTGTTTTGTTTTTTCAGGAAACATAGAGGCTGGGTATGGTGGATTCTTCTTGGGAGTTGAACATCTTCTGGTAGTAAAATCTCAAATATCCTAGCTCTCTGAGGGAAGGTAAACTTCTGGTAGAGTTCCATGAGGGAATCTATAGAAAAAGGGCTCAAAGAGTCATTCTGGGGGATTTGCATCTTTTGGTTAATGGACTCTAGGGTTATGGTCAGCAGAATGTCACCATTCTGGGCCACAATGGCATTCTAGCTAGGAGTATATCTGGATTGACACCATATGACAAAGTCTAGAAAAGGATGAGTCTGGGGAAACATGAACTATGGAAAGAGGGATTCCCAGAGGTTCATTTCATCACTCTGGTCCAAAACGGTTTGTTTGAGCCAATTGTGCAGTTCAAACAAGTCAAACTCACAATTGGTCTCTACAATTTTGTAGTGTTGATCTGCGAATGGTATATGGTCTAAGTCAATTGCAAGAGGGATCATTAGATTCTCATTGGTTTTCTTTGACTTTCCCTTAGGTGCCATTGATCAGAATATCAAGAACAAAGATAAAGGTTTCCTCTTTACCAGGGAAAATTTGAATGTCTCATGAGCAATCGAGCATATGAGGTGGGAGTTTAAAAATACATACTTGTTTATCTGAAATGGATGGGGAGTAGAAAGGAGCGACAATGATCGATCTGGGGATTTTTATAGACAATTGGGAGTTTTTTGTTACTTCTGGTACATTATGGAGCGGATTGGTTGCCAGGTGGTGTACATTTGGGATGTAACTGGAATAGTGTAATGGGTAGATTATAATGGAACTAGAGCGAGGAGTCCACGTGGTGAAATAGGAGTGGTGGGGAAGTAGGGATGTGGTGGAGGAATGACGTGATGGGCACGAATTAACGTTGGCGGGGAGATGGGCGGATTTCGGGGGGGTAGGAGGTAAGTAGTTTAGAGTGGGGGATGAAAAATGATGAGTGATCGCCACATATCATTGGTCTCGGGGCTAGGAATACCGATTTTCAGAACCCCCCCTTGCTGATAAAGATAGAATGGGCAGCGGGGTCCAAAGTTGTTTCCCCGTCATTGATCTGGGCGGGGTAAATCACAACCGTTGCTTTGTGCACGCCAGATACCATAAGGTGACAAAAACATCTTGTCGCTTTTGACCTTATAATAAAAACTAAACATTAGTGCCCAAGCATAATATTACATGTTAACTAATCATGTTTAAATTACATGATTAAACTGATTAAATGCGGATTAATCTACACCAAACATAATTAATTTAATCCTAAGGGTGTGTTTGATTAGCAAGCCCATATTAATTTTCTAAGGTTGCTTCCAACCTATTCTAATGCATATTTAAGCAATTAACCAAGTTTAAACACTTTGGTTAATATTCCTCTAACCTACCTATTTATTTCAACCAAGATTAAACTTAATGGTTGATTTATTATCTTATCTATGCAACCTTTTTAACTTAGTTTAATCATGATTAAGTTGTATGATTAAACTATGCAACTTATTTCTTTGTGGCATTTAAAGAAGATGCACACTTTTATTTGCAAAAATTCTAAAGTAGATTCAATGAATTTTGTACTTTTTTGGTGGCATTTCAAATTGCTCACCTGCATACATTTTTTCATGGGGTTTTTAATTTTTTCTTTTTATTCTATTTTTTATTTTTCTCATATACATTTTTTTTACCCTCTTTCCATCATTTTTTTATATATGTATTTTTTGTAAATAATTTGCAAAATACAATATTATTTACAATTTCATCAACTGAAAGGAAATAACCAATCATCAATTGAAACTATGAATCATAGGACCCTAACAATGGCTCCAACTAGGGATGACATCCTCCTTATGAGGTGTGAAGAACACTTAGATCAATAGCCTTGGTCCTTTGCCTTCAGTTTTTGTTCTGCATCTGAATTGATCTGGTTATTGTTCTAGATATGGCAACATCTCATCAGGAGGTTATGGCCTTCTCCTTGGGCTTGAACTTCTGATGGAAACCACTAACACTGATTGTAGAAAAATCCAATGGTATGTATAATGGTTTGAGTGAAACGTGATTTATTCTCAAGGGATGTAATGTTTGAGAATTTTGTCATTTATAGGTCCACAAGGGAGCTCTGCTCCAGACATGTCTTTCAGAAAAAGGGCATTGTTCCCTTTGTAAGCATCAATTTTGTAAGGTCCCTTCCATAAATTATCAAACTTTCCATGCTTACCGTTGTGCTCATTTCTTGAATCCCACTTTAGTACAATATCTTCTATTTGGAAATCACCAGCTTTTGTTATGAAACTAGCTCACAAAAAGATAGAAAATATAGATGAACGCCTTAGAAATAAGCATGTTCGAGGGGGAAACCTCCTTTACAATAGACAAATGAGCAATTCTTAGATGATTCAAATGACCAAACCTCCCTTCTATATGTAGGAGTCTAAGGGGTCATAATATAATCAAGCCAATGTAACAGTAATAACATAAGGGCACAAAAATAACAATAGTGGGTTTCTATGGGGCAAACTAATAACAATATGGGGACAATAGGGGCACAATAATAACAATAAGGGATACAATGACAATAATAATGGGGGAATCACTAGTATTATAGAGGCCTAACATGCCCCTCCCATTCCAAAAAGCGTTGTCCTCAATGCTTGAGTAGTTCTAGATGCTTTTATATAAAATTCTCATCCTCCCATGTGGAATCTTCAGCAGATAAGTTCTTCCACTTGATGAGATACTCTGAAATTGATCGATTTGGTAGTTGTCAAGTTCTTGTTTCTGTTACTGCTCCCAGTTCCAATATGATTTTTCCTTCCTCGTCAAGTTCTGGCAATATTGTTTGAACTGGGAGTTTGTCACCTATAACCTTCTTTAAACATGAAACATGGAAAATTGGGTGCACTCAGGAAGCTGCAGGAAGCTCCAATTTGTATGGCATAGTACCAATCTTTTGTAACACCTTGTATGGACCATAATAATTTGGTGATAATTTATTATCCTTCTCAGCTTGCTTGAGGGCCATTTGTTTATATGGTTGTAGCCGTAAGAATACCCAGTCACCTACATTAAAACTTATTTTGCTGCGATGTTGATCTGCCTGTTGTTTCATTATATTCTACGCCAACATGAGGTTATTCTTTAAAAGTTGGAGAACTTGTTGTTGATGCTCAATGTGACTTTCCACTACTTGAACCTTAGAATTTTCTCTTAAATATGATGTGATGGATGGTGGATGATATCCATAAAGTGCCATAAATGGGGTCATTTTTTCTGTTGTATGGAAGGAAGTGTTATACCACCATTCAGCCAGAGGCAACTATTTGACCCATTGTGTATGTTTATCAGATACAAATCAACGAAGATATCCTTCCAAACATTTGTTTACTATCTCAGTTTTCCCATCAGATTGAGGATGATAAGATGAGCTATGAGCTAACTGAGTACCGAGACAAGAAAATAATTCTATCCAAAAATTTCCAGTGAAAATGGGATCTCTGTCGCTTACAATAATCTTTGGGTTTCCATGTATCTTTTGAATTGTTTCCATAAATGCAGTAGAAACTGTAATGGCTTTAAATGGATGTGATAATGCACAAAAGTGTGCATACTTGGTAAGTTTGTCAACTACCACCATGATGACACTCTTTCCCTCGGACTTGGGTAAACCTGTGATAAAATCCATTGAAACCTCCTCCAAACATTGGCTTGGAATGGATAAAGGTTGCAATAAACCTGGGGTCTTAATTGTTTCAACTTTATTTTTTTGGAAAACCAAACATTCCTCCACAATCTTTTGAATATCCAATTTAAGGCCATCCCAAAAAAATTCCATCTTAACCCTGTGGTAAGGTTTTAAAAATCTTGAGTGCCCTCTTGAGGGAGAAGTGTGCAATTCCGTAAGAATCTTTTGTTTGAGTTGGGAATTCTTACATATGTATAAGAGATATTTGTACCATAACGAATCATTTTTCCAGCTATATGTATTAGATGTATTGGGATCTTCTTGTATCTTTCGAATGAGTGGACACACTTCTTCATCATTCTTCCATTCCTACCTTGCTTCATTTATCCAATCTAGTTGGATAATAGAAATGACGCACAACAATGCTTTCCAATCCTCATCCTTTCTTGAGAGTGCATCAGCCACAAAATTTTTCTTCCCTATTTTGTAGATGATTTCAAAGTCATAACCGAACATCTTTGTGACCCATTTTTGTTGCTCTTCAAAGGATAATATTTGTTCTAAAAATTATTTAAGACTATCATGGTCCTTTTTTACCTTGAAGTGTCTTCCCATTAGGTAGGGTCACCATTTCTTAAGTGCATGTAGTATTGCCAACATTTCCTTCTCATAAATAGCTTTGTGTAAATACTTTCCCTTGATTGGACGACTTTCGAGAGCAATGGGTCTTTCATCTTGCATTAAAACTACACCAATTCCATTTCCTGAAGCATCACATTCCACAATAAAGGATTTTGTGAAGTCCAACGTAGGTAAGACCGGTGCTTGGCACATTTCCTCTTTAAGATGTTCGAAGGCCTTTGTTGCTTTTGGACTCCATGAAAATGCATCTTTCTTCAATAATGTTGTTAGAGGTGCTGCTATTCTCCCATAATTCTTAACAAACTTGTGATAATACTCTTTCAACCCAAGAAATCCTTGCAGATGCTTTATGGATGTGGGGATTTTCCATTCCTTAATGGCTTTAATTTTGTTAGGGTCTCCCTTAACACCTTCAAGAGATACAATATGACCCAGATATTCCACCTCTTGTACTCCAAAGAAACATTTGGAGCTTTTTGTGTATAATTGTTTCTCCTCCAATAGTTTGAGCACCTTGTCAACATGTTCAACATGATGCTTCCAAGACTTGCTGTAGATTAGTATATCATCAAAAAATACTAACACAAATTTTTTAAGGAAGGTTTTGAAAATGGAATTCATCAAACCTTGAAATATAGAAGGTGCATTCGTAAGGCCAAAAGGCATGACTAAAAATTCATAATGACCCTCATGAGTTCTAAATGTTGTTTTCAGAATGTCTTCAGTCTTCATTCTGATTTGATGATATTCTAAATGAAGATCCAACTTGGTGAAGTAAATTGATCCATGCAATTCATCCAATAATTCATCAATGACAGGAATGGGAAATTTATCTTTAATAGTGAGCTTGTTGAGCTCCCTATAATCTGGACACATGTGTCATGATCCATCCTTCTTTTGCACCAATACTACTGGAGCAGAGAAAGAACTTTGACTAGGTTGAATTATACCAGCCTCTAGCATTTCTGCCACCATACGTTCCATTTCACTCTTTTGGGCATAGGGATATCTGTACGGCCTAATGTTTGAAGGAAAACTTCCTGGAATCAAATGAATAGCATGATCATGATCACGAATAGGCGAGAGACCTTAGCGAGTCTCAAATACCTTGGAATGATTGTCCAAGACATTTTGGAGATTTGGAGAAATAGATGATTTTGATGTGGAAATCTATAGCGAACATAATTGTGCAATTCCACCCCATTGCTCCTACTTTATAAACTTTGTCATACCGTTAGAGCTGATTATCTTATCCGGTTTCCCTATAATACCCCTTAATTCAACTTCCTTTCCTTCTGCACAAAATTTCATGAAACGTTCTTGAAAATTAAACGCTATTTTACCCAAGGTTTGTAGCCATTGGACTTCAAGTACAACATTAGCACCACCCATTGGAATGGAAAGCATTGGGCTATTCAATACATATTCTACCATGGATATCATGATATTATGGCACTTTCTAGAGAAATTTATGGTTCCTCCACTTGCAACCATCACTTGACACTCAGGTGCTAGATATAGGAAGAAATTCAATTCCTTTGATATCTTACAATGAATACAATTATGGGTACTTCCCGAATCAATTAACACTATTACCTTTTTCTTCTTGATATGTCCTTCTATCTTGATAGTTTGGGGAGTGGTAATTCCAACCCATGCATTACAAGATATGGTTTTAATTTCTTTTTTATCTAGTGTTTGTTCCTGCAGTATATCCTCTTCTTTTGACATTTTTTGTTCTTTTGGTTCCTCCTCTTCACAATCTACGTAGAATAATTTCTTCTCAGCACACTTATTACCTTTAGAGTATTTGCCATCACAACTATAACAAATCCCTTTTGGTATTTTTTCTTCCAATTGTTGTGATTTCAACCTTATAGGTTGTGGAAGGCTAGGGGCAACAACACTTCCATCTTTATAGTTGTGAGTGGTAGGATTCCTAGTTGCCATAATTTTGCTTTCCATTTTTCTTGCTAACCTAAATGCCTTCTCCAACGAATCAGGTTCCCAAAGGCGAACCTCATGTTGGATATTATCCTTTAAATTCCCTATGAACACATCAATCCTATGCTCCTATGGAATACCTTTTACCCTTATGTTCAATTTTTGGATGTCCTCAATGTGCTCCACCATTGAACCCTTTTGTTTGAGATGTATCAATTGGCTAGAAAAGGTGTTTCTTTTTGTATCCTCATAATGTGTTATCATTTCTTTCATAAAAATTTCCCAAGTGACAATTTGTTTACGAGAGCAAAGCCTTCGATACCATACAAGCTGATCTGGTTCCAAATATAAAGTTTCAATACATACTTTTTGTGTGTTTTGCACATTAAGGAGATCGAAAAATTGCTCCATCTGTAGTATCCATGTTCCGGGATCCTTGCCATCAAACTTCCTCATATCAATTTTTGGAACATGTTGGGTCTTAAATCCAACATTAGATTTTATGAAATCATGATTAACATTTCTTTTGTTCTCGTCATGAGTTTCCTTTACTACCCTTTCACCATTAGTGACCATTTCTTGTAGCAACTTATTCAAATTTATCTTCAACTCTTCCATCTTATAGTCCATGCCATTCATCCTAGCTTCCATGCCATCCATCTTAGCTTCCATCTTAACATGCATGCCATTCATATTAGCTTCCACGCCATTCATCTTGGCTTCATTTACCTTTAGTGAGAATGAAATTTGTTGTACTTGGTCTTGTAATTTTGATATATCATGTTGCATTTCTTCCTCTTCTTCACAGGTCATGCGAGAGATTTCAGATTGCTTACTAGGTGTTTCCATTTTCTTTCTTCGGGGCATTAATTAATGCTAATAATTCTTCACTATTCCCTTTGAATTCCTTCAAACTAATTTTTCAAACCAATCTTATGCAAAATTTAAAAAAAACTACACACCTTTTTTTCCACTTTGTAAGAGCTCGATATTGAATCTGTTGTATCTTTGTAACTGAAGATCTTGAATATCTAAAATATCATCCTATGGTAGCCCTCCCAGTCCTCTTTATGACCTTGCAAGTCTGATCAATATTGGATTCACCAAGGAAAATTTATGCCAAATCTCCCATGGTGACTTGATTATAAACTAGTTCAATAGAGAAAACTTGTACGATGTGCCACGTGTCACTGTTTCGAACTTAGTATCTGAAATTGATATAAAGAAGACTATAGGTCGTCCTCTTTCTGAAATTTCTGACGAAATTTCAATCTGATGCTCAAAACCAAAGTTATGGTGATTTTCCTTAGGTCACCTGTTTGGAATGTAATTCGGGAGTCTGCAAAAATCCTAACTTCCTCAAATCATATCTCTACTAATATAGCGAGAGAAGCTCTAAAAATTGGACCCGAAGTTCAAAACGATTTCTAATCAAATGGGTTTTTTTGTGGCTTTTGAAATGCCAAAAAAGAAGATTTATAGTGAAAATACCACGATGACCTATTTGGAGTAGCGAAACCTTAGAATCCAAAGCTCTGATACCAAATGTTATGAAACCAGCTCACAAAAAGATAGAAAAGATAGATGAACGCCTTAGAAATAAGCCTCTTCAAGGGGGCAACCTCCTTTACATTACAAAAATGAACAATTATTAGATGATTCAAATGACCAAACCTCCCTTCTATATATAGTAGTCTAAAGGGTCATAATCTAATCAAGCTGACATAACAGTAATAACATAACGACACAAAAATAACAATAGTGGGTTTCTATGGGGCAAGCTAATAAAAATATGGGGACAATAGGGGAACAATAATAAAAATAAGGGATACAATGACAATAGTAATGGGGGAATCAATAGTATTATAGGGACCTAACAGCTTTGGTTCTCCTATCATAAAGTTTCTTGATGTTCTCTTGGATGACTTGGGTTTTATTGTAGACTTCCTCTCTTGATTGTTGCAATTGTATGGTCTAGTTTATTCTTCTCTGCAAGTCATTAGGTTCAACTTGGGATTCTTGCAGTAATCTATAAACAAGGATTCCTAAGGATGTGGGGAAAACAACATCTATCCCATAAACTAGTTGGAAAGGGGACACACCAATGGATTTTTTGGTAGCGAGTCTATTAGCCCACAAAGCATTGATTAATTTACTATGCCAACACCTTTTATTATCCATCCCCATTGGATCCAAAAAACACTGTCAAGAACCTTGACTGTATCGAGTTGAACAAATCCTTGAAAATTCCAAAACAAGTGATCAAAAATGTCTTGAACCAGTGGCAATGGCCGCCAACGTAGAACGACGAGGACCTCGGTCAAAGCACATTGATCGAGGCCCATGGAGACTATGCAGGAGGTCAAAGTAGCCCCTAGGAGCCCTGGATTAGGAAAAGGAGGCAATTTTGATGCGCGATTAGCGCTTTGTTGGGCAAATAAGGGGAAAATGGAAGAGCCCTAAGCACTCGGTCGTGTTGGGAGCCAGAGAACTGTGGGCGGAGAAATAAAAAGTGCTAAAGGACAAAAGCGAGACCTGAGCTCTGGAAAACCGACGATATTGATTGGGGCGCCCTTGAATGGTAAGAGGTTTTGGAGGAGAGCAGAGCGATCCCACTCAGCGATTGACACGTGGCAACGGAGGTGAGAGAAAAACCGCCGTTGATCGCACGCTATCGGTCGAGCAAGTGAACTGCACTCGATGTGCGTATGACGTTGGATCTGGAGGAGCCCATATCGGACGGCTGAGATTGCGCCCAATGGAGGAAGCAGAATTGACAGGGGATCAAGCCGAGTTCTAAAGAGATTTGGAGTCTGTTTGACCGCCATGGTGGAGAAAGAACGCATGCACGACGTAACAAAAGAAACGAACCGACGAAGCATGATGACACTAGTTAGATGGAGACACGTGGCCACTTCCTGAGCGATCGTGCTGACGTCGAACAGGGAATTCCAAGCGCAACTGTAGAAGGTGAATCGATGCAGGCGGGAAAGGAACCAAACAGGCACAGGAACCGAATGACTAAAGCCATGAATAGAAACAGTCGGAACAGAGAGAGAGGGAGAGAGGAGAAGAGTTAATTGGAAACTCGAATTGAGAGGAGTCCAAGCAACTAAGAGAGACAATGAACACAAAGAGCAGTAAAGCCAAGCAGAGGAGAGAGAGGGCTGAGCT
Source organism: Pinus tabuliformis (assembly GCA_031772625.1). Taxonomy (NCBI): domain Eukaryota; kingdom Viridiplantae; phylum Streptophyta; class Pinopsida; order Pinales; family Pinaceae; genus Pinus; species Pinus tabuliformis. Next base: position 284,035,647 of record CM062804.1, on the reverse strand, counting down.
GAACACAGGAAGCATCGAGCACCAGAGAGCTTGAAGATTGAAGCCTTCCCATAGAGGAATCTATCCGAACTGAGCATCACATTTGGCTCTTTCCACTGTAGACCAAGGGTCACAGAGCTGGTAGGAAGAAAAAGAGTTTGTGAACTCTGAGTGGCTTGGGGAATCCAAGAACCACCCTTCCAAGCAAAATCTGCTTCGAGAGAACTCATATTGAGTCCGTGTATTGTAATTTATATGCTGTAAGACACAATAAAACAAGGCCACCACTGAAGCTGGACCGGAGACATAGCCCAGGAGAATAGGGTGAACTCCTTATTAAAAATTCTTGTGTCTTTGTGTTGCTTACTATGTTTCTCTGCTATCTTTCCACTTATTTTCTGTGTATTGGCAATCTGATCGATCCGTTGTTTCAATAACACAGAACACACACACCAGCACATGGGTCTGTAATACCTTTTTGTTTAATAAATTTTCAAACTGAGGTCACTCATAGGGTGATTATCAGATCAAGTGGTATTAGAGCTCTAGGCTATAAGGTTAGACAAGCTTGTGTTGGTTTAGCTGTGAATGCTCACTAGATCAAAGCTCAAGTTAGGAGAAGGAGAGTTGGTGGAAACTAATGTTGAAATTGGGAGATTTTATTCTCGGAAGACAATGTCAGAGGAAGGTTCTATAGGGCCAGACCCTCAATTCATAGAAAGTTTCCTAGCTATTAATTTTATGGTAGAAGAAATGTATGGGGACTTTAGAAAGCATAAGGATGAAGATTCATCAGGCTCTAAGAAAGATAAAGAAGAATATGAATCTCATTCCTATGACCACTCAAAAGGAAAGGGAAAAGAAGAAAGCTTCCCTACACCTCCTAATAGCCCTGTGCATAATAAGAAAGAATATTTGATTAAGTTAGATGTTAAATTTGATTTTCCTATATATGATGGAGAGCTAAATGCTGAAAAGTTGGAGAATTGGATTAGAAAAATTGATGTGTATTGCAGAGTAAAAAATATAGACTCAGACAAGAGTAAGATTCAGCTGGCAAGCCTATGCCTAGGAGGTACTACCTTGGTTTGGTGGGAAGGCAGAACCTAAGCTGATATGAAGAAACATGGTAAGACCATCTCTGTCTGGAGTGAATTTGTTGCTGCCATCAAAAAGTAGTTCTATCCATTGGCCTACATGCAACAAGCCATGATGAGTTGGCAAACTCTTTGGCAGTTGAAAGGGAAAAGTGTACAAGGGTATACTCAAGAGTTCAGAAAGAGAGCATAATTTTGGGTATCTCATTAGACTCACCAGAGACTCTTTTGAAGTACATTGGTGGTCTACACAGCTACATGAGGCATACCATCCTCATGTTTACTCCCACTAGTATAGATGAGGTATCTGTACAAGCTACTCATCTAGAAGCTAGAGGAAAGAATTGAAATCCAGAAGTTGGGGGACCATCCCAACCCACTGTAAGCAAGAGCAAGGAGAAAAGAAAGCAGAAGTGGAAAGTAAGGAAGGATAACACTGCACAAAAAGGCAAACCTTCATGCACTCACTGTAAAAAGGAGGGGCATGATGATGAGCAATGTTGGATTCTGCATCCAGAGTTGAGACCTAAGAAGTCCAAGGGCAAGAAGAAGAAGGCTACTACAACTATTCATAAAGATTTGGGGTCAGACTCGAGAGATGAAACAATCATTGTGGCCACAGGTATAAAAGGTAAGAATTCTGAAGCATCTACTAGTAATTCTGCTCAATCTGTTATTGATGAAGAACATGAGAGAAAAAGACATGAGCTTTTCCATATTCGAGTTGTTTCCAAAAATCAAAATATTGATACTTTGTTTGATATTGGCTCACAAGTAAATCTGATTTCTGAAGAAATTGTAAATAAATTTGGATTAGCAACTACACCTCATAAGAGGCCATACGCATTAGGATGGTTGAATGATAAACCGGAACTACAAGTGATTAGACAGTGCAAACTCAAGTTTTCTTTTGGGTCAGCATTTGTAGATGAGTTTGAGTTAGATGTAATTCCTTTAGATATGTGGAATTTTTTTAGGAAGTCCCTACTTGTATGATAGAAAAGCTATTTTCTATAGAGATGATAACAAGTATGTACTTGTTAAAGTTGGAATCGAATACTTTGTAAGGGCTCATGAACTCAACAATAACTATACTCTCATCAACTCAGGACAGATGAAAAGAATGATAAATTCATGCAAACAATTCTTACTAATGGTTGTAAAGGAAAATAAATTTGATAAAACCAATGTATTTGGGGGCTGTACTATTGATCAACAATTTGATATAGAAAAGATTGTTTCAGAGTACGATATCTTATTTCAACAACCTAAAGGTCTGCCACCCAAAAAGGGAATAGTACATGATATGATTTTGCAGCAAGATGTTCCTTTGCCTAACATTGGGATGTTCAGGTTATCTACTTTAGAGAATTCTGAAATCAAGAAGCAGGTTGAGGAGTTGCTCAAGAAAGGGTTCATCAGGCCTAGCACATCACGATGTGGGTCACCCGTCATCTTGGTGAGAAAGAAAGATGGCTTGTGGAGAATGTGCATTGACTACTGAGCACTAGATAAGATAACAATAAAAAATCATTATCCCCTTCCTCGCATAGATGATATTTTAGATCAATTGAAGGAAGCTATTTATTTCACCAAGCTATATTTGCACAGTGGATACCATTAGGTTGGAGTTGTAGAGCAAGATGCATGGAAGACTACTTTGAAAACAAAGCAGGGATTGTATGAATGGCTAGTTATGCCTTTTGGCCTAACTAATGCTCCTGCTACTTTCATGAGATTAATGAATGATGTACTCAGACATTTTCTTGATGATTTTGTTATTGTGTACCTAGATGACATTGTGATTTTTAGTAAAATGTTGGAAGAACATTTAAAGCATGTTAAGCAGACATTAGATGTTTTGAGAAGAGAAAAAACTTTGTGTTAAACTCTCCAAATGTGAATTTGGCAAAACCTCTCTAAATTATTTGGGTCACATAGTAGGGGGAGGTAAATTGAAAATAGATCCCTCTAAAGTGGTAGTCATTGTAAACTGGCCTAAACCCGTCTGCTATAGAAGTACAAAGCTTGTTAGGAGCAACACAATATTGGAGGAAGTTTATTTCCAATTTTTCCTCAATTGCATCTCCCTTACATGTTTTGACCGGATTGAATAAGGTGTTTTAGCTGGGAGGCAAACAGTAGAAAGCCTTCGACACCTTGAAAGAAAAGATTAGTACAACACCTGTACTAGTACTGCCAGATCTACAAATACCATTTGAGATCCAAACTGATGCCAGTGATTATGCCATGGGAGTAGTGTTGACACAACACGGTAAACCCATATGTTATCATTATGAGACTTTTAATCCTGCAGTAGTTAACTATCCTACCTATGGTAAAGAATTGTATGCATTAGTTCAAAGTGTGAAAAAGTGGAAACATTACTTAATGGGCAAAGAAACAGTAATACACACTGATCATGAGCCACTTCAATATCTACACTCCCAAACTAAGTTGCAACAATCAAGACATTACAAATGGATGGGTTTTCTACAATAGTTTCATTTAGTCATCAAATATAAAAAGGGCATACATAACAAGGTTGCAGATATGTTATCGAGACCCATTATAAATGCATCTACCATACTTAAGCATAATTCTGTGCTGCATGAAAGCTACATAGAACAGTATGCTCAGGATATGGACTTTAAAGATGTATATGAAACTTTGAGTCAAGGCAAAAGAGTAGGAGAATTGGACTATCATGTGAAGGACTGGCTCTTATATCATTGTGGGAAACTCTGCATTCCACAAACTGAGAGACTAAAGATAATTAGGGAAGCACACACTTCTTTGATATCAGGTCACTTTGGGGTAAGTAAAACAGTTGCACAGCTGCAAAGGTTCTACTATTGGCCGAAAATGAATGAAATAGTTTCTAGATATGTGAAGGGATGTGCTATGTGTGCTAAAAGCAAGCCTAGCAACAGAAAACTAGGCTTATACACTCCATTACCAGTTCCTTCTCACCCTTGGGAAAGCATTTCCATGGATTTTGTTAGAGGACTACCCAAATCTAGGAAAGGTCGTGATTATCTATATGTTGTTGTGGATAGGTTCAGCAAAATGTGTATTTTGATACCTTGTAGTAAACAGATTACAGCCGAACAAACTGCAAAATTATTCTTTGAACATGTATGGGTTCATTTCAGATTACCCACTTCTATTGTGTTTGATCGAGACACCCAATTTGTGGGGAAGTTTTGGTCAAGTCTGTGGGAACTAATGGACGCCAAGTTAAAGAAAAGCATAGCTTTTCATCCACAAACAGGTGGCCAGACAAAAGTAGTTAACAGGACGGTGATCCAGTTACGGAGAGGATATTGCAACAAACACCCTAAGCTTTGGGATGAACACTTTTGTTATGTGCAGCATGCTTACAATAGAGCCAAACACTCTTCTACAAAGATCTCCTTTTGAGACCTGCTTTGGTTTCATACCAAGGTCTCCTTTGGATTTTGTCTTTGGTAACGATACTATGGTTGATAGACACACTGATGTGGACAGGGAAACTAGGTTCATTGAACAGATCCAGGAGATCCACCAGGCAGTATAGGAATAGCTGGAAAAGAGCCAGGCCCAGTACAAGGCTAGGCATGATAAGCATCGGATGGAGCATAGTTTTCAAATTGGAGACCAAGTCTAGCTATATATCAGCAAGGACAGGATGCAAGGTGAAGGTAAAAAGCTAAAACCTATCAGGTATGGCCCCTTCAGGATACTTGAGAAGATTGGTGAATATGCTTTTCACCTTGATCTGCTAGCTTACATGCACATCTACTCAGTCGTGAACGTAGATTGCTTGAGGTTGCTTGAACCTTCAATGATTGAGGACGCTAAAGGGCAGAGTCAATTAACTTTTGTTGATGACCTGCTACCTGAATATATTAATGAGTTACAGGAAGACACAGTGCTGGGCAGGAAGGTAAGGACGATGCGTAGTGGATAGATGGAATACCTCAGGATTGGGCTTAGAAGTCGAGCAGTGCAAAATAAATTGAAATTGGGCAGGTGAGATAGCAATTTCCTCACTTAGCCGATGCTTGAAGAAAGCCAACTTTTGGTGGTCCAAAAGATTTTTTAGTAGGGAGGCCGTGATCTGAATCGGATCCACAAAACACTGTCAAGAACCTTGACTGTATTGAGTTGAACAAATCCTTGAAAATTCCAAAACAAGCAATCGAAAATGCCTTGAACCAATGGCAATGGCTGCCAACGTAGAACTACGAGGACCTCGGTCAAAGCACGCTGACCGAGGCCCATGGAGACTACGTAGGAGGTCAAAGTAGCCCCTGGGAGCCCCAGATTGGGAAAAGGAGGTGATTTTGATAGGCGATTAGCACTCTTTAGCGCTAATCACACATCGCTAGGCAAATAGGGCCAAAATGGAAGAGCCTTAAGCACTCGGTCGTGTTGGGAGTTGAAGAACTACGGGCGGAGAAACAAAAAGCGCTAAAGGACAAAAGCGGGACCCACGCTTTGGAAAACTGGCAGTATTGATCGGGGCACCCTTGAACGGTAAGAGGTTTTGGAGGAGAGTGGAGCGATCCCACTTAGCAATCAACACGTGGCAGTGGAGGGGAGAGAAAAACTACCGTTGATCATGCGCTATCAGTCGAGCAAGCGAATTGCACTCGACGTGCGTATGACGTTGGATCTGGAGGAGCCCAGATCAGACGGCTAAGATTGCACCTTGTTATCGGGAAATCTAGTGTCCATGCAGAGCTGCTAGTCCTTTATGAGAAGTAGATAAGAGGGGAACTAAGGAGACCAACCTCTCTCTTGTGCTTGGTTCCTTGCTTGATTCCTCTCCCTTCTGATAGATCTTTGCCACCCGCTTCTTCGTCTACCCAGCTTCAAAGTGCACCTGTGGAATCAAAGCAGCATAACACTATCCAAGAACAAAGATCTACTATCATAAACAATATAGGACCAGATATATATTGACCACACAAATGCATATATCATCATCATACAAGAATGTGGAGGAAAACTTGAATAGCTTTATTAATATCAAGAATAGCAAAGAGGATTACAACCAATTGTTCTAACCCAGCATCATCCTCTCAGCAAGAAAGCCCTTCTTCACCTCATGAAAAGCTTAGATCACCCAACACTATGATGTTACACCAAGAAACCAGCAGTACTTCCTTACAAGATACAAAATTCCAGCCTTTGGATCTTTGGGATGAGGGATCCATATATAGATGATTGCAGGGAGGTGAGTCAGCTTTTGCGACTTGATTAGTTTCCTCTCTCTGATAGTTCTTGATTCCACTTGGAGATTGATGATCTCTTACTCATCCCTAGGCGAATGCAGAGAGGCAAGTGTCACAGGAGAAGTTTATGGAAGACTCCATGATCATTCACCTCACAAATTGACTCTGACATTTGTCCAATCTCGCCCATCGCACCCCATAGAAGGGCTTTTCAGTACGCATCGCACCTCCTATGTGCATTTAGGTGGGATGCAATGCACTTTGACCATGGAGCAAGTGAGATGGTCCAGTTTTGACCAATTCTAAGTGGTTTTTCACGGAGAAATCTGGGAGATGATGTAATCAGCTGACTTGTTCTTTTAGGGGATGGAACAACACTTTTAGGGACTTAGGAGTCCTTGGTTTATGGACATGTTTGATTGGGGTTGCAGAGCCCAAAAATGACTATAACAGTTGCCCCCTAAAGCATGAGGTTGTTAATCTTTTGATGTCGGGTGAAATGCTTTATCATGAGGATTCGAAGCTTTTTCAAGATGGAAGGCGACCTGTAATAAGATACAATACAATACATTATATTCATAAAATTTTCATGATCTAGCTGAGGCGGGCATTCCCATGCTCAGCTTTATAAATTCATTTTCATGTACATAAGACATACGATCGTCTGTGTGCAGACTGATGATTCTGGTAGAGCCATCATCCCTTAGATTGGATGATTATCTGTGCAGCAATGATGTACATTTAATGTCTTTATTTTCCTGAATATATATCATAGCCGAGATGGATGAAACTAGATCTGGGGTCTTCAATCTTGTTCGATCTTCACTCAAAGTACAAGTTGATCCATGTGAGAGATGTTCTAGAGTCGAACATGGAAAGACATCGCCTAATTACTAGCCAATGATGTAAGCTGTTAACAGGCACGAGAGGCATCACTGATAATGATGATGACCCTCAAGGTACTATAGTACAATTCACATGGTGTGAATAAGGGACTTGGCGTCAAACACCACGAAAAATCTTTCGGTTGAAGGCCATTGATGTAAACCTATCACCGCAAGTGAGAAACTTGCCATTAAGGCATGCAAGCTTCAAAGTACTGAAAGGGTTGTCCCTAAGTTGACTTCTCAGATAATGAGCTAATGTCGACAAGAAGTGACCCACCGTAGGAGGGCCTTGATGAATCCCACATCTACGGCATGGAACAGAGTAAATGACTTTGGAGGTGAAAACGGTCTGATGATACAGGGTTCAGGGTGGTGGTCATGAAAGAATGGAGCATGAATGTATTGCAGTGGATGAGACACAGGTGAATTCTCTTAGCGACTTCTCTTGAACATATCGAAGAAAATGACATGATGGATTAGTAGCATTAACCCCAAATATGGATGGTGTGATGGACTAATGGTGATATGACCAGTGAATGGAACAACCCAACCCGACTCGGATGCAGAGTGAAAGTGTCATGTTCAAGAGCGACTTGCTACCAATAAAGTTTCTTCAAGTTTTCTTCCCAATTTTTCCCCAGTCATTGCTAGCTAGTACCTCTTTATTTTTGTCAAGCTTGAGGAGGATAACATATGCTTGTTCTATAATTTTCCCTTCGGGCAAACCCATCGCTATGTTTTAATGAGCCTAGTGATAGTGAAACTCGTTCTTATTTGTATGGACAAGTTTGTCGCTATTCAGTTTTAACGAGTTTAACGACAAAGATAACTCGGTCCTTTTCAATTTTAGACAGTCTAAAAGGGATGTAAAGAAAACTCCAATAATCATTTTTCGTCTTATAATCCCCCAGGTCCAAAAAGATTAAAAACTAAAGGAGGGATAGCACTCCCGGTCAATTTAATGAGCTGGAGAGGCCAATTACTCAGCAATGTTTTCATGTTTTACGAGTCAGATGAAAAGAGCTTAAAGGAGACTCATTTTTTGAGGAACGAGTGATAAATTCGGGTAGCAGTTGATTCCAGGTAAGGTTTGGAATTTTCCAATCATGGCAGTGTCACAAGGATGGCTAACAGGATCACTCTTCGTAGCTGTTCCTCAAAAAAGGTAAACAATCAAATGGAGGTGAATGATCGGCCAATACAGAGTGGAGGTGATGATGAGAACATGACCAAGGCTTGAAACGCTGATGATAATGCATTCACGATGGTTATTTACCAGAAATTGGTTCATTTTTTAACGAATGATCTTAAACTCTGGGGGAAACATTTGCTCATTGCTTATGTTTAATTTTTAATGAGCTTGAACTCCACATAAAAATTGCTTGAGGTGGGTTTATTTTTTAACGAGCTTGAACCCTGCAGTAACACTGCTCGTGATAAGTTTGCATGCCCCCAGCATAATAACACAAATCAAGGTGCATGCCCCCCAAGCTTCATTGCATTCAACTCAGTGGTTGGAATGAAGGTTTGCCTTTGAGATTTGGAAAGGGATTTGTTTCATTTCTTAATGAGGTTGACACAGTAAAAGAACTATCCTCATGAATCCTTGTTTCATTTTTTAACAAGGTTGACACGAGATAAGAAGCATCCTTGAAATCCACCGTATTTACAGTATTTGATAGAAAATAAAAAACTGAAGGATGATTAAGGTTGCTGGAATAATCTTTGTGGTAATCCGGAAGATGGGAGTGATGGTGGTAATCTTCCCATGGTGCCTCTCCTATCATCATTGATTGAATGATTCCTTCGTCTGTAGAATGTACATGCGACCAAGGATCTGAAGAGGTGCCATATTCCTTAGACCTATCTATCCAAACACTCGATGAGCGTTGATTTGGGTTTTCCCCCCAGGCCAAGAAAATTGATTGCTACAATATTTCTAAAATGGCGATGATCCATACTGACAAAATGTTTAGGAATCTTCTGAATCCATTAGATATAGAAGATTGCATATTGTAGGTTTCCACTTGGCCACTTCCGCCAGATTACTCGAAGGCAGTAGGGCAAAATTACCCATTAAGGCAGGGTCTTTTAGGAGGCCTACTCCAATATTTTGAAGCGAATGATTGCTTCCATGGATCATTGGATTGCTTCCCGTAACTTGTGAACTATTGGGGAGAAATGTTTGTTGGTCGACGATTGTAATTCCTCCTTGGAAGGGAAATGAAATCTTCCTGAAGTAGGTCGACACAATTGCGGCCATGGCATATATCCAGGGCCTTCCCAGTAGGATGTTGTAATCGAGGTTTCCATCAATTACTTCAACATCAATTTCTACTGTTTTTCCCCCCAGTTCAACTTGCAAGTTACTTAAAATCTCGTATGGAGTGTATGATCATCCATCAAATGCTTTTAACATCGTTGATGATCGCCACAAGGGTGGTGAGCCTAAATTTTTCCAGCAACTCATCGACATAATACATGTAGATGTCCCCTCATCAATAATTGTTCGATGAACAGTTTTGTTGAGGGCTTTCACTTGAATAAGGAAAGCTAGTTGAGCTGGTAACTGAGGGTCATATCCTTTGTGATTAAAGGATACAAGATTGGAATCCGTTTGCTCAATCCCACCTATTACTGATAATAGAACCTGCTTTTGGGAGGGACAATTGTGTGGTACCTCAAGTGTCGACATAGCGGACAACGATTGGGCCAGGTCGTCTACTATATTATAATTCTGTGCTACTTTAGCATGAGGATTAAATGTCAATTTGTGTACTACTCCATTTGGTGGCTTTATCGTTAGCTCAGGAATGATGGGTGGCACAACTTCGGTTGAAGTTGTTGTCGAACTACTAGGTTGATCATTAGCCTTGTTGTTTGATAGCTGTGGATTCCCGTAATATTTATTCCTTGTCGATATGAAAGCATCATTTTGGTGCTTCGAAACGAACAACATAAGTACTTGGGATCAGGAAGCGTTGTCACTAGCAACCATATTTGTTCCTGGATTCGGAAACAGATCAGTTAATGCTATCGAGGTTTTTGTATTCTTGAAGAATTTTCTAAGCTCAGCTTTATATGGACAATCTCTTACCCAATGATCCTCATCACATATAATGCATGGACGATTTGGATTCCTATCTCCAAAAGGGTTTGTAGAATATTTTTCAGGTGATGATTCCTCCTGTTTCTTCTTCTTCCCTTTGTTTTTCTTCTTGCCTCTTGGTTGCTTGGTTTCATTGCCTTTGTCTATTGAGACGGCATTTACTTCCAAGGTGAGAAGTTATTCTTTTGCATTTTGACTAGAAATCTTACAGGCCTTTTTAGATGTAGCCTTTGTTGACTTCGTGTCTGTCGTACCAATCACGCCATCGCCAGCATGAGAGTCATTGTTCGATTTAGGAGGAGGACGAATGGAAAATTCTGGTCTGGGAGCGTCAGGAATTTCATCGTAGAGCATGCTAGACTGAGTATAAATCAATTCCATATATTGCGCACGAGAAATAACTTGCTCTTTAGTGTCGACTCCTCCCTTTGCCACATCTTCTGTAATGGAAGGTAATAATTACTTAATAAACCATTCAGCTAAAAGCTGATTAGGAACGTATGTTTTTACCATTCTATGACGATGTCGCCACTCATGAATATGATCGTATATGTGTGTGGCCGTCGTTTGCTTGAAATTTGTAAGAAGTTCTGTTCCTGTTTCGTACCTTATGGGTAACTGAAAATGGGTTAAAAAGGTTGTGGCTAGGGTACTGAAGTTATCAAACGAAGCTCTAGGTAATTCGATATACCATTTTGCTGCCGGACTAATTAACGTTCTCTGAAAAAGGCGAAGCCTAATGGAATCATCATTTAGGGCATTTGATGAACACCATAGATGAAAGGTCATCACATGATTCGACGGGTCTTCACCCGAATTTCGATTAAATTTAGAAAAATCTGACGGAAGTTTATGCGGAATCGCTGGCCACCAAGGGGCGTAAGAAATTGGATCATTCGTTAGCCGATTTAGATCCGGTAACTCTAAAGTCGCCACAAAGGGTAACTATTGATTCAGGATTGGTGAAGCATACCTAGGATAAGATGGAATTGCCTGAGCAGTTGGTCTTTGCATACCAACATAATGCATTTGATGCTGGTAACTTTGGTAAGGTTGATGGGCATAACCATTATAGAATGGTTTATTTTGGCCGTTTTGAATATACGCTTGCCCATTATTTGCAAAGATTTGTTGCTCAGATCCTTGGTAAACTTGTTGGAATTGTGATTGTTGATATTGCACCAGCCATGGTTGTGAAGCCATGTGTCGTTGTCCAATACTAGCTGTTTGACCAAGATGAGGGGTAATTGTACCCATTTGGGCCTGTGTCATTCCACTAGTTAGCGATTGTGGTTGAGTCATAGGGATACGAGGTTGTTGCATTATGACCTAAGAAACCTGAGGTTGGCATACAACAGGCAACACTTGTACTTGCGACACCGTCACAATAGATGGCATAGTTGTTATATTTGACATAGGTAAACATTGTTGCATCGACTATACAACTCTTGGTTGTTGAGGCAGTATCGACACCCAATTGCTAGATGTAATTCCAGCATAACCTGAATTTTGTTGTGAACACTCGTATGGTTGTTCTCCCGGAGGAGACAATGAAAGGGTATATTGCCCCCCATACGACGGTAATCCGGTACTCAAAGGAATGATTTGCCCTTGAGGACCGGACTGCCCAAATTGACACCGTGAAGGATCAATTTTCTGAGACTCAACGTAAGAGCTCCCAAATATTACTCCGGATGAACAAACGGGAATGGACCATACTGTCGAAATAGCCCCTGAGTGGGCCCCATCTAGCGATTGAGAGCTCGTTGGGACAGATGGTATGCCAGCGAACATTGTTGGAGTGACAGCAGGAAGTTCTGCCATCGCTGTGTCAGATGACACAGTCCTAGATGTCGATAGTTGTTCAGAGATTTCTAATCTATCCAAAAGATTTCCTAGTGATTCTATAGGAGCTTCCGATAACGGTAGACTAATTTCTGATGAATAAGGATATAGGGTGATCCCGACTCCAAATTGCGATGGAGTACTAGATGGAGGATCCTCCACAATCTCTTCTATAACAATCAGACTAGGTGGAAGAGGAAGACCGTCAAGTCCGTAAAATATATCTGGTGTCGAAGAAGGTATAGATTCTACAGCGACAGATGTTTTGGGAATAACACCTTATGAATCAGCTGTAGATGGAGCTGGTTCAGTAATACAAGTGTTTGGCTTCACACTAGGATCAGCTCTACTGCCCTTTGATGGATGCTTAACTTCTTCTATAAAGGTAGGGATACCAGAAATGTTTGGAGTAACCTGAGTCTCCGATGGTGTCGGAACACTTGTTCCAACTTTACCAGGTGATTTCGAATTGGTTAAACAAGTTCGCTTCGTTCGTAATAGTTTTGATTCTGGAGACAAATATGGTTGGCTCGTAAGCCTCCGCGAACGACGGGGTTTCAATTGACTTTCTTCAACGATTGCGGATTACTCGATCAACTAAAAATCAAGGGGAAATATGTTTCCAAATTAAATGAATTTTAGACGCTTTGACACAACTTGTTTTTTTCAATTTTTAAGAGTCGAGAAAAAACAAAAGATGACTCTAGTCGCCTTCGATTTTTAATGAGCTTGAAGTGACAAGTGCTCATATGGACCTTTTCCTTTAAGGTGTCTGAAAAGGAGTGAAAGAGACTACTCTAGAAATCTAGACAGAGGGATTACCAAAACAATTGCAAAACTGCAGAATACTTTTTACGGTACGACAGTCAATCTTTCCGAATGTTGTGTTCAGTGCATTGCGATCGATATGGCGGAGACACGACTTCCTATGGATAAAGGATATAGCCTATTGTGGTCTCCCATATATACTCAATGGTACATGGGAGCACAAGTTCGTATTGGCACTTGCCATCTCAAAGTGGAGGAATCACCCAACCAGTAATGAAAACAACAGTTACCAGGCTTTACGATGTCGGAATACGTCTCTAGCCTAGACTTCTAAATGTTGTGCGTTAGGTTCCAAAGCATTTTTAGATTCATTAAATTTATTTTATAGTTGATATTGTTTAAGAAAATTGCCTTTCAGGTTCACCACATGATGTAGATATACAATTCCTAAAATGCAATCTAAGATGATAAACAATCGTTTAATCTTCTTTTTGCAATAAAAATCCTAGCTACTAAAGAAAGAGAGATGATATTCTTTCAACATAGAGAAGAGAGCACACACTATATGCACTATCATAAATCAAACCAACAAACATTCTAAATGCAAATGCACATGCATGTATTTGTTTTTCAGCCTTCTTAATGTGTGAATGATAAAAAGAAATAAAAGCGTAAATCTGAATTGTTTTTCAAAGCGACATTACTAACAAGCTTCTTTTCAAGACAATATGAAGACAATGACGACACTTTGCGATTTGGAATTTAAAACTTGCTTTCGACACTTGAAAAACTACCAATTCAAATCAAATACAAGAGTAATAGTGTAATTGACTATCAAGAACAATCCGATTCTCTTCTATGACTGAAAACGACACTTGCGACACTTCCAAATCAAGAAACGACAGTTCGATTACGCTACTTCTTTGTAAAAGAAAACTGAAAATGGCTCACAATACATAAAAAAACATTTATAGTTCTTTGCACAATGGAGGGGGAATAATGGCAAGGAAGGGGGTTTCCATAGAGGTATACTGACTACAGACAGCAAAACTCCTGAATAGAGCTGAAAAGAGTGAACAAAAACCAAAGTTTGGAGGAAAAATTAGCCTTCTCTGATCAGCGCACCTGTTACATAGGGATTCCAGTATGCATCCCACCTACATCACACGGGAAGTGTGATGCATACTGATATCCTTGAAGAGAGGGTGCCATGGTACAGTGTGAGACTTTTGGTCCAGTTCTTGATCACAGTTTGCAGCACAGTTCAGGGATTTAGGCCGAGCAAGTGATAATCAATAAATAAATCACAAGGGTAGATCTAAGGAGGTTACTAGAGCAACCACAAGTGCAATTAGAGAGTTTGTAAATCGATTGTTCAGTTCATAAACAAAAACCAAAGATAAACTAAAGTAGCATTGATCTACTTTGCACTTGCATAGAAAATGCAGTTCGAAGGCTAGCTGGCTTGACTTCAGGCTCCGTCTGTAAGTTTATAAAGCAAACAAAAATAGACAAACAAACAATCTATTCACTCCCCAGCGTAGTCACCATTTTGTTATTGGGAAATCTAGTGTCCATGCGGAGCTGCTAGTCCCACTAAGATTGGTATCTATCTTAGAAACAAACAAACAAAAACTACTTTCTTTTTCCTTTATGAGAAGTAGATAAGATGGGAACTAAGGAGACCAACTTCTGTCTTGCGTTTGGTTCCTTGCTTGATTCTTCTCCCTTTTGATAGATCTTTGCCACCGGCTTCCTCATCTACCCAGCTTCAAAGAGCACGTGTGGAATCAAAGCAGCATAACACTATCCAAGAACAGAGATCTACTATCATTTACAGTATAGGACCAGATATATATTGACCACACAAATGCATATATCATCAATCATACAAGAACGTGGAGGAAAACTTGAATAGCTTTATTAATATCAAGAATAGCAAAGAGGATTACAACCAATTGTTCTAACCCAGCGTCATCCTCTCAGCAAGAAAGCCCTTCTTCACCTCATGAAAAGCTTAGATCACCCAACACTATGATGTTACACCAAGAAACCAGTAGCACTTCCTTACAAGATACAAAATTCCAGCCTTTGGATCTCTAGGTTGAGGGATCCATATATAGATGATTGCAGGGAGGTGAGTCAGCTTCTGAGATTTGATTAGTGTCCTCTCTCCGATAGTTCTTGATTCCACTTGAAGATTGATGATCTCTTACTCATTCATGGGCGAATGCAGAGAGGCAAGTGTCACAGGAGAAGTTTCTGGAAGATTCCATGATCATCCACCTCGCAAATTGACTCTGCCATTTGTCCACTCTCACCCATCGCACCCCATAGAAGGGCTTTTCAGTATGCATCACACCTCGCATGTTCATTTAGGTGGGATGTAGCGCACTTTGGCCATGGAGTAGGTGAGATGGTCCAGTTTTGACCAGTTCTGAGTAGTTTTTCATGGAGAACTTCTGGGAGATGATGTAATCAACTGACCTTGTTCTTTTAGGGGATGGAACAACACTTTTAGGGACTTAGGAGTCCTTGGTTTATGGACATGTTTGATTGGGGTTGAAGAGCCCAAAAATGTCTATAACACGCCTGATGGAGGAAGCCGAATCGATAGGGGATCAAGCCGAGTTCTAAAGAGATTTGGAGTCCATTTGACTGCCATGGTGGAGAAAGAACACATACACGACGTAACGAAAGAAATGAACTGATGAAGCATGCTGGCACCAGTTAGATGGAGACACGTGGCCACTTCCTGAGCGATCGTGTTGACGCCGAACAGGGAATTCCAAGTGCAACTGCAGAAGGTGAATCGACGCAGGCAGGAAAGGAACCGAACAGGCATAAGGATCGAATGACTAAAGCCATGAATAGAGACAGTCGGAACAGAGAGAGAGGGAGAGAGGATAAGAGTTAATTGGAAACCCAAATTGAGAGGAGTCCAAGAAACTAAGAGAGACAGTGAACATAGAGAGCAGTAAAGCCAAGCAGAGGAGACAGAGGGTCGAGCTAACCATAGGCGACATCAAGCACCAGAGAGCTTGAATACTGAAGCCTTCCCATAGAGGAATCTGTCCAGATTGAGCATCACATTTGGCTCTTTCCACTGTAGACCAAGGGTCATAGAGCTGGTAGGAAGAAAAAGAGTTTGTGAACTTTGAGTGGCTTGGGTAATCCAGGAACCACCCTGCCAAGCAAAATCTGCTTTGGGAGAACTCATATTGAGTCCCTGTATTGTAATTTCTCTACTGTAAGACACAATAAAACACGGCCACCACTGAAGCTGGATCGGAGACATAGCCTAGGATAATAAGGTGAACTCCTTATTAAAAATTCTTGTGTCTTTGTGTTGCTTACTTTGTTTCTTTGCTGTCTTTCCACTTATTTTCTGTGTATTGGCAATATGATTGATCCGTTGCTTCAATAACACAGAACACACACACCAGCACATGGGTTTGTAATACCTTTTTGTTTAATAAATTTTCAAACTGAGGTCACTCATAGGGTGATTATCAGATCAATTATCCTGCAACAACTTCTTGATGGTATTAACCAAAATTTTATTTGAATACTCTTATGATATACTTGTTGCAAAAGTTCACCATCTTCTTTGATTTGAATTAATCTAGGTGGCTCCAAACACATGCAGAAGTCCAAGGGGGCTCAGAAATGGTCAAAATTAAAAGTGGTCAGATTGCTATCAAACCAACACTAGTTCACATTTCTTGTCACCCTGATTCCAACGGTGTGAATGGAACTCAAATCCGAGCTCGTATGGAGGAGATAGAGCCATTTAAAGTTTTGGTCAAAGTTGGGCAGTGGGCCATGTTTAAGTGTCCTACAAATTCACCATCAACCGGCGTGGAAACTTAGTTCCCGACAGTGAGAAAAATTGTGGCCTCTTTAAATTTCCCAATATCCCTTATTTTCGAAAAATTTGAAAAACAAACAATTGTTTTTATGAAAACAAAAAATATATTAAAATAGGTGGTGGGCCATGACCCCCGCCACCTCTATGAGACTTTACATATATATTGATCCAGGTGGATCTTGGTGGCCACCTGCCAAGTCCACCTGGACCCCCACCATTGTTTCTCTCAACATTTTCAGTTTCCTTAATTGTAGCACAACTTACTATTTTTAGCAGTTTTTTGGGTCGTGAACTTCTAGAGCCGTTTTGAGGCCCTAAATGACGTTTCCTTTGGGAAATCTGGGGGAAGAATGGGTCCATGGATTGATGTTTCCCTTCCCAAAGTGGTAGTTCTCAGATAGACCTTTCTAACGAGCTATTTTACGTGTCAAACAGAGATCGTATGCCAATGTTACGACCCCGGGAAGTTGATGTACCAATTTACCCAAACGGGGCCCATAGTTTGGCGTTTCATCTTTTAGGGTTAGGTTTTGGAATTTTAAGGGTTTTCCATTATCTTTCAACAATAAATAGGCCTTCGAGCCTCATTGTAACACATTTCAGAGGCATGTAACCACCACATCTCCTCTCAGAGATAAGCTACCATCGCCCTAGCTGGTTTATTTCCATTACTATTTGTAAGCATACTTCAATATTTTACATAAATGAAATGAAGTATTATTTCCACTGCATATCTGTGTTTATGGTTATGTCTGTAATTTTTTGCATTCCTGTTTAAGTCCGGATCAGTGGTATTAGAGCGGTTTGCTTTTTTTCTCTGTTTTTCTTCGCATGTCCCCAATGAGGTTGGGATTTAAGGAGTTAGGGCTCGAACTAGTCGAACCTTTGCAAGACCAGCCTCACAAATCCAGAAGGCCTCCCATGGTGGATGAGAAGAAAGACGAGGGGGCAAGAGATCCTATCAAAATCTTGCTTAAAGAAGCCCTCGAGCGACAATAGAACGCGATGATGGACAACTTTTCCCAGATCCTTCAGTGGCTACCCAGAAGCGACGCATCGGCTTCCAGCAGCTACTCTGGAAATGCCACGCCCTTTAAGGTACAAGTTAATTTTGAAATCCCCATATTCAAGGGTCAGATATACGCAGATGCCATACATAAATGGTTAAATCTGCTAGAGGGTTATTTTTCTGTTCATGGATTTTCTAGTCGGGAAAATATTGTTTTCACTCTTCTCAAAGCAGCCCCCCATGTTAAGGACAGGTGGGAAACCTACTGCGAGCAGAAGGATGAAAGTACTGACTCACTATTTTCAGCCGCACCCACCTAGAATTCATTATTGGATTCCATCAAGGAGTAGTGCTACCCTATCGGAAGCTATGAGGATGAATACATAAAGTGGACCACGCTACGGCAGGGAAGGGACCAATACGTGCCGGAGTTCACCAATCTTTTCCATACCCTTCGCACAAAGTTGGGTATCAAGGATATGGAGCAACATTTGATACTCAAATACCATGACTGCCTGCACAAGTACATCCAGGAAGAAATAGAATTCTTGAAAATATCCTCGCTCAGCACAGCATACAGATATGCCGTCAAGGTCGAGCAGAAGTTTAAACAAAAGAAGCGAGACTTTGGATCTGCGAATCCAAAGCAAGGGAAAGGTGCCCCTAAACCAAAGAACAAAGGACAAAGCCAAGGCAGGGTAGCCCAAGAAAACCCGCGAAAGCTGCAAGCAAAGAATAGCGCCGCAAAGCCGAAAAAGGACACGGGAAAATGGTGTGAGTTCCATAAGAGCTCCACTCACAACACAAGTGAGTGTCGGGCCAAGCAGTCACTGGTGGCTGAGCTAAAGGTTTTAGAATCAGATGCATGTTCTGACTCTGGGTCAGAACCCGACAAGGGGAATGATAAAGGGAAGCATATCATTGATGCAGATCCCAATGCCACTGTTGCTACCGCCAAGATCCAGAAAAATGAACCCAAAGATCCAGAGGAGGAGGAGCGTCTCTTCCACTCCTAGATGTGGGTAAAGGGTTTCCCGCTACAGTTCATTGTCGATAGTGGGAACCAAAAGAACATCATTTCGGTAGAGGTCATGAAGCAGTTGGGCTTACTGACCACAGCACATCCACAACCATACACCATCGAGTGGCTTCACCAAGTACAGGATCTTCGCGTGAGCCAGTAGTGTCGCCTTCCATACAACATCAAGCCCTTCACGGACGAGGTATTGTGTGACATTTCTTCCCTTGAAGTTTGTGATGTATTATTAGGAAAACCATACCTGTGGAAGTAACATGCTGTGTATGAATCAAGGCCCTGTGTTGTTATTATTACATTGGGAAATAAGTTGTACTCGATACCAGAGGTAGCACCACCTACCGCCATCTCTTTGGTTACTACAAAACAATGCAGTGAGCTCATTTGCAAAACCGGGAAATTTGTTTTCCTGATGATACGCCCTCAAGGAAGAAAGAAGACGGTGGCCACAACCTCTAGACAGGGCCCCTTCGCACGACAACTACAAATGGAGAAGGTCGTGGAGGAGTATAAGGATATCTTCACCTCCCCCGTAGGGGTTCCTCTGCACTGTCAGGTCAAGCACTCCATCGATCTAACCCCAGGTGCGCCGCTACCCAATGGACCAATTTATCAGTGCTCCATTCTGGAGAATGATGAAATCAAGAGGAAGATTCAGGAGCTAGTGCAGAAAGGTCACATCTGTCCAAGTTCATCACCTTGTGGGAGCTCGATCGTGTTGGTATAGAAGAAGGATGGGACTTGGAGACTCTATATTGACTATCGGGCACTGAACAAGATCGCTGTTCGTATTAGGTACTTGATCCCATGGATTGATGACCTTCTGGACCAAATAAAAGGGGCAAAATATTTCAGCAAGATCGATATGAAGTCAGGATATCACCAGGTACCAATCGAACCCTCTAATGTGTGGAAGACTGCCTTCAAAGACAAGGAGGGCCTTTTCGAATGGTTGGTTATGCCTTTCGGATTGACGAATGCTCCTGGAACCTTCATGAGGCTAATGGATGACATCTTGTGGCCATTCACCAACTCATTTTTAGTGGTATACTTGGATGAAATTATGATCTTCAGCCAGAGTTGGGAAGAGCACCTCCACCACATCCGACACGTTCTCCAAACACTGAGGCAACACAAGCTATGTGCCAATTTGGGGAAATGCACTTTTGGCATGACCCAGGTTCAGTGTTTGGGATACATTATTGATGAACAAGGGGTGCATCTGGATCTAGCCAAGATCCAAGTCATTAAGGATTGGCCATCTCCAACCACTATGATAGATCTCCGCAACTTTCTAGGTCTTGCCAACTTCTACCATAGGTTTGTGTTGGAGTTTGCTCATATCACTTGGCCCTTGAGTCAAGTCACCAAGGGATGAGTGAAAGCAAAATTATTTTCTTCTGAATCTGAATAGAAGGCATTCATAAAGTTGAAAGATCTCCTCTGCACAGCACCAATGCTCACATTACCAGACTTACAACAACCATTTGAGGTCAATAAAGATGCCTCTGACTATGCTATTGGGGTAGTCCTTACTCAACACGGGCATCCAATGGCATATCATAGTGAAATACTTTTAGACACTGTCCGGAAGTATCCCACTTATGATAAAGAGATGTATTCCATTGTGCAGGCCTGTCGACAATGGAAGAATTACATTTTAGGGAAGGAAACGGTCATCCACACAGACCACCAACCCCTGCAGTTCATACAGACCCGAGGGAAATTGCAGAATGATCGCCATCAGAAGTGGTCAACATACCTACAATAGTTCCATTTTAATATCAAGTATAAGAAGGGCAACACCAATAATGTTGCAAGTTGCCTCAGTCAACCACCGATCATGGCGTTAACCACCATGCTCAACTCTTGTGGGCACGAGACTTCTGATTGGCCAATTCTCTACAAAAGCGACCCAGAATTCAGCCACACATACCAGACACTCTTGGAGGGTTGGCATGTTCCAGACTTTCACCTCCAGGATGCCCTATTATGCGACCTGGGTCACCTTTGTGTTCCTTCAAGCGAGCGTGCCAAGATGATTTGGGAAGCACACTACAGTTAGCCTGCTGGGCATTTTGGGGTCAAGAAAATGGTGGCAGTATTGTAAAAGTATTTCCATTGGCCGAATCTTCGACAGGATGTTGGGAAGTACATCAGATCATGTACTGCATGTGCCATTGCCAAACCAACCCTCACGAAGCAAGGACTCTATGCCCTGCTACCTACCCCTAGTCGACCTTGGGAATCCATCTCCATGGATTACATGTCAGGCCTTCCTTCCACTAAGCATGGAAATGACTGTGTTTTTGTGGTCATCGACAGGTTCTCGAAGATGGCCATTATGTCAGCCTGCATGAAGAATATCATAGCAGATGTCGCTGCTAAACTCTTCTTTGAATGAGTGTGGGTGCACTTTGGGATCCCACAGTCTATCATCTATGATCGGGACAGTCGGTTCCTCAGTACATTTTGGTCCAGTCTCTGGTGTATGTTGGACACCAAACTCGCTAAGTCCATAGCCTTCCATCCTCAAACTGATGGCCAGACAGAGGTTTTCAAAAGGATGATTGTGCACATTCTGCACATGTACAACTCAAAGCACCAATGCACATGGGACGAGAGCCTCCCTTATGTTCAGCATAGCTACAACCGAGCTCTTCACAGCTCGACTGGCCACAGCCCCTTTCAGGTGGGTTTGGGATTCCAGCCACTATACCCCATTGATGTGGCCATGCCACTTGCAGCTACTCACATAGATTCGGCTCATGTCCAGTCCGAAACAAACAAGGAAACCAGCTTTATTGAGAACATCCAACATATTCACCAACAGGTCCATAACATACTGGAGAAATCAAATTCCAAGCACAAGTAGCGATATGATCAAAATTAGGTGCCACACAAGTTTCAGGTGGGCGACAAAGTTTGGTTGCATTTCCAAAAGGAACGCCTTAATGGAGCCTATCAGAAACTAAAACCACTTTGATATGGTCCTTACACCATTACTAAGGCTATGGGAGATAATGCATTTGAGCCCAGCATTCCCCCATTCCTTGGCCTGCACCTAGTGTTCAATGTGGACCACCTTTGGCCATACTTTCCACCATTGCTAGACACATCTGAAATTGCAGAACATATCACACCGATAGAATTAAATCCAAATTGCATGGAACAAGTTGCAACTGATCAAATCATGGACACACATATCAAGAATACTCGCCAATAGAATATCCAACTGTATCGAGTTGTCAAAGCAGGCCAACTCCTTCACCAGCGCAAGTGGCTCACCAAGGACCAAGTTCAGCAAAATTTTCATCATCTCATGGAGGAACTCAATGCAATGGGAACCATTGCTTCCTAAGGGGGGAGGAATGATCCAGCTGGATCTTGGTGGCCACCTTCAAAGTCCACCTGGACCCCCACCATTTTTTCTCTCAACATTTTCAGTTTCCTTAATTGTAGCACAACTTACTATTTTTAGCAGTTTTTCAGGTCCTGAACTTGCAGAGCAGTTTTGAGGCCCTAAACGACATTTTTGGGAAATCTGGGGGCAACATGGGTCCATGGATGGATGTTGCCATTGCCAAAGTGGTATTGCTCGGATAAATCTTTCTAACGAGCTATTGTATGCGTCAAACAGAGATCGTATGCCAAAGTTATGACCCTAGGAAGTTGATGTACCAATTTACCAAACGGGGCCCACAATTTGGCGTTTCATCTTCTATGGTTAGGTTTTGGAATGTTAAGGGTTTTCCATTGTTTCTCAATAATAAATAGGCCTTCGAGCCTCATTGTAACATAGTTCAGAGGCATGTAACCACCACATCTCTTCTCAGAGATAAGCTACCATTGCCCTAGTTGGTTTATTTCCATTACTGTTTGTAAGCATGCTTTAGTATTTTACATTAATGAAATGAAGTATTATTTCCACTGCATATCTGTGTTTATGGTTATCTCTGTAATTTTTTGCGTTCCTGTTTAAGTCTGGATCATATATTCATATATATATATATATATATATAATCAAAGTATGGTGGGGGACGGGTTGTCACCCCCGCCACCTGTTGACCACACCACAATAATCAACATATATTATAAACCAACCGAGATGTGTGGGCGGCCACCGGCGGACCTGGCCCATACACTCCTCCAGATGTCACGTGTTACTCCATGGGCAACAGGGTTTGAACCTGGACGATTGGAACAGTCGGCCCACCACTCGAGTGCCCACACCAATGCACACTCCATGCCAACCATTTAACACCAATACATGCCACTATTAAAACAAAAAATTCGATGGTTATACAACACCCAAACCGCGCAAAACAATTTTCCTTAACATATAACCACACCAAAAAAAAAATTGCTTGCATTTCTGGAGGGGTTAGGATTTGATCCCCCGACCTCCACGCCTCTAGAAATCAGACTTAACCAACGCACCATGAAGGTGCTCTTGTTAAATCCACCACCCATTTTGTATAAATACCCTCACACAGTCATTTGCACGGGGAGAGGGACCGAGAATGGAACAGAGGAAGAGAACGATGGAACGAAGGGTGTTGGAAGGAGAATGAAGTTCCATGTAGTAGAACCATGCCTAGGTGGAACCATGACACAATTCCAGGAGGCAGAACCTTGACACATTTTTTGAGACGAGGAATATTCTTTTGATGTCAAAGATTCCTTGGGAGGTAAAGTTTCATTTGATCAGAATGTAATCAAGTTTATAGTCATTTTTCTCATATTTTCATAGGGAACACAATGGTGAGGTTGGATTCTCCTTTTGAGCAGCAGATTTGTAAATTCCCAACAGAGGAGAATCTTCAAGAATCTTGAGGGAATCTTCCAGATTCCTTGGAGGCTGAAATTTCACAGATCCATAATGCAACAAACTTTATACTCATTCTTCTTAGAATTTCGCAAGGATCTCAATGGCGAGATCAATTTTCTGATTTGAGTTGTAGATCTCCAGTCAACCCAGAGGAGGGAATCTTTAGAGAATCACAAGGGGAATCTAAAAGATTCCTACAGGCCCGGATTTTTCCAGTGTCAAAATTCGACAAATGGATAGTCGATTTTACACCTCTCAACGACACAAATTCAGTGGTGTAGTCAGTTTTTTTAGCTGAGCCTTCTATTTTTCGGCCATTTTCTATATTGGAGTGATGGTTTGAGATTTTTTAGTGTGGATAGTCGATTCTATGCCATTCGACACCACAATTTCGATGGTGCATTCAGATCCTGTAGCTGAGTATTCCATTCTTCAGTCAGCATCAGAGTTGAGGTATATGAAGTGTTGTTGTCAAGTACTTATTTGATCATTTGTTCTGTGACGTACTATGTTGTTTCAATTCCTGCTTGGTGTATGATGTAGAATCTTTGTGTCTATTTCATGTGAGATTTATTCATCATGGATTGTTATATATGTTTTGATTGAGATCCGTTTATTTCCATGATGGTGGGCTACTCATTTTCACCATGGGTGTTTTGGTTGAGATCCCTTTGATGCCATGATGGCGGGATACTCATTGTCACCATGTGTAAGATTATGTCATGTTGATAGGAGGTCTATTGTGAGTGATAGTTCTTATAGCAGAACGTCTCATGGAGAGACTTTGGCACTCATGTAGAGGGCACATGTCCTTATATGACAAAAAACATATTCCATGTACATCCTCATTGTTTTCAACACTGAATGAAGTGGCCAACACCATCATGACACCGAGCCCGGAGACATAGTCCACACTGGATGAACTCCGTTATCAATGTCTCTTGTTTATGATTTGTTGATCGTCATTATGTTTCCATTTTCTTAAGCATGCATATATGTTCATTTATGCTATGTTAAAATGCAATTCTAACCACATCATGGGAGTAAAAGATCTTGGTTAAAACCTGGAGTTGAGTCAACTCGGATCAAGTTTGGTGTCAGAGGGGTCTTCGCGTGGATGTGAATTGCGTGCGTGAACAATGGAATGTGCGACAATGGAGGATGAAAAAGAGATGTACGAGGCCATGCTCAGAGTGTCCAAAAACATGGACAAATGTATGAAGCTCTACAAGAAGAGACAGAGGAAAAGCAACGATTGCAGCTTTAGTTGCAAGCCATAGAAGAGGCACTAGAAGAACTGAAGTGCAACAACCAAAGACTTCAAGCAGATAACGTTGAATTGAGGATGCTTCTATAGGAAGAGAAAGAGGAGAAACAGAGGTTGCCACGACAGCTGGAAGCTAAGGATGAGGCCTTGGAAAAGCTGCAGCGTGACCCCTGTGAGGTAAAACGTAATTCTCTTGCTTCATGTATGTTCCCTGATGACGATTTCATTATTTTTGAAAATCATACCACAAGAATTGGCTTGAAACTGCTGAAGAGAATGGAGTATGAAGGAAAAGTCTTGGGAATTAATGGCTAAGGTAGAGGAATTACCCCGCAAGGGAGGAATTTGGTATGTCAGGAAGGAAGTTGGGGAATGCGCCAAGACAACTAGTGAACCACCAACAACAGATGAAGAGAAGCCCTCATCACTTCTTTCCAACTCAATAGTGGAGGTAAAAGATTTTGATTTCCCTTCAGTTTCATCTTCACATAGTATAATTTCTGCTGGAAATGTATAGATACCAATTACATGGACAAACATGAGGCTTCTTACCAGGATGAGGTACAAGGAAGAAGAAGAATTTGGTGTTAATAGCCAAGGTATTACTCAACCATTGGAGGTTGTGCAGAGGCCTCAATTTGCAGGCTTGGGATACACCAAAGGAGAATTCTCAAGGGTGTCATATGCTTCCAAGACATTGTTGAAATCGTCGAGGAAAGAGAATGATAGGAACACATCACCATCATCCCATGGCAGTTCCCATTGCAGGGAAGGAGTTGAGGCAAGCTATCATTGTTACAGATCCATTTGGGCACATCACTCCCATCATTCAAATTAGTACTATTGGGGCTCATCAAATGCTAATTCAGTTGCTACATTCCCTAGACAAGTCATCACTTTGAAAGCCTCCTTCCCTGAGATTTTCTTGGCATGAAGCCCTCCAGAAATGCCTCCTTGAGGGACCAACATAGCCTTGGTTAGGGGTAAGTGCACTTCAGTGCAGGTAGGCCCATGTCAGGGTGCATTTTAGAGCACTTATTCCCACTTTGACCTGCACTGGGCGAGATTGAGCAAAATCCACATAGGGTTTTGGGAATATTCTTATCTTTTGGAGCTTCCTAGAAGATTCCCACACTTATCATCTCCTACGACATTGAAATTGGATAGGGAATAAGTTAAGTAATCTCCTATACTTTCACATCTTCCTCCATGGAAACTAACTCCAAGTTTTGAAGGCCATTCAATACCCTCATTTATGACCAAATCTCCTCCATTTTGCTATAAATTAAGAACTCATCTAAGTGATTAGGGCCTGGAATTTGAGAATTTGTAAGGAGATATTGTTGGTGAGGTTTGAGATTGTAAGCAGGTATTATTATGCTGCCGGAGTGTTTTGCTTTTGATGTGATGTTTCTTTTGATCATACTTCATGGTTGTAACTCTTCCTTCTACTTAATAAATTTGTGTACACCTTTTCCCATATTCTTGTCTTTATGTGTGATGATTATATGTATAAATTATTTCGATTCCATTTTCTTATAGTAGATAGATATATTGCTTTGATTGGTTTTTGTCCTTTGTTTATGATTACAGGTACTTGTTGAGCGGATTAAGTTCGAGGAGGAGTGATTGGAGCCATAAAAAGGAGACAAAGGGAAAGCAAAAGATAACAAGTAGGTCCCTTTTCTTATTTATCTTCTACAGAAAAAGGTTAAGCATTTTAAATCTGTTGTTCTAGGTGTAGCTACCCACCTAGGGAAATTGTGTTTATCTGTAGATGAAAAATTCCACATAAAAAATTGGCGACCATACTTAGGACCAATTATTGTTTTGGGTAGTTTACCTTCATCCTAGTACACCCTAGTAGACTTTACTTGCGTCCATTGATCTTGTTTCAGCCTCTTTGAAGTTTTTTTTGGTAAAAATTGTGCTTGAAAGCCCTAAGATGGCCTCTCTGGCACCCACACAGGTTTGGTCAAGAGATAGAGTGCTACAAAGCACCCTTGGCTTGAGGACAGTGCTCTAAAGTGCATTGTCTCCCATTCAGGGCTGCGTTGATCCTCCTTAGGTCAAAAATCCCACCTTTGACTTGATTTTTCCCAAATTTCCTTCTGTTTTTGCTTGCTAAAATATCAATGATTGTTGTACTTCTGAAATCAATTTGTGTTTCCTCTCCTAGCACTATTTTGGCCTTGATTGTATAGTGTTTCTTAAATGATTTCTTTATCACTATCAATTCTTTGTCAAAGTTAGTTTATAGTCTATTAATCTTTGTTCAAAAGTAAGTGTCGTAAAAGTCTTCGTTTTTTTCGAAAAGGAACTGTCGTAAAGTATTTATTCTTGCAAAAAGATTGATTGATTGTATGTGCATTAGTTTCCTTTTGTTCATCTCAAGATTAATGGAATTGAAAAGAAAAACTTGCATCGTGCATTGAAAAAGTTTGTGTGTGCTCCTAGGAATAGTTTAGGGAAATTGCATTAGACGTGCTCATTGTTCTTTGATTGAAAGAATTTGATTGCTCTATCCCTACTAGATAAGGTTTTCATTGTTCAAATTGAATGAAAAGAATAGTTATCATATTAGTTGCATCTAGGAATTTCGAATACATAACGTGGTGAACCTTGAAAGGAAAATTCATAATCAAGATCAACTTAAAATTAATCTCAATTAACCAAATGGAGCATTGTCATCTAACGCAAAACATGTAGAGGTTCTAGGCTAGAGACGTGTTCCAGCATCATAAAACATAGCAATTGTCGCTAACTTGCCTGTGATACTTTCCAAGTGTGATACCTCATTCCACGTATGTGAGTATATCATAGCTTGTCAACTTAACTTCGGGTATATAGGGTAGTGTTACAGTACGTAAAGTATAAAGGAAATATCTCACTGTGTGGTTTCACATTAGACAGTGCTAATATGGATTGGGCCTCCACGTACTTTTGGGAATATATGGGAGGACTACATTAGGTTGCTATCCATCCTTAGGTAACTAAGTTGACCACCTTGTACACTATGATACACCGTACACAACATTCAGAGAGATTGCGAGCACGTATGTTAAGTCCTTGGTTTACTAAGGCAGTTTATTGTAGTTCACAGTTGCTTGGTAATCCTTTTACCTAGATTATCCCTATTTTGTTTTCTTATGTCGCTATTTTGATTAAAATAAATTAATTGACCATGGATAATGTCCTCTACGCTCACTCCTTAGTTGATCTTAGGTTGAGACATATGGCAACAACTTCGAAGTCCACCGATCAAGAAATTCCTTTTGTTGGGAATCTTAGTCCCTTTCGTCCTTTCGGAAATATTGGTGCTCCTTATATGGTTACATTGTCCCTTCTGGGATTTACCATTGGCTTGCTAGTATGGTTTTTTCAACCTCCTTGGTTCAAAATATCATGATTTCTCTGCAATCAACTACTCCTCCAACTGGACAAAATCAACCTCCAGTTGATCCTAAAGTTGACCCTTTGCCTTCTTCCTTAGTTTTTTCTTCCTCCCCTTCTTCCTCTTCTCCTGGTGAAAGTATTGACACTAGTAACTAGGTGGCTAATAAGAAGAAAGGGAAGAATAAGAAGAAGAAGAAAATTTAGCAAGGGGGCAACCAAGTAACCATTGCTTTGAATGCAACTTTTGATGAAAAATCGTCCAATAAGCCTCACAAAGTTCGATATCCATGCAAACTTTTTATGGGAGACCATCTTCTTTGAAATTGTCCTGATATTCCTCAAATATTAGAAGAATGGTTTTCTCGTTCACATCATGCTGTGTCATCAACTTCTCGAGATCATGATGGTGACAAACCATCAACTACTGTTAGTAATGTTCATGGAAATAAGGGTAAGTTTAAGTTTCCCTATAGGTTATGTGAAGGGAATCACCCCATTCACCTTTGTCCCTATTTGGATGAAGCCAAAAAAGTGTTGGATAACCATCATGCTTCTCCGCAGTGACTTCCATCTGGTTGCGGGAGAATCTCCCTTAATCCTTCACTAGTTGATAAACTGACTAAACCAAATCAATAGTCGGTCAAATCCACTCTCTCTGAATGTGAATCCCATGAGTCTGTACCTGACCAATCATAGGTCGAGGAAATAGTTGACCCGATTTCACCTTTAGTTAGTCGTACCTTTCCTGAAGAGAGTGAATATGATACCACTCAGGTTCTTTTCATTTCTTTAGATTCCAATGAGCTTGGAGGTAACCCTCCTGTTCCATCAAGAGAGGAGGAAAATCCTCCCATTCTCGTAACTCAAGGGGTAATTCTCCCATTATTACGGTACCCTCTCTAAGTAGTCTGGTCACTTCCTTTGATTGGAATCGACTGGAAGGATGTCGTCTTCTTTCTTTTGTGCCTTTCCAGATCATAGTACAGGTTTTTAATATGATTGTACCTGGCACTATTATAGATGAAGGTGCATATGTGAGTATCCTTTCCTCCACTACTTGGAAAGCACTCGGTTCACTACCACTTGTGCCTATGACCCAAGATATGTTGGCTTTTAATAGAGGAACCAGTCAACCATTAGGGATCCTTCCTCAATTTCCTATTAGTTTGGGAGGAAAAATTGTTTATCTCAGTGTGACGATAGTTCTAGGCCCTTTAGATTACAATTTACTTCTTGGTTGTGACTATGTTTATGACATGGGAGCTATTTTTTCAACACTCTTTCGAGTGATGTGTTTCCCACATGAAGGCAAAATTTTCACCGTTGACTAGCTTTCATTTCCCGGTCCAAATATGGCTTCCAGTCAACCATCTTCCCTAAATGGTCCTTTTGTCCCAATGGTATCTTCCCCACCACTGGTCAATTATGTGGCAATGCGTTCCATGCCTACATCAACGGATGATCAATTCCGTGATGTTGTACATTATGTATTGGGGGCATTGGAACCAGATATCGAATTCCTTGTTACGGATCCTTTCCAGAGAATTGTTCTCCCGTCTGATGAGAACCTCTTAGAAGTCATGACCTCTTATGGGTCATGATCAAGGAATCATGAGGATAGTTCCTGGTCTTGTGTCAACCTCGTTAAAAAATGAAACAAAGGGCATGAGGATAGTTCTTGGTCTTGTGTCAACCTCGTTAAAAAATGAAACAAAGGGTATGAGCATAGTTCCTTGTCTTGTGTCAAGCTCATTAAAAAATGAAACAAGGAATATGAGGATAGTTCTTTTACTGTGTCAACCTCATTAAAATATGAAATAAGGTCCCCTGGAGCAAAGTTCCAATTCGAGTCTTTGAGTAGATCTCAAAAAATCCCAGTAAATTCTTTCACTTGATCTCGTAAATGAACCTTCCCATCCACTTGATAGCCACGAGTAGTATACTTAGGTGAATGTAATGAAGCTTGGGGGGCATGCACCTAGAATCGATTCATCATGCTGGGTGCACGTAAACCAATTCCAAGCATAGTTTTTCATTTCAGGCTTATGTAAACATGAAACTCAATGCAACCATAGTTACCCATGGTTCGAGCTTGTGTAAAAATGAACCCGTTCTCCATTTTAACCCTCATGATTTCCATTCTATCAGCCTCTTCCCTTAGATGAGACTTGGTTTTTCTCCTTCCATTGTCACTAGTTGCAATGAGTGGTCTTATTAGCCAGCCTCTTCACATAAATCAACATATTTTGAGAAGTTTCAACATCACCGAAACCAGTTTCTATCCTAGACACCACTCATTCCTCAAATTGGAGTCCTCTTTAAGCTCTTTTCAAACTCTCGAAATATGAAAAGATTGCCGAGCGCTTGTCCTTTTCAGCTCGTTAACAGATTGGAAACGACATCTACTCAGTATAAGTTTAACCCTTTTCCGAACTGAGATAGATTATTTACGAAAAAGGAATACGTTGATCGAACATGGTCAATAGGTTCTCTCTAGTATTATTTTACGCTTTTCTAGACTTGAGAGACAAATCTACGAAAAATAACTTTTGGAGTTTTCTTTTTGTCCCTTTTCAAACTCTCTAAACATGAAAAGGACTAAGTTATCATTGTCGTTAAATCCGTTAAAACATCAAATAGCGAAAAACTTGTCCATCATGACAATACCAAGTTTAAGCTTCGTTAGACTTGTTAAAACATCACATAGCGATGGATTCACTCAAAGGGTGGAATTATACAACAAGAATATGTTATCCTCCTTAAGCTTGGTAAAAA
Source organism: Pinus tabuliformis (assembly GCA_031772625.1). Lineage (NCBI taxonomy): Eukaryota > Viridiplantae > Streptophyta > Pinopsida > Pinales > Pinaceae > Pinus > Pinus tabuliformis. The sequence continues at coordinate 284,004,555 of CM062804.1, read as the reverse complement.
TAAAGCGGTACTAGTCAGAAATGATTGGGGAAAATGGGAAAGGGGTAAACCACTTTATGGTAGCAGGTCACTTTTGAACATGACACTTTCACTTCATCATTGTGACTACATGGGTTGGGTTATCTGCTTGATGGTCATCATACTATGGTCTATCATGCCATACATTAATTTGGTTTTGGGTCAAGGCTTCCAATTCATTCAGTGTTGCTGACATGTTCAATAGAAGCCACTCAGTTAAATTCATCACTTGCAATACTCATAAACCTTCATTTTAATGACTGCCATTCCTGAACCTTGTGTTTTCAATCACATTCAATCTCCAAAAATCATTACACTTGTTTCGTGTCCTTGATGTGGGATACACCAGGACCGTCCTGCAATGAGTTGCTTCTTGTCGACATCAACACATTATCCAAGAAGTTGACTTAGAAACACCCTTTCAGTACCTTGAGGCTTGCATAGATCAATGGAAAGTTTCTCGCTTCTGACGATATGTTGACATCACTGGCATTCGACCAAAAGACTTTGTATGGTTTTTGACATCAAAACATCCATTGACACCATGTAGAATGTACTGCAGTACCTTGAGGATCATTATCATTATCAGTGATTTCTCCCACATTCGTTAACAACTTACATCATTGGATGGTAATCAGATAGTGTCTTCCCATGTTCGACTTCAAGTCACATATTCACATGGTTAGACTATTACTTGAGCGAACGATTGAATGAGATAGAATATCCTAGATCTAGTTTCATCCACCCGGGCTACGATTTCAGGAAAGTACCAAATCATCTGTACGATGGATTTACACTGATGGTCATCCCATCATGGGTCTAAATATGTAGATGACTATATATGTACTTGTAATGAAAGTTTATATGCTGAGCATTGGTATGCATTCCCTTAGCGATTCATGAAAAATCCAAAATATCATGATATTATGTATTGTAATTGATGCAGGTCACCATCCGCTTTGGAACTTCCTCATCACATCGTAAAGCATATCACTCGACATTATCATTTTTGGCTTCATGCTTTAGGGGGCAGCTGTTACAAGTCCATTTTCGCACATCACTGCCATCATTCAGATCAGTACTATTGGGGCTCATCAAACCCTAATTCAGTTACTACATGCCCTAAACAAGTTATCACTTTTAAAGCCTCCTTTCCTAAGAGTTTCTTGGCCTGAAGCCCTCCGAAAATGCCTTGTTGAGGGACCAATGCAGTCTTGGTCAGGGGTAAGTGCACTTCAGTGTAGGTAGGCCCATGTGAGGGTGCATTTCAGAGAAATTAGGCCTAGCTTGACCTGCGTTGGGCGAGATTGAGCGAAATCCACATAGGGTTCTAGGAATATTCTTATATTCTGGAGATTTCTAGAAGATTACCACACTTATCATCTCCAATGAGCTTGAAATTGGACAGGGAATAAGTTAAGTAACCTCCTATCCTCTCATCCCTTCCTCCATGGAAACTAACTGTAAGTTTGGAAGGCCATTCAATATCCTTATTTATGAACAAACCTCCTCCATTTTCATATAAATTGAGAACTCATCTAAGTGATCAAGGGCTGGAATTTGAGAATTTGTAAGGAGAAACTATTGGTGTGAGATTTGAGATTGTAAGCAAGTATTGTTATGCTGCCAGAGTGTTGTGCTTTTGATGTGATGTTGGTTGGAACCCAAGCTGAAGGAGTGACATTGGATTAGACTTCATGGTTGTAACTCTTCCTTCTACTTAATAAATTTGTTTACACCTTTTCCCACATTCTTGTCTTTACGTGTGATGATTATATGTGTAAATTGTTTAAATTCCATTTGCTTATAGTAGATAGATCTCTTGCTTTGATTGGTTTTTGTCCTCTGTTTATGATTGCAGGTACTTGTCGAGGGGATTAAGTTTGAGAAGGAGCGACGTGAGTCATACAAAGGAGACAAATGGAAAGTGAAAGATAACAAGTAGGTCCCTTGTATTATTTATATTCTATAGAAAAAGGTTAAGCGCTTTAAATTTGTTGTTCTAGGTGTAGCTACCCACCTAGGGAAATTGTGTTTATCCGTAGATGCAAAATTCCACATAACACTCATTGCCATAATTACACTAGAGACAACAAGGAAAGGTATAACAAGTCTCAATATTCAAATGTTCATTTTGATTACAATCATGTTGTTAATGATGGACATAAAACATGGCATCAAAAAACATGTACTTTTTGTGGTTTTCATAACCATATATTTGCTAAGTGTTGGAAGAAATGGCAGCACGAAAGAGGATGACGTGTGAAAGGCCTTCTCCACCCTAGGGGAAGAAACATGTAAAGAAGATATGGAGGTAGAAGACTTATTGTAGTCATTGCAACAGAAGTGGTCATCAGAGAGCCACATGTTGGAGGTTCCATCTAGAGCAACATCGCAAGGACAAAGCATCCATGCATGAAGCAGGTGAAACCATTGTTCGACCAATGACCCATTACCTTTGACAAGTGATAAATGGTTCTTCTAGGTGTGGTAGAATGTCATGGTATTATTTTTGCCAATCATGTGTGTGTTTTAAACTATAAAAGTGATTATGTGTTTTCCATCATGTGTTGGAGCAACAATGATGTCTCGCGTTATTTTGTGTTGTAGTTTAAACTGTGAAAGTGATGTTTTGTTTTCCATCACTTGTTGAAGCAACAATATTGTTTGGTATTATTTTTGTAAATCATGTGGTGTAGTGATGATGTGTTTTCCATCGCTTGTTGAAGCAATAATGATCTTGGCCTTGTTTCCATGGCTAGGGTATTATTTCCATTTTGACGTAAACTTGGCCACATAGTATGTGTTATAAACTCGTGGAAAGTATGTGATGCTTGGGTCATTAGTTGGTCATGTAAATTAAGCATGAAATTTGAAAAAAAAAGTACTACATGGTTGCAGGAGATGCAGGTGTTGGCTCATCGCCTATGGCTCTGAAGGACAAAGGTGAAGGAGAAGGAAGGGTGACTTATTAGAGACTTGTGGTGCAGACAAGGTACAAAAAAGTTGCAGATTATTTTCATGCTTTTGGAGGGCCAAAATCTCCTCAATGGGGAGGATTGATCTAGGTGGATTCATACACATGCAGAAGTCTAAGGGGGCTCAGAAATGGTCAAAATTCAAAGTGGTCAGATTTCTCTCAAACCAACACTAGATTGAAGTTCTCATCGCCCTGATTCGAATGGTGTGAATGGCACTCAAATCCGAGCTCGTATTGAGGAGATAGAGCCAGTCAACATTTCAGTCAAAGTTGGGTAGTGGGCAAGTTTTAAGTGTCCTACAGATTCACCGTTAACTAGCGTGGAAACTTAGCTCTCGAGAGCAGGCAAAATTGTGGCCTCTTTAAATTGCCCAATACCCCTTATTTTCGAAAAATTTGAAAAACAACCAATGGTTTTTATGAAAACAAAAAATATATTAAAATAGGTGGTAGGCCATGACCCCCTCCACCTCTATCAAACTTTATATAACATATATATATATATATATATATATATATATATATATATAGATATACAAAAATTTCAAAGTGTGGTGGGGGATGGGTTGTCACCCTCACCACCCCTGGACCACACCTCAACAATCAACATATATTATAAACAACCCAGGATGGGTGGGCCGCCACCTGCGGACCTGGCCCACACCCTCCTCCAGATGTCACGTGTTACTTCGTGGGCGGCAGGGTTTGAAACTGCCTGGCTGGAATAGTCGGCCCGCTGCTCAGGCGCCCACACCAACACACACTTCGTGCCAACCATTTAACACCAATACATGCCACTGTTAAAACAAAACATCCAACGGTTATACAACACCTAAACCACCCAAAACAATTTGCCTTAACATATAACCGCGTCAAAAAAAATAAAACACGTGCATTTTTCGAGTGGTTAGGATTTGATCCCCCGACCTCTGCACCTCCAACAATCCGCCTTAACCAACATGCCATGAGGGCTCTCTTATTAAATCCGTCGCCCATTTTGTATAAAAACCCTTACACCGTGATTTGCACGGGGAGAGGGACCGAGAACAGAACGGAGGGAGAGAAAGATGGAACAGAGGGAGTTGGAAGGAGAACTAAGTTATGTGTAGCGGAACCATGCCTAGGTGGAAGCATGACACAGTTCCAAGAGGCAGAACCTTGACACATTTTTTGAGACTAGGAATATTATTTTGATGACAAAGATTCCTTGGGAGGTAAAATTTCATTTGATCAGAATGAAATCAAGTTTATAGTCATTTTTCTCATATTTTTATAGGGAATGCAATGGCAAGGTCAGATTCACCTTTTCAGCAATGTATTTGCAGATTCCCAATAGAGGAGACTCTTTAAGAATCTTGAGGGAATCTTCAAGATTCCTTGGAGGCTGAAATTTCCCAGATCCAGAATGCAGCCAACTTTATACTCATTCTTCTCAGAATTTCACAAGGATCTCAATGGTGCAATTAGTTTTCTGATTTGAGTTGCAGATCTCCAGTCAATCCAGACAAAGGAACCTTTGGAGAATCACAGGGAATCTAAAAGATTCCTATAGGCCCAGAATTTTCTAGTGTCAGAATTTGACAAATGGATAGTCGATTTTACACCTCTTGACGACAAAACTTCAGTGATGTAGTCAGTGTTTGTGGATGAGCCTTCTAGTTTTCATTCATTTTCCATATTGGAGTGAGAGTGTCAGATTTCATAGTGTGGATAGTCGATTCTATGCCATTTGATGCCACGATTTTGATGGTGGATTCAGATCTAGCAACTGAGTATTCCATTATTCAATTAGCATAAGAGTTGAGGTATATGAATTGTTGTTGTCATGTAATTCTGTGTGATGTACTATGTTGTTTTGATTCCTGCTTGATGTATGATGCAAAATATTTGTGTCTATTTCATGTGAGATCTATTCATAATGGATTGTTATGTATGTTTTGATTGAGATCCATTTGTTTCCATGATGGCGGGATACTCATTGTCAGCATGGATGTTTTGGTTGAGATCCCTTTGATGTCATGATGGAGGGATACTCATTGTCAGCATGTGTAATATTATGTCATGCTGATAGGAGGTTTATTGTGAGTGATAGTTCCTTTAGTGGAATGTCTCATGGAGAGACTTTGTCACTCATGTAGAGGGAACATGTCCTTGTATGTCAGAAAACATAGTTCATGTACATCCTCACCATTTTTACCACTGAATGAAGCGGCCAACACCAGCTTGACACTGGGCCTGGAGACGTAGTCCACAATGGATGAACTCCATTATCAATATCTCTTGTTTATGATTTGTCTATCATCATTATGTTTCCATTTTCTTAAGCATGCATATATGTTCATCTGTGATCTGTTAAAATGCAATTCTAACCGCATTATGAGAGTAAACTATCTTGGTTAAATTTGGGAGTTGAGTCTACTCGGATCATGAATGCAACTGCATTATCAGTAATTATCTTATTTGGGCATCCAAATCTACCAAGAATGTTACCTTCCATGAATTTGATGATTACTGCATCTGTGGCTTGTCTTATAGGTATAACTTCTATCCATTTCGTATAATAATCAGTGGCTGTAAGAATCGACTTATGCTGGGTTGAGGAACTAGGGTGTATTTCTCCAATGAAATCCAAACCCCATTGCTTGAAAGGGGTTTCAACTGATATGGGTTTCAAGGGTATGGGTAACAATTTTCTCTTTCCTTCAAATATTTGGCATTGATAACATGTGGTGACTTTCCTGTGGACATCTGAAAACAAGGTGGGCCAGTAGAACTCAACCCTCAAAATCTTGTTTGCTGTTGTCCTCCAGTACAAGTGTCCTCCACAATATCCTTCATGGAATTCCTGCATAAGTTTATCTTCTTTATCTTTTAGCACACAGTTAAGTAAAATTCCACCTGCATCTTTCCAATTTACATTATTGTCCAAAATACAAAATCTCACAACCTTTAACTTAAGAAATGTGGCTTTAGTTTTAGTCAAACCTAGAGGAGCTTGTAAATCTTGTAGTACAAATAGATTGTCTTCATACCATGGAGAGGTAGAAAAGGCTTCTAATACCTGTGGAGTCGCATGCTCTTCCTGTTCATCCAGTTCAACTATGAAATTTATATCAAGTGCATGGAAACTAGATTATGCCATCAGTTTTTCCAATCCCTGACCTTTGATCTGCTTGGTAGGCTTGATTTCAAGATCATATTCTAGCATAACAGCAATCCATTTTCCCCTTTTCCGTCAGGATCAGTTTGTGTTAAAATATATTTTACAATAGCATTCAGGACATATGCAATTACATGGGAGTATAAAATGTAAACTCTAAAGTCCTTTAGAGATTTTATCAAGGAAAAAGCTTGTTTCCCCATTATATTGTATTTTAATGAAGCATCCCTTAAAGCCCTACTAAAGAAAGCTATCGGTTTCTCCTGTCCATCACTATTCTTCTGCAATAAAACAATTGCAATAGTATGATTAGATGCAAAATAAAACAACACATTTTTTTGTGAAATCGGGACTAATCAATACAAGAGCAATTGTTGGAGCTAGTTTTACTTCGCTTAAATATTTTCCGGCTTCAGAGTTCCATTTTATTTCAGAATCCTTTTTCAACATATTTGTGATGGACCTGAAGACTTCTGCTAAATTAGGAATAAATCTCCTGAGGAAATTTATTCTCCCAATGAAGGACTGAACTTGTTTCTTATTCCTGGGAGGGTCAATTTTGAGGAGAGCTTCAACTCTGCTAGGATCAATCCTAATGCCTTCCTTGGAAATGATGCAGCCTAGAAGTTTTCCCTCTTCCAAACCAAACATTGTTTTATTGGGGTTCAGTGAGATGCCAAATTTCCTACATTTCTCAAAGACTCTTCTTAAATGCAGGAAGTGTTCTTCCTCAGTCTTTGAAAATATAGTGATATCATCCAGATAGATGGAAATGAACCTGCTAATTTCATCCGCAAAGGAAAAATCCATTTCCCTTTTGAAGGTGTCTCCAACATTCATCAGACCAAAATGCATCTTTACATACATAAAGGTACCCCATGGTGTAGTTAATGTTGTCTTTTGTTGGTCATCAGGGTGAACCATGACCTGGTTATAACCTGAAAATCCATCTAATAGAGATATCCTACTTGTTCCAACTAACTTTTGTAATATAAGATCCAATTTTTATAGGGGCTAGTTGTCTTTAAGAGATGCTTTATTCAAGTTTCGGAAGTCTACACATAACCTAATTTCTCATGTTTTCTTCCTTGTAGGTACTAGGTTTGAAACCCACTTAAAAAATCTAAGAGGTACAATAATTTTAGCATCGTATAGCTTATTAACTTCCTTTTCAATCAGAGGAAATAGGAGTGGATTGACCCTTCTTAGATTTTGTTTAAAAGCTTTTTTATCTTCTTTAAGGGGAATAATATCTTGAATGACACTAGTGTCATAGGATTTTATGTCCTCATAACTCTAGGCAAAAAAATTAGAAAAATATTTTAAAAGTTCAATGTATTTCTATTTTTTATCGGGAGACAAGGATTTGGATAATTTAATAATATTAGGGCTCTTTGCATTCCCTATGTTGCATTCCTCTAACCCAGCCCCTGATGGTTCAATTTTGGGCTTTTTTGGTACATCATTGAAATCAAACAGATCTTCTAAAGTTGCTAGCCACTTAGGCAACAAATTACCTTTTAATTGAAACACTTCTGAAGGTTTTGAATGCTCACTAGCTTATTTTAACATTACTTCACTCTCATTCATTTCTACATCATTATCTAAATCTATATGTGTACATTCAAATTCATCTTCTAATTTCAAGAAATTTTCAATTTGTTCATCGTTTACAAAAACTTTCCAGCATCTAATGTTATCAGGCACAGTTGGCCTGTGCTTAACTTATAAAACATATTTCCTATTTGAGTGGAAAGGCACCTTACAAGTACTAGCTGAAACAGCCAAGGAATCTGCTAAAATGTTTTGGTTTCAAGGTATCACAGACAAACCATATTCAGGAAACGATTGTAAAAAGTCCAAAACTTCATTTCTGTAAGCCCTTAGTCTAGGGTGTTTTGAAGAATATTCACCCTTTATTTTTTTTATAATTAGCTCATAATCTCCATGCACATAAATCTGTTTTTCTCCTAGCTTCTTTAGAATATGTGGCCCTAAAATCAGCGCCTCATATTCTACAATGTTATTTGTGCACTAAAAATTAAGTTTGTAACCATGTCCTTCTACTTTGTTTGTTGCTGAGTTTAGAACAAATGCACTTGCCCCTGCTCCATGTTTACACACAGCTCCATCAAAATTCATATTCCACAAAGCTTCTCCCTCTGCATTTTCTTCTTTAGTATTAAATTTTATTATTTTTGTATTACTGACTTTTGCTTCTAAGGGTGAAACTTCATTTTCTACAAGGTCATCATTGCATAAGAGAAAAGATTCCATGTATGAATGTACTAAATAGTGTTGACATTATGATTCAGGTGTTGTACTTGATGGCAAACGCCTTCAGGTGGTAAATCAAGAAGGACGCAGGAAATTTTGTTCAGCAAGCGCGTCCCCGCAGGTATTCCATACAGAACCCGCGTCTAGGGACGCCGGCCAGCCGTTCAGAAGGTGCGTCCGCCCAGTGCACACATTTCAAGGTAGAGAAAAGCTCGTGGGGGCTTCTTGTGTGGTATCTAGCCGACGGTTGCGTGTTTCTCTGGTGTCGGCTCGTGGTATTGTTCCACGCTTTGGGGAGAAGCTTGCCTATATAAAGCAAAGGAGTTCATTTGGATTAAGTATTATCATGGTTGAATATCTTTTGGTGAGATCTAGTCCAGATCTATGAAGGCGAATCTTCTAATGGACTGTGATCTCTATGGCGCATGATCAGATCTGTGGATCTGAGTGTTTGGGTTGGTTCTGAAGTCCTCATATCTTTTATATCTGAAGGGACGCAGGTTCAGTGAAGGGAAAGTGCGCCGGGACGCAGTACAGTAAATTCTCAGGTGCGTCTCTGAGGCAAAGGACGCGGCGCGACTGTGTTATTGGGTGCGTCTCTGAAGAAAAAGACGCGGCGCGATAGTATTTCTGAGTGCGTCGGTCGCAGCAAACCATAGAGGAACAGTGCGTCGGCACGCAGAACAGTGGAAGGTAGACTGCGTCCAGTCGCAGGTCACAGAAAGAAAATATGCGTCCCTGTCTTAAGATGATCTGTTGACTGTATATTTCTGTTCATAAGGTGTTCTGGGTTATTTCTGTAATTACTGATCTGATATCTGTAGTGGACTGTATCTGTTATATACTTGTTGATCATTTGATTCTTCATGAAAAGAAGTAGGGGGTTGTAGCTCCCTTCCAGGAGAAACTGGAAAACGAGAGAGAGTTGTAGCTCTCTGCAGGTTGCAGCCTGCGTGCTGGTAAAGGACTGCACCAGTACAAAATCATTGTAAAAAGAATTTCTTGAAAGAAGATAGAGACATATTGCAGCAGGTGGTTTTCTCCCGCATTGGGTTTCCACCTTACATCTTGTGTTCTTTGGTGTGACTGTCTATTTTCTTTATTCATGCTCATTGTTTTATGGTACTGATATGCAAGAATAATTCAAAAGATCAAATAAGGAAGATTTGGTAAATTGCTTGATAATACTGATTCACCCCCCCCTCTCAGTATTATTTCCAACAATTGGTATCAGAGCCGGTCCTTCAGAAAAGCTTGATCGCTTGAAGGTAGATCGTTCATCATGAGCAACTACGAGAGAGAAGCATCAATCAGGCCACCAGTTTTTGATGGGACAAACTTCAATTATTGGAAGGTAAGAGTTACTGCATATCTTCAATCTCTTGGTACTGAAGTTTGGGACATTGTAGAAACAGGCTATGCTTTTCCTTCAGCTACTCCTACAGATCCAGCTGAGAAAAAGAAGTATGAAACAAATGCAAAAGCAGTCAGTACTCTATTAGGAAGTATATCCCAAACAGAATTCATGAAGGTAATGCACTTCAAATCAGCAAAAGAAATATGGGACAAAATGATCACAAGCTATGAAGGAGATGAACAGGTAAAACAAGCCAAACTTCAAACTCTCAGAATTCAATATGAGACTCTCAAGATGTATAATGATGAAAGTGTGGCTAATTATTTTCTTCGGGTAGATGAGATTGTAAATTGTATGAAAAATTTGGGTGAAGAATTAAAGGAGTCTCTAGTAGTTCAAAAGATTCTAAGATCATTATCCCCCAAGTTTGAATCCAAAGTATCTGCAATAGAAGAAAAAGAAAATCTCCGTGTTCTTACTATGTCTCAGCTACATGGAATTCTAACTGCTTATGAAATGAGAAAGGGAGGACCATCAGATAGAAGGGAGGCTGCTTTTAAAGCATCAGGCAAAGAAGATTACTATGAAGCAAGCCATGATCCAGAAGAAGAGGAAGAAGAATCAAATTTTGTCAGAAATCTTCAAAGAGGTTCTGGAAGGTTCAGAGGTAAGCTACCTTTCAAATGCTTTGCTTGTGGAAGAGTAGGTCATTATGCTGCAAAATGCTCTTATAAGGATAAAGGAAAGGAACCAGTTAGATGGAACAAGAAACAAAGCAAGAAAAGCTACTACACCCATGAAGATAGTGATGGCTTATCAAACAGTGATGAAGATGAACAAGGTAATAAATATAGGTTGTTAATGGCATTTGAAGATGATGATTATGAGGATGCTGTAGATGTGGATAACCTTTATGATGAAATTACTAGACTCAAGAGATGCATAGAAGAAAAGAACATGATTATTGATACTCTACAATTCCAAATTGATGAAAAGGAAAAACATCTTGAAAAATTAGAAGGTGAAATTGTTGGTCTTAGAAAAGAAATTGAGAAAACAAAAACTATTAATCTCAAGTTTGTCAAAGGATCTGAAACTTTGGATGAGATTATTAGTATGCAGCGGTCTCCACTAAATAAGACAGGTTTAAGCTATAATGGAGAAACTTCTCAAGCATCCACTTCAAAAAGTTATCTTGATGCAGCAAGAAGAAATGAGCAAGAGCATAAGGAAGATCATCAGGTAAAGCAGGGACAAATGTCAAGCAGAAACTATCAGGGGCAATCCAGCTTAAGGGTGAACAAAAGCCACAACCAACCACAGGTAAAATCTTCTCAATTTGGTTCAAGAATAGATGAAAATAGAAATTACAATCAGTTGGCTGGTAGATCCAATAATCGCAGAAGCTTCTTCAATGGACAATGCTTTTCTTGCCATAACTTTGGTCACAAAGCAGCTCAATGTGTTGCGTATAAAACAATCATGACTAGGGAAACTCAAAAACAAAGAAGTATGACAGGGATTACAAAAAGGACCTATAACAACTTTTCAGCTCTTGAAAATGAAGTTGAATGTTCTATTTGCAATAATTTTGGACATAAAGACTTTGAATGCAGAAGCAGGTTTCCGGAAAGAAAGGTACAAGAGCAGAAAAAGGAACAAGCCTCAGGCGCCAAAACATGGAGAATAAAGGAACCTCAAACAGAAAGATGTGGGATAGCATTTTATGCAGAAGGACAAGAAAATCTATGGTACATTGACAGTGGATGTTCGAAGCATATGACAGGTGATAAAGAAAAACTTGAGTCTTATTCTAATTTAGAAAAGGGAAAGAAAGTCTCTTTTGGAAATGATACTCCTGCAACTATAAAAGGAAAAGGTATTGCTCCTTTAAAAGAAGATGTTAAGGCTGGAAATGTTTTGTTTGTTGATGGATTGAAGCATAATCTACTAAGTGTCAGCCAGATGTGTGATCAAGAACCGAGGTTATATTCAGATCAAATGGATGCCTTGTTCGTGATCTTGATACAGGTAAAACAGTTCTCAAAGGAAAGAGAACTCCAAATAATCTATACATATTTGATGAAGGACAACAACAATGCTATCTAAGCAAGAATGAAGAGCACTGGTTATGGCATCGAAGGTTGGGACATCTAAGCTTCTCTCAAATAAGGAAAGCTTGCAAATATCAGGCAGTTCGCGATCTTCCAGATATCAAAATTCCTGACAACACCATATGCAGATCATGTCAGTTTGGAAAACAAACCAGAACTAACTTTCCAGAGAAAGAAGGATCAGCCAGCATGCCTCTTGAGCTAGTACATACAGATGTATGTGGACCTTTCAGAAAAAGAACACCTAGAGGAGAGGAATACTTGATATTATTTATTGACGATTTCTCCAGGTTTGTTTGGTTAGGTCTTATGAAGCACAAAGATGAAGCATTCGAAAAATTCAAAACCTTCAAAGCCTTGGCTGAAAATGAATCAGGTCACAAAATTAAGTGCCTCAGATCTGACAGAGGTGGGGAATTTACTTCAAATGAATTTTTCGATTTCTGTGATGAACATGGGATAAGGAGAGAATTCTCTACAGCTAGAACGCCTCAGCAAAATGGAGTTGTTGAAAGAATGAACAGAACAATCCAACAAATGGCTCGTGCTATGCTTGATGAATCAGGAACCCCCGCAACCTTCTGGGGTGAGGCTGCACATACTGCGGTTATTATTCTCAACAAGACAAATGTCCGGGTGAACAGCACTCAAACCCCTCATGAGCTCTGGAGTGGTAAAACTCCTTCGGTAAAGCACTTCAAAATATTTGGGAGCAAATGCTATATCAAGAATACTGAGGAGCAGCTTGGCAAACTTGATCCTAGAGCAGATGAAGGCATTCTTCTTGGCTATTCTCCACATAGCAAAGCATACAAATGCTACAATAAAAGACTTGGCAGAATTGTTGACAGCATTGATGTAGTGGTTGATGAAAAGGGATATATTCCTAGGCAAATACATCGTGAAGACATCGAAGAAGATGAAAGCTACCCTCAAAGACAGAATGATGAAGAAGAAGAACCTCAAGAAGAATCTCAAGAAGAACCTCACGAAGAAGCAGAAGAACGGACAAGAATAGAAGAAAAGACTCCATCCAGATATGTTTAGAAGAACCATCCAGAATCTCAGATCATGGGACAAAAAGAAGCAGGTATACAAACTAGAAGAACAGTTGCAGAAGCTTCAAGCTATTTGGCATTACTTTCCTCCACCGAACCACAAAATGTGAAAGAGGCATGCAAAGATGAATGTTGGGTGAAAGCAATGGATGAAGAACTTGAGCAAATCGAAAAGAACAATACTTGGGAGCTGGTTCCTAGACCAAAGGATAAGAATGTTATCGGAACAAAATGGGTGTTCAAAAATAAATTGAATGAAAATGGAGAAGTAATTAGAAACAAAGCCAGACTTGTTTGTAAAGGGTATGCACAGCAAGAAGGAATAGACTTTGAAGAAACTTTTGCTCCTGTTGCAAGACTTGAGGCCATCCGAATGTTTCTTGCTCTCTCAAGTTGTCAGAACTTCAAAGTATTTCAAATGGATGTGAAATCAGCTTTTCTGAATGGAGACTTGGATGAAGAAGTGTACATTGAACAGCCAGATGGTTTCATTCTTGGAAACGATCCAAATCTTGTATGCCGATTAAAAAAGGCTCTCTATGGTCTCAAACAAGCTCCAAGGGCTTGGTACTACCGGTTGGACAAATATCTTCATCAACAAGGTTTCTCAAAAGGTTCAGCAGATAGCAATCTTTATATAAAAGTTGAAAATGACAAATTACTAATACTTGTTGTGTATGTAGATGACATTATTTTTGGCAGTAATGAAGAAGCTATGAGTCAAAGCTTTGCCTCAGTCATGCAGAAAGAATTTGAGATGTCCTTGCTAGGAGAACTGACATACTTTCTTGGTTTGCAAATCCAACAAAAGAAAGGAGGAATCCTTTTATCTCAAACCAAGTATCTCAAGCAGATTTTGAAGAAATATGGCATGGAAGATGCAAAACCAGTATGTACACCCATGGTCACAGGATGTAGTCTCAGTGCAAATGACGAATCTGCAGCAGTTCATCAACCAACCTACAGATCTATGATTGGAAGTCTACTATATTTGACAGGTACCCGACCAGACATCATGCATGCAGTTGGAATAGTTGGAAGGTTTCAGGCAAATCCAAAGGAGACTCATCTTCAAGCAGTAAAGAGAATCTTCAAATATCTTCAAGGGACTCAAAATTATGGCCTATGGTATCCTAGAGATACAGATCTCACTCTTCATGCTTATACAGATGCAGATTGGGCCGGAAGCGTGGATGACAGGAAAAGCACAAGTGGTGGTGCATTCTTTATGGGTTCTAGACTGGTATCTTGGTTCAGCAAGAAACAGAGTTCAATTGCCTTGTCTACAGCTGAAGCGGAATATGTTGCGGCTGCATCTTGTTGCACCCAACTTCTTTGGATGATGCAGACTTTGCAGGATTATCAAATAACTTGTACACCTCCTATTCCTATCTTATGTGACAACACAAGTGCAATCAGCATCTCAAAGAATCCGGTTATGCATTCAAAAACCAAGCACATACCAATCAAGTACCATTTTCTCCGGGAACAAGTACTTGAACAGAAGGTCAAGTTGGAGTATGTTCCTTCTAAGGAACAAGTTGCTGATATTTTCACCAAACCGTTGCCCAGGGACACTTTTGAATACCTCAGGCAAAAGCTGGGGGTTGTTGATGCATCATCTCACTGTTGACCATCTTCCTATTGATGGTATAGGCTCAGGGGGAGCACATAATGCATTGTTGGCATTATGGAGAAGGAGATCTTGGAAATAGCTGCAATATGTCTCTGTCTTCTTCATGATGGATTTCTGGTTACAATTCTGGAGAAGCATGAGCATAGGGGGAGCATACCCTTTGCTCTTGATGTCAAAGGGGGAGAATGATGAAGCTGGAAGTTTATGTGGTTGCCATCAAGTCCAAAGGGGGAGTTTGTTGACATTATGATTCAGGTGTTGTACTTGATGGCAAACGCCTTCAGGTGGTAAATCAAGAAGGACGCAGGAAATTTTGTTCAGCAAGCGCGTCCCCGCAGGTATTCCATACAGAACCCGCGTCTAGGGACGCCGGCCAGCCGTTCAGAAGGTGCGTCCGCCCAGTGCACACATTTCAAGGTAGAGAAAAGCTCGTGGGGGCTTCTTGTGTGGTATCTAGCCGACGGTTGCGTGTTTCTCTGGTGTCGGCTCGTGGTATTGTTCCACGCTTTGGGGAGAAGCTTGCCTATATAAAGCAAAGGAGTTCATTTGGATTAAGTATTATCATGGTTGAATATCTTTTGGTGAGATCTAGTCCAGATCTATGAAGGCGAATCTTCTAATGGACTGTGATCTCTATGGCGCATGATCAGATCTGTGGATCTGAGTGTTTGGGTTGGTTCTGAAGTCCTCATATCTTTTATATCTGAAGGGACGCAGGTTCAGTGAAGGGAAAGTGCGCCGGGACGCAGTACAGTAAATTCTCAGGTGCGTCTCTGAGGCAAAGGACGCGGCGCGACTGTGTTATTGGGTGCGTCTCTGAAGAAAAAGACGCGGCGCGATAGTATTTCTGAGTGCGCCGGTCGCAGCAAACCATAGAGGAACAGTGCGTCGGCACGCAGAACAGTGGAAGGTAGACTGCGTCCAGTCGCAGGTCACAGAAAGAAAATATGCGTCCCTGTCTTAAGATGATCTGTTGACTGTATATTTCTGTTCATAAGGTGTTCTGGGTTATTTCTGTAATTACTGATCTGATATCTGTAGTGGACTGTATCTGTTATATACTTGTTGATCATTTGATTCTTCATGAAAAGAAGTAGGGGGTTGTAGCTCCCTTCCAGGAGAAACTGGAAAACGAGAGAGAGTTGTAGCTCTCTGCAGGTTGCAGCCTGCGTGCTGGTAAAGGACTGCACCAGTACAAAATCATTGTAAAAAGAATTTCTTGAAAGAAGATAGAGACATATTGCAGCAGGTGGTTTTCTCCCGCATTGGGTTTCCACCTTACATCTTGTGTTCTTTGGTGTGACTGTCTATTTTCTTTATTCATGCTCATTGTTTTATGGTACTGATATGCAAGAATAATTCAAAAGATCAAATAAGGAAGATTTGGTAAATTGCTTGATAATACTGATTCACCCCCCCCTCTCAGTATTATTTCCAACAAATAGATGGGATAATTGTTAGGCTTATCTTGACTATTGACCATGTACTTCCAGAGTGTTTCCTTATAAAGTCTTCTAGTTTGGACAAACATAGGAATGGTAGCATAAGTCATATCCATCTACAAAGTGCCTTGTAGCTTTCCCCCCCATGATCTAGACAATAGCATCCCATACTTTGGAGGTATGTCTTCTACTACGATGTCCATGACTAGACTCTTAGAAGGTATCTAAACTAGAGTGACACATATATATTTTATCAGAACAAGACATCTAACTTTATTTGAATCAAAAGAGTACAAGTCTTTGTATGGTGTGGTGATGTCTAACCTTAATTTCTCCATGATAGCTCTGAGCATCAAATTTTGAGATGCTCAAGAGTAAAGCATTGAATTATGTAGGATTTTATCATGGATATTCAGGCTTATGTAGAAAGGCGGAACAATCCCATCTTGAGGCTTACCCTCAACTTTGGGTCCAAACAAGAGTTCAGGATGGTCATCAGTCAAATTGACTGTGTTTGACCCTTCTCCTATTTTAAGGCTTTCATGACTTGAGTCTTGTACACATTCTTGGTAATCAATTATGTTAAAGGAATGGGGATCTTTAGCTTAGTCAATTCAATTTCCATATTAAAAGAGGTCTGAGATCTGCCACTTTCCTTGACATTTACATCAGGGTTTTTAGAAATTTCTTTTTGAGAATTAGGTTTTGGTTGACTAGAGGAAGCGCTATCACGTTGAGTTTTACTAGAAGAAGTTCCAATAGAATTTTTTCTTCTTCAGTTGTATTGTTTATACACCTCCATATGGGAGCTCTTCTGGTTAATAGAGAAAAAATTGGTCTTGCTCTTCTTTGGTCAGGAATATGTGATCTATCTCACATTATTCAAATATATTTATTTGATTTTCTTCTATTTCTTTAGACAATTCAACTTGTTCATCATTATAATTTTCCTGAAATGGAGGTCTCAGTTGTTGCTGATCACCACAACCTTTCTGTTCCCTTTGTTTAATTTGTGGTGGGTTTCTCCTAAAGATGGAGTTTCAATTTTGAGGTCCTCCCTGGAGATCTCTAGGAGCTGTCCTATCTACCACTGTCATCCTCTCCATCTTTATTTCCATAGTTTTAACTAGATTATCTAGTTTCGAATCTAATGAAGAGGTAGGTTCCTCCTTGATAGTGACCCTTCTTTATCTTTTTAATTTAGCTCTTTTGGATAATAAATTACCCTCTACCTTAACAAAATTTCTTTGCATCTCTTCCAGAGTGGTTGGGTCTCTTTCTCTTAACTGATAGGCCATGTCTACATTAAATCCTTCTAGGAAACGAATAAGGGATAATCATGGTAGGGGTTTTATAGTAGTTAGAATGGCATTATAGACACGGTTAAACCTAGCACAATAATCTTCAACAACCTCATTTGGAGCCCTCTTTAAGTTTTTGTATTAATTTATAATTTGAAGGGTATTCTTTTTAGTTTCCCATCTAGTAAGAAAATTTTGCTAAAACTTAGGTAAATTAACTATGCTCCCCGCTGGTAATTCCCTATACCACTTCTTAACTTCTCTCGTTAAACTTTGAGCAAACAACCTAATTTTAACATCATCATCATTGACTTCCTCTAAATCAGAGAAGTCATGCATTCTATCAATGTGTAGTTGTACTATCATGGGACCTATACCATCGAATTGTGGCAATTTTGGAGCATAGTTTTGTGGCATAGCATTTAAAGGTTCTTGCAATGCCAAATGAGCATATCTGCCTACCATGGCTGGTATGTGAGGTACAAATTGAACTACAACATGTATGGGTATGGAAGGTATGAAAGAAGGTGTAATAATAGTTTTTTGTGTAGATGTAGGGATGGTATGGATTGAAGATGAAATTGGTTTAGTGGGAGGGATTGAGGGTAAAATAGTTGGGATTATAATGGGAGTAATCACTAGAGAGGTAGTGGAAGTGAAATAAAATCCTAGGGGAACATAAACATCGGGAGTTTGGAAAAGAGTGGTATGACCAAGGGAAGTTTTCATTGGGGTAAATTTTTTTGGAGAATTATTAAGTGGTTCTGGGGATGAATAAGTGAAGGAAGAGGATGTAATTTTAGGTGACTCACATGTTGTTTGTATGGCATGAGCTAGTTCAGATACTAGTTTCTCAAGTTTTTCAAATTGTTTAATGGTATCATCGTCGGGATCAGATTTATCATCTTGGGGTTTTAAAATGTGAGGTTTGAATATATTATCATCAAGCATTGTTTGAGGTATCCAAGTATCTGACTTGGTTCTAAAAAAACTTTGCTCAAAAGATAGATCCTACCCAATGTCAACTTCATCTAAATTACCAAAACCTACAGGGAGAGATTGAGCTTTAGATGGAGGGTTGTTACTTCCCTCGATTTCAGTTGGGATTTTCCTTCTAAGGATCATTTCAGGGTTGTCTACAATCTGTGTGGGATTGGGATCTAGGTTGGCTCTAGTATGTATTCTTTTGGGATCCAAATATATTACAAAATATGTGCAGTTATCAAACTTTATACAATATTATGAATAACAAACAATCGTAGGTTAGATTTTAGAAATGGAAATTTTAAGCACTCACATGATTTTTACTTTTTTGGTAAACTTAAATATGAATCAAATTTTTTTGTTCCCTGGTATGGTCGCCAAAATGTTAGCACTCTGTATTTCCTAAGACTGTGAAAGAAATACAAAGGTAACCACAAAACCACTTTGGAAGTTGGGATCTAGCCCTATCAGCTTCAGAAAGGGATCTCTCTTTCAAATTTAGATTTGTTTATATTGAGATATTAGGCTAATTATGAAAGTTCAATGATTATTTTTAGATTTGGTTTGGTTGTTTGGTTGATAATGTAACAATACACCATTGGGTAATGGAGTCAATATACTTCAAATGGATCGATTTCAGCATTTAGAGATAGATCTAACAGGGAAAGGTAGGAAGATTTCTCGGATCATAAATGTTTAATGAGATTGAAAAAGAAGAAATGATTAAGATTCCATTAAGAAGAGAGTATTTAAGAATTCTATTTCTTAACTTTAGTAGAAAACAATGATATTGTTTTAAGCCAGAAACATGGTGCTATTGAAATGAATCCTAAACTTAATTTTATTTAAAACAAGAGAGAAAAGAAACACATATGAAAAATAGAGAAAACACAATGAAATAAGAGAGTATCGCTTCACCAAAAAATATCACACAAGAATCCTGAAAAAGCTTATGTATTACTGAAATCTATCCACTGGAACTCGGTGGAATATATTTACATCAATGGCCCTTTATTTACATAAACGTCAACCTATACTACTTCAAATTATGAAGTACTTATAGAAAAAATAATTACAAAATATATTGATGTCAAAAGATCAATACATAATCCTAAAATATCTAACACATATTACATAAATAGTACAAAAAGTTAGGAATTCAGAACTGCTAGAGCTGTTGGCACTATTTTCGAGGATGGATGTTGATAACTGGTCCCAAAAAGGTGTTGCCATGTCTGAGATGGAAAATGTTTCACTCAAGTAATACACACAAGTGATCCCATCGTTCTTCACTCCTGATAAAAAGTTTTATTAGCTTTCTATATGTTTCATCAACTTTGGTATATCTCTCGAAGATAGGTTTGTTGATGAAATTATTTTTAATCTCATGTTTAATGGTGAGATCAAAATCTAAAACCTCCAGGAAATATTTTCCTATCATACTTCCTGTTACCCCTGCAAACTTGGATTTATATTTGGAAATAGTGTAAAGTTTTTTACTGTGGTCACTCAAACTGATTAACCTGTCATTTAGTGCTACCAAACTTGATAGACCTCTCTGATTCAGTAGATTAAACCTGGTATGAAATCTTTGGATAGTAGTTTCTAGAGTCTAGCATTTGTTCTCTAATTGAACCATCCGGTTTCTCTTCTGTAAAAACCTCTTGATTTCTAAGATGATTTTAGTCCTGTCTTCAATCTATACCTCCGCTAATTCTTCTTTGGTCTTAGAATTTAAGATTTTGATCAATGCTGCTCCTTTAGTTGGCTTGTCTCTCAATACTTCCCTCATTTGTTCTATCAATGTTTTTTACCTCTATATCAACTCTTCTTGCTCAAAAATGATTTGGATTGATGGCCAAATCTCAGTTATAGCTTCATTGATATACTCCATATGTTTTCTTTAGCCTGTGCTAGATTTTGAGCCATTATCGACTCTCTCTCTAAAAACTATATTCTTTGAACAAGACTGTGAGATTTTGTAATTATGCTATATATGAGTTATCATTCTTCAACTTCTATTCCTGTAAATTCTTCAATTGTTCCTTCAACTTCTCAATCTCCTATCCCTGAATGGACATCTCCTGCATGGGTTTAACCAATTTAGTGGTTGAATATGAAGTTGATGTTTGTGTTGTTGTTGGTTTTAAAGCTTATGTTGCTCCTACAATTGCAATTGGTACTGATGTAAGTGGAACAATGGCTAGTTGTGAGGACTGCTTCTTCTCTTCGAGTAATTTTTCTAGTTCTACCTCCATCTCTTTGATCTGGACATTCCATTCAATTACTATCTTGAACATGTCTTCCTTTTGATTTTCCAGTTCTCCCATCTGCTTGGTCTTTGGATCCTCTATAGATGGCATCTTGAGCTGCTTCCTCAAAGCTGCTATATAGACATTCTTTTCCTTTACAATCTCCTCTACTTCCTTTACATCACTAGGGTCATAACCTAGCTTGATGACTAAGTCCTCTAATGACTTAATTCTGGTATCTTTTGCCAAATATGGAATTTTCTTTAGCTTCAATTGTAAGTGTATGTTGCTAATGGAGGCCTGCAATTTTGAAGTTGTCATGGCAGTGTTAGTCAATGTAGAATACAACATCTCTCCAGCATTTTTGTGCATGTCCATATTATCAATAAGATGGATTTGATTTGTGTCAAAGGAGAAGATTGTCTGCTTGTATTCTGCTTGTGATTTAGGAAAAGGAGCCCATGCTTGCAAGAATTCCATCTACATTATCCCTTCTTTAGTATCAAAGGCTGATAGAATCCTATGTTGGGAAGAAGCAGTTTGCTTCCAAAACTGAGTGTAAGTGTTGGCCTTCAACATTTAATTCTTCTGTTTTATTACTTTGTACTTAGAAAAAATATTGGGCTTTATTTTTCCTTGAGCCAAATCTATTGTTTGTGTTGAAACTGGAGGATCTTGTGAAGTAGAGGAAGATGTAGAGCATACAAAAATGTCTTCTTGTCTTGTACCTGCAAAAATGTCTTCTGGTGTTGTTGAAACATGTTTACCTAACATGACTATAGTAGTATGTCCTTCTTCATCCTGCATAAAAACTGGTGGTTGATTTCTTTTTAGGCTTCTTTGTATAAGTTAAGAATTGTTTGGCTTCAATTTTTGTCACTTGAGAAGACTCTTCTTCTCTGGGCCTTTTATCATGCTTCTCCTAAGGGACTGGTGTCTGTGAGGTGGCTTAGATAAAATCTACTCCTCATATTCCTGCAAGGTGTTCTCCTCCGATTGATATTTATTCATAAACTTCTCAATTTTAGGCTTGGGAGTATGAGAATAAGGAGTGGTCTTCTGCTCCACTCTCAGGTCGGAAATTATGCCGAAGGGGTCATAGGACCAAGTGAAATTGAAATAAATGTTCATCTGCTTGATAAGTGTATGTGCCTCAGTTCTTGATGCCTGGTTGTTTCATATGAATGGCCCCACTTGTGTTTTGATCTTGAATTGGGCCTTCTTCTTGGCTGAGACAAAATGAAAATCATCCATATTGATCATTTGCATGATATATTCCAATGAGAAAATTCTTATAGAAACATTTCTTGCTAATCTGTATGGTGGAAGATCGCATCCATACACCCTAATTTCTATGTAGTTCTCGTACAAGTACCCGTCTACTATTTTGTCTTGTCACTGAGGTGTAAGGTTATTTGAATCTCATAACCTATTCCACGTTCCAAATTGTTGATTATAAGACACACCACTATATAGATAAATTGATGAATGAAGTCAATGAAGGTGAAGTCACTCAAATTCCTCCTTACTAAAGAGGTCCACTGTATAACTGATTGTGCATTACCTTGATCATCGAATTTCTACAAGGTCGTTGGAAATATGTTTTCTTGATGAAACAAAAGCATGTACACTAACACTAATAAATGTTTAAACATTCCTTCTGTTGTGATCTTGAGGAATTGGTCATGGATGATGTCTGCAAGGAACTAACAGAAAACCTAAAATAGGCTCATCTACCCATTGATCTATGTGGTATCCTTGTAGATGAGACACTCAACATAGAGGCTGGGTATGGTGGATTCTACTTTGGGAGTTGAACATCTTCTGGTAGGAAAATATCAAATATCCTAGCTCTCTGAGGGAAGGTCAACTTCTTGTAGAGTTCCATGAGGGAATCTATAGAAAAGGGGCTCAAAGAGTCATTCTGGGGGATTTACAACATTTGGTTAATGGACTCTGGGGTTATGGTCAGCAGAATGTCACCATTATGGGCCACAATGGATCTTTAGCTAGGAATGTATATGGATTGACACCATATGACAATGTCTGGAAAAGGATGAGTCTGGGGAAACATGGACTATGGAAAGAAAGATTCCTAGGGGTTGATTTCATCACTCTGGTCCAAAAAGGTTTGTTTGAGCCAATTGTTGAGTTTGAACAAGTCAAACTCACAATTGGTCTCTGTAATTTTGTAGTGTTGATCTTACAATGGTATATGGTCTAAGTCAATTGCAGGAGGGATCATTGGATTCTCATTGGTTTTCTTTGACTCTCCCTTAGGTGCCATTCCTCAAAATATCAGGAACAAAGATCAATGTTTTCTCTTTACCCGGGAAAATTTGAATGTCTGATGAGGAATCTAGTCACTGTAACTGGTACGCAGTCGAAAATGGCTAACTAGAATTTGTAGAGGTGACTGAGAAATTGAGCAGATGAGGTGCCAGTTCAAAAATATGTACCTCTTTATTTGAAATGGATGGGGAGCAGAAAGGAGCAACAATGATCAATTTGGGGATTTTTATAGACAAATGGGAGTTTTACATTACTTTTGGTCCGTTATGGAGCAGATCATTTGTGAGGTGGTGTACTTTTGGGACATAATGGGCGTAATGTAACAGGTAGATTATAACGGAACCAGAGCGGGGTGGCCATGTGGTGAAATAGGAGAGGCGGAGGAATGACGTGATAGGCACAAATGAACGTTGGTGGGGAGATGGGCGGATTTCAAATGGGGGGGGTAGGTGGTAAGTAGTTTAGAGTAGGGGGTGAGTGGTGAGAAATGACCCGGGGATAGGAATACCGCTTCCCCCCCCCCCCCACCTTGCTGATAAATATAGAATGGGCAGGGGGTCCAAACTTGTTTCCCCGTCATTGATCCAGGCAGGGTAAATCACAATCATTGTTTTGTGTGCACCATATACCATAAGACGACAAAAACATTGTGTCACTTTTGAATTTATAATAAAAACGAAACATAATATTACATGTTAATTAATCATGTTTAAATTACATGATTAATCTAATTAAATCATGATTAATCTACACTAAAAATAATTAATTTAATCCTAAGAGCGTGTTTTGATTAGCAAGCCCATAATATTTTTCTAAGGTTGCTTCTAACCCATTATAATGCGTATTTAAGCAATTAACCAAGTTTATACACTTTCGTTAATATTCATCTAATCTACCTATTTATTTCAACCAAGATTAAACTTAATGGTTGATTTATTATCTAATCTATGCAACCTTTTTAACTTAGTTTAATCATGATTAAGCAGTATGATTAAACTATGCAATTTATTTCTCTGTGGCATTTAAACAAGTTGCAAACTTTTATTTTCAAAGCTTCTAAAGTAGTTTCAATTCATTTTCTACATTTTTGGTGGTGTTTCAACCTGCTCACATGCATACATTTTTTCATGGGGTTTTTTCAAATTTTCTTTTTATTCTATTTTTTCATTTTCTCATATACATTTTTTTACCCTTTTTTCATCATATATATATATATATATATTGTAAATCATTTGTAGAATACAATATTATTTACAATTTCATCAACTGAAAGGAAATAGCCAATCATCAATTGAAACTATGAATCATAGGACACTAACACTTTCAAATGTTTAAAAGAAATAAGAAGTCATTGAGCTTTGAGTAAAGCATACTTAAGCTTCTTAGGATCCTGCCCAAAGTTCTCAAGTATTTTCCAAGAAACAAGGCTCAATATGCTAGAGCCTATATCATGATTTTGCAGTTTTCATTAGAAGGATCCTTATTAAATAGTGAAACTTCTTTAAGAAGATTGTTTGGTTGTATGTGTTTGCTCTCAATAAAACACAATTGGATTTTTCTAATCTAGTCGTCTATTTGGACACAATAATATGGCACCCTCTGTCTCCTTGCATGTATGATGATGTTGAAGAGTATTTGAATTGGTATGACACTAGAAAGGATGCAAATGAGAAACTCAAAAACATAAATGTACCATTCGTTGGAATCACCTTGCAATGAAGACACATTATTATTGGTGACAATAGTCACTAGGTGGCTGTTGTGATGGAATTGGAAGATAGAGGTGCAAAGGTTGTGCCAATATTTTAACATGGATTAGATTTTTCCACCCTCGTGAAGCGTTTCTTATATGGTCCAATAAAAAATAAATCTCTTGTAGATGTTTCAGTTTCCTTAACTATGTTTATACTTGTGGGTGGACCTGCTAGAGAGGATCATCTTCGCGGTATACAAGCTTTGTCCAATATTGAAGTTACCTACATTGTCGCCTTACCACTAGTGTTCCAGACTATGGATGAATGACTTATAACCACTTTTGGATTGCATCCAATTTAGTTTCCATGGTAGGTTTCTCTTACTAAGCTTGATGGTGGTTTGGAGCCAATTGTTTTTGCAAGCTATGATGCAATAATGGGTAGGTTTCATAGTTTGTATGAACATTTTTTCGACAAGTTCATCATTTAGATAATCTATTAACGATATAATTTATCTAAAATTGTGAACTTTTTTGTGAAATTCAAATTAGAATTACATCAATGTTGGAATCCCAAAATAGGGGTCATGGTACCATACACATATGTAGGATAAAAGTTTCTCTTGAGCCATTGTAGGGTTATTTTGAAGTGACCATAAAAATTTGTTTCTAACTTCTTTATACTGATTTGCAGGCAAGATCAAGTGTTTTGAACAACTTTGGATAAGGGATATCAAGTGGTCTCAGCTAAAGCAAATAAAAAAGGTGATAATTTCAAAATGTCATTTCAATTTGTTTTGCATGTTACAACCTAATTGAGATAAGTGCAGTTAGGTATAACGCCAATATTCACTGATGAAATATATTATTACTTGCATGTTTTTAGGACGATAAGAAAATGACTATATATGTATTTAGCTTCCCACCTCACAAAGCCAAGGTTGGAACTGCAACCTACCTCAATGTATTCTGTTCAATTTTCAGTGTATTACATGAACTAAAGATAGATGGAGATAATGTACAATGTTTTCCAGATACTACTAAATCACTGATTGAAGACACAATTCATGGCAAAGAAGTTATGTTCAATAGCCCAAATATTAATATTTCTTATAAGATGAATATGAGAGAGTACCAATATCTCACACCTTATGCTAAGGATTTGGAAGAAAATTGGGGAAAACCTCTACGAAACCTTAATTATGATGAGGAGAACCTGCTTGTATATGGAAAATAATTTGGCGATGTTTTCATTGGAGTGCAAATAACTTCCAGATATCAAGGAAATCCAATGAGGCTTATTTTTGCAAAACCAGCAAGTCCACACCATGAATTTGTTGCTTATTACTCTGTTTTGGATCAAATATTTCAGGTTGATGATGTCTTTCATGTTGAAACTCATTGATCCTTGGAATTTATGTCTAGCAAGCAAGTAGGTATGAGTGATGTTTGTTACCTAGACAGTTTTGTTACCTATATGGATCCAAAGAAAGTTCTTTGCCATTTTTCATGTGCACTATATTCAGAAGATAAAAGGACTTTGGTGGTGAGGTATTTTCACTTGCAGCTATAGTCATGAGTGATCTTATTAAAAAATATCCAACTTTCTATTTTGTTCTAGATGTTGTTGGTCTGCCTAATTAATTTTTAGATACCATCATGGTTAGTGTCCTCCCTTCTACAAATGAACTAGATTGTATACCACAATGTTTGGATGCTTTACACCTTAATAAACTTGGACTTCAAGCTATTAATGATCATGGGTCTCTAATATGTTTTGTGATTTTTTTTACATCAAAGACCTAGTTACTGGATTTGGTAGGTGACAATCTTGAGTCCTTATCAACTACCTTGGATGAGATTATGTGATATTATTATTCTTTGAGGGGTCTTGGGGTGGATGTATTGATTGAAATGTTAAATACTATTGAAAAACTTGGATCTGGTGATGAAGTGTCTTCCTTGCTGCAAGAATATGACAACTCTTTTGTGCATGTTCCCATGGAAACTGATTTATAACATAAAATATTTAGTTCAATGGATGGAGATGAATCATCAACGGAAACATCTGAGTTGGGGGGGTTGATAATTCTGTTGAAAATTTGTATTCAAACAAAAAATATTTTTTTCTAGATTGTATAAGAAATGCTACACATCTTTGAGAGAATAATTTGCATAACACAGATTCATATGGGGGGTTTTGATAAGAAAAAGTGTATAGAGGTTATGCTACAACTATTTGGTTTACCCTTATTACATTTATCATTTGTAGGTGGCCAACATATTTTTATTTCATTTAAGAATTTTCACCGTAGCACTCATCTCCTCTCACAAGGCTTGTTTATACTAATCTTAGACAACACATAAAAACTGGAATTGAATTCATGGATTTGTTGGTCGGAACAAAGTTGGAAGATATTGAGGTAGCACAACACATGATAATTTTGAGATGCCTTTCAAGTCTAGATGGTGTTTATCCTTTTCAACACATCTACTAAAAATCACAACAACAATGATGCCTAAAAATGCTTCCGGGGAAGCAAATACTGAAGGATGTAGGGAGGGTGTACAAAGAAATATTTTTGCAGATATCTCTTGTTAGTGATTCAAAAGTAGATGAAAATAAATAGGTTTAATAATCACCTGCAACTAGAAATTTTTAATGCCCCACTTAAATCTGATCGTGCCAATTTTGTTAATGTTTACATTATCTGAAAATATTGAGAAATATTGGTCTAATATAAAATTCATGATTTCCATTACTCAAATTCCCCACTTACTTTCTCAAATTGAACCTTAGGTAGGATATGGTCTCCTTCCATTATTTCAAATAATATATGTATTCATCTCACATTCCCTAATATACCCTCACATTTACTAAGGAGAAGGCATGGTCCTCTCCATGTAAGTACATCTCACATTCCCCAATGTACCCTCACATTTACTTGGGAGAAAACATGGTCCTCTCCAACTCATTATCAATATATATATATATATATATTCATTTCACATTCCCCAATGTACCCTCACATTTATTAAGGAGAAGACATGGTCCTCTCCATGTAAGCAAATCTCACATTCCCAATGTACCCTCACATTTACTTGGGAGAAGACATGGTCCTCTCCAACTCATTATCAATATATATATTCATTTCACATTCCCCAATGTACCCTGACATTTACTTGAGAGAAGACATGGTCCTCTCCAACTTATTATCAATATATATATATATATATATATATATATATATATATATATATATATTCATTTCACATTCCTCAATGTACCCTCACATTTACTAGGGAGAAGAAATCGTCCCCTCCAACTCATTATAGATATATATATATATATATATATATATATATATATATATTTCACATTCCCCAATGTACCCTCACATTTACTAGGGAGAAGACATGGTCCTATCCATGTAATTACATCTCACATTCCTCAATGTACCCTCACATTTACTTGGGAGAAAACATAGTACTTTCCATTTAATTATCAATATATATATTCATCTCACATTCCCAAATGTACTTTTCAGATTTACTTGGGAGAAGACATGGTCCTTTCCCATTAAATTCCCAATTTTATATTCATGTCACATTTCCAAATGTACTCCGAGCTTTACTTAGGAGAATAGAAGTCAACTATAAGAATGTGTGAGAAGTTAATGACATTAATGAAAGGTGGTTGAGATGGAGAAGGGAAGGAGGGTATAAAAAGGGAAGGGGGAGGGGAAAAAATGGGAGGTGGGGTCTTGCTTATGATTGTGGGGTTGGTTGTGATTGTTTGGACTTGTTGTGGTTTTGGAGACCTTAGGAATCTCTAGAGGTTTCTTGGGTTGTTGAAAGGTGGGAAGTATTGTTATCTTGGTATGAATCATTCATCGTGGACACACACACCCTACATCTGGTTGGACTTGGGCTCGGAGGGCTAGGGAACCTGTGGAGGTTTCCTCGGCTAGGGATTATTTCCTAGTTGGCTGAGAGGTAAATCCAGTTGGGTCCATTAAGAGGAGCGTTTAGTAGGAGCAGTAGGACAAAGGTATCTCCATCAGCCATGGGTACACGTATTCCCCCATAGACTACTCTTGTAAATTTTATTAGAATGAAATATTCACCCTAAATTATGCTCATTAGAATGAAATGATAGAATTGTATTTGTTTAAAATCTGTGTAAGTTAGTTATCACCTCTGATCGCATTTAATTTAAGAAGAAAGTAGATTTGCTAGAAGACCCTAGGATAGGGCCTTACACATGGTATCATAGCCGAGTTTCAACTCTGAGACCTAATAGTGGCCCTCCTTCATCTAAGCAGCCGTGAGCTATTAAAATGTCCCATATTCTACTTAATGCCTATAAGAATCAATTGATTACCATACTTCACCACACTCCAATGAAAACAATGGACGATGAGGACTTCCCACCATCTTGTCCATTCCATCCAAAAGACTAGGGGTCTACATTATGGTTTGAAGATGTGATAATTTCTTCATGGATAATACAAAAACCAGTTCTTTGTGGTTGCCATAGACAATCACCACTGCACATAAAGGAAAAATTCCCTAACATTCCGATATGAACTAATCACCTTCTTGTTTATGAAGTCATTGAACATAAAATTGTGAGAAACAGGGATTACGTGATAAAGAAAATGCATTACAGCTATTGTTCTTCAACACTACAAAATCCATGAAAAGTTGTGGTCTCCATGGAAACTGTATCTTTGGATCATACACAAAATATTAATCATTTGAGTGGTTATTGATGTCGAGAATAGACATCATCCTCTGCTAAAAGGAAATCCCAAGAACTTGAAGCTATTTTAGCCATAAATACAACTAAATAAATTGCAATAATACTTGTTTTTTTTCCAGCAACAAAATATGCACACATTCAGTAAAGTCTCGTTAAAGTCTCGTTTCAAGAATGAGTGTGTAATGGCTATACTCGTGCGACTGCATGGCAAAGGGGGACTGAATCTCCTTTCCACAGGGTCAATATCCTTTATATCTATGATAACTTTGTAATGCTTCCGAGCTTATACCTTGGGATTTCAGATGAACTAGCCGATACACATTTCCCCTTTCTCAGGCATTTCTAGAAAGTTTCCCAATTACTTCCAGATAAGTAGAGAAAATGTTCTTTACAGAGGCATACATGGTCAAATAAAACTTAAGACACAATTCAACCCTGTACTTGAACTGGATATGGTCAACTGCGTTCAATTTCTAACAGGCAAGGAGCAATTCTATATTAATGGATACTTCTAAAAAAATAACAGGGCTGCTACTGAAACAGAATTGAGGCAAGCCAAATGATTACATGCATTTATTTCATGTAGCAAATTAT
Organism: Pinus tabuliformis; assembly: GCA_031772625.1. NCBI lineage: Eukaryota > Viridiplantae > Streptophyta > Pinopsida > Pinales > Pinaceae > Pinus > Pinus tabuliformis. Next base: position 283,974,632 of record CM062804.1, on the reverse strand, counting down.
GCTCTCAACCCTTAATCATTGAGCACAGATCTATAATCATAAATTAATACCCAGTGCAAGATTGAATAGCCCGAGGGGAGATGATGTTCAGCTACTAAAAATTTTTTACCCTCTTACAAAAAAATAAAATCTTAATGTCAACATAATCAGAAGGGATATCTTAGAGAACGAAAACCACATTTGAGGATATTGAATGCTGCCTGTTTTCATTCTGCGAAGACGGTAAAATTACTGCTGACAGAATTATAGATCACGATGCCCAAATAAGTTAGTGAATTTCTTGAGTGCCGTGTTAAGTACAGGAATGTTCTTATGGGCATCATTCGTTAGACAAGATGCAGGTTTTAACTTGCCCCTAGGTAAAAATCAGCTTTTGCACTCAGGATTTGCACCATCCAGGGGCAGCCTGAAGGTCCTGCTGATTAAGTCATGATCCAGGAATACAACAATGACAGTTATGTCATCATGGAAATGGCGCCTAACTCCTCGTTCATTTCTTTTTGAGGTCTGAATATCGCATTTCTCGTTTCCTTGAATATCGCATTTCTCGTTTCCTTGCGGCCTCTTGCAGAGCATCCTTAATTAGTCTCTTGGCACTTCCCTACATAACAATGTATCATCACACACAGAATTTAGTTCTTGGAAGAATTTCTTTTTTGCTATGATATATTTTCCACAGATAATCCATGAAGAAACTGAATCTCCTGAGATTGGCCATCCGTACCAAATCAAAATAGGTAGCATGCTCAATGATCATTAGGAAGACTATTTGCAGATCAGAAGCAAAGCTAGTCTTTGAATATCTTCAAGAAAATTTCCATAGGAAATAAGAAAGAGCAGTAGAAATAAAATCGGAATCATTTTCACCAGAAGGAACATTTAAAATTCTGTATGTAGAAATGATAGATCTCCCAAGGTCTAGATGTGACGAAGGAAAAGGAAATACTTAGAATTTCAAGATATTCAGTATAAATACAAAAAAATATATACGCAGACAATACCCATGATCTCTGTTTACATAATCCATACTAAAATTCATACAGTAAATACTAAGCACCATCATTTCACACAAACATCAGAAAATCCCTGCAACATAACCTTCCCAAATGCAAATAGTTATCATTGCCGTGTATTCAAAATCATGATTCTTCACGTATCACTTCCTCTTCTTGCCCCTTTGAACAATAGACAAGTCCAAGCCAAAGGCCTTTCTACAAAAGACAATGGCGAAGAACTAACTCTCGATCCAAGAGCTATAATTCAAAGGACACGGCTTTAGAATTGTGCCAACATATAACCAAATTAAAGTACCTGAAACTAGAGGTATGAAAGCGCGAACGAAAATATATATGGCTCATGCATCCATGAATTATCCAAACTGAATAACAAAAATGCAAAATTATTAAAATTTTCAAATAGAACTTAGTAGTATTTGCAAGGATCTTGAAAATTAGAACCAGTATGGGCTTCCACAACATTAAAAATGTCATCAAGAAGATAAATATATGTATCCTTGTAAACAGCTCGTAATAGTTGAATTCGTTGTTTCTGTCCACCACTAACGTTGATCCTCGCTCCCCAATTTAAGTCTGGTCTCCAAATTCCATCGTTTCTAAATCCTTTCGCAGTGCACACACCCGAATTGTATTCTGGTACTGGCCATAGTCCATGGGCAATCCAAATATAATGATTTCTTCTATTGTCCCATTCTGTATCCATGATGTTTGTGCCACATAACCTGTGCTACCACTGATCTTTACCACACCAGAAAGTTTTGGAATCTCCCTAAGAATGGATGACAGCAAAGAGGACTTCCCGGATCCAACTGTGACAACAATCGCCACCAAAGATCCACTTCGAACCTCAAGGTTGATATTCTGAAAAATGGATTTGGATTACTCTTCATCCCAAAAAAAAAGGTACCATTTTCAACTGCAACAGCAATCTCTTTGCCTGGCAGTAATCTTTCAACTGCCTCAGGATCAAGCTCCTTGCTGGTCATATACCTGTCAAGTCTATCCAAGGACACCACTGCTTGTGAAAGAGATATTAAAGTTGGAGGAAATTTCCTAATGGGTTCTTGAAGAATTTTGAAAATGGATGTTGCAGTGAACACCTTCCCTGCTGTAAGTTTTGCTCCTACAAAAATGCATGTAGTAAATGTCACTACTGAAATAAGTGAATTGTGCTCCATAGAGTAATTATATTCAATGAAACAGAATACATAAATTTGTAGAGCCATTCATATTCGGAATTCCTAAAAGACTGTACACGTGTTTGGAAATGGTCTTCCCATGCCTGAAGTTTGATAACCCTCATATAATTCAAAAACTCATCAGTTGCCTTCATACGAAGATCACGCATTTTCATTAATTGAAATTGATATCTCCTATTTCTCTTGGATCGCCAAGCTATAATGCCCATTATCAGTGCCATGCAAACAAAACCAGACAACACAGAAATGCCCAAAACCCCAAACAGTATTGATAAAGAAACCCCAACTTGCAGAGGCATCATTCAGATGTAATGAAGTTGCAACATCATATCCGAAAGCTAGTGATCATCCACAGGCATGTAATTTACAATCTGTCCAACACCATGAGCTTGCCTAGCAGAGCTAGACAATCTTAAACCCTTTCTGTATAAAGTCGTGATTAGACTAGACCTTATCAGCATCCCCAACTTCTGACATTGAAAATCATACTGATGGGAACAAAGAACCTTAATGGATTTTGCTGAAAGAAGTATCAATACAAGAACATAGCCTTCATAAGGAAAGCTCTGATCTCCAGATGTAAAATCAATAAATTTTGTACCAAAACTGGGCCAATATACATCACACACAGTTTTCAAAGGGCCAGTAATGCAGCAAGTGCAAGATTTGGCCAAAAGCATCGAAGAAATGTAAGGCGTACAGGGTGTTGGTGTTCCACCATGTCATTAGGCCAGTTTGGTTCAAAAAGCTCAAAGATATTTTCAGCGCTATCACCAGGTGCCAGTGAAGGAACATCTGTCAATTGCAAAGCATTTCTGTAACCTTTGCTCAATACAGGATTCAGCCATGACCATGTAGCCCTTGACAGAATACCTTCTGTAGCATAAGGGGTTATTAATTGTTTCTCAGTGCCAGGATTCAGAGTGCTACCATCCAGAAGAGGTTCGCGTAATTTTACTTCTGTTTCTTCAACAATGGTGATGCCTGTAGTTCCTTTGAGGGCTAATGCCAGCAGAAATCCACTGGCAGGGAACATTATCAATGCAAAAAAGGTCATCAAGAGGGAGAATACTATATGGATTAGGAGTTGTGGACGTGAACCTGATGATTGCAGATATCAAGAATAGTGTATTCAGAATGAAATTTGTAAGCCACCAGAGACGTAGAGACTTTGGATGTGCTGTAGCTTTAAATTTCTTTTCATGTCCAACTATTGCCCCAAATACAATCCATGAAAGTGCTTGGACTAGTGTGTATATTACCTCATGGATAGCCCATTTCGTTCCAAGGCCTAGTCTTCCAAATCTCCAAATGCAGAGACCAACATGCAGTAAACTTACAATTCCTGTGACAACTAAAGTTGCTCTGAATTTGAGACTAACTTTGAGGCTCTGGCGCTGGCCCTGGAGATTGGTGTTATTAGGGAGTGATTTTTTCCCCTGATGATATCTTTCGTGAACACAGGAATTTGTTCACCAAGAATGACAGATAAATCAATAAGAAATCAATGTTGACGAGGATGACAATTTCGCGTTGGGGACATGGAGCCAGCAGCACATATCTGAGCCACCCTAACAATTCTGAAAGAAAATACTCGTTGCCCGATGATTTTTTTTATAACCACTATAAGAATCTGAGCTGATCCATGCCATTGAGGCTGATGTAAAGAAGCTTTCTGATCTGGTAATTTCCGTCTTGTAACTCGTTTCTCTGAATAAGTTAGTGCAAACTCCACGTTGTAATAGTTGACTGCGGAATCATGTACACGTTGTAATAGAATTGGCCTTTTGTTTTGTTTCAGGACAAACCGGTGACCTTTCTATCACACAGCTAGATAACCTGAGATCAAACCAAATATCTTGGCAAGCATTGTTAGCACCAGCACAAGTTCTACATTTGCCCCAGCCTCCCAGCTGCGACTATAACAAGCCTAACCTTGTTTACAGCTTGCTCTTTGACCTCCGAAACTGTTAAGCCAATTGTCTAGCATAAGGCAAAATCCATTAACCAACAAATATTCTCCCAAAGTGCTTCTAGTTATGCCTCTTGAATTACATTAAAACCCATGGTTCAGTTTGCATAGTTATAGTTAAATGGCAGCCATACCTAAAGTTTCCACAACAACATTGCATTGCTTATTATATGTTGAATTAAAAAAAGTCACAATCTAAAATAACGGGAACCAATTGCCATGTCCATGTTATAATTTTTCTGGTAGTGCTTGATGATCTGGGCAAAACAAATTCTTTATGTAATGTCCATGTTATAATTTTTCTCGTAGTGCTTGATGATCTGGGCAAAACAAATTCTTTATGTAGGAAATAATGCTGTCAATATAAAGTTTTTGAATGACAACATATATTTCTTTGAGAGAAGTGTTATATTTTCTTTTCGCATCAATTTTGTTAAAATGTGCTACAAGTCTACATGTCCGAGTCTCACTCAATACTAATCCAACTTCTACAGAAGAAGCACGACATAATTGTTTTTCTTTTTTTTTTAATTTTTAATATCACAATAGAAAAACATATTGTTATAAGCTTTGGAATGTTCAAAAAGGATAACTAGAAGTATAGACTATTTAGTTTTGCTATTGGTGATCATCATTCATCATCAGAGTAAACTAGATAATGTCAAATTCTGGATCTAAGTAATAGGAACAAAATGTGGATTGTTGTCATTTGTTTCCATGGATATTTTGATTCGACCAACCTTTGGCTGACCTTGCAGCCATTACAAATGTTCAAAGGGATTTATTGAACCTTCCCTAGAACTTTTATAAATTATACTCATTTCAAAACAACCAATGCAATGAATATTTTCAACGAAAGCCCTCTTTTGCAAACTATTTTGGAATTGTACTTTCTTTCCAGAATGTGTTAGTGTAATATGCAATATCCTTTAGAGAGCCTAAACATTTTTTTTGGATGGTTTAATTGGGAAGTACTACCTGTGGGTGTATTCAAGTTTTATTGTGCAATTAATGATAGAGATGACTCTTGATATATCTTTTGGAGAAGGCTTACTAATGTTTCTTTTCTCAAGCATAGGGATACAAAGCTAGCGAATATATGTTTATCTATTTATTATGAGTGAAGGAGACTAGTAACATAAGTAATCCATATTTTAATTTATAGGTATGGGAGGATTATTTAGTTGCATTTGCAACAAAATATTGTTAGTAGTTATGAAATGTCGTTTTTATGAGGTCTTTATAGTAAAGATTGGATTTTTTTTTGAGTAACATTGTTTTATACTAGCTAGTATGTATTTATCAATCTTTATACATTGAAGAAGATAAGTAATATAAGCAATCTATATTTTGTTTTGTAAACCATTTTCTGTCTATAAACTGGTAATTGCATAGATTGTATTTACTTATCAAATGAAACTTCTTAACTCTGCTTTACTTTCTAGAATAGGCCATTCAAATATGGCCTTGATTTTCTTGGATCTATGCTTAGGGTATCTACTGAAATTGAATTTCAAAGTATTAAAGGTTAGTCTTTTCTTTGCAAGACTCGCTCTTTTCAAGATTGATTATAAAATTATTTTATACAAGTGTTCTAAATATTAATTCATGTTTATCCTAACAATTATTATGATGAAAAAAAACACACACACACACACAACGTGGCCAACTATTCATACAAACCATTCTTGGTTTTGAATCCCGTATTTCACTCATCTCCTTCTCGAATTCAGATTCGGTAATATCCACTTCTCGGATTTTGATCTCTTTCGAGTAAAAAAAACAAGAAACCGTGATAAGGTTTGAATTACATTGACTTTTAACACAATCTAATTATGCTTATTAAGAAGCTATAAGAGATTGAAAATGCATGAGTCGAATATCTGATATTCTCGTCACCTGGAGGACAAACATAAATAAGTAAACAAAATATAGGTTTGATAAATATGCATTTGTCTTTACTGTTATGGATATCATGGTTTATAATTTTGATGAGCATTGATTAGAGATTAATATGCATTAGTTTAAATGTCAAATATTTTCATTGCATAGAAGACTGATATAAGTATGTGTATTGAAACCTATGGATCATAAAAGTATTAGCATGAATGGGATGAGCACTTAAAAGGTTTACAAAATGCACATATGCTTTCTACTCGGACTTGGTTGCCTATTTTGGTTGATGTAACAATCTGAAGAGCACCTGGTAGGTGTGTGCAACTGTTTTATTTTGTTTACAGATTAAATTTGGACAATGTGGTTGTAAAGTAAGCATATTTTGGCTAGATGAGGCAACTCACACATGTTGTCATCCATGGAAAATTTGCAACTAATTGTGGCATTCTAAGTTCTAATTCATGGTTATAAATATGCAAAGAATGTCCATGACTGTAAATGAGTGATATAATTATATATCAGGCCTGTTACTAGTTCAGATTCCTTCTGCTACTTATTTCTTTTCTTATAAAGAAATCGGCCTTGCTCTCAACTTGAAGGCAAGAGTGAGGTTGTTGATACCAGACCAGCCTACAGAGTCACCAACTGTACATGTCTTTCCAATAACATTAGCATCCAATTTCCCCAAGACCTCTATTCATCACGTATCTATATCTATTTTGTTGTTTTATATATGCATGGATGAGAACTATCCCATAGGTTGAAAAGAACTATATGTTAGCCGAGATCTACTCCTCCATTGAGGGAAGGAGAAGACATCTCACGAGAAAGGTATAATGTACATTATTCTACTACGTTTGGTATCTACTTGATATGTACTATTATGACATGATTAAAATGCAAATGAAAGGTGGCAAGACGACCTCACTGGATTATTTGATGACAAGTCCAACCGGCTCTGTAGTGTGGTCCGTATTAGGGTGTTGACCCTAGTTCTGAAGGAGGGGTGGAGGAATTTCCCACCATGTATCCTCTGAAACCTGGAATCGTGAGAGGGCAGTGGTGGACACACTCCCCTAGACGTGTGATGACGATTTCCAGTTACTGCTGGGGAAGTTAGGTCGACATAGTTGATGCTTCCACCATGTTAGTTTTATCAGTGGTTAGTATGGTCGTTGCCACTGATAAAGCAGCAGAGGACAGATAGGGCGGGAATGAAAGTAGGTCAGGATGGATAGGGGGATATAGATCAATTGGAGACTCTTGATGGGAAGTAATGTCATTGTCTGACATATCAAATTTTAATGCTATAACTCTCTCTGATTTTCTATGCTTTCAAACTTCTTACATCTTTTCATTCTAACTTCAGGACGAAGTTTTCCGAAGGAGGGGTGTATGTAATGCCGCACTTAAATCTTATCCTGCAAATTTTGTTAATGTCTGCATTATTTGAAAATATTGAGAAATATTGATCTAATATAAAATTCATGATTTCCATTACTGAAATTCCCCACTTACCTTCTCAAATTGAATCTTAGGTAGGATATGGTCTCCTTCCATTATTTCAAATAATATATGTATTCATCTCACGTTCCCCAATGTACCCTCACATTTACTAGGGAGAAGACATGATCCTCTCCATGTAAGTACATCTCACATTCTCCAATGTACCCTCATATTTACTTGGGAGAAGACATGGTCCTCTCCAACTCATTATCAATATATATATATATATATATATATATATATATATATATATATATATATATATATATATATATATATTCATTTCACATTCCTCAATGTACCCTCACATTTACTAGGGATAAGACATGGTCCTCTCCATGTAAGTACATCTCACATTCCTGAATGTACCCTCACATTTACTTGGGAGAACACATGGTCCTCTCCAACTCGTTATCAATATATATATTCATTTCACATTTCTGAATGTACCCTCACATTTACTTGGGAGAAGACATGGTTCTCTCTAACTCATTATCAATATATATATTCATTTCACATTCCCCATTGTACCCTCACATTTACTAGGAAGAAGAAGTGGTCCTCTCCAACTTATTATGAATATATATATATATATATATATATTTCACATTCCCCAATGTACCCTCACATTTACTTAGGAGAAGACATAGTCCTCTCCATTTAATAATCAATATACATATATTCATCTCACATTCCCAAATGTACTTTTCAGATTTACTTGGGAGAAGACATGGTCCTTTCCCATTAAATTCCAAATTTTATATTCATGTCACATTTCCAAATGTACTCCCAGCTTTACTTGGGAGAAGAGAAGTCAACTGTAAGGATGGGTGAGAAGTTAATGACATTAATGAGAGGTGGTTGAGATGGAGAAGGGAAGGAGGGTATAAAAAGGGAAGGGGGAAGGGAGAAAAGGGGAGGTGGGGTCTTGCTTATGATTGTGGGGTTGGTTGTGATTGTTTGGACTTGTTGTGTTTTTCGAGACCTTAGGAACCTCTGGAGGTTTCTTGGGTTGTTGAAAGGTGGGAAGTATTGTTATCTTCGTCTGGATCGTTCATCCTCGACACGCACACCCTACATCTGGCTGGACTTGGGCTTGGAGGGCTAGGGAACCTATGGAGGTTTCTTGGGCTAGGGATTATTTCCTAGTTGGCTGGGAGTTAAATCCAGTTGGGTCCGTTAAGAGGAACTTTTAGCAGGAGCAGCAGGATAAAGGTATCTCCATCAGCCACCGGTACAGGTATCCCCCCATAGACTACTCTTGTAAATTTTATTAGAAGGAATTATTCACCTTAAATTATGCTTATTAGAATGAAATGATAGAATTGTATTTGTTTAAAATCCATTTAAGTAAGTTATACCCTATGATCACATTTAATTTAAGAATAAAGTAGATCTGCTAGAAGACCCTAGAATAGAGCCTTACAAAATTTGTCCCCAAATGCAGTAGGTATAGAAGGTGGCAGTGACACTAACATAGTTTCATTTGCTCAATAAATTAACCTAGTGTCTATGAGGAATGGACTTTCTTCTCACTAGTCCATTGAACATGAATATATTTCTATTATACAAACAAGACTTCATCGCCATGGAAGAAGTGACCATGGTATCAAAGTGATTTCAAGAATGCACCTTGGTCGGCTTGGGAGACATGCAAATGCATCAGAGGTTGACATCTCAAGCCCAAAAAATTAAAAGGAAGTCACCTGATCTCCTAGACTTTGAGACTATGAATAAGGTTGATTCTACATTGCATTCCTTCTATGTGAATCTTGTGAAGGTTTTGGTAGTACCTAATCAATGTCGTGATGATAAAGGATTTCTTAGTGTATTAGCCAAGAGTGTGGTGGTTTTTCTTGCCAAAAGTTTTCATGACAACATTGATGTGGATGAGAACTATAGCTCGTCTAAGTTTGAGTCCTCACTTTATTCAAAGTGTCTCTACCTAGGGAAGGTTGTGGATGACATGAAAACTAAAAGGAAATGTGCAATATAGCAATGGTGAATTGTTTCTATGCTCATGGTACAATTAAAATTCTTTTGACTACTTTTCAAGCAACGAGTCATTTACAGTGGAAAGTACTATTATGTCACAACGAGGAGTGGAAATAGGAAATGAGTAAGGTATTGAAAATGACAAGCTAGAGCATGTACCTTTGTTGTTAGAGACATTATGAAGCTATTGTAGGCTTCTAGAGTACCTTGTGAATTCTTCTTTTCTATTAACTATGCCCTTTGTATCATAGTTGTTAGTGAAACTAATTGTTGGAGTCTCTATCACTGTTCCAAGGGATCAAAATATTTTTTTCTCCACCCTGTAGGCTCAATTTATTAATATATATCTATCTATCTAGACAAATCCAATGTTTTGTCATTATAGTCCATGTTTGATTACCTATGTTGTTTCCATTATCACCCATGAATACATTGCCATAGGTGATGTTAAAGGAAGCATAAATGATATTCCTAGAAGAACATGTCAACATTTTAGAGGTCATCCACCTGATGAGGCTTCCATTTATATGATGGTTTACATGGGATTTCCAAGGTCTATGGAAGATGATAATTAGTTACTAAAAAAATCACTAAAATTTGCATATAAATGTCTTGTATTACATTCCTAAAACATTTGCTTGCTCAAAATAACAATGAGGTGAAAGAATCATTTTAGTTTATACCTTACCCAACTATTTAATAAAGCATTCAACAGAATGTGACTTAAAAAGGGCATTGGAATCAGGTTTCAGAATATCCTCCCAACCACTGACATATTATTCAAATATACAATTGTCAACCCCTGGCGAAAGAAGTGTCTCCCAATGACTAGATTGTAAGATACTCCATGGATTCTAGAGATTGTTTCCCAATTCCACTCTTCTGGCTTAGGATATTTAACTACAGGCTTGCTTAGAAATTCCATTGAAAGTTGTAAGGGTGTTGCTTATGGTTAAAATATTGTCACTTATGTCCCTTTATGTGGATAACATGGTTCAACATAAAATTACATGTTATATTAAATGAAGAAAAAGTTTTAAGATTAATGACAAACATGCTAGGGAAGTGTAAAGTAAGCAAAAGAAATTTCCATAGATTAGTTTCCATTTAAAGTGAATGGAAACATTGAAATCTTAAAGTGAATGGAAACATTGAAATGATTTGCAAATAACAGACTATGAGTGCTTATATTAGGTTGATTTGTGTACGGAAAATATATACATTATACAACAATGAGGGCATAAAGAAGCTACCTTATTGCATTATAATTATAGGAATTATTTGTAGTATTTTTGCATTTGGCATACCACACATGTCGGCTTTGAATTTGTGGCTTGGTGTTTCAACACTCTATAGTTTCACCTAATTATGAAGATGTTTCTCTCTCCACTACCTTGCAATGACATATTTTTCTGAATTATACTTGAATTTGACTGATAATAACCTGGATTTATATATTTCTTTTAACACCAAATTGACATCACGGTAAACATATGAATGTCCCATTAAATATGACCTAAAGATGATTCAAAGAGTCTCACCTTTATCCTAAGCACATGGCAGAGTAATTTTTGAGGTGTGAAATTTTATTAGAGGCACTGTTTGTTTTTTTCTTTTTGGTTAGAAAAGGGTTTGCTCTTGGTTTTATGTGACTTTCAATTTATCATATGTAGCATGTTGAGAAATGGGAAAGAATAATGCATGACATTTATCTTGCAGAATTTGATGCTAAATGAAAGGATATAGAGTTTAATCAAGCAACAACCTTCTTTGGTAAAGACAAAGGAACATCTTAAAAGTTTCCTAAGAATACACCATATAAAGAATTTGAACATAAGTAATATATGACCTTTTCTTTTGTAGATATGTTCTTTTTTCTACCTAAGATATCACAAGAAGTAAAATATTGATAATGTAGAAATTGTTTGAGGACCTCATTGAGGTCGATTTTTATGATGTCCTACTTGATTGATATCTTCTCATGACAGCAAGGCTTTAAATATGAATTAATATGTTCCTAAAATAGATCAAATCCAAAGTTTATAGATATAAAAGATAAAAACAAATGTCAATGCGTTCATTGGATTGTTACTTGACTCTGGTGTGGGTAGGTTACAGGAAATATGATTGGAAAAAGGATGGGGAGACAAAGAAGAGCATGTCTTGGATATGATTCTTTCACCTCATGGTTATTTTGAACAAGAAAATGTTTTAGGAATTCTAGACAAGAAATTGGTGTACATGTAACCAATTTTTTTATAATTGCAATGAGCATTCCATGATATCCTCTATTTATTGTTTGACTATATTTTGAACATTTTTTTTTTTTTTTTGTCCTTTAACTATAAATTGAAAATATTTGGTATCGTGTCCATTTAAACAACAACCAAAGCTTGAAGATGAAATTAGTATTACATGATATTGATTGAAATCTCTTTAATGGTTTTTTGTTAAAAAAAATTCATGACTATTGGAAAAGTTTACTTTCATGTTGTTATTTGAGCACATGTTGTTTATACCTTGACCAAGTTCATGCATTATAGAATTAAATGTTGTTGTGAATAAAATGACAAGCATTAGACATAACACCTCAGATTATTTGATTTCACAAGTTATATACAGCTCTATCTTTTTAACTTTTCACTTAGTTGACATGATTGGGCCAAAGCTTTCCTAGAAGGTTGAATATTAAGTTACTAAGGTGTTCTTTTCTATACTGATGTTTTATTTCTTTGTTTATATAGGTCATATGGCCACATAGTGGCCACTATTGCCTAACTGAAGAAAACTTGTTCGAGTTTCTTGCTTTTATGGGAAAAAATGGCTTTGACATTGTTGATGTTGAGTTATATGTCGTATAAATATTTACAGTTTACTTTAGTTTATATTCTAGTAATCATGATCTTTCATGTCTTACGCTCTACATTGTATCTTCTTTTTTTTTGTGAAAAGGAACTCAATATTGATCGTAAGAAGAAGGAATTGAAGTAACAAGAGAACAATAATATTGGAGTGAAAATTGGAAGAAGAGAGAGATAAATGAACTCTTCTAGTGATACCCTTAGAGACAATATCTCACATAAGAAACAGATATAAAGACTGATGGTCAAGTGTTCAGAATTGGTTAATTCACCTACAATGCCTTGGCAACACCATGATAATGTTTTGAAGTTATGAAACAACATTTAATGTGTAAATTATAGTCCAACCAATATTAAGATGGAAACTAATATTGCAATACTTGAAATTTCATATAATATAATTTATGTGGTTGAAATTATTTATAGTTGCACTTGATATTGTTTGATATTGTAATTAACATATGTAACTTTGTGTTTTAATCTTAGATGAACATGCACATTGTATGACATTTTTTAAATTTAATCGCAAAATCATACTAATTAATTTATGTTGATAAATAATGAACACATAAAATTAATCTAAAACTACTAAATTATTATTTTATATTGATTAATGATGAACATAAATAAAATGAATATACAACTAAATTAGTCATTTATAATGATTATTAATGAAAGTAAATGAAATGAATATAAACTAATAAATGTGTCATTTATATAATGAATATGAATCTACCAAAAAAAGATAAATGACTACTGAAAATGATAAATTTGTGATTGAAAATGACGACTAAATTTTGCATATATATGACTATTAGTAACTAATATAGTATCTTATAACAAAGCAAAATTTAGTCATATTTCTTTGGTCATTAATTGGTTTCAAACAATGACTAAAATTTGCATATATATGACTATTAGTAGCTAATTTACAATATGTTATAACAAGACCAACATTTGGTCATATTTCTTTGATCATTAATTGATTTTACAAGTGATTATATAGTAATATATTTTGTTGTATATTTGGCCATTAATTGTGGAGATTAATGACTAAATGAATAAATAAATTATAGTCCAAATTTATGACTAAATATACTATAAGATGATAAAATTGAGACAAACAATTAATGACTAAGCTAAAAATGACTAAAAGTTGGTCCCGTTATAGGATACTGTAAATTAGCTACTACGAGTGACCGACTGAAAGGTGGTCATTTATATGCAAATTTTAGACTTTTTTTTTAGAAACTAATTAGCCATTTTGTACTAGTGGGAGAGAGAGAGAGACTAGTAACCTGCTCCCAGGTAAATCCTAACCCTTTAATCTATCACTCAGATCCTATCTCCCAATCCTTAACACCTTATCCCCATTCCTCCTAGCTAAACCTTGAAACCCTAACCCTTAAGCCCTTAACCTCTAACCCCAAAATACTTAACTAATAATCCCCTACCTGGTAATCATGTAAACTATTAACGCCTAATCTAAGCTAACCCCTCAATCCATAATCCTAATCCCTTTAAATTGTAAACCCCTAATTTAAAAAAAAAGAATTACAATATAAAGATATATAGTGAATGACTTACTAAGGGACAATATTCATGCCTTCCTTTAAGGTGTCCAAAATCTCTACAATGTTGTTTAGATATTCTTATTAGAATTCTCCTCCTCTTGTATCCATTTTTCATCATCTATTTTTCCTTACAAATCTTTTAATATTGATTATCTTCAAAAATAAATTGCATCTTAACTATTTGTGATGTATTCTCTAATTCCATTATATACATAAAAAAATTGTCAAATTTCTACCTTCGAAAGATTATGGAGAGACATTGTATAATGCTCAAAAAAATTACCTCCTCCACCATTAGTATTCAAACATTTGTATGTTTGACCTAGTTAGATGTCACGAATCCACCACTTATAGCATGCACATCAGACATCTGACATGTATAGGAATGTATCGAATATCCATTGAGAGCATCAGATATATGACACAATTATACAATTATACATAGTTTCGAATATATGACATTGGTCATGTTTTAACAAAAATAAATTCCAAATAAAATATGATAGTACGAACAATTTGTTGGGTTGTGTTATATTCTTTCCACGACTAGCCCATGTAGTTAACAGGGTGTTAGAAGGGAGGAGGAGCCCCCCTTCATTGCGTCAATTACGTAGTGGGGGAGTCATAGGGGGTTTGAGGGTTAAATTTTGTTTTTGGACCCTATATTAGGTTGGGTGGACCTACCTATGGTTTTGTGCATGATTTTTTCACATATGGTTTTGGACATGATGGCTTTCAGTGCATGGTTTTGGACGCAATGGTTTTCGGTCCATGGTATTTGATGCTTCGGCATGTATAAATATGTATTTTAGAATTGAAAGGACAATAATGAAAAATGAAGCTGGTAGTCCTGGTTTTGGGATCTAGGGGAAAATATCTGTGTATATGTTTTTTATGTGTTATGCTCTCGCATTGTTTTCTTCCTATGTTTTAGAATTCGTATGCAGGTAATTTCTATACGGGGTTAAAATCTACATTTGGTATAAGAGCTATTTTGGCTTCAAGGGGACGCCTTTGTAGCTGAGTGGTTTCGCTCAGGCTCGTGGTAGACCATGTTTAGTGGGAGATCTACAAGATTGATTCTAGTGGTGAAAAAATATGGCGAGCTATGGAAAGATAGAGATCAAGAAATTTAATGGTCCAAGTTTTGAGTTGTGGAAACTCAAGATGGAGGATCTGTTGGTGGATAAAGATCAGTAGATCGTAGTAGATCCAGGTACTAAACCAACGGGAGTGTCTGATGAAGAATGGAATAAGTTGGATCGGAAGGCAAAGAGCACAATATGATTGTGTGTCTCAGATTCATTATTTTTTAATGTATTAGGGGAAGCTACGATGAAGGCTTTGTGGGACGGGTTAAGGAGTTTGTACCAATCTAAGTATCTGGTGAATAAACTATTCCTTCAGAAAAAGATGTATAACCTGAGGATTAAAGATGGAGACTCGGTTACAGAGCATCTGAATGCATTTAATACTATGGCAAGTCAGTTATTGTCTGTTGATATTGAAATTTCAGATGAAGATAACTGCATTAGTTTGTTGTGTTCTCTACCAGATTTGTGGGATAGTTTGGTTATTGCAATAGGTAGCAATGCAACTGCCTTGTAGTTTGATGAAATAGTCTCATCCTTGCTGATACAAGAGATGAGATGGAAAAATATGGAGAGCCAGAATGGTGATACCTTGTTTGTACAAGGACAGTCCCAGAACATAAAAAAAAAAAGTCATCAAATGGGAGATCTAAATCTAGAGGGAGATCTAAATCTCCAGGAAAACGTATTAAGGTGGTGTCTTGGAAACGTGGAAAGGAAGGGAACTACAAAAGGGACTGTAAATCTAAAGCTCCTAATAAAGGAAAGGGATGTGATGGTACTCCTTCTACAGAGGCAAAAACCACCTAAGATGAAGGTGGGGATGTGTACTTGGCTTCTTCAAGTACACATGTTGATCATGAGGCATGGTTGATTGACTCAGGTGCATCCTTTCACTTCACTCCCCATAGAGAATGGTTCTGTGAGTATGAGAAATACGATGGTGGTGATGTCTTCTTAGTGGATGATAGGAAGGCTAGAATCATTGGTTGCAGAAAAGTAAAGTTGAAGTTGCAAGGTGGAAGGGTCAAAACACTTCCTTTTGTTCTGCATATTCTTGCATTAGCTAAAAATCTGATTTTCGTAAGAAAGTTGGATGATGCATGTGTACAAACAGTGTTCGAGAAGGATACCTGCAAGATGGTTCGGGGAGCACTGGTATTGATGCAGGGAGTTCGGATTGGAACTCTGTACAAGTTGTAAGGTAGCATTGTTGTAGATGGGTGCAACAGTTCTGTGGTTCCTGAAAGTGTAGCAGGAAATCTAGTGGTGTCTAGAGAGAAGACCATGTTGTGGCATCAAAGGCTTGGACACATTGGAGAGAAGGGTCTTCGGATACTTCATGGTAAAGGTATGGTAGAAGGTATGAGTAATAGCTCTTTTGATTTTGATTTCTGTGAAAATTGTGTATATGGGAAGCAGAATTGGGTGAGTTTCCCCTCTGGTGGTAAGAGAGCGAAACAGATATTAGATCTCGTGCACAATGATGTGTTTGAACCTGTGAAGGTTCCATCACTGGGTAAGTCAGTGTACTATGTATCATTTATAGATGACTTCTCATGGAATACATGGATATATTTACTTAAGAATAGATATGAAGTCTTTGACAGGTTTAAAGAGTTTAAGGCTTTGGTGGAAAACCAAACAGAGAAGAAGATAAAGGTGCTGAGGACAGATAGTGGAGGAGAGTTTTGCAGTAATGAATTTGAACAATTATGTAAGAAGTGTGGTATAGCACAATAGAAGACTACTCCATATACACCTGAACAACATGGAGTTGTAGAAAGAATGAACAAGATGTTGATGGAAAGGGCAAGAAGCATGCTTAGTGGTACCAGGTTAGGACAAGAATTATGGGCAAAGGTGGTGGAAACAACATGTTACCTGGTCAATAGATCACCTTCATCAACGTTGGATGATAAGACTTCACAAGAGGTATGGACTGGTAAGAAACCCTCTCTTTCACATCTGAGGGTATTTGGATGTGATGCATATGTACATGTTCCAAAGGAGAAATGAACCAAGTTGGATAGTAAATCTAAAAAATGCGTCTTTATTGGGTATAAGGATGGTTTAAAGGGTTATAAGTTTTGGAACCTAGTAACAAGGAAGTTTGTGTACAGCCAAGATGTGGTGTTCAGAGAGGTAAAATATTTTATTAAACATGAAGTCCAACCAAAGGAACCTGAGAAGATAGAGTTTGAGCTAAAGGAGAAAGAATCAGACTCTACAACAGAGGAGGAATTAGAAGTTGAAGAGCCACAAACTCCGGGTGTGAGAAGATCGGTTCGAGAAAGAAGGCAGCCAGAAAGGTATAGTCCATTTGCCTTCTATTCAAATTTTTCTTTATCTATTACTAATGATGATCCCAGAACTTTTAAGGAAGTAGTAGATTTAGAGGATGGAAAATTCTAGAAAGAGGCCATGGTTGATGAAATGACATCTTTGCACAAAAATGCGGCTTGGGATCTGGTAGAGTTGCCGGCTGGAAGGAAACCCATTGGCAGCAAATGGGTGTTCAAGAAGAAGACAAATGCAGAAGGAAAGGTGGAGAAATAAAAAGCTCGGTTGGTAGCAAAAGGTTATTCCCAGGTGCCGGGAATTGATTTTGGTGATATTTTTTCTCTTGTTACCAAGGTAACTTCTATTAGATTACTTTTATCTATTGCTACTGCTTTTGATTTTGACGTAGAACATATGGATGTGAAGACAACATTTCTTCACGGGGATCTAAAAGAGGAAATCTACATGAAGCAACCTGAAGGCTTTGCAGTGAAGGGTAAAAAAGAACTAGTATGCAAGTTAAAGAAGTCTCTATATGCGTTAAAACAGTCACCAAGGATGTGGTATGAGAAATTTGATACATTTATATGGGGACTTGGCTTCACTAGAAGCAAAGCAGATCACTATGTGTATTTTGAATTAATTGGTGACTGTGTTATTTATCTGGTCTTGTATGTGGATGATATGTTGTTGGTTAGAAATGGCAAAGAAATTATCCAGGATTTGAAGACCCATTTGTCCTCCAAATTCGACATGAAAGATCTTGGTGCTGCAAACTATATTTTGGGGATGGAAATTAAAAGAGATCGGACAAAGAGGAAGCTTTGGTTAAACTAGAGGAAGTATGTCAAGAGAATATTCCAGAGGTTTAATATGCAATATAGTAAACCGATGAAGGTTCCTATCCTTGTAGGTGTAAATTTATCTGCTGAATTGTGTCCTGAGACACAAGAAGAGGAAGAGGACATGTCTTGTGTTCCATACGCAAGTGCGGTCGATAGTTTGATGTATGCAATGGTATGTACTAGACCAGACATTGCACATGCAGTGGGAGTATTGAGTAGTTTTATGTCAAAACCACGGAAGGAGCACTGGACAATAGTGAAGCGGGTTTTTAGGTATTTGCGTGGCACTAGTGATTATGGTTTGTGCTACCAAGGAAGACCAGGATTGGACAGAGTGTTGGATATTCATGGCTTTGTTGATGCACACTGGGCTGGAGATATGGATCAGAGAAGATCTACAAGTGGGTATGTGTTTAACATATTTGGAGGTGCAGTTAGTTGGACGAGTAAGAAACAATATGTAGTGGCATTATCAACTATAGAGGTAGAATACATGGCAGCCACTCATGCAAGCAAGGAAGCAGTTTGGTTGCAGAGATTGTGTTCAAGTATGGGGTTAGTACAAGGAGCTATAAGGATAGACTGTGACAGCAAAAGTGAAATTTTCTTGGCAAAGAACTCTGCATATCATTCAAAGACAAAGCACATTGATGTTCAATACCACTTTGTGAGGGATATGATAGAAGAAAAAAAGGTGTTGCTGGTAAATGTGGACACTTTGAAGAATATTGTAGATGCATTGACAAAATCTGTGAGCTCTGAGAAGTTCTCTTGGTGCAGAGAAAAAATCGGCGTTGTAGGGCTGGATAAATGGCTAAGCTCTCTTGCGGCCCCCTGTGGAATTAAAACAACAAGTGGGAGAATGTTGGGTTGTGTTATATTCTTTCCATGACTGGCTCGTGTAGTTAACCAGGCGGTTAGAAGGGGGGTGAAGCCCCCCCTTCGTTGCACCGATTTCGTAGCAAGGGGAGTCATAGAGGGTTTGAGGGGTGCAAGTAACCACACTCTATGGGGTCTGGGAGGACCTACCTATGGTTTTGTGCATGATTTTTTTGCACATGGTTTTGGACACGATGGTTTTCTGTCGATGGTTTTGTACGCGATGGTTTTTGGTCCATGGTATTGGATGCTTTGGCATGTATAAATATGGATTGTAACATTGAAAGGACAATAATGAAAAGTCAAGCTGGTAGTCCTGGATCCATGGGAAAATCTCTGTGTATATGTGTTTTATGTATTATGCTCTCGCATTGTTTATTTTCTGTGTTTTACAATTCGTATGCAGGTAATTTCTGTATGGGGTTAAAACCTACATAATTATATCAGTAATGTGAAAGTAAAGTGTTAAATTTTTTGCCCATATGTAGTAGTGTGATGTTGCTCCATCAAATATTTTTCTTTTTACCTAAGGATTTCTATTACCTTCAATGTGCTTTTAAGTTATATCTCATAACCAACTTTTTCTTCATGTTATTTAGCCTCACAATTGAATAATAATTAACTCCTTTCTTCATCGGTCACAATTTCATTACTTTACGTCGCAAAAGTGTTCTCATTGATGTCAAAGTAGGTTGTTATACATACTTAAGGTATTTTTAGGTCCATAATGGAGCCTATCTTTGGAGTAATTTTAAGTAATAATATAAGCTCAAATTCTCCTAAACATTTCTTAGAAATATGTTTCCAACGATATATGGCACTCCAAAAAAGACCTCTTAGATCAGGAGATATCTTTTTTCAAAGTTTGACAAGTTAAAGGGTGAGTTGGAAGGGTTCCATGCTTTTGGTTCTACTACATCCAAATAGTAGATTCCCCCTTGTTTACTATTAAATGTAAGGGGGGTCTACTATTAATCTAGACTATTCGATCAATACTATCATAGGTTGTCTTTCAACATGATTTGACAAAATAGTGTGGGGTTTAACAACCAATAATGACAAATAGTGAACACCCCTAACTTGTTAACATTCGAGAAGGATGGGTGGGTCCATGATTAAATATCATTCGTCTGTTGGAATTATGATACAAGTGTTGTCCTTGACGGCAACTCACATATATGATGAATGATAGCATTTCACAGTGCTACAAGTTAACAACAAAGGATGATAGATCAGACTCCAGAGATTGAAGAAAAATAATGGTTTAAGAAGTATATGCTGGTTCACTTTGTCCAAGCAGCATACACGCGCGCGTTAATATAACAAAATGAGCATATACGTATGCACGCACTTTCACAGAAAGAAAAGCATGTGTATGGGATGGAAAATCAAGGTTGTGGTCCGAGGTATTGGTCTGAGGTTTTGGTCTAAGGTTTTGGTTCGAGGTATTGACAAAGGATCTAACTATATAAGGAGGAGAAGATCAAAGGGCCAAGAGTGCAAGTGTAAGGGTTTATGAGGAATACTTCTATCTGAAGTATATTTTATGTTGTAGGGGCTATGATTATGATATGCTATGAAATATTTTGTGCACCTTGAATTCAATATTGCATCAGGATCATGAGATCTGAAATTAATTGTCATTGAATGATCTAATATTGGTTGGGCTAAATCTGATTACTAACGCATGTTTTATTCTGTAAATGTTATGATCTGGGTATGACTGAATTCTGGAATAGCTGTGAAGTTTTAAGTTAGTATTTTCAGATCTATATGCTAGTTCGCCTTGATGAAGGTGTGTATACACGTTGGTTCAGTACTTCGAAGTAGCGTATACATTATGAAATATGATGTTTGAAGTTACAGTTGGTTCTAGTTGTTGATGCAAAGTTTTGGGTTCTGCTCTATGTTTTGGTGACAATGTTTTGAATGTTCAGATTGATTGATTGTGATTTGCTTCAGTGATGATGGGTTTTCAGTGATTGGTTGTATTGCAGTGGTGATTGATTTTGAGCTTCGATGTTGCTGATGGGACCAGTATGAAAATTGGATGAAACGTGGCCTTCATATTGTGTTTTTTTGTACCAGGATATCTAGTCTGAAAATTTATGAAACATGGTCCCTGGAGGAAGAGAGAAGGTCATAGCCTTCTGTAGTCCGGTGCCTACGTACTGGTAAACATATTGGCCAGTACAAGAGCCAGGGACTTAGAGCTCACTTCCAGTAGCAGCTCGAGAACGAGTGAAGGTTGGAGCCTTCTGTAGGCCGACGCCTACGTACTAGTAAACATATCAGCTAGTACAAGAGCTAGGGGTTGTAGCACCCTTATGTGTAATGGTTTATTCTGTTATTACTGCACATGGTTACTATTTAAATGGTTAATAAATTACTGATTAAAGATCAACATATGATGAATTAACTTAATCATAAGTTCACTGGATATACGCTAGTTTCCTTAAAGATAGTTGCATGCACACACGTGTTCCATTCATTGAAGTAGTGTATATAAATTTGAGTAAGAAATGATAAGGCTATTGAATTGATAAATACTGATGCATCCCTCTTCTTCGTATTATTTCCAACAATTGGAATTAGAGCAGGTCCTTCAAAAGAAGCTTGATCGCTTGAAGGGAAATATTTCAATATGAACAATCACGAAGGCATGGGATCGATTAGACCACCAATCTTCAATGGGAACAACTTGGTATATTGGAAAACATGAACTTGAACTTATCTTCAATCACTTAGAGCTGATATTTGGCAATTGTGGAAAGAGGATACCAATATCTAGCAACAGTCCCCATGGATCCAACAGAAAAGAAATCATATGAAATCAATGCCAGAGTCGTCAACGCTTTATTGGGAAGTCTATCAGAATCAAAATTCATTAAATTCATGCAGTTCAACACAACCAAGGAAATATGGGACAGAATCATTCAGAGCTACGAAGGAGACTCCCAGGTAAAATGTGCTAAACTCCAAACTCTCAGAATCGAGTATGAAACTCTCAATATGCATAGGGATGAAAGTATTTCTAGTTATTTCTTGTGAGTAGATGGGATTGTAAATCATATGAGAAATCTAGGTGAAGACATAAAGGAGGCTATTATAGTTGAGAAAATTTTGAGATATTTTTCTTCTAAATTTGAGTTAAAAGTATCCGCCATTGAAGAAAAGCAAGATCTAAAATCTGTTACTATTGTTCAACTTCATGGAATTTTAATTGCCTTTGAAATGAGGAAAGGAGGTCCATCAGACATCAGAGAAGCCGCTTTCAAAGCTTTTAGAAAAGGAAAAGAAAAGGGAGATCTCAAAGAATTAGGATATATATCAGAAGAAGAAGAGGTAAACTTTTTGAAGAAACTTCAATGGGGTTCCAGAAGATTCAGATGTAAGCTTCCCTTCAAAAGTTTTGCTTGTGGAGGGGTTGGTCATTATGCTGCTAAATGCTCTCATGACAAAGGAAAGATTTCTCCATAAGGTAATACAAGTTATTATACTCATGAAGATAGTGATGAAATATTTAATAGTGAAGAAGATGATCAAGAAATTAAACTGCTCATGGCATATGAAAATGATACCTTAGAAAAAGAAGATTTCCTTAAAGAAATCACTCAACTCAAAATCTGTTTGGCAGAAAAGGATACAATCATAGACATAGTGACACATCAACTCAGTGAAAAACACAAGCACAATGAAGTGTTATAATGTGAAGTAGTAAGTCTATGAAAAGAACTTGAGAAAACAAAAACTCTAAATCTTAGATTTGCTAAAGGATCGGAAACGTTAAATGAAAATATCAAAGTTCAATGTTCTCCTCTTATAAAGACTGGTCTTGGTTTTCATGAAACTATTGAAGGTGAATCTAGCTCACAAGATGAGGTAAGGACATTTAATGAAAAATCTAAAGTGCTCAACAAGGAGATAAGAGGTCAACCCCATCAAAAACTAAGGAAAGAAATACTTAAAAAAAAAATCATTTCCTCCTAACTATGAAAGGATAATCATTTCTTTCCTCTGACAAATAATGTTGAAAGTTTTACATGTCATAATTTTGGACATGTTTTAGCCATATGCCGAAGTAGAATGGTTCAAGACCGTCATACAGAAAGATCATCATTTTCCAGGTACTTTAAGGGGTATTGTTTTTCTTGCAATATGTTTGGTCACAAAGCTATTGATTGCGATAGAAGGAATATGAAACATGTAATATGTTATGCGTGTAACAAGTTTGGACATATAGAAAAGGAATGCAAGAGAAAATTTCGGCCACCATACCAAAAGGATCAAACATCATCACAATCCAAGGTATTGAAGAAGAAGTAATTGTTGTTAGAAAGATGTGGCATAGCTCAGTATACAGACATAGCAGACCCAGGGGGAGATGAAAGTGTAAAACTTCAGTTTTCCAATTCTCATATGTAGTTATTATGAAGACAAGTCACGTATATACACGAGTTAGAGTTGCACAGTTGCGTATATGGTGTTTTGAGGAAAAAGCGGTGGGATAGACTCAGGAAAAGGGGTTTGATATGCTTTAGTCAATTATCAATTATCTGTTCTATTTTGATTGATGATGATTATAGTCTGCTGATGATACGAGGAAGTGTTTTTGGCCCTCATAAGTTGTTAATAATTTTATGAATAACTGGTTGATGATGATGCCTTGATGCTTCTTACTAACAAATGCAATGATCAACTCTGATAGTGAACGACTGGCACAGGTTCAGGGGGAGCATATGCTTCTAATAATGCATTGTTGGCATTATATTAGAATACCTTGGTACATGATGATGCTTATATTGCTTGATGCACATAGTTGTTTTGATTCAGATGACTCTTTTGATGATGGACATTTACAGGCTGTTGATCTTGATGCTGCTGATAGATGCTTATGGTGTAGATCATATATGGTGTATGATAGTTGCTGATGACTATCATGGTCTTGTTTAGATTTTTATTCGTTGTTATAAATGTCATGTATATCATTTGATGAGAATGTCATGTAAAGACCTATGATGTAACGCCACTATGCATGGGAAGGATGATGTAATAATTGCAAATTTTTTAATCATGTATGAACATTTGGTATATCCCCACTTGGTTGGGTGATTGATGTATGTATGAGTCATTGGTCTTAGGGAGGTCATACTCACTTAGTTGAGTCATAGAGTCATTTTATTCTTTTGAAACATATCTTTGCAGACTCTACATGTACTCAAGGGGAGCATGGACAACATAGTGTATCTCAAAGGGGGAGAATACCTTGGTCTGCCCTTTTCCCTTGATGTAAAAGGGGGAGAGTATCTTGGTGTTGTTTGATATATCTATCAAGTTCTACAGCTTGACATAATAAAAACCAATATGGTTGCCATCAAGTCCAAAGGGGGATATTTTTGGCATTATGATACAAGTGTTGTTCTTGATGGCAAATCACATATATGATGAATGATAGCAATTCATTGTGCTATAGGTTAACAGATCAGACTCCAAAGATTGAAGAAAGAGAATGGTTTAAGAAGTATATGCTAGTTCACTTTGTCCAAGCAGCGTACACATGCGGGTTAATAGAACAAAACTAGCGTATACGTATGCACACACTTTCATCGAAAGAAAAGTGCGTATGGGATGGAAAATCAAGGCTGTGGTCCGAGGTGTTAGTCTGAGGCTTTGGTCTGAGTTTTTAGTCCGAGGTATTGGTCTGAGGTGTTAGTCTAAGGTATTGATCTGAGGTTTCGTTCCGAGGTATTAGTCTGAGGTTTTGGTCTGAGGTATTGACAAAGGATCTAACTATATAAGGAGGAGAAGATCAAAGGGCCAAGAGTGCAAGTGTAAGGGTTTCTCAGGAATACTTCTATCTGAAGTATATTTTATGTTGTCGAGGCTATGATTCTGATATGATCTGAAATATTTTGTGCACTTTGAATTCAATGTTGGATTAGGATCATGAGACCTGAAATGACTTGTCATTGAATGATCTATATTGGTTGGGCTAGATCTGATTGCTAACGCATGTCTTATTCTGTAAATGTTATGATCTGGGTATGACTGAAGTCTGGAATAGTTGTGAAGTTTTAAGTTAGTATTTGTATATCTATACACTAGTTCTCCTTGATGAAGGTGCGTATACATGCTGGTTCGATACTTCAAAGTAGTGTATACATTATGAAATATGATGTTTGAAGTTGGAGTTGGTTCGAGTTGTTGATGCAGAGTTCTGGGTTCAGCTCTATGTTCTGGTGACTCTGTTCTAGTGACAGTGTTCTGAATGTTTAGATTGATTGATTGTGATTTGCTTCAGTGATGATGGGTTTTCAGTGATTGGTTGTATTGTAGTGGTGATTGATTTTTAGCTTCAATGATGCTGATGGGTCCAATATGAAAATTGGATGAAACGTGGCCTTCATATTGTGTTGTTGTGTACTAGGAATATCCAATTTGAAAATTTATGAAACGTGGTCCCTGGAGGAAGAGAGAAGATCATAGCCTTTTGTAGGTCGGTGCCTACGTACTAGTGAACATATAGGCCAGTACAAGATCTAGGGGGTTGGATCTCCCTTCTAGTAGCAGCTGGAGAATGAGTGAAGTTTGGAGCCTTATGTAGGCTGGCGCCTATGTACTAGTAAACATATCGGCTAGTACAAGAGGTATGGAGTTGTAGCTCCCTTCCAGTAGAAGCAAGAGAACGAGAGAAGGTTGTAGCCTTCTGTAGGTGGGTGCCTGCATACTAGTATGAGTCTGCACTAGTACAAGATTGTAAACAAGTTTTTCTTATAATAAAAGAGGACAAAGATCAATAGCAACATGTGGTTTCTCTCCCGCATTGGGTTTCCACCTTAAATCTTGGTGTTCGTGTGTGTTTCTTATGTGTGATGGTTTATTATGTTATTACTACACATAGTTATTGTTTAAATGGTTAATAAAGTATCGATTAAAGATCAACATATGATGAATTAATTGAATCATAAGTCCGCTGGTTGCCTTAAAGACAATTGCGTGCACACATGAGTTCCATTCATTGATGTAGCATATATAAATCTGAGTATGAAATGAACAAGTAATTGATTTGATAAATATTGATTCACCCCCCTCCTCTCAGTATTATTTCCAACATCGTCCATCCTCTTAATGAACAAAAAATCTAATGCCCAGATCTATTTAGGCACTAAACATGCATGCTTAATAAAACCCCTTCCTTAAGACAAGTGGTGGACACATGGCATGACTTCGTTTACTGACCAAGGTGATTTGACATTTTACATGGCATGATGACATTAGATAGTCAACACAAGTGACATAGTAGTATAGTAAGAATACTTGTGGCATGTTGATTCAGTGATTTTCGGTGGCTAAGTGGGAAAAATACATGTGATACATGGAACAATATGTGAGGAAATACCTAGAATATGTGTGAAATATGATGATGTCATATCACCCCAAGAGCTTTTTATAGCAAAAAGAGTTAAAACGGGTTGCAATTGAGGGAGGTTGAGAGATAAAAACTTCTCCATCAACAAATGTGAAATTTTAAGTTTCACCCGAGAGGTTGAGTGGAAGGCATAGTAATGAACATGGTCAAGATTGATAGACTTGAGGGATAGGAATAGTGCTTTTGGCTAACAATCTATCAGGGCATTAGGAATTGTGCCATAGTCATGTTTTGCAATAAATTTATGTGTTAAAGGGTTTTATATGGAGTGGGACCAAAACATGAAAAATCCCTGGGTTCAATGCTTTGGGCCTTTAGATGCTATGTAAAGTGTTGTTAGATAATAAGGATGTAGAATTTTATATAGTCTTGATTATCATTCAGGTGTCAAACCCTTGGTGCAAAATATTTGTGCCTTCAAACCATTTATGCAACACATGGTCTTGTTGTTAATAGGGAGGCTTGAAGCATATGCATACTGCTTTGGTAAATTGACTACAACTACTCTACAATCTTGATTTATCCCCCAAGAAAAAAAATAAAGGTTGTATCTTTTGAAAGCCATATTTTGTGGTTTATGCCATATTTGGTAACCAACCAAATTTGGAAGTGCAGTTAAACTTGAAAACAAAACCATAATTAATATTGAACTGCAGAATTGAACAAAATCAACAGAAGGACACCATGATTGGAATTAAACATTATTATAACATAGAAGAATAACATGAATGAAATAAACAATAGGAGAACAATAACTTAATTAAAAGAATAAAGCTAAAGTTAAACGGACTGTTAATTCTAAAATTAGTAGCTCAAAATCCAAGTTTTGAATAAAAGGAGTTTTAAATTATTTAAAGAATTGGTGGTTTTCCTAGTTGGGTTTCTAAAAACTTATTTCTTTAAGGAGTTTTAAATTTTCATAATACTCCTTATAGAATAAAGCTAAAGTTAAATGGATTGTTAATTCTAAAATTAGTAGCTCAAAATCCAAGTTTTAAATAAAAGGAGTTTTAAATTATTTTAAAGAATTGGTGGTTTTCCTAGTTGGGTTTATAAAAACTTATTTAAATAAAAGGAGTTTCTCAATAAGTAAGAAGAATAAAAGGCTAGGAGAGATAAAAAAAATGACAAGGAGAACCAAAGAGAAATCAACTAACACAAATCCTCCTCCATGCTAAGCCAAAAAATAGGTGGGTGAAATTCAGCTTTGAAATGAGAGTAAATAGACCATGGGGGAAAATAATTGCTCATACTTGTTGTTGTCGGAGAACTCTTGCACCATAAAGAATGATACAGCGGTTGAGGAAGTAGTATTTATTGCTAGGAGATCACCTCTCTCATGTCATTTGAGACCATGAAACTAAATTTCTCCCATTCATTGTTTGAGGTGACATTCTGACATTCTTCATGCCATAAGAACATGTCTATTCAATAGTCATGGATACTCAATAGAGACAATGGATGAGCATGACCTCCACCTAAGACCAACATTTAACCCAGTTCCTTGAAATGAAATTGTTGCATGTGATCTCCAACACCTGCTCATAGTAAAGGTATCTGGTGATAAATGATACTGGTGGGATGTAAATTCATGTTCCATCTATTAATGCATGTTGGTGTGGTGGCATTATGCCCCTCCTGACTAATCCTCAGAAAATAACCCATCTATGGAACAATAATACTCGTGGGACGTAAATTCATGTTCCATCCATTAATGCATGTTTGGGTGGTGGCATTATGCCCCTCCCCACTAGTCCTTAGAAAATAACCCATCTAGGGAACTTCAATGTCAACCTTAATCTTACATCATATTTACATATAGAGATAAAGTAATTTATTGTGAAAAATCTCCAATTTCCTCTCCATGACTCAATATGGAGCTCACATGTGTAATCTTACACCTTAGTATGAAGGAAATGTGTGTAACTCATTCCATGCTAAACATAGAGCTGACATGTAATATTTAAAAAAGAAATGTTAATAAAAGAAAAGTTTTAGCCATAAATAAAATATTTCAATGTCCATAGTAACATAATTTTATATCAACTTTATATAGAAAGTTAAAATAATTGAAAATAAATAATTTCATATATTTGCACTTTTAATTATGAGAGACGTTTCTTTATTGTTTAAAAACATTCCACTATCTGCCTTAAATAAAATATTTGAATACATATGTCATTTAATATATTTCAATATCAACTTAGCATGTGTTTATATATCTAAAAATAGATTAAAACTTAAATATTTAAAAATTGACTATAATCATCTTATATCAATTATATATCCATATAAAAAAAAATATTATATCGTAGATGTATAAACAATTTACTTAATTATTGATATGAAATTTAAAAAATATTAAGTAAAATATTCAATATGAAACCCATAACATGCCAAACAATAATACAAGCTTTGAAATAGCCATTGATATCACCTGCGAAAAACCAAATTAAATTCAGAAAAAACAGACGAGATGAGATGGTGAAGAGGAGAGGAGGTGAAACTATAAATAAAGAGCAATAGAGGCAGG
This sequence comes from Pinus tabuliformis, assembly GCA_031772625.1. Classification (NCBI taxonomy): domain Eukaryota; kingdom Viridiplantae; phylum Streptophyta; class Pinopsida; order Pinales; family Pinaceae; genus Pinus; species Pinus tabuliformis. The sequence continues at coordinate 283,945,553 of CM062804.1, read as the reverse complement.
AGTTAAATGTCATTAGTGTACTAGTCCAAATCTATTGCCGCTTAAGCAGAATACGACCAGAACACATCACATAAAGTAAAAGATGGTCCGCTAGATAAAATACTTGATATTAAATCTTGAATTCCTGTTGTAAGAGGTATTGTATGGTTCTCATTAAATCTTGAATTCCTGTTGTAAGAGGTATTGTAATGTTCTCTTGAGAGATGTTTTCATATTTAAAATAATAAATTAGTAATAAATAGAATAGTTTAATTTTTAATTTTATTTTACATTTATTTTATATTTTACGGAGACAATCTTCATTTGAAGATAAAATAATTGGAAATATTAAAAAAAAAAAGTTGCTTTTTATATAAAAAAGATATGCAATTTTTTTGTTAACTTATGTCATGTAAAAATAATATATATTTTTTAGATAATTTATTTTATGTTTAATCGATATGTAATGAGGGGTGGTCAAAACAATGAGGGGTGGTCAAAAGATATTAAGTGTAACATCGGAGTTAAACAAGGTTGCCCCCTCTCCCCTACCCTATTTGGCATTTACATCGATAAGCTCGAAGGTTATTTAGAAGAAGCAGGATGTGGTGGCACAATCTTAGCTGGGATAGTCATTATCCTTCTTCTCTATGCTGACGATATTGTTCTTCTGGCAAGGTGCCCTTCTGATCTTGATAAGCAACTCAAGCTTCTTAAGGATTTCTGCTCTACCATGGGTATGACTGTTAATACAGACAAAACAAAAGTTATGATTATCAAATCTAAGAAGGACACTTGCGCTAATTTTACGTATGACAATAATAACTTGGAGGAAGTGTATTCTTACAAGTACCTAGGAATTGATATCCATCACAAGCTCAACTGGAACCATAGCATTGAGAAAAGGATCAATGGGGGATGGAAAGCTTATTTTGGTCTTGAAAATAATTGTAAAACAGCAAACCTCGTAATGTGGGATAAAAAGAAGTTCCTCTTTGAAACTTTAGTCACTCCTGTTATCTTATATGGCTGTGAAGTTTGGGGCTGCAGCATCTCCAGAGAATCATGGAGGAAGATTGAGCAAATCCAGAAGCGTTTTATAACTTATAACCTGAAAATTAAAAGTAATACACCCTATCCTATTCTCCTTATAGAAGCAGGTCTTTCTTCTATTGAGAGCCTAGCTATGCTCAGGTTTCTGATGTACAAGCACAAGCTCAATAACATAGACAATCATAGACTTCCTAAGCTAGCTTTATATTCCAGCCAAAATCACCTAAGGCTTAACCGAGGATGGCATAAGGACACAAGGGCCTGGTTAAACTATTGGGAGATCAATGAGAATGATGCTTTGCAAAACATAAATAACATTAAAGATATTGTTACTTCTAAGTTCAAAGAAAAATTGTGGTGTGAGAAAGATTTAGCGTCTAAAAGAAAATTAAGTTATTATAAGAAGGTCATCAACCCCACCCTTGAAGATCAAAAGTATCTCTCTATTCTAACTAGCTCAAAAAAGAAAATTAATATAGCAAAGATTAGAACGAATTCTCATGAGCTCCATAGCGAAACTAGCCGCTGGGTAGTTCCTAAAACGCCATGGATGGAAAGGATCTGCCATATTTGTGAGAATGGGAGCATCGGGGATGAAAACCACTTCCTCTTAGAGTGCCCTGCATACAACCACATTAGATCTCAATTTCACAACCTTTGTTACAATACTGACCTTCCTAGCCTTTTACAATGCCAAAATTATAGTGAACTCGGGAGGCTTCTCTCCAAGCTTTTTGAGCATAGGAATAAAATCTTAAATCAAAATAAATAATTTGTCTTTTTAGGTCCGATAGATCATTATTTGGTCTTAGCGGACGTTAACCATCATCATCATCATCAATAATTCAAATAAAATATATTAATAAAAAAAAAGATTTTATTACTAGCCATAAATAAATATTTCAATATTCTTATTAAATAAGATAGTTTTATATAAATAAAAATAAAAACAAATATATATATATATATATATATATATATATATATATATATATTATAATGGATATATGTTATTTATTATATTTTTAGTATAGAAAGTAGAATGGATAGATACAATTAAAGAGATATTAATAAGGAAATAAAGTTTAGCATGAATTATATATATAAAGGGAGAGAAAGAAAGAATTCTTATTCCATTAATAGATATTTTTTTATAAAAATTTATAGGTCATTCATATATATATATCAACAAAAGATAATTTTATATATAGAGAGAGTCTTATGTACATATGTTTTCTATTTCCCATTGAGACATGCGGTATGTATTAATATTTTAATGTGTAGAATATGAATCATAAATAAAATATTTTACCGTCAACTATGTAAATACCACACAGATATATATATATATATATATATATATATATATATATATATATATATATATATATATATATATATATATATATATATATATATATATATATATATATATATATATATATATATATAGATAATAGTGAAAGCGTTTAATATAGATTTTTTTTATATAAAGAGAGATATAATTCTTGTTTTATTAATAAGTTCATGATGGAAATCTGTAATTTATTTATCTTTTAATGTGAAGTTTAACGTTTTAAATATTAACAACAAAATTATATATATATATATATATATATATATATATATAGACAAGTAACATTTTAAATATTAATAAAAAAATAATTATACACACAAAGCTAAATAAACATGTAAGATTACCGTCAAGTCCCACTGGCGCAACCGGTTGAGGATGGGCCTAGTTAGCAAGTCGACCCATGATCAAACCTTATGGGGGGTGGTTGTGATGAGTGCTAGGGGGTGAGACATGCTAAAAGATCGATTCATCTTAGGGTTGATGTGGTCGATTCCTTTTTTGATCCCGAGGTGTGACTTTGATGGATTAGTTGGTCTTGGGTCGTGGCTCCTCAAGAAAAAATGAAAGCCTAGAGGATCACACACAACTTGAGAAACAAAAAAAACATGTAAGATGTGACTTTGATGGATTAGTTGGTCTTGGGTCGTGGCTCCTCAAGCAAAAATTAAAGCCTAGAGGATCATACATAACTTGAAAAATAGAAAAAACATGTAATATTACGTGATGGGGCTTCCCTCACGACAGTAGTGCTATGGTGTCATGGAAAATTAAAGCCTAGAGGATCATACACAACTTGACAAACAAAAAAAATCATGTAAGATTACCTAACGATGCTTTCGTCACAACAATACTGCTATGGCGTCATGGTTGCTTGGCACAATCCTTTAGGCCCGCCTCTGGACTTGGTGCATGGCATATTGTATTTGTCACCTTTGTCAATTATGCTCAACGACTATGGGTTTCTGATACATGGATACCATGCCCATTATCTTCATAATGTCCTCACTTGTGATGGCTGCTGGCCCATAATCTCGATTGCATTGGTATACTAAAAAATAGAGAGTCTCCATAATTTTCCTCCCTTGGCTCGATAATATTAATCCACGTAGGTCTACATGGTGGAGCTTCAACAATGGGTCTCTACATTTGCAGTCTAAATGATATTGTGAAAGTTTTTAGCGTTTACAGCTTGATCATGGTAGCATTAGTTCTTAGTGGTATCTAGACTCAATAGTTGTGGCATGTTTCAAAGATTTTACAGGTCTCTAGATATCCCAATTCTCTATTTTAATTGTCATGGTTAAGGAACTTTTATCTTTCTTAAATCGTAATTGCTCTACAAAGAAAAGCTATCATATCCATGCTCTCATGTACACTCATGCTCTTTGAAGCAATTTTTGGTTTTTGTTTGTCAATATGTTGAAAAGGGATACTTTAAGTTCAAGACACTAAATCTGTGTACACTAAATTTGTGTTACTGTTATGCTTTCCGAGTAGGAAGAACAATAACAAAAATCTCCATGACTTGTAAAAAATCACTTTAGTAATAGAAAGATGAGCTTCACACACGCAAAAAAAGGTATGCAACATTTCAAAAAATATTGATAACAAAATTAATTTTGGAAAGCGAGAGTCTTATGGATATATGTTTCTACCCCCAATGATAATTTTGGCATATGTTAACATTTTTATGTGTAGAATGTGAATCATAAATAAAATATTTCAATTATATATATATATATATATATATATATATATATATATATATATATATATAGATATAAAGAGAAATGATTCTTATTTCATTAATAGGATCTTTTAAGAGAGATTTGTAACTCATTGATTTTTTAATATGCTATTGACATATAACATTTTAAGTACTTATAACAAAATTTATTATAGAGAGGGGGAGTCCTATGGAAATATGTTTTCTACGTATAAATATGTTTGGGTCATATATTAAGATTTTAATGTGTACATTATGAATCATTAAAATTTATATATTTCAATTTTAACTATTTACATACTATATAAAATAATTTATATATATATATATATATATGGAAAAATGAAGCATGAATATGATGAGATGTCAAAGAGAATGAGCAACGATGAAAGAATAAATAGAGATAGGGCTAGAGTTATAGGAATTAAATATAATAGATGAAATGTGTAATACCCCTAGTGAAATTATTTTTATGAATTCTATATTGAACATGTCACTGAAGATTCAAAGGGGACAAGTGACATGGTGTGACAATGCAAAATATTGAATTTGATTAAAAAAAATGTTTTTTTGTGTTATTATTCTTGAAAATATATTAAAGGTTATCATATGATATTAAACTCCTAACTTCAAGGAAAACCATTGGAATCAGTTATGCCCTGGAAGGGGCACCAACAAAAGAAGAAAAATCCACCTATTTTCCATTCCTTTGAACTATTGGCAAGGACAAACCACCAAAATTTTCATTATTTGAGATAGATGTCATGGGTGGAACTTGTATAAAGAAAACTATGAGAGATAAAGGAAACCAATTTTCAAAAGAAAGGAGAGTGGGAGAGGAAGACTAGACCTAAATCCCAAAACCTAGTCGGACACTACTAAAGGGTTAAGGAGGTGAAGCTGAATAAAATACCCTAAATTGTTTTCTTAGGAGGGAGGAGTAGAGCTCGGGGGAACAACTAAGAAAATTAGTTCAATATTGGGATAGGCGTGGAATCCTTTAGTCCATTTTCATGGATTCTTTAGATAAGTGTATAAGAATATTTGGAAATGAATCTTTTTTAAATACTCTTTAGATAATTTAGAAATTTTAGTGGATTTTAAGTGGGAATTATCAGTGTAACTCTTGGTGTTTTCTTAGATATATTTGAGAAAGTGAATGATTGTTTATGTTGCAATTTTTTTAAATGAAGGTATATATATAAAGAATTTGAAAACAATAGATGAGGCCATCATACCACCAATCCATGTTGTCGCCACAACAATCACAACACCACAAATTCTCTTCTTTTTTTTTTGTAGGTAAGCACCCATGGGGGGATTTGAACCAGTGACCTATCGCAAGGAGTGCCTTAACAGTGCACCCATTCACCGCCAATCCAAAACCCCGTGGGCAACACAAATTCTCATTTTCATATCCACCACAAATTCTCATTTTCATGTCCATATATTACCCCTCGTGAGCGACTCTACTAGCCCTAAACACACAGATCAAACAATTTTACAATTAGTAACAATCTATGTGATTATTTTTTTATATTGTAACTCCATTTTGTTCACACATTTTTTTTTCTTTGTTTCAAATGAGATTTGTTAGAAAAATAAAAGAGCCACCAATGATTCACTTGTATTTTACCTAGTGATGACACTTGCTTCGCCTGGGGTTTCTAGAGTCATGATCATCATCTATAGATGTTACAGAAGATAGAAGGAAGAGGGTGAAAGTATAAATAAATATAGAGGCTCGAAGTAAATATGATAATAGTGCATGAGTCCAAATATACTTCTCTGTAAGGAAAATATGACCAAAGGACATCACATAAAGTTAAAGATGGTTGCGTAGAAGAAATACTAGATATTAAATCTTGAATTCTTGTTGTGAGAAGTGTTTTATAGTTCAATATGAGGAAAAATTTATATTTAAAATTAATAAAATAATATTTAAAATAACAAATTAGTAATAGTAAAAAAACAGTGTCATCCATATATAAATTACTTTAATTTACATTCTAATTTTACATCCACTCTCTATAGAGATAAAGTAATTCAAAGTAAATAAATAAATTCCTTTTTAATATAAAATATATATGCAATTCCTTGTTCACACATGCCATGTAAAAATAATATAATTGATATTTAAATAATATGTAATTCATTCTATGTTCAGCTAATATATAATAGTTAAAATAAAAATGAATTAATAACTAAAAAAAGATTTTATTGTTAACTATAAATAAATATTTCAATATCTATATTAGATAACATTATTCCATATAAAAAAACTCATCTAAATTTTAAAAATTCTATATTTCTTTTTTCAGCATATGTGATAAGTATAATTTACTACATAAAAATAAAAAATATTAATAACCAATAAAATTATATATATATATATATATATATATATATATATATAGATAGATAGATTATATATATATATATATATATATATATATATATATATATATATATATATATATATATATATATATATATATATATATATAATCTCCTTGTTATAAATATCGAACAATGACATGATATCTATTCGTTCGTCTTTAATACATGAGTATCATTATACATTTTGATGACTAACATTACACAAGTTTTATAGACCTTGTTCTAATGTCTCTGGATTATTTCCATTACATCTAGGTATATTAAATAGTGGTCCTTTTCCTACTAGGGAACAAATAACTTCTACTTTTACTGGCAAGAGATGATTTTGTTTCTATCATTTTTAATTACGAAGACTACTTGTTTTCTTTAACTGACCCATTGGTCTCTCATAAATATGTGAACATCTATTATTTAATGACATGAGTTTATGATTTTCAAATGACTAACCCTACCCTCTCACTCACTAATTGTTTCCATTTGTTCTTCTTTGGCGTCCAGAGCGTCGCTCTGACTGCACTGCATTATTCCATGGCTACTCTGTCATATTGCTTTCACTACAGTTGTTGTTACACCTGCCTTATCAGTTTCAGCGTCCATCTGGAAACCATGGTTGCAGGTGGGTTATTCTTCTTTAATTTGAGGGTTTTACCAGAGTGTTTATTTATTTTCCTCTTTAAAATTGATTGGCATCGCTTTCTTCATGCTTACTGAGTTCGAGGTTTTCTTTTAACATGTATGTGGGTAATGTGTTCAATACTATCGTGGGTTTAAAGCCCTTTTAGGGTTTTCATAACCTAACCCTCCCAATTCTCAGCGATAGGTAATGTTCTTGTTAAATTATTTGAATTTCAAATCGTTGATGTTTGAAGGTATTACCTCGTTACGTTTTCTTATAGGGTTAGTTAAGGAATAGGAATACAGTTCCTTTCCGGTGCTACGGATTTTAAAATAGTACTAGTAAGTAACTTTGTCTTCTCACTTTTCCGTACTACGTCTTTCCTAAAACTACAAAATCCCCTTTTCACTTGGGGTTTTGTCCTTTTTACTGGTTTCTAGGGCCTCGAATGCTTATGGCATAATTCAGAGATTTATTTTCCTTAGAATTTAATCAACACTTCGATATTACCCAATTTTTTATAGTCCCTTTTCCTTTTTCTTTATAGATGAGGAATGGATTTGGCCGAGATTCTTTCCAGGTAAAGAATTCTCTATGATAACCCTTCATTGCAATACTCATTTACGAGTTAATATAATTTATTATGTGCCCCAAATATAATTGTCTTCATCATTAATGATAAATGACAAGGACGATTTTTGCAGAGGGAAGAACGATGGCAGTATAGGGTTTCTGTCAAACCCTGTGACAACAGACCTGCTCAAACCACAATGCCTCTGCAACAACTCATCAACGATTCTGGCAATAATATACAACAACAAATAGAGTACTCATCCTGGATAACCTCTAGGGGGAGGACACGGTGCCTCCCCCCAATGATCAAGGAAAACCTCAGATGCACATGGGAAATGATGGGAAGAAGCCACATGAAGAAGTGGAAATGACTTATAATGCATAGACAGATAACAGAGGAATGAATGTGGTTCCCAAAGCAACCTCGGTAACCTGCAAACCTATTGCAACAGAAAGACAAAATATTGAACTATCTAGTCAAAGAATCAACACCCAAATCCAATACGTGAAGGATCATGCTTTAATAGGAAAATTTATAGGCTTCTAGCCCACAAAGAAAGCCCTGCATGGGTGGATTGCAGCCAAATGGAAACCAAAAGGGCATATCACCTTGCAGCTGGGACCAAAGGGCTTTTTCATGGCAGTCTTCAACTGCATAGAGGACCGAAATAGAGTCATTGATGGAGGACCCTACTTCTTCAATGCAGCTGGGCTTTACCTGAGAGACTGGATTTAGAGATTCAACCCAGACAAAGAGGATCTAAGCTTGGCACCAGTCCAAATTCATCTTTATTCCCTTCCACTAGAGTATTGGGATGAAGATTTACTGAAAGATATTGGAAATGGACTAGGGGAGTTCATTAAAATTGCGAATGAGACAAAACTCAGATATACTTCCTACGCCCACATTTGTGTCTATATGCATCTAGGTAAAGCTCTTCCGGATGGGGTAAGTTTATATCATGATGATTTTGAGTGGATTTAGTCAATAGATTATAAACATGTCCCTTTCCAATGCATAAAATGCCATGCCCTTGGCCATATCTTTCGTGATTGCCCGTTAAACATGAAACCCCCAACTTATACCTCCTCAAACAAACCTGAATCTGAAGGTTTCACCAAGGTAAAAAATCACAAAAAGAACCACAAAAAACCTGCATCAAACCCTAAAAGGCCTTCCGCCAACACCTTAAGGCCATCCACCAGTAACATCTTTGATAATTTAGCTCAACTTGATCTAATAGCCACAGAGTGCCCCCAACCCTCTGAGGAGCCTCTCAAGGCTACCCCTAAGATCAACCCCACTAGCTCAGGGCAAACTCAAAAGCCCTCGCAATCCATAGATCTAAACACCTCCACGCCCAGTTTGATCTCAATCTGGAAACCTCATGGCATGGATATAGACATTTTCCAGCAAGAGACGACCTTCGCAACGGAATTTGAGGTGGGAAGCAGTGAGGCCAAGCATATGGAGGAAGAGCCTGAAAGTATAGACATAGGAGATCTAGACATATTGGGATTGGAACAAGCTTGCAGGAAACAAAATTTGACAAAATCCCAGAAAGACAGCTTTTGAAAGCTTGGAAGTCATCCTTTCCAGAACACATCAGCAAAGATCTCTAAGTATTAAACCCAGAAGTCAATGGGATGGAAAAAACACTCCTAAAGACAATAAAAAATGAGGGAGAATGATAGACCTCCAAAGAACCATCCATATTGGGGAAATGCTGGTGCAATCAGGAATATATTCCAAGATTACCAAAAATTATTACAGTCCCCTCCCCAATAATGAAACATGAAGCTCACATCATGGAATATAAGAGGGCTAAACAGCCCTGGGAATACAGAATGATAAAAAACATGATTTAGCAGGAAAAACCCCAAATCTTCTTCATGCAAGAAACAAAATGTAATTCTAGCACACTTGGCCAAACTCTCACCAAATCATGGCCAGACAGTCAAGCAGTAGTAGTGGATGCCTTAGGAGCTTTAGGAGGACTAGAAATAGCCTAGGATGAATGAGCTATCACACTTACTAATATTCATGCGATTCATCATTTCATTCAAGCCACTTTCATATAATAGGGACAAATGTGCATGGTCAACTCACTAATGTCTATTTCCCCCAAGAGGAAGTGCATAAGATAGACATTCTGAATACATTAACTCTGATCAACTCCACCATAATTCATCCACTCTGGGTTGCAAGAGGAGACTTCGATATGATTACAAAACTGGAAGAAAAAAGTGGAGGCAGGAATAAATTGGATAGTGAAAGTCTCCATTTAAACAATTTCATCCAAAATAGTTGGCTTATATATATATGCCATTCAATAATGGTATATACACTTGGAATAATAGAAGAACTGGAACCCAACAAATAGCCTCCCAATTGAATAGATTTTTTCTTTCAGACAATGTTATCCATCTTGGAGGAGATCTTTTTGCCTCGATCTTACCTCTTACTGGATCAGATCATTGGCATATTTTGCTCCAGTGGCAAAGACCCAGGAACAACACTCAGAGACCTTTCGCATGGAAGCTTTCTAGTTGATGGATCCAGACTTCAACAACCTGATACATATGGCTTGGAAAAGCTTCAGCCCCCTAGAAGTTCAAAAATGTATCAATTCCAACAAAAACTCAAACACCTCAAAAAGAATATCAAGCAATGGAACCAACTAACCTTTGGCAATATCTTCCAAGCTCAAAATTCTCTAGCTCAGGAAATGAAAAGAATCTAGCAGACAATCATTAATGAAGGAATAATTGAAGCCCTCTCAGAGCAGGAACAACTCCTTCAGATAAAAATAGCAGAAAGAGAAAAGCAAAAGGAGATACTTTGGAAACAAAAATCTAGAGTCAGATGGCTTAAGGAGGGAGAGAAAAATACAAAAGAAATTCATCGCACCACCATACAGAAAATAATCCACAACAATATCACTCATATTCAGAACCAGCAAGGAGCACGTTTGGAAAACCATGAGGACATAGAACAAGAGCTTCTTACTTATTTCAAACAAATGCATCAAGAACCACAAGTCAACTAACAACCAGTTATAGAGAATATTATACAGAACATTTCAAAAATCATAACAGAAGAACATAATCATCTCCTCCTTCGTTTAATAACTCTACAGGAAGTCGAGTTTGCTATGTGACAAAACAAGGAAGGAAAGGCACCTGGTCCAAATGGATTTACCTCAAATTTCTTTCACAACTTTTGGGATCTTATTAAAGAGGAGGTTTGGCAGGTTGTTGAAGAATCCCAGACTACTCGATGGATGCTTCCCTGTCTGAACATGACTTTTATTGAATTTATCCCCAAGAAGTGCAATGTCTAACTCCAGACAAATTCAGGCCTATCGCTCTTTGTAATGTCATTTACAAAATCATATCTAAAGTTATTACCTCTCGCCTAAAGTTGTTGCTACCTTTGCTCATCTCGCCAAAGCAATCAGGGTATGTGGAAGGACGGAAAATCACAAATGGCATCATTCTCACCAATGAGATCATACACTCCCTAAATCCACTAAAAAAAGCAAGTATGCTCCTTAAAATTGACCTTTCAAAAGCTTTCGATAAGTTAAGTTGGACTTAAATTCAAAAGATGCTGATAGCCTTTGGATTCTCCCCTCCTTGGGTTAGATGGGTTATGAGTCTTATATCCTCCACTTTTTTCTCCATTTTGGTCAATGGCATACCCTCCACCCCCTTTCATCCTTCTAGAGGAATCTAACAAGGAGATCCTCTTTCCCCCTTTTTGTTTGTTTAATGGCGGAAGGGCTTGGATGAAGTATCAAAAAAGCTCTTCATTCCGAGTAGCTCAAAGGTCTTTCCTTCCCCAACAACCCTGCTTTTATCTATCAACAATTTTTGGATGATAACATGCTATTTGGCTGTCCCTCGGTTCAAGAGGCCCATAAAATAAAATCTGTTCTGAATGAGTTCTCTGAAGTCTCTGGTGCCAACATTAATACTTCTAAATCTCAAATCTTTTTCTTTCATACCCCTTCCATCACTCAATCTTCTATAGCATGCATCTTTGGATGCTCGGTTGCCTCTCTCCCCTCTAAATATCTGGGTGCACCCATGACTGACTCTGCTCTAAAGTACTCTAGTTGGAAATTTCTCATAGAGAAATTGGAAGCTCACCTTTCCTCCTAGACTTACAGAGCCCTCAATATGGCCAATTGACTAGTATTAGTCAAAGTTGTCCTACAATCCATGCCTCTTTATCTATTCTCTATGTTGGCAGCACCTAAATGGGTGCTTAAGAAAATAGAATATATTCAGTGGATTTTTTATGGGGATCCTCGGGACATAATAGAAAATGGGCATTGGTCAAATGGACTACAGTTTGCCTTCCAAAATTTTTATGGGGCACTAGGCTTCGTGATCCTCAACACAACAATGCAGTCATGGGAGCACGTTTATGGTGGAAATGGATTTCTGCACCGCACACACCCTGGGCCATCCTCTGGACTGCCAAATATGCAAACAATCGACTGACAGATGAGTTGATTAGACTCACAGAAGTGAGAAAGGGTTCCTTAATTTGGAATGTGGCTAGTCAGCGAAAAGGTATAATCCAACAACATAGTTTCTGGGAAATAAAGGCTAGCAACAATGCACATTTTTGGGTTGACTCATGGCAGCAGAGACCCATGCTGAGTGACCTGATTAGACCTCAGCATACAAAGGAATGGGAAGAGCATCAGATGGATAAAGTTAGCCAGCACTAAACACCTACTCTCACGCAGGGGTACAAACAATGGATAAGCATGGCCCACATCATCAGGCAAGGAACATATTCTATTCATAAGAAATTGGAGACAGAGCTTATCAATAGGAAAATTCATTTTTCTGATAAGAAGGATATAATACGATGGGGATATAATGCACGAGGAACTTTCACCACTCGAGAGGCTTACAAACTAATAATTCGAAATCAAACAGTTAAGGATCCTCCATGAGACAAAGTATGGTCCCCCAACATATGACCAAAAGTTTCTACTTTCCTCTGGTTGTTATGTCAAAACAAAATACTCACTTGGGATAATCTAAGGAAAAGAAGTTTCCACGAGCCCTCCATATGTCCCAACTGTAAACAATAGGAAGAAACCATTCTGCATCTCATGAACTCTTGCCATTTGGAAAACAGACTTTGGGAAAAAGTAAGTTTCAAATGCCGAAAAGAAGGAAGAATTAAATAGGATATTACAAACACCATACGTAGTTGGGAAATCAATCCGTACAAGAGCATGCTGTTAAACTCTTTATGGAAAATCATCCTAGATATTCTTATGTGGACTATATGGAAAGAAAGGAACCTCCACATCTTTAAAGATCAATCTACACCATCAGAAGTCCTATGGAACAACGTTTGCAAAAACCTTAAGGAAACATTAATGCTCCAAACTTGGAATGAAGAGGACTTTCCTTCCGTTCCAGAAGAGCAAAATATATGGTCCAATTGGAATCTTCGGATGAACCATGTATAGGTAAAACATAGTAAATCCTCATTACACCGCAATATACCAAACAAATGGATCCCTCTGCCAAATGATTTGATCCAATTAAACTTTGATGGAGCATCCAAAGGCAACCCACGCAAAGCAATCTATGGAGGAGCATTCAGGAATCACAAAGGCAAACCTCTTTTAATTTTCCTAGGCTCAATTGGATGGGATACGAATAATTCTGCAAAGCTAGAAGGGCTATGGCAAGCGCTAATTTTAGCTCAACAACATAACTTATTCCCTCTAGTAATTGAAGGCGATTCTCGGATTCTCATTAACGTGGTTAATCAGATTCTGCAGGGGACCCCAACATACAAAGTGGTCAGCAGCTGGAGATTGGCAGAAAGATTAGAGCTCATCGAACAATGGCTCACAGCCAATAGAGTAGTCACCTTCAAACATATCAGAAGAGTAGGCAACAAAGTGGCAGATCTCTTAGCTAATTTAGGGGTGGATAGTGATTGGACCCTACATACAAGTTTTCTCAATACAATTACCACTACTTCCCAGATATAGGAATATAATGAATTGGTACAGAGTGAATAGGAATACCCGGATGCGGGTGATCATGCTGCAGTTAATGTAGATTAGAAAGAAGGATGGCAGGTGCCTTGGCGACATGGCTGCCCGCGTCCCCTTCCATGCGAATTTATGGCATGTTACAGTCGACATGTAGGCACCATTACTTTAGTGCTCAAGTCGAGAAAATCATAGAAGGCATAAGGCTATGGACTCCACAAGCCACAACTCCTTCATCCCTCCCATGATAAACTACTCTTTTCCCCCTCAAGCTACGGAGCCAACCTCTCACGCCATCACTAGAAGGCCGTGTTGGATTCTTAGCCGTGTTGATTTGGGAAGTGGCTTCCACTTCTCACAAACAACCCACTGTGTGTTGAATCGCACTCAAAATTCCTTTATTTTTCCTCTGAATAGCCACTTCAATCCCAAAGATACCTCTGAAATCAATACAGTCATGGCACGCACTCGCCATCGAATGTGTAGTAGAAGATGGGGTAGTCGTGGTGGAAGCATTCGTCCCCCCGCAATGGCCAACCCTGAACATGCTTCTCCTTCCTCTTCCCCTTCTACCATTCATTCCTGTGGTCCCTCCTTCGGAAGATACCTTCAAACTCATAGTGGTAGAGGTCAGACTCAGGCCCATGGTGCCCGCAGAGTGAATGCAACTACCCAAATAGACAATCTCCGTACCCCCCCAACCCCTCTCACCACATAACCCAAATTCGCTTCCATAGTTCGCTGCTTTGTCCAGAAATCATAGCCACTCTCACTGTATCCTTCAGTGAGGAAATCAGTCTACAGGATGAGCAGGAAGCTCAGACCCACGAACTTGGACTGGAAAAAAGAAACAGCGACGAGCAACAAAAGGCAGTTAAGAGAAACAGGGAGGATCACAAACCAAGAAAGCAGCAAATGGCAGGGAAAATTGCAATTCTGCATGGCGAGGAGCTGGCTAGAAGAAAGCATGCTATCGAAGGCAACGCGAGTGGAACGAAGGTAGCTGGAGGCATCCCGGGTGACACGTTAGGAATGCATGCAACCGAGGGCAACTCAGCAGGAAAAAAGCCAATTAGTGGCATCCCGCGTGGCACGTCAGCAGAGGATGATGAACGGTATGAGTATGTGTGTCGCATTGTAGAAGAGCCCACCCCAGATGACATCTAGGGGGTCCATCCAGACTGATGATCTAGTCGCGAGGTGTCACTATGCTACTCGTTGGAGGTTTTCCTCTCTTCTTGTTTTTTTTTCAAACCTTATTGCAAGTTTTGATTGCTTTGATCTAAGACCCGAGTGTGGGCCTTTTTAAGTTAAGTCTTGAGACCCCCGCGTGGGCTTTCTTCTCGGGTTCACTCGGAGTGGTTTCCCCTCGATGGGTAGTCGAGTTTAGTCTTTTGATAATTTTTGACACAATCTTGTTCAGCACCGCTAAGGCTAGAGCCTCGCTGTATTTTTATTCTGCTTCTTATCAATAAAATAGTATTACTTAGAAAAAACATATATATATATATATATATATATATATATATATATATATATATATATATATATATATAAGTGCCTTCATAATTTCCCTTGCTTACAGGTATAACGTTGGTGCCAGGGAATTTGATAAGATTTTATTAAGTACTCTCGTATGTTTTCAACACTTTGGTTCCAACTTCTTGGTCTACAGGTCCAGTTTTATACCAATTTCCCAACCCATCACACGGTGTCCTTTAATTTTATTTGTGTTTTTGATTCCAACCCTACCACGGTTCGATAGAATCGCTAGGGCAGTGATCCATAATTATTGTTTGAATATTACGGCCATGGCTTTGACCCTTGTTAATGCACTCTAAATTACCTTGTGTCTATTAAATAGACACAGTTGCCATTTTTAAATTCGTAATCTCTTTACTCGTAGAAATATGAGACACTTACTCAACTAATCCTCGAGACTAATGAAACTTTTCTTAATTATGAAAGAATTGCTTTTGTTGCTTTCGAATAACAATACATAACTTTTTCTTCATATTAGTTATGGAATCCATGCTTTCCATTGGGTTTTCTAACTTATCTGTTTAATTATATGGATTGTTTTATCTACCCAGATTTTTTTCATTTATATTCGTGAGTAATTTGAAATTTATATTGTTCTGAACGCGTGGGTTTTTTTTGGGATTATACCTGGTCGCTCCACGTCTATATGTTATATATTAGTCACTCGTAGGCACTATATCCTGATACGTACAATAATAGTCGCATACTGTTTCTTTTAAGGCGCACTTACAATTTTAGCCCATCAATATTAGGCTCATTCCTTTTATACAAGGTGTAGTTTAGCTTTCTTACCATTGTTTCACATTTTCTATATTATCATTTACTAAGTTAGACTAATGTCTCACTTGTATTGTACTGAAATTATTATTATCATTTATTATTTTTGTAAAAATTTTCTTTTTCTTTTACTGAAAGTAATTTTATAAGAATATATATATATAGGAATAATCATATATCAATTATTTTGGTGTCAACATTTCTAACTCACCAGTAAGTTCATCATCATGACAAATATGGAGGCACTAATCTAACAAGGAAAATAAATAGTGTTGAGATGTTGAGAGAGTTCCAAATTCAATAAAAAAGAAAAAAAGAGCTTCCATAATGTTAAAAAATTGATCTAGACTTTAAAAACAAAAGATAAAAATAAAAAAATAATGTTAAAAATTACTATAAAAAAATAATTAAAAAATTTAGGAAAAATAAATGTGAAATTAATAAAAATACCCATTACTAAATAGATTAAACAAAAAATAACCAAAAAATGAATAAAACATTAAATTCTTTTTTCACATTAAAAGAATCACAAATAAGAAAAACTATAAAGTACAAAAAACCATATAATAAATAAATGACGATTCCAACAAACTAACTAAAAATTGAATAAATAAACAAATAAATAATATAAAATATAAAAAAAATAAAAATAAATTCAAGATAATAAATTTCAAATGCAATTATGTATAAATTTTAAAAATAAATGTATGAAGAAATACCAAAAATTAATAATGATAAAACAAGCAAAATCATTTTAATAGAATAATTTCCAGCTTTAAAGATATCTGATCAAGTCATTTTAAAGAAGAAAAATCTCATCTCTTAAAAGTTTTTGAAGACAATGGCTATTGTAGGCCCCTAGGTCTCAAGGCTTTCCAAAACGTTAGCTTAGAACCTAGATATAAGAAGATCATGAGGATTTACTTAACTGTGTGCATATTCCTTTCGTTCTCAAAACCACCAATAAGATTTCTCATACTCTTAAGAAAAACAAGGTTCATACCGCCTTTAAACCTCTTAAAACCATATGTAATAAGTTGAAGACCGTGTGGACCCTAAGGCTCCTAAGGGTGTTTACTTAATCCCTTGCTCCAGTGGAACACCCTACATAGGAGAAATTGGCCGAGATAGATCAAGTAGAGGATTCAAGAGCACACAATAGACATCAAGCATAATTGATCTAACTCGTCTCCCTCAGTAGAACATGTGGAAAAGGCTTGTCATCATATTTGTATTGAAGAATCTTAGGCCATTGCAAAGATTGATCACTTCCACCTTTGGAAGCTAAGGGAGGCTATGTAAATTGAGAAGCATGCTAGCAATCTGAACAAGAATGAGAGGTTGAGGATAAGCATCAATTGGATTCCTTCCCTTTCTTCGTAGTGTCCATTTTTTTTGTTGGCGTTCTTCATTCTTTATCCTGCCTTCATTTTTTTAATATGTTCTCATTCCTTCCGTTTCTTCGTAGTGTCCATTTTTTTTTCGTTGCCGTTCTTCATTCTTTATCCTGCCCTCATTTTCTTTTTAATATGTTCTCATATACTTTTGATTAATTATTAGTCTCTTGATTTAATGGATTATTTTGATATTATTAATCTTGTTTAATTTATTTATTCTGATATCTTTTTTGAAAGTTTTATTTTTCTATTTTATATCTTTTTGTTATATATTCTTTTTGGAAATGATATTCTATTAACATGATTTTGTTTGTGTTATTATTATTAGTGGTTTGTATTTTTGAATTATTAATTTATTTTTATAATTTATGCATAGTTTACTTTTAAATTTATTATTTTAAATTTATTTTCATTATTTTTATTGTTTATTTCATTTTCAGTTCGTTGGTTGAATGATTATTCAGTTATTTATTATATGCTTTTCTATTTTATGATTTTTCTTATTAGTGATTTTTTTAATGTGAATTAATAATTTAATGTTTTATGGAATTCTTCACTATTTTTAGTTTTCTTTTAGTAATGCGTCTTTTTATGAATTTTACATCTTATTTTTCTAAAAAATTAATTATTTTTTTATAATATTTTCAAACATTATTATTTTTATTTTTTGTTTTTAACCTCTAGATCAATTTTTTACCATTATGGTAACTAGTTTTTTACTTTTTTTATTGAATAAAATATCTATCTTTATTTTATTAAACATGAATTGGTATCCATATCTTTGATTTTTTTCTATTTACAATATACAAATTGTATACGATATCAATTAGACTTTTTTTTTTCATGGTTGTATATTAAGACTTTTAAAATTTTGCAATGAATAGTCATACTTTACTACATCGAGCTACATAATTTGTGATATTTTTTAATTCTTCTACGTCAATAACAACTACATCAACTAGACATGTATCCTTTATCTCGTTTTTCCATACCAAATAAAATTCATAATCTACCATTTTCGATCTACTTTTTCATCAACCTTTAGATACTAATCATTATATCCATACATATATCCCTAATTAAAGAGACGACTACCTTATTCCATGTACATTTATTCATATAATAGTTTTAGTACCTCATTTCTTTTCAATTTCTACTGAAAAAAAAATTATTATCCAAAATATATACTTGCATGAATAGAAAAATGCATATACAGATGATAATATTATGGTTTATTTTCCATGCATGCATATATAAGCTTGCATGTATTTAACATTAACATATAAAAGAACATAATGGCTAAACCATGCACAAATAATTATAATATATAGAACTACATATATATAGGTATTAATTTCTCCATTTTAACAATACAGATCATTGAACAAATTAAACTCAACAATAGGGCACACACATAATTTTGATTCTAATACTAACTAGTGTTTGGGGAAAATCCACGAATAGAGAATGTTCCACCCAACCATGAACTATCTCCAATAGTTCCCCCGAGCTAAGACATTCTTTCCTTCTAGAATCAACAACCTCTTTGTTTCATAAGCGGTTTTTTCTATAGATTTTTCCTAGCATATTTTTAGCAGTGTCTTGCTTTAAGGTTTGTCCATCTTTTGTCTAGGCCTTTTTGTCTCTTTGTTTTAAAAAAATATTCTTTCATTTTTCTTTAAAGAATGTTTTCTCTCCCACTGTGCTTTATTTATTTTTTTCACCGACTTAGCATTTCTCTCTAGTTAAGTGGTTAACATAATCATTCTCTCCCATTATGTTAACATTTTAAACAACTTTCTCCTAGGAACTTTTAGGATACTTTTAGAGAAGGTCCAACATGTGGACTATAGAATTTCCTATAGATTCACAAGCTCATGTAATTTACTAAAGCATAGTACAAGAATCTACTTCTACTTTGAACCAGCGAAGCCAATAGATCGATGAAAACAATATGAAAAAGAAGAAGACAAATAAATGTCAGATAACATAATAATTTTTCCTCGGGAAAGCCACTTCTCAAAGCCCCACCAATCTGTATTGCATTAATAAAAAATATGAGCGAATATAGAAATCTTGTTCTCAGTAGAACAATTCTGCACAAGTATGCTCAACTCTCTACCTCACAAGCCCACTCTTACCCAATACTCAGCCAATTTCCACTATCTCCCAAGCCCCTATTTCCTTGCGAAATTCCTAGGATGAATAACCCATATTTAAAGGGAATTCATGCTTCCAAAACTACGAAATCCAAAAATAGGTCCTTCTCTATTTTCATGCATGATATTTACAACTCATTAAATCATACAACTGATAGTACACTATCCCTACACTCCACTCTCAACTGGGTCTTTCTTTGAGCTGACATGCATGAGTTTCTCATGTGGAAATATTCAATTAACTGGAGTAACACTTTTGGATGCACCAGTTAATCAAGTGACTGTTAGTCCTCTATTAGATTCACAAATAGTTAGAACTAATTTAATTGACCATAACTTAGTAAAATGAGTTATCTAATTACAATTCAATTTAAACTCACATTGGACCCCTAAAATTTAGGGAGAACATATACATGACTACAGAAATACTTCCAACTCGAAATTACTAAGCTAATTTAGTTAATTAAACTTAATTAACTATTTAAAAGTTTCTATGAGAATATAATTCGATTTTAATTCTCATTTTAATTCAAGGACAATTAAATTGGAATTTCTTGTTGCCATTTCTCAACACTTCCTCTGGACAGGAAAAGGATTATCAACTACTCTGATCTTGTCTCTATGAAACTCACATTTACATCTTCACAATGCTTTTGTCAAAATGTCAACATCTTGCTCCTCCATGGGAGCGTACTCAAACAACATCATCTGTGTCAATACACAATCTCTAAGATGATGATATCAGATATCAATGTCATTGGACCTATCATGAAAAACATGATTTTCAGAGACTTTGATACAACTCTTGTTATCGCAGTAAATCACTGTCGGATCCATCTACTGGCCAAACAGATCAACCATGATCTTCTTGTTACAGGTCTATTTGGGCACATCACTCCCGACAATCAGATCAATACAATTAGGGCTCATCAAACCCTAATTCAGTTGCTACATGCCCTAGACAAGTCATCAAATTGAATGCTTTCATCCATGAAAGTTTCATAGCTTGAAACCCTGCTGAAATGCCTCCTTGGGACACCAACGCAACCTTGGTGAGGGGTAACTGTGATGCAGAGAAGATAGGCCCCTTCAGACTTGCACTGCAGTGCACTTAGGTCCACTTTGGCTTGCGCTGGGCGAGAGTGAGTGAAATTGGCATAGGATTCTGGGAAAATCGATTTATTCTAGAGCATTCTAGAAGGATACTCAACTCTTATCTCATCCTATGAGCTCGACTTTGGATAGGATATGGAACAATTACCCCTCTGTCCTCTCATCTATTTCTCCATGGAAACTAACTCCAATTTTGGAAAGCCATTCAATGCCCAATTTATGACATAACCACTTGCATTTCCCTATAAATTGACCACTCATCATAGTGATCAAGAGGTTGGAATTTGAAGATTGTAGAGAAATACTGTTGGTTTGAGACTTGAGTTAATTATCAAGTAATGTTATGCTACTGGATTGATGTGCTATTGGTGTGATGAGGGTTTGGACTAAGCTGGATGAGTGACACAAGATCGAACCGCATTGGGTGTAACTCCTCCTTTTACAATCAATAAAGTTGTTTGTTCATTTTCCCATATTCTTGTTCATATCTATGATGCATACATGATTCCATTTGTTTGTAATAAATAGATCACGTGCATTGATCATTGTCGTATGTTGTTCCTGTTGACATGTACCAATTCAGTGAATTCAGTTTGAGCAGGAGTGATGGGAGAAATTCAAAGGAGATCAAAGGAAACGAAATATCACAAGTAGGTTCCTTCATCTCATCTATCTATTATAGGAAAAGGTTGAACTAATTTCTTGCTGTTGTTCTAAGTGTAACTACCCACTTAGGGAAGATGCACTTATCCATAGGTATAAATTCCCTATAACAAATTGCTGACCATACTGGGGAATGACTGTCATTCCTGGTAGTCTACCCTTATAATATTACATCATAGTAGACTTTACTTGACTTCATTGATCTCTTTTCAGTCATCTTGAAGTGTTTTTTTGTCAAAACATGTGCTTTAATGTCTGTTGATTGGACTCTCTAGCACCAGCGCAATGTTTCTCTTGACATAGTGCACTGCAGAGTAACCTTAGCTTAGAGAGAGTGCACTGCAGCACAATATCTCCCACTCAGGGCTATGCTGATCCCTGTCAAGCTAAAAAGCCCATCTTTTGCTTGGTTTTTTCCAAATGTGCTTCTGATGTTGTTTGGTGAAAGATCAAAGTTTTCTATGGATTTGAAATCAATTTGCATTTCTTCTCCTAGACCTACTTTGGCCTTGATTGTTTAGTGTTTCTTAATCATTATCAATTCATTTTCAAATTTAACTTACATCGATTAGTATTTTCTAAAAAATAATTGTCGGAAAGTCTTCATTTCTTGTGAAAAGCATTGATTGATCATTCGTGCATTTAGTTTCCTTATGTTCATCCAAACATTAAAGGAATGAAAAGAAAAACATTCATAATGCATTTAGAATTTTGTATGTGCTTGTAGGAATGGTTTAGGGAAAGCTACATTAGACGTGCTCTATGCTCTTTGTTTATAGATTCTGATTGTTCTATCCCTTTTAGTTACATTTTTCATTGTTTAAACGCAATGAAAATAATGATTCTCATATTAGTTGCATTCTAGGAGTTTCAGAAACATCACGCGGTGAACCTGAAAGGAAAATTTTTAAACAATATTAACTAAAATTTATCTCAATTAACTTAACAGAGCATTGTAACTTAATGCATAACATTTAGGGGTCTAGGCTAGAGATGTGTTCTATCGTCGTTAAACATCGCAGATGTCTCTAATGGTTTGCGATACATTCTGAGTGTGATACCTCATTCCATGTACGTAAGTATATTGTAGCTCATCCACATACTTTCAGGTATATCGGGTGGTGTTATAGTACGAAAAGTATAAAGGAATGCTCTCACTACGTGCTTTTGCATTAGACAACGCTAATACGAATTGGGCCTCCACACAGTTTCGGGTATATTTGGGAGGACTACATTAGGTTGCTATCCATCCATAGGTAACCAAGTTGGCCACCTTTTATACTGTGATACATCGAAAACAACATTCGGGGAGATTTCCTGTGTGTATGTTAAGTCCTTGGTTTACTAATGCAGTATATATTTCACAGTTACTTGATAATCCTTTTTCCTAGATTATCCCTCTTTTGTTTTGTTATGTTATTATGATTAAAATAAATTAACTAACTGCAGATAACATCCTTCACATCACTCCTTAGTTGATCTTAGGTTGAGACATTTGGCAACAACTCCGAAGTCCACCGATCAAGGAGTTCATTTTGATGGGAATCCTAGTATTTTTCCTCCTTTCGGAAATATTAGTGTTCCTTATATGGATACATTGTCCCTTTTGGGACTTACCATCGGATTGCCAGTATGGTTGTTCTCAACCTCCTTGGCCTTGCAACTGAATATTCCTACAAGTGGACAAAATCAACCTCCATTTGATCCTAAAGTTGACCCTTTGCCTTCTTCGTCGGTTGTTTCTTCCTCCCCTTCTTCCTCTTCACCTAGTGAAAGTATTGACACTAGTAACCATGTGGATAAGAAGAAGAAGAAGAAAGTGAAGAAGAAGAAGAAGAAGAAGAAGAAGAAAATTCAGCAGGGGGGCAACCAAGCAACCATTGCTTCAAATGAAACTTCTGATGAGAAACCATTTGATAAGCCTCACAAAATTCGATATCCCTGCAAACTTTGTACGGTAGACCATCTTCTTAGAAATTGTTCTGGTATTCCTCAAATCTTAGAAGAATGGTTTTCTCATTCACGTCATCCTATATCATCAACTTCGAGAGATTATGCTCATGACACACCATCAACTAGTGCTAGTAAAGTTCATGGAAACAAGGGTAAAGCTAAGTTTCCATGTAGGTTATGCGAAGTGAATCACCCCATTCACCTTTGTCCCTATCTAGATGAAGCCCAAAAGGTGTTGGATAACCATCCTACTTCTCCGTAGTGACTTCCATCTGGTTAGAATAGACTCTCCCTGAATGCTTCACTAGTTGATGAAGTGACTGACCCAAATCAATCATCGGTCAAACCCACTTTCTCTTAATGCGAATCCCATGAGTATATACCTAACCAATAACAGGTCGAGGAAATAGTTTACCCAATTTCACCTTTAGTTAATCATACCTTTCCTGTAGAGAGTGAGTATGATACCACTCAGGTTCTTTTCTTTTCTTCAGATTCCAATGAGCTTGGAGGTAACCCTCCTATTCCATCGAGATAGGAGGAAAATCCTCCCATCCTCATAACTCAATGGGGTAATTCCCCCATTCTTACAGTACCCTCTCCAAGTAGTCTAGTCACTTCCTTTGATTGGAATCGACTGGCAAGATGTCGTCTTGCTTCTTATGTGCCTTTCTAGATCATAGTACAGGTTTATAATATGATTGTATTTGTCACTATTATAGATGAAGGTGCATCTATGAGTATCCTTTCCTCCACTACTTGGTAGGCGCTCGGTTCACCGCCACTTGTGCCTGTTACCAAGAATATGTTGGCTTTTAATAGAGGAACAAGTCAACCATTAGGTATCCTTCCTCAGTTCCCTATTACTTTGGGAGGAAATTTTTTTTAACTTAATGTGATGGTAGTCACAAGCCCTTTTGATTACAATTTACTTCTTGGGCGCGACTATGTTTATGAAATGGGAGCTATTGTTTCAACACTCTTTCGAGTGATGTGTTTCCCACATGAAGGCAGAATTATCATCGTTGACTAGCTTTCATTTCCTGGCCCAAATATGTCTTCCAGTCAATCATCTTCCCTAAATGGTCCTTTTGTCCCACTGGTATCTTCCCCACCACGGATCAATTATGTGGCAACCCGTTTCATGCCTACCTCAACTCGCGATCAATTCTATGATGTTGTACATTATGTACTCAGGGCATTGGAACTAGATCTCTCTAATGGATTCCTTGCTATGTATCCCTTCTAGAGAATTGTTCTCCCATCTGATGAGAACCTCTTGGAAGTCATGAACTCTTGTGGGTTGTGATCAAGGAATATGAGGATAGTTCCTGGTCTTTTGTCAGCCTCGTTAAAAAATGAAACAAAGGGTATGAGCATAGTTCCTGGTCTTTTGTCAACCTCGTTAAAAAATGAAACAAAGGGTATGAGGATAGTTCCTAGCCTTGTGTCAAGCTCGTTAAAAAATGAAACGAGGAATATGAGGATAGTTCTTTTACTGTGTCAACCTCATTAAAAAATGAAATAGGTCCCACAACGTATTTCCTTGTCTTGTGTCAAGCTCGTTAAAAAATGAAACAGGGAATCTCAGTAGAGTTCCTTGTCTTGTGTTAATCTCATTAAAAAATGAAACAAGATCCCCTGGAGTAAAGTTCGAATTCGAGTCTTTGATTAGACCTTGTAAAATCCCAATCGAGTCTTTCACTTGATCTTGTAAATGAACCTTCATTCCATCCAACTGATAGCCATGAGTAGTCTACTTAGGTGAATGAAATGAAGCTTGGGGGGCATGCACCTAGAATCAAGCCATCATGCTGGGGGCATGTAAACCAATCTCAAGCATACTTTTTTCTTGTTTCAAACTTGTGTAAAAATGAAACCATCTCCATTTTAACCCTTGTGATTGCCATTCTATCAACCTCTTTCGTCAGATGAGCCTTGGTTTTTCTCCTTCCATCGTCACTATCTACTTGGATGAGCACACACTTTCACGTGATTGTTTTACCCTTTCTGAGGAACAATTGCAATGAATGGTCTTATTAGCCATCCTCTTCACATAAATCAACATTTTTTGAGAATTTTCAACATCATCGGAACGAGTTGCTATCCTAGACACCACTCGTTCCTCTAAGTGGAGTCCTCTTTAAGCACTTTTTAGATTTTTGAAACATGAAAATATTATCAGGCGCTTGTCCTTTTTAGCTCGTAAACGGATTGGAAACGACATCTACTCAATATAAGTTTAACCCTTTTCCAGATTGAGATAGATTACTTATGAAAAATGAATACATTGATCGAACATGGTCAGTAGGTTCTCTCTTGTATTATTTTATGATTTTTCAGACTTGAGAAACAAATTTATGAAAAAGAACTTGTGGAGTTTTCTTTTTGTCCCTTTTCAAACTCTCTAAAAATGAAAAGGATCGAGTTCTCATTGTCATTAAACTCGTTAAAACATAAAATAGTGACAAACTTGTCCATAATGACAAGACCTAGTTTTACCTTCATCAAGTTCCTTAAAACATCACATAGCGATGGATTCACCCGAAGGGTATACTAAAAGTATATGTTATCCTCCTCAATCTTGTTAAAACATAAAGAGGTACTGGTTAGCAATGAGTGGGGAAAATGGGAAAAGGGATAAATCAATTTATGGTAGCAAGTCGCTCTTGAACATGAAACTTCTACTTCATCTCTATGACTATTTGGGTTGGGTTATCTACTTGATGGTTATCATACATATGGGGTAGCAAGCTAAGTGGGCTTGATTGTGGGGAAAACTCCACAGTTAAGCGCGCTTGAGCCAGAGGAGTTCTGGGATGGGTGACCTCCTGGGAAGTCCTGGTTACCGGGTGCAAGCCCCGGAAGTGATGATTGATGCTATGTGATTCATTTCACTAGTTTCAATCCCACTTCTTCACCCCTGTGAGCATCACCCGATGCAATGAGTGCTAAGTGAACTATTCAAAAATCATGAGAAATTAGTCAGTTACGACTACCTCTCATGGAAATGGTCATACATGAATGACTTACTTAACGCAGTTGAATCCCAAAATGATATCTAATATAATGCACTGCGTAAACCCCCATACTTAAATATCATACATATGGTATATCACACCATCCATCACTTTGATCTTCAGTTGATGTTGCCAATTCATTCAGTGTTGCTGACATGTTCAAGAGAAGTCACATAGTAAACTTCATCCTTTGCAATACTCATAAACCTTCATTTTCATGACCACCATTCTTGAACATTGAGTCATCAGTCACATTTTGTCTTTAAAATCATTACACTCATTTCATGTCAGTGGTGGGGGATATATCAAGACCCTCCTATGATGAGTTTCTTCTTATTGACATTAGCACATTATCCAAGAAGTTGACCTAGAAACACCCTTCCAGTACCTTGAGGCTTGCATACATCAATGGCATGTTTCTCGCTTTCGGCGACAGATTGACGTCACAAGCCTTCGACTGAAAGAATTTGTATGGTGTTCGACACCAAAACATCTATTCACACCCTATAGAATGTATTGTAGTACCTTGAGAATTATTCTCATTATCGATGATTTCTCTCATGTCTGTTAACAACTTACATCATTAGCTGGTAATCGGATGGTGTCTTCACATGTTTGACTTCAGATCACATTTTAACATGGTTAGACTCGTACTTGAGTGAATGATTAGACAAGATACAAGACCCTGGATCTAGTTTCATCCATCTGGGCTATGATTTCATGAGAGTAATAAATCATATGTACAATGACTTTACATAGATGATCATCCTATGACGGGTCTATATCTATAGATGACTATTTGATTTATGCACATGTAATGAAAAGTTTATATGTTGAACATGTGTATGCCTTCCCTTTTGAATTAATGAAAAATTCAAAAATATCATGATATTATGTATTGTAATCGATGTAGGTCACCATCCGCTTTAGATCCTCCTCATCACATCATAAAGCATATCGCTCGACATTATCATTTTCGACTTCATGCTTTAGGGCGAAACTATTACAGATCTATTTGAGCACAACACTCCCAACAATTAGATCAGTACAATTCGGGCTCATCAAACCCTAATTCAATTGCTACATGTCCTAGAAAATTCATCAAATTGAATGCGTTCATTCATGAAAGTTTCCTAGCTTGAAACCCTACTGAAATACCTCCTTGGGACACTAGTGCAGCCTTGGTCAGGGATAACTGCACTGCAGAGTAGGTAGGCCCATTCAGACCTGCACTGCAGTGAACTTAGGCCCACTTTGACCTGCGCTGAGTGAGAATGAGCGAAATTGGTATAGGATTCTAGGAATATTCCTTGATTCTAGAGCATTCTAGAAAGATGCCTAGCTCTTATCTCATCCTATGAGCTCAACTTTGGATAGGCTATGAATCAATTACCCCTGTATCCTCTCATCCCTTTCGACATGGAAACTATATCCAATTTTGGAAAATCATTCAATGCCCAATTAATGACATAACCACTTGCATTTCCCTATAAATTGACCACTCATCATAGTGATTAAGAGGTTGGAATTTGAAGATCGTAGAGAAATACTATTGGTTTGAGACTTGAGTTCATTGTCAAGTAATGTTATGATGCTGGATTGATGTGCTATTGGTGTGATGAGGGTTTGGACTAAGCTGGATGAGTGACATGGGATCGAACCACATTGGGTGTAACTCCTACTTTTACCATCAATAAAGTTGTTTGTTCCTTTTCTCGTATTCTTGTTCATATCTATGATGCATATATGTTCAAATGTTGTCGATTCCATTTGTTTGTAATAGATAAATGATATGCTTTGATCGTTGTCATCTGTTGTTTCTATTGACAGGTACCAATCGAGCGAATTCAGTTCTTGCGGGAGTGACGAGAGCAATTCAAAGGAGATCAAAGGAAGCGAAAGCTCACAAGTAGGTTCCTTCATCTCATCTATCTATTGTAGGAAAAGGTTAAACTAGTTTCTTTCTGTTGTTCTAAGTGTAACTACCCACTTAGGGAAGATGTACTTATTTGTAGGTATAAATTCCATATAACACTTCCTCATCTAGATGGCCTCACATGTTGCTTGAATTCCAACCATGTACTCTACCTCTGTCAAACTGAGTGTAACCGATCTTTATTTCCTGATGTACCAAGAAATTGTCACTGACCCAATACTGAAAATCCCTCCTAATGTGCTTTTTCGGTCAGATGGACTCCCCGCCCAATCTGCATTCATGAAGCCTTGAAGCTTCACTCGCTCTGTTCATTTGTACCATAATCCGTATTGAGTAGTGCCCCTGAGGTATCTCAATACATGCTTTTTTGCCCTCCAATATAGCTTGGTAGGCCTAATCATCACTTGACAAAGCTTGTTAACTGCATAGCATAAATCTGATCATGTGCCTACCAAGTACATCAGTGAACCCACAAGCTGCATGTAAATAGTATCTTCCACTACCTCTCTTGAAGTAGCATCCTCCTTTTCCTCGTTATTAGCTAGAGGAATCTCCATAGGCTTGTAGCTCTCCATGCAGAACCTCCTGAATATCTCATTGGCATACTTGCCTTGAGACACAAACAACTCCCCATGACCCTGTCATACTTCCATGTCCAGAAAGTAATGCATGAGCCCCAAGTCCTTGATCTCAAATGCTCTTGCAAGGTCCTCCTTGCCGTATTTGATTAGTTGATCATCACGTGTCAACATGAGATTATTAACATGAAGTACAATGATTAACAATTTACCTTCCACAACTATGTTGTATAGGTTCACATCTGCTTCACTCTTCATGAAGCCCAACCTAGTGAAGTAACTATCTTTCATGGTGTATTGGGCACGAGGTGCTTGCTTTAGCCCATAAAATTCTCTCTTGAGCCGACACACATGCGACTCATGGTCGAAGGTTTCAAAACCTTCAGGCTGCTTTATGTACACCTCTTCCTGAATCGTTCCATTAAGGAAGGTTGTCTTTACATCCATCTGATGCATCTTCCAACCCATCTGCAATCATAGTGCCAATATATATCTGCTCAACCAGTACCTTGCAATAGGAGAATAGGTCTCATCATAGTCAATCCCTCTACTTGTGAAAAGACACATGCCATAAATCTAGCCTTATGCTTCTCTACACTACCATCTGGAGCTTGCTTTACCTTGTAAATCCAATGGAATCTCACCACGAAATTATTCTCTAGCCTCACGACCACATCCCAAACACTATTACAAACTATGGAGTCATACTCCTCAACCATGGCATCAACCCAAATTGGATGATCCACTGCTTCCTCAAAGGAAGATGGATCTGTATCAACACATCTGCTCATAAGAGCCATGTATCCAGTGTACCTTTCAGGTGACCTCCTCTATCTACATTATGATGTGGGTGCTACCACATTCTCTCTAGCATCTGAGAGAAATCTATATGCCTCTGTGGTGCACTTTCCACCATCTTTGGAAGACCCTACTTGAGTGGATTTATCCACTCTAGGATCCTTTGCATGTGGCTGCTCTACATCGACTTGAGGCTCCTCAACCTTAGGAGCTAAAAGCTGCTTAACAACATTGATCAAGGTGGATCTCTAAAAAAGTACCAGTGGCATGGTAAAAAGGCTCAAAAGTCAAAGTGGCAGAAACTCTATAAACTTAGTAGTAGATCAAAGTGCTCGTCATCCTGTTTCCAACGATGTGAACGACACTCGAATCCAGACTCATATGTAGAAGTTAGAGCAAGTCAAAGTTAGGTTTGACTTGGACAGGTGGCAGAAGAAGATGACGTGGCTGAACTCTTAAACTAATAGGGAAGCAACGAGTGACAGACCACCATTGGCCCCGTATTTTGCAAATTATAGAAGCAAGAGGTCCTCGGTTAAGGAAATCGCCCCCAGCAATACCAGGTTGCGATTTGCAATATCGTAATCGCAGATCGGAGGCAAGTCAATTGTAAAGAATCAGACCCGGAGCAAGCCAGAGTGTGATGTGATATATCGTAATTGCAGATCACAAGGAAAGCGGTTAAGGAATCGACCCCCGACAGAGTCAAGTTGCGATTTGTGATATTGCAATCGCAGATCACAAAGGGAAGAAGTTATATGGAGAATCACCCCCCGGTCCACTGATTTTTGATTTGCGAAGTTCTTCCAGACCTGATATATTCTATATTGTATTTTAATAGTCTGTTGGGTCCACCCTTACCACAGGCCACTTGTCGCAAATGCCAAGTCTATCTGCCGATCGAAAGTGGCGATTCTCTATGATTAAATGTTGGAAATAATACTAAGAGGGGGGGGTGAATTAGTATTATCAGATCAATAAAACTTTTTCAATTTCATACTCAGAAACATATACGCTACTTCAGTTAAGTGAACCCGCGTGTACACGCTGCTTTGTCTAAAGCAACTAGCGTATATTCAGAAATCTTATGATTCAGTTAGCTTATCTTCAGTAAATGCATCAGAACATTATTAACCATATTAACAGTAAACAGGTGCAGTATAACAGAACAGATCATCACACAAAAGCCACACACATGAACACCAAGATATAAGGTGGAAACCCAATGTGGGTGAAAACCACCTGCTGCAAGTCGTCTCTATCTTTCTTTAATCAGAAAATTCAGTTTACAATCTTTTGTACTAGTGCAACCTTATACCAATACGCAGGCTACAACCTGCAGAGGGCTACAACCCTCTCAGCTCTTGTACTAGCTGATCCATTTACTAGTACGTAGGTGCCTGCCTACAGAATGCTCCAACCTTTACTCGTTCTCCAGCTGCTCCTGGAAGGGAGCTACAACCCCCTGGCTCTTGTACTGGCTGATATGTTTACCAGTACGTAGGCGCCAGCCTACTGAACTCTACGATCTTCCCGGGACCACGTTTCATACATTTTCATACTAGATCCATAAAACAACCTGCATCATCAATCTCTGAATCACCCAATACTGAATCACTGAAACCCTATAGACAACATAACAATAACCAGATCCAACTTCATCTTCAAATATCATACTTCACATTGTATACACTACTTGGACAAACCCAACCTGCGTGTATACGCTCTTTTGCCAAAGACAACTTGCATACAGATCTGCAAATCCTAACTTATAATTCCGCAGCTATATCAGACATCAAAACATACCCAGATCATAACAATAAACATGCGTCAATAGATCTAGTCTATCCACAGTCAAACCATATGAAGATAATCATTCCAAGCCTTGAGATCCCATTCCATAGTTCATCATCCTCCACATGAGTGAAACCATGGTTCAGATCACCAACCCATAACCAGCATTTGGATCTCACACTTCATCGGATATTCATTGCTCACACTCCCACTTTGGCCTAATGATCTTCTCCTTATATAGGTTTAGGCCTTTCATAATACCATGGTCCAAAACCATAGTAAAACAATACCATCAACTTCAAAAATAGGGATGAACACATCTGTCGAGATACTTTGGTCCAAAAGCATAGGCTCAAGTACCGAGGACTAACTACCACGGACCAAAAGTAAGCTTTCCGACATGTACACGCTTTTCCGTGCATGAAACTGCGTGTATACCCTACTTGGTATATAGCGAACCTGCGTATACGCGACTTGGTATATAGTGAACCTGCGTGTATACGCGACTTGGGCTTAATGAACCTGCGTATATGAATTTTCTCTTCTTCTTATAGTCTGATCATCAATTCCTTGCTGCTGACCTTCTGCACTATGATTTGTCATCAGTGTGGTTTGCCATCAAGGACAATACTTATCTCATAATGCCAACAATCTCCCCCTTTGGACTTGATGGCAAAGCTAACTTGTCACACTTAGAACTATCATCTGATTCCTTTGAGCTGTCCTCCATCAGTCACATTTGATATCTCTTCTGAAGATTCATCCAGTTATACATAAGTGAGATGTTCTTCTATGAGAGGGTTGCCATCAAGTACAACACATGCATCATAATGCCAACAATCTCCCCCTTTGGACTTGATGGCAACAACACCAAATCACTCTCCCCCTTTGACATCAAGGGCAAAGGGTGGACCAAGATGTTCTCTTCCTTTACTGAACATTTCGCTGTCCATACTCCCCCTGAGTATCTGTTAAAATCTCTGAATGATCTCCCCCTTTGTATATGGCGAAGTGTACCAATCTGTCCATGCTCCCCCTGAGTACATGCCGAGTCTTTGTACTGCTGAAGTGTGCTGTTCATGCTCTTCCTGACTGTAGGCAAGATCTGCAAAAGATGTTCTTCAAGAAGAACATGACTCTATACATCATAAAAGACCTTCCTATCACCAAAGACTCATACATACATCCATCTCTCAACTAAGTGAGGATATACAAAAATTGACTCATCCACCCAACCAAGTGGGGATACATCAAAAGTTTACATATGACAACCAATCACATTGCATCAATCATCCCAGGCATAGTGGGGAAACCAAAATAGGCCGTTACATGACCTTGACACCATGAAAGAGATACCACAAAAGAGATATATGACATAGAGACGAAATATCTAGAGCAAGACTTATGAATGTCACCAATAACTGATATTGGCAGCATCTGTCAATCACCATTCAGATCAGCAACCAAGAGATCCTTCTGTTCTCCTTTCGCCTTTGTTCCACCTGAAACCAACAACAAATGTGAACTAGAACCAAAAGCTTCTAAGATAATGCCAACAATGCATCATTGGAATTTTATCTGCTCCCCCTGAACTTGTGCCAAATGGTCTCTGTCAGACCCATATCAGAATCTTCTCATTCTGAGTTTGACCTACTGATTTCCTTCAAATTATCATATACGTGACTGTATCCACATAGACAAGCGTATATACGCAGATAGTCCTTATCCAACTCACGTACACAAATTTCCATATCCGCAATGTATAAATGTCCTGTAACAAGGTATGTCTGAACATAGATGTCAACTATTCCTTTTAAACATCATCATGAAATCATTCACATTATATGTGAAACCACCATATCCACAAGATCTACATGGTCCAAGTATCATTACTTGGGAACATCTGCATCAATCAACATATGTAAGTATCAACCTATCATCATATAGATAAGAACTCATCATCATGTCTCCAACAAGGCAACTTTGAGTAGTCATCCATGTATCAGCACTATGTATCTTGAGCTCAAGCCCTTTTTGATAGAACTTCTCGATATCATCAACAGCAACAATCCTTATCCACATGAGAGCCTGCATCATAACTGTATGATCTTTATGCATATGACAACAACAGTATATGAGTGACTCAACATCAAGTGAGGAAGATGTGTATTCAAGCTTTGTACTTCTCCTTATCTTTATGAATATCACCACGTAAGCACCATATATGCATCATCAAAGAATCAACCATAAATCTGATCTCAACATCAACTATGTATCCCCAAGAATCATATGAGATTTTATCATGGACAACTCATAATCATAGCAAGATATATCATTTAGCCATATAAGCATCATCACCAAGGACTATTAACCATAATGCCAACAATGATTTATTAAATGCATATGCTCCCCCTCAACCTGTGCCATCTGTTAGATCTGATCATGCATATATCAACAACAAGCATCAAGACATCATCAAGTCAGGGTCAAAATGCTTCTAGACATCTTACAAGTATCAAAACATTTCCACACATCCTCAGCAGACTGTAACTATTAATCAATAGAGCAGATAATAGACTGAATCATATCAGGTCCTTTTTCTGAGCCTGTCCCCACTGCTTTTCCTCATACTGACATATACGCGACTTTGCAGTGTCTAACTCGCGTATATACGCGACTTCCCTTTATGGAACTTGCGTATGAGATTCAGGATATTGAAGTTTTACACCTTCATCTCCCTCTGAGTCTGTTATGTCTTTGTTGTGTTGTATCTAAGTACATTGTGCTGTGCCACATCTTTCTGACTGTACTTCCTTCTTCTTCCATATCTTCAAGTGTGATGATGTTTTCTCCTTTTGGTGTGATGTCCGTCTTTTGTTCCTGCATTCCTTTGCTATATGTCCAAGTTTGTTACATGCATAACATCTTACATGTTTCATATTCCTCCTGTAGCAATCAGCAGCTTTGTGACCAAACATATTGCAAGCAAAGCAATATCCATTAAAGTATCTTGAATGTGATGATCTTTCTGCATGATGGTCTTGAACTCTTCTTCTTCCACATCTGGCTGCAACATGTCCAAGATTATGACACACATAACATTCAACATTATTCATAGGAGGAGTAAAAGAATTTCTTTGAAGAATTTCTTTCCTTGGTTGATGATGAGATTGACCTTTCATCTCCTTGTTGATCATTTTAGATTTCTCTTTATAGTTCCTTGCCTCACCTTGTGGACTAGATTCGCCTTCCACAGATTCATGAAAACCAAGACCAGTCTTGATAATAGGAGACCTTTGACTACTAAGAATATCATCCAAGGCTTTAGTACTATCTTGAAATCTCAAAAGTTTATCCTTTTCTTCTAATTTACCTTTCAAGATATTTACCTCAACTTGAAGTTGTTCCTCCTTTTCTAGACATTGCTTCTTCATGTCTTCTTCAGCTTTCCTTCCTTCTTCCAACTGATGCCTTAGTTTGAGAATCTCCTTTTCTTGCTCTTCATTCAGATCCTGCTGCATTTGACGAATTCTGAAGGCACATTCCAGTTGAGATTTTAAGCTGATATCTTCGTTTACCTGTTTTTCAATAGCTTGGAGTAGATCTTTATTCTACTTCTTTGATTCTTCAAGATCTTCCTTTAGTGAGCGGATCGTGGCTTCAAGGCTTTCATAGTAACTGGATCTATCTCTGAGTTTCTTGATGGTTGTTCTTCTTTCATTGACTTCATCTCTTAATGATGTCACTTCATCTTGCAACTTTTGACATTGATTTTCCTTGTCCTTGAGTAACTTTCTTACCTTGTTTCCTTCCTATGATTGAGCTTTTAGTTTGGTAACTTCTTCTTTGAAAGCACATTCCCTTTTGTTCAATAGATCTTGTTGATCTTTAATTTTGTCTGTAAGCCTTCTAAATACTGCCTCTATTTGATACTTTTCTTGCTCACCCATAAAAGCAAATTCAGTTGCTTCACTATCACTTTCATCTTTTCCAAATGGATAGATAGCTGGAACATCAGAGGATAGCAAATTCATACCTGATAGTTCATCTTCATTCTGAAATGATTCTGAATCTGATTCTGAATCTGAAGAGCTTCTTATACCTAATCCCCAATTGATTCTCCCACTGTCATAGACTTTCTGAGATGTCTTCTTCTTCTTAGGAGCTTTCTTCTTAAGCTTCTTTCCCATAGTTCCACGGATCTCCTTCAAGCGATCAAGCTTCTACCAAAGGACCTGCTCTGATACCAATTGTTGGAAATAATACTGAGAGGGGGGGTGAATCAGTATTATCAGATCAATAAAACTTTTTCAATTTCATACTCAGAAACATATACGCTACTTCAGTTAAGTGAACCCGCGTGTACACGCTGCTGTGGCTAAAGCAACTAGCATATATTCAGAAATCTTATGATTCAGTTAGATTATCTTCAGTAAATGCATCAGAACATTATTAACCATATTAACAGTAATCAGGTGCAGTATAACAGAACAGATCATCACACAAAAGCCACACACATGAACACCAAGATATAAGGTGGAAACCCAATGTGGGTGAAAACCACCTGCTGCAAGTCATCTCTATCTTTCTTTAATCAGAAACTTCAGTTTACAATCTGTTGTACTGGTGCAGCCTTATACCAGTACGCAGGCTACAACCTGCAGAGGGCTACAACCCTCTTAGCTCTTGTACTAGCCGATCCATTTACTAGTACGTAGGTGCCCGCCTACAGAATGCCCCAACCTTTACTCGTTCTCCAGCTGCTCCTGGAAGGGAGCTACAACCCCCTGGCTCTTGTACTGGCTGATATGTTTACCAGTACGTAGGTGCCAGCCTACTGAACTCTACGATCTTCCCGGGACCACGTTTCATACATTTTCATACTGGATCCATAAAACAACATGCATCATCAATCTCTGAATCACCCAATACTGAATCACTGAAACCCTATAGACAACATAACAATAACCAGATCCAACTTCATCTGCAAATATCATACTTCACATTGTATACGCTACTTGGACAAACCCAACCTGCGTGTATACGCTTTTTTGCCAAAGACAACCTGCGTACAGATCTGCAAATCCTAACTTATAATTCCGCAGTTATATCAGACATCAAAACATACCCAGATCATAACAATAAACATGTGTCAATAGATCTAGTCTATCCACAGTCAAACCATATGAAGATAATCATTCCAAGCCTTGAGATCCCGTTCCATAGTTCATTATCCTCCACATGAGTGAAACCATGGTTCAGATCACCAACCCATAACCAGCATTTGGATCTCACACTTCATCGGGTATTCATTGCTCACACTCCCACTTTGGCCTAATGATCTTCTCCTTATATAGGTTTAGGCCTTTCATAATACCACGGTCCAAAACCATAGTAAAACAATACCATCAGTGTCAAAACTAGGGATGAACACATCTGTCGAGATACTTTGGTCCAAAAACATAGGCTCAAGTACCGAGGACTAACTACCACGGACCAAAAGTAAGCTTTCCGACATGTACGCGCTTTTCCGTGCATGAAACTGCGTGTATACCCTACTTGGTATATAGCGAACCTGCGTATATGCGACTTGGTATATAGTGAACCTGCGTGTATACGCGACTTGGGCTTAATGAACCTGCGTATATGAATTTTCTTTTCTTCTTATACTCTGATCATCAATTCCTTGCTGCTGACCTTTTGCACTATGATTTTTCATCAGTGTGGTTTGCCATCAAGGACAACACTTATCTCATAATGCCAACATTATATGTGTGGTTAAGAAATTAAGACGTTTATCAATGTTTGGCGGGTTGTTATCTATGTGCTATAAGGTTCTGATATTCTTGGTGAAGAAACTGCCTGCCTGCTATACATGTCCTTTGCTAGGAACTGCCTGAGATTAAGGAGTTAGCCACCAACATATACAATGGATTGTGCACATAGGAAAAATAGGGACTGGCATAGGAATTCAGAAAATCATTGTGTGCAATAGTAACCCAACTTGGCAGCATGCTGGAACCTCGCCTTGAGCAACAGGGAGGTTCCAAGAGGGTGCAAAAGCTTCATTTCTCCAAATTGGGTGTTTGGATAGGCGATTCTGCACAATTTTTCGCCAGGATTTCAAAGGTACTATTTCTCCATTCTTCGTCCATCTTTGATCTTGGAGGTATAAGGATTGTAAATGAATGTTATTTGTACTTTTATCTCTTTTTATGCCACTTAATGAATGAAGGTCTCCCCACTATTGAGCAGGGCCCAGAGACATACTCCAAATTGGATGAACTCCGTAATCAAATCTTTGTGTCATGGTTTCATGCTTATCTTGTTATTTCTGCATTGTTTTATGTGCTTTTAAGTTCCATGGTTAATAAGCTCCGTTACATGTAATTCTGATTCATCTATAAGTAAAATATCTTGGATCAAGTTTGGTATCGGAGTAGGACTTTTTCGATGCCAATTGCATGAGTATATACTTCCAAGAATGTGTAAATATTTAGCCAAAGATTTCTTATTTCAACTATAAATAGAAATAAAGTAGTTGTGGTTTTTTTTTAATAATTAGATGATTATGATTAACTGTGAAACGAATATGGCCAGAATATTTTGAGGAACGAGTACAAATACAAAACAATTGTTGTCATCATTTTGTGGTATTAGCAGTGGTGTTGGGCAGAAGCTCTCTCCGGAGGAAACTTCGAGCCAAATATGGTTGACAGGAAGGCTTCCCACCACTCTTCATCCTTTGAGCAGGGTTGGATTCACAAGTTTCACGAGAATTCTTCGTAGTTAGAATGGAACAATTTTATTTACCTTCATGGAAGGCTGGGAATTCACAGATTCAATTAGTCAGTTGGATCCCTCTTATGTTTTGGTGACGTGAATGATAATCCTTTCTCATATACTGGAGAAAAAAAATAAAAAAATAAAGGGGTTTATAACCTTGCCTTGTTCTTTTATGACTTTATTACGTTGGTTTTAGTTTAAGTTAAATTTAGTTTTGAAATACTTTAGTTCGATTTTTATTTTAGTTATAGCATAGCATAGCATATTTTATTTTATTATTTGTTTTCTTTATTATTTTAATTTCATTTATTAAAACTTGTTACTACTCATAGTGTTAGGATGGTTTAATTGTTGAAACAATGATATATATATTTTTTTTATTAATATTAAAAATTAAAAATTATAATATTAATAATTAATAAGGGTATTAATGTATTTTATAAAATTAGAACTGATATTTTAAATTTTTTGGCTTAAATATTAAAATAAATTTCATATTAAATTAAAATAAGGTTTACAGAATTGGGTCTAACAATAAAAGTATTAATCCCTTCCCAAAGTAAATCTAAATATTATAAATGTGGTACTTAATATTTAAAATGTTTGAAATTATAAATGTGGTGCCAAATTTTTAATCTTAAAATCTTATAGGGGTTATGGAAATTGTAATCTATATATTATAAGGATTAGGCTATATATTTTTTATTAGATAATTTTTCATGTTGTAGGTGATATAACCTGATTTATATTGGTTATGTTTTATGGTTATGATTATGTCATTCAAGTTAGGGATTATGTTAGACATAAAAATGTTAAGTGCTATAATGTTTACTTTCAAGTGTTTAGTATAACGGTTAAAATTGAAATATTGTATAAACATTATATGTAATATAGCGATTACTCTTTATAAGTGTTAGTAATATCAATCACTATATGAGATATTGATTCTAATGATAATATACATATCTTTGGTTATGTTCTCGATTTATATAGGGACAATGGTGATATACGTTTTGGATTATTAGTGCTATGGGTTACTAATAAAGAGAAATATGGGTGTGAATTTAATGATTAAATAAAACTTTGTATTATGATTATATTTGAAGGACTAGGAGTTGAGTTTTATATGTGAAATATGTTACATGGTTTATATGTTATACCCTATATGTTAGGTTTTAAGGGGTTTAACTGTAAAAAAAATGGGCCATGGTTATTACTAATTAGATGTAATAATAGTTGAAGTGGATAAATGACAACTGCTTATAAGTATCAAGTAATAGGTAATAATGTAAACTTTGAAACAAGAATTCATATTGTTACCCGTTTTGTAGAGATAGTAAAAAAGTGACCCAATTTTGAAAATGGGTGATGCATAACCTATATGTTTCTTTTAGAGCATAGTTTTTGACACTATATTTTTTAATGTACATTGCGTTTTAGAATGGTAGTGTTTTTATGTTCATTCAAAAAAGTGGTAATTCTACACTAGTCCCTTTTTTTAAAAGGCTTTTATTTTTATTTTTATTTTCTTTCTAATGTATGAAATGTAAATAATTATCTTGTAAATTTAATAATTTTTGAAGTGGTATTTTTCTTCATATTTTCTTGTTCTTTTTTTTTTTAATTCTAATTTTTTTGTAGTGAGGTTTTTATTGTTTTGCATATTTAAATAAGAAAGTCGATATTTTGAATTTTCGATATTCTACATATTTATACATCGTTAATTAATTTTTCAATCCACATGAAATAATTGTTTCTTAAAAACAATATTTTTTAACAACTCGCATAAAAATAACCATTTTTAACATAAATATAACTAAAAAACTACATGTTTTGATAATTTTTTGTTAGAATTGACATGTCAAAATCACAATTTTTATATGAAAATTTTAACTAAAAATTGTTAAATAATAGTTTTTTTTATGAATTTCATGTCAAAAAATAATAATAATCATATTTTTTTTAGTAAATAATGATTAGCTTAAAAATTAATGCGAAAATCACATATTACAAATATTGAATGCATAACAACATTAATTGAGTGTATATTCTTCTCATAAAATGTCAAAGTCAAAACATTACAAGTATAACTACTTAATAGTTACAAAAAATGAGCTTGATTTCCAAGCATAACTTAAATTTAATCAACAACGTCACATAATCCAAACTCTTCGTCCTCTAGAGTTTCATCATTGTCTTCTTCCACAATATTTTCTACTTCCTTTTGCTCATTTTTGTCTTCTAATGGATCTTTGATGTCTGCAAATCTCTCAATATGTGTCTTTCCAAACATTCCATGTAATTGTGTTTGGGGTTCTTTTGCCTTTGTTGCCACATGTGATTCACTAAAGTCCCATTTCTTCAACCCAATTTCTTGCATTGCATCTGGAACAAATTGAAGAGCATTAATTCTTTGCTGAATGAAATTGCATTGTATTGGATTTTTTTCAATTGCAATGCAATTTCTTCCTTTCTGAAGGCAACATGCTAGTATTGTACCTAATTATCAAGAACAAAAGAAATAATGAAGTAAATTAGTACAATGACATATTAATTAAAAAATAACATATTGAAATTCAATTCCATATAATAAAACTTACCTGAGCCAGAAAATAAATCCAGAACCCAATCTCCTTCATTTGAACATATGTATATAAGATAGTTAATCAATAATTGTGGTTTTTTATAAATGTTAAAGTCTATCTCTCCTTTTTCTTCTTTGTCTTCATATGTTAGTTTTCTCACAACAACATCATAATTCAATATTTGGCTATGACTCTTTCCATCTACCTAATTAAAAATCATAGACATATAGCTATCATCTTTTGCCCAATTGTCAATATGAATGAACTCACAATCATTTATAAATAGTTGATCTTCATGGTTAAGAAGATTTGACTTTTGCCTGTAACATGAAATAGTAAAATTTCAATTAACTTGTACATAAATGAATTTTTCAACATTAATCAAATATACATTTTAAACGTCTTACCATGTAAGTTGCATCCTTGAATTTGTTTTTCCCTTGAAGCTTGACAATATCATTGCTAATTGTGTGTCTGAATGAAA
The DNA here is from genome assembly GCA_031772625.1 of Pinus tabuliformis. Classification (NCBI taxonomy): domain Eukaryota; kingdom Viridiplantae; phylum Streptophyta; class Pinopsida; order Pinales; family Pinaceae; genus Pinus; species Pinus tabuliformis. The sequence continues at coordinate 283,904,223 of CM062804.1, read as the reverse complement.
TGTCACAAATCTCCATAATGGTGATGACGTGACTTCTACGAATCCTGCAACCACTTTACTAAGAACTTGATAAGTGTAAGGGTCACTATCATAGTCAATGTTTGGAATATTGAAACCATGGGGAATATTTGCAATAACTAGGGCATAATCCCTTTTAGGTATGAGTTTAGCAATGTCTTCACAGTCACCTTGTATTACTTGATATTGAATAGTGTCTAGCCCATTCCAAATGAAATGAGTAAGAGTTGGATCAAGTTCAACATTCTTAATACGTTTCTTCCTCAGTCTTTTGATCTTTATTTTTTCAATAAAGGTTCTGAAGCTATCTGGTGCTCCATTATCATTCTTCTTCATCTTTTATAAAATAAACAAATATATGTGTACGTTATAAATTAAAAATAGTACACAAATGAATAAAACTGAATGTATAAATCAAGATACCTTCTTAAATGCAAGATAAAAAGCTTTTAATGTTGATGTAGAACTTGAATATAGATAGTTGCATATAACATCATACCAACTATATTCATTCAACAATTTAACCATTTGTTCTTGAATTTTCATGTAAACTTTGTGACTGCATAGATAAAGTAACAAAAACTTAATATAATGATATGTATAACAAATACTACCAAGAACAACATATTTTATTTAAAAGAAAATTATAATCTAGAAATAAATAAAAATAATTCCACAAACTTACTTCTGAAATTCCTCACACATTTCCTCCAATGATAATTCCCTTGACCTCACACGAGATAATATTGTCTTGACAATTTTTTCATCTTTCACTCGCATTGCTCTCCATGGTGTGATAGACATATCTTCTGGAAGTTGCTTCATTTCAGGACTTGATTTACTGTTGCTACATATCAATGGCTTAGACTTTTTGACCTTTTGGTTTTTAATGCCAATGTTTTCCCACATGCTAAAAATATCATCAATCAATTCCCATACATCTCCAGTTCTAAATGCCAATTGGAAAATGTTATCATCATCTCCGAATAAATCACTAATTTTGTTGCCTTTTCCACCTTTTGAATTGGTTCTCTTTAATTTGATAGCCTATTTCCATACAATATTCCTTTCAAAAATCTACAGTAACATTTATCCTATCCCGACCACATTTTTCTTGAAATTCACTATGAATAAATCTAACCCTTTGGATGAAAGTCATAGACATCCTATATTCATTATCTGAATTATGATCCCATGGCACTAACTTTGCATCTGTATTCGATAAACCAACATAAATTATACATTTCATTGTTTCAAAAAGTGGGTTATTAGGATATTCCTCCATTAATTGTCTTTGAGCTTCCACAGAATGGTTCCCCCCAACCATATAATAATTGTATTCAAAACATTTTGACTTATCAAATGCTTCTTTGTTGGGAACTTGAATTGGATCAACAAGAAGCACATAACTAACCACATGAGCATATGGATTGTACCTCATCAATGTCTTCAAGTTGCGAACATGAAGATGATGTTGCTTTTTGACTTGATATTGACATTGTCCTTCACTTGCCTTATAGGTTTGTTTGATATTAAGTTGAAATGTACGACCACCATTAATTAAGTTTCTCTTTATCAAATTCTGTCAAATGGCATTTTGTTTTATTTTGTTTCAATAATGCCATCCTCTAAATCAGCTCCTGGTGTAATGATTTCTCTGCTTTCTTTTGAAGTTTCACTAGGTTCTTAATTGCTAGTAATGACTACTTCAAAATCTTCAACTTTACTTGTCTTCTTCATAACATTCTCATCATTAACTGTAACAGATTTATTCTTGGGCATTGTTACTTTTGGTCTTTTACGGCTCTTCTTAGTTCCAATGTCATCTTCAGTAATGACAACATATGCTTCACTGTCAGTTTCAATTTCATCGTCCTCAAAAGTAACTTGTCTACCCTTGCTAGATTTATCCACTAGAGGCTTTTTTTTCTGATCCCTTGGATGTAGTTTTGTAGAATCATTAATTACTACATTTTCCTTGTTTTCCATATCTTCTTCTGACACTGAGTAGGAACTACTGACAACTTTCATATATCATGCTCTATGAAATGAATGCCTCCCAACCTAATTAAACAACTTTCAACAAAATTCTGCCAAACAAAATATCATATGTCAATAAAAAAAAGTTAAAAAAATATAGTGAGACACTTACAAGAAAGCAAAATACAAATATAAATAACAATACTTACGATGTTTTGTTTCATCTCATTTACGATTTGTTTACACAACTTTGTAGATACCTCTCTCGTGTCATACAACGAATATGATAGCTGATAATTAATCCTTTCATGTGACTTGGGAGGTTTTGTAAGTATGTAAACAACTTTAGTTTCTGGTACCGAACACATATCTATGACTCTTCCCATCACCTCATAAATTCCATTATCATTCGATATATAAATATATAGATATATATATTCACATTTTGGCTTTCTCTTTCTTTCACATACCAGATTCTTGATGGAAATTTTAGTTCTTTTGAATTCTTCCAAGATGAAATCATCTTCTTATTATTTGAGGCACTTGAAAGATTTGTAGCCATGAGCTCAGGTGGATTTCGTTCACCAATGTTTTTTGAAGATGCGCCTTTAAGAGTCTTCGGTCTAAAAAGATTCACAGAAATCTTCTTTGATGCCATTTTCCTGAAAAATAAAAACACATAAATCAATAAATAATGAAAACATATTAACTTAAATTAACAACAAAAATATATCATAAATTTTTAATTTTTATAATCAGATCATTGAAATTAAAAAAATACTAACACTAACAAAATTACCCACCACCCCGCGAGCAGGCGGGCTGTCCGGGTGGCGTGGCGGGGGGTTGTGGCAATAACTTCTACCATCTCTCCCCGCATTGATCTCCTTCTCTGTATTCAATCTACCCCTTAAGGGGTGAGGGGTAGATTGAAGATGGAGAAGGATATGAATGGGGTGAGAAATGGTAGAAGTTGTTGCCACAGTCTCCCCCCACGCCACCCTGACGACCCGCTCACCCGCAGGGTGGCCGCTAGGGTGGTACGGGGGGCTACCACAACCTTCCCCCTATGCCACCCCAGCAGCCTACCAGGCTGGGTGGCAAGAGAGGGGTTGCAGCAACAATTGCTACCATTTCACCCCACATTGATCTCCTTCTTTGTCTTCAGTCTACCCCTCAGCATCCCCCTTAAGGGGTAGATTGAAGAGGGAGAAAAAGATTAATATCAGGAAAAATGGTAGAAGCCCCTCGGTGGCACCTCGTAGACCCGCCCGTCCGTGGGGGGGCGGGCGATTCTCAGAATCGCTGAGCCACCCCCGGCGGGTGGGTGAACCGCCTGGGTGGCAGGTGAACCGTCAAGGTGGCGCAGGGTGGGTGGCGACACCCCACCCCGTGCCACCCCTGTGGCTCGCTGGCGAGGGGTGGGCACGGAACTCCACCCTGCGTGACCTCGTTGGCCAGCCCTCCTGCCCAGGATAGCTGGGCGATTCTTGGAATTGTCCAGCCACCCCGGGCGGGCAGGCGGGCTGCTCGGGTGGTGCGGGGTGGGTGCGGAACTGCTCCCTGCACGCCCTTGGTGGTCCGCTCACCCGCCTTGCTGCCCGGGGTGGCTGGGAGATTCTGGGAATCGCCCAGCCACCCCGGGCGGGCGGGCAGGCCGTTGGGGTGGCGCGGGGTGGGTGACAGCACACCAACCAGTGCCATCCCGATGGCCTACCCACCCACCAGGGTGGGTAGGCGATTCTCAGAATCGACGAGACACCCCGGGCGGGCGGGCGCGTTGCTGCGGTGGTGCAGGATGAGGTGCGAAACCCCACTCTATGCCACCCTGGCGGCCTGCCTGCCCGCCTGGGGTGGCTGTGCGATTTCGAGAATCACCCAGCCACCCGGGGCGGGCGGGTGGGCTGCCGGGTTGGCGTAGGGTGGGAAGCCGTCCCTCACCCTACGCCACCCCGGCGGCCCGACTGCAATCGCCCAGCCACAGCGGGCAGGTGGGCGGGTCGCCGGGGTGGTGTGGGGTGGGGTGTCACCACCGACCCCGCGCCACCATTGTGGCCTGCCTGCCTGCCTGGGGTGGCTAGGCAATTCCGAGAATCGTCGAACCATCCTGGGTAGGAGGGCGGGTGGATAGGCCGTCGAGGTGGCGCACGGTGGGGTTCTCCGCCCAGCCCGCGCCACCACGCGCCACCTCGAAACCCCACCGTGTGCCACCTCGGCGGCCTGCCCACCTGCTCGGGGTGGCTGGGCGATTCCAAGAATTGGCTAGCCACCCCGGGCGGGTGAGCGGACCGCCGCGGGTGGCACGGGGTGAGGGGCGACACCCCACCCCACACCAACTCGGTGGCCCACCCACCCGCCTGGGGTGGCAGCCCGTCGGGGTGGCATGGGGTGGGGTTTCGGTGGGCTGCCTGCTTACCCATGGTGGTTGGGCAATTTCAAGAATCAATCAGCTACTCCGGGCGGGAGGGCGGGCCAATGGGGTGTCGCTGAGTGGGGTTTCACCCCACTGAGTGACACCCCATCGGCCCACCCACCCGCCTCGAGTGGCTGGGTGATTTTGAGAATCGCCCAACCACCCCAGGCGGGCAGGCGGGCCATCGGGGTGGAATGGGGTGGGCGGCAGAGCACCACCCTGCACCACCGCAGTAGCCCAACTGCCCGCTCGGGGTGGCTGGGTAATTCTGAGAATCGCCCAGCCAACCTGAGTGGGTAGGCAGACCGCTAGTGTGGTGTGGGGTGGGCGGCGGAACCCCACCCCGTGCTACCGCGGCGCCCCACCGGTCCGCTCGGGGTGGATGGTCAATTCCGAGAATCGCCCAGCCACCCTTGGCATGCAGGCGGGCCGTCGGGGTGTCAGAGGGTGGGGTTCCGCTGCCCACCCTGTGCCACCCCAGTGACTTGCCTGCCTGCCCCTGGGCAGGCAGGCGGGGCGCCGCCCAACACGCGCCACCCCACCGGCCCGCCCACCTGCCCGGGGTGGCAGGGCGATTCTGAGGATTGCCCAGCCACCCCGAGCAGGCGAACGGGCCACCGAAATGGTGTAGGGTGGGGTACCGCCACCCACGCCACGCCACCCTGATAGTTCGCCCACCCGCTCGGGTTGGTCGGGTGATTCTGAGAATTGCCCGGCCACCTTGGGCGGGTAGGCGGGCCACTGGGGTGGGACAGGGAGGGGTGTCACCGCCCACCCCAGGCCACCGTGGCGGCCCACCCACCCTTCCAGGGGTGGCCAGGCAATTCCGAGGGTGTTGTCGCCCACCCCGCGTCACCCCGGAGGCCTGCTCGCCCGCTCGGGGTGGCCTGGCAATTCCTGGAATCACTCGGCCACCTCGGGCAGTTGGGCGGGCCGCGTGGGTGGCGCGGGGTGGGAGTGCCCAACTTTGCTAGACCCACCATGCTCACGACAGATGTATTGGTTAATTTGGCTCACAAAAAGTATTAATTTTAAAAGAAAAATCTACTTCATTAAACTAATTTAATATGAAAATTTTCAAGGAAATAAATTTAAATAACCTTTCAATTGCGAGAATTCTTCATTGAATATGTTGGTGATAGAAATGTAGCTGCTCCACAAATTCGCTACAAGTCTTTCAACGAACGTCAGAAAACCTTGATGTAATGTAGGTAATAGTGATAATGGAATTTAGTATATAGGTGAAATTACGAAGATGTCTTATTGTACGGTTAATGTGGGATTAATTTGTTTTAAAAGAATTTAACATGTTAATTTTTTTATGGCGACGAAGGAAAATATGATAAAACAAATATTATGGAATTGTTTTATAGTGGGGTGAATGTGTGATTAATTTTTTTTAGAATGTATTATAAAAATTAAAAAAAAAAACATTCAATTGTTTAGTAAATATTATATACTTTGACTACTAAAATAATTTAGGTAGAAGTTGTAGTTTACAATTTTAACTTTAATGATTTATTTCATAAAAAAATTTAATTTACATTTTTCATTAAATTGTAGAATAAAATAATGAAGAGAAATAAAACTCACATACTTTTAAGGGGTTTAGTAGAATATCTGACGAGAAGAAGTTCTATCAATGCACTCATTTCAAGTGAATGTTTCCAAAAGGATTGCTTGAAACATATGGATTTCAAATTTTCATTAGAGAGTAGGAAGAGATATTTGTCAATGAATAAAAGCATGCAAAATTTATATTTAGTTGGGTGCATGCAATCTAAATTGTCAGGTTATGATTATCATATTAGGACTTTATTTATCTGTAGAAAAGCTTTCAAAATGTTTCATTTGATTGGGAATTTTCGTCTCTCGAGAATTCAAGAAATTTTGGAAAAGGATCCCACATTTTTTTCAGAAATACGTCATAAAAGACAGTTTGGGCCATTATCAAATACTGTAATGTCATCGATGAAATATTTCTTTTCAAAGCATTGAGAGTGTATGCCAAATAGAGAGACAATACATATTCCAGATAATTTTTCAAGATGAGAAATCTACAACTTATACAAAGAATAGGCAGAAGGTGCTGAGGGACATGGCTAGTTTATTACATATCAATATTTTGTGAAGGTATGGAAGAAAGAATTCAACAATCTCCGTATTCCTAAGAAAACAAGCATGGGGATTTGTAGTACATGTACTTCTCTTAAATAAAAAAAGGACAAATGTGAAGGGTCAGAAAGAGGTAAGAATTCATAACTTTAACTTTTAAAATCGTATAGTCATCAACTATGAAAACATATTTCTTAATGGATTTCTTTTATGTTGTGTAGATTCAATTGTCAAAGAACTTCAGGAGCATCGTGAAAAACAAACAAACGAAAGGAAAAAGTTGTACAAGAATTGAAAGAAGTGTCATGATAATCTGAATAAATATTTGGGTTTGATAATTGATGGTATGGACCAGAAGAAAACACTTTTACCACATTTTGTTTGCACACCCAAAAATTTACAGGAGGAAAATTTTATTCAGTATCACTTGGTCGGTTGTATGGTCTTCAATGGGAAAATGTTGCCAAGGGTGTACTTCATAGCTCTAAATATTCATAATGATACAAATATGACCATAACCATAATTCATGATGTGCTTTCTCATTGGTCTAGTAATCTTCCTGAAGTTTTGTATCTACAATTGGACAACACTTGCCGTGAAAACAAAAATTAGGTTGTTTTTGGATATCTAAACATGCTTGTTGAATTGAAAAAATTTAAGAAGGTAAAGGTTGGTTTCCTTCTTGTTGGGCACAATCATGACCATATTGATCAGATGTTCAGTTGGTTTCCAGTCACATTGAGGAGGAAGGAAGTTGGGATCTTGCCATCATTAATTGAATGTATTAGGAAATCATACATGCTAGAGCCTACTTTTTATATGTTGGAAGAAACTGTTGACATGCGAAGGTTTATTCTGGGATCATATGGTGAGGGGAAATGCATTGAACAACTTAATGACATTAGCTTCCAACATCAATTTCGTATCAAAAAAATTGATGGGAAAACACTAATATGGGGCAAGAAGTATTCAACTACTACAGAATGGGCACCGTCATCAGGTTTGCAATTTTCAAAGTTCATTCCAGATCATCCAATATTTGCATCAAAAATATTGTTATTACAATTGGTTGGTGAAGTTCATAATGCACGTAGACAAAATAGAGATATAAATTATTCTGATTGCCTAGAAGAAATTAAAAAATGTATTAGATATAAATATGAGTACTTTGACATTATTGATTCAGTTTGGTGGGAGTCATTTTTCAGTAATCAAAGTGATATCATTTCAACAACAACAAATGAAGATATACCTTTGAAAAATCCATTTATTTTGCCACAAAATGTGTCGAATGAAGATGAGGAAATAAACATTGTTGAACAACGACAATCTCAAGGTATTATTAGTTCTTCACAGGCAGAGGAAAGAGAGATGTATATTGGTTCCAGAAGATCTCATTCACAACGTGAAGCCATGGAATTCCTTTACAGGGGTTCAGTACGAGATATTAAGGAGGGTTGCATGATCGTAGTGCTAGCAGATGGACATCCCAATGTCTATCCATTCTTGGTTTCTAAAGTTATAAACGTCTTTACAGAAAATGAGGATGTTACAAGTGTTGAAGTACATTGGTATGCTACAAATACACACCCATTCAATGGTGTGTATAAGCCAGAGATAGTAGTTGACAAAAAAATGGTGGAAAGAGAAAAAGAAAGGGTACGAATATAAATCGTCGCTGCACAAACATATTAAGATTGGAGGATGTTGACATACTTGTTTATGACTTGAATTTAACAAAGAGAGGAACTATTCACTTCAAGATGGTAGAGATTCTCAAAAGGTTGTTACCAGAAGGAAAATTGTTGAGATGGGAGTCCGCTGAAACCAGCCGTAGATCTAGAAGAATTTTGAAACTTGAAATTGTAGGCATGCATGTGGACTCAGATGGGGCACTAGTTGATGAAAGAGTAGAATATGGAACATCTTCGTCAGCATCTAGTCACTCATCTAAATATGTGAATTCTGATGTTGTGCAAGAAAATATGAGTGCTTTTGAGTAATTGTTTAGGATAGTTTATATAACTGATGTATGCATCGTATCTTGAAATAAATTTTTTGATTTCCATATGGTTTTAAATGATAAGTTATGAGTCATTTTTATGTTGTTGGATTATATGTCTTAATTATGATAATTTTTATTGTTTAGAATATCCACAATGAAACATTAAATTAGAGATATAATGTATGTTTCATTCAATATACAAATAATGACTTTTGCATTCATTTAGTGATGAAATTTGTTCATAATGTCATAGTTTTTTTATTTTATGGTTGAAAAAATTTCAATTTCTTTTGTATCTAGCATGTTATGGTTGAGAACATGTTGAATTTATACTTAGGAAAGAAAAATGTTATTCTACCAAAAACATTAGTGTGTTTTTTTCCTCATAAACAACTTTGTTATCCACACTAAAAATTTGGTTTTACTAGCATTTTTTTAAAATTTATAAGATTGACCCTAAAAAGAAATCATCATTCTAGTATCATCACTTTTTCATTTTCAAGCTGTATTTTGCACGAAAATTTCATTTTCACTGCCACTTTTAAAACATGTTCAAAATTGTCCCTAAAAAAAAACATTGTTCCAGTATACACACTTTTCATTTTTAGCACTGTTTTTGATGTTTTTTTGACGTTTTTTGGCCAAAGTTCCTGTTTTGAGTTTATGGTTCCCGTTTCAAAGTTTACATTGTTAGGTTCATTAAATGTTATATTATGAGATAATGGCTTCAAAGGTTTAAATTTCAATATTGAGGATCGTATATTTATATTAGGTTATAAAGGGTTTAGGGCTTATGAGTTCAGGAGTTTAGGGGTGTGGGGAATTATTAAGTGTTAGAGACCATATGTTACTAACGATGAGGATTCAAGGGTTCAAGGGGAAGTAGGGATTACAATTTACAAGAGGGAGTTGGTATTAAGTTTAAGAATTATGATGATTGGTATGGTATGATGATTGGCATGTTGTTTGTTCTAGTAGTTTCTAGGATTGTTGCTTCTATTATCACATCATGTTACCCACATAATTTCATCTCCTCGAAATTTTTGTTATAATATTGTCAAATTATTTGTGTGAGTTATATTTGAGTCTCAAAACCCTCCTATATTGTGGACACATGCATGTATAACGACGTCAAATATTAATGCATACAAGCACAAACCAAAAAAATTCCAATGTTGGCCCCATTCAAAATCACCTCTATGCGGGGTCAATTGATTAAATCATAATTTCCATTGATTTCTAAATGTTAAATGAATTGGAATTTTACCTGACCTTGAGAGCATTGAGACAATTGAACCCATGACCTCTTAATACAAAATTAAGGTGATTTGACAACAGGTATTTGACCTATTCGAGTTGATGGTATAAACCCGAATGAGCTTCTCTTGGTTTCAAGAATAATATATTCTCTACTGAACAAGGAGAACCATGTGAAGGTGAAAGCTCATATGTTCACTCCGCCCCAACATCACTTGCAATTCCCCAATACCCAATTTATCTACTATAAAATATTTGAAAGAAAGATAATAGGAATCATGAATAGCTAGAAACTAATGAAAAAAAATTAAGGTAAATGATAGAGAACAAGTCGACTAAACTCATATAAACACATACCTCCGCGTACATTTCAACATTTCAATATCATTAATATTATTATTCAATGAGGTCAACGTCTGTGTCATCCAGTTTAGAATTGATTTTGAAAGGATTGGTCATATGAACATCATCATCATTGTCATCAATTTCAATCATGTCATTGTCTATATCATCATGAGGAAGATTATCTCCTACGTTTGGTTTCACTTCTTTAAGTTCCTCATCTGACAATAAATTGTTGATATGACCTTCATCCAGAACAATGTCTTGTTTAACATCTTATTGAACATCCTCGACACCTTTTACTCACAGATGAACGAACTACTCCTCTACATCATCTTCTTATTCAATATCATCTTATTCCACTACATTATACTTTATTGGCCTTCCTCTTAGATCATATCTAACAACATAAAACCAATCCCCTCCACCTGCAACCTATGAGTAAAATACATATTCACATTGACTTCGAAGAACATAGGGCTCTGATCCTGGCTAAATATTCGTTGTCTTAATCATGGAAAATGCATTAGCATGCTGAATAAGAATTCTATCAGGATCACATTCATTCATTCCTAGCCTATACTATTTGACGTCCAACAAAATTGTTTCGAAGGATTTAAAATCACACTCAAGTATATCTTATAAATACCAATAGTATCGATTTTCAGAGACTAATGGATTTGTGTCACTTCTAGAGGAAACATTAGTAGAATAAATATTGTAGTAATCCCACTATAAGAAGTTTTTATCTTTTCATCCAAATTTTTGATGCGAAATTTGGGGCCAATGCACCACATAACCTTGTAGTGTTTCAACTACAATATGACATGCACATAAAAATGCATTGTGAATTCATAAACATATTCATAGCTAGAAATTATGAAAATCAAGAAAAAAACATTCCATATACATCAATATAATATTGAAAACAACTAAATAGTATGGTTGGATATGCTTGCCTATTTTTATTTTAAACCGTTGGATAAATCAATTTCCCTTTTTGTGAGATTGGTGATCTCTTTCATTGCATCATTCAACTTCATTGATCAAGATATCCACACCACCCTATGATAAGTTACCATCATTATATTCCTTACATCATTTAATCCCTACCTTCATCCAATCAAGATTGTTTTCAATATATAAATGTATTGCATCCCACTCTCGTTGAGTTGTATTAAAATAAAGAAATTCACATATAATTAGTTTCCACCATATACCTTCAAAATAATGGATTATGCAGGACCACTTGCATGTCACTTTCCTCATTCTACCTTTTGCCAATAGGTTCTCCCCTTCAAATTTGTTGATGGAGTTGATATTCCAAACGCAATCAACATTAATAATTGGAGAAAATTTAGGAATTTATGGAGTAACATATATCATGGTTTGATATAGCATATATCCCTCTATTGTAGAATCCACATGAAATTCTCTTTATTTAACCAAATCCTTTACTGATATTAAGTGCCTCTCAACTATCAACATTGACCTTGTGTGTACAGGTCCACACTTTTCAATCTCCTCAAAAGGTGTATGATGTAATGTTCTTGTGCATTGAAAAATGTTGGAGGTGGATAATTTTTCATCTCACACAGTAGATGAGGAATTTGTCTCCTCCATTACTTAATTTCTTCTTTATCGATTTCATTAGATGAAAGCCACCTACAATTGATGAAAGCATGGGTTTCAACAAAAAAGTATATATAAGTAAATTAAAATTAAAACACATGCAATAAAGTATAAGTTGCATGACTAACTCAAAAATTAAATTACACTCTGAATATAAATGGCCACTTACCTCATGTATTAGTCAAGCTGATATATAACTTGTTTGACATTGTTGTCAAAATTATCTGGGAGAGATAGAGGTAATACAGAATATAGAATATAGAATAAAAACACTAACAAATGTTTCAACAATATACAAATATATACACCAAAATAATTACCTTAATCAACGTATGCTAATCATGAGTTTTTACCCCACCTGATTTACCTTTCTTTGTTAAGATGATTTTATGTTTGAAGAAAATCTAGTGGGATTTTTTTTTCAATGACCTCTTTTACGTCCTTGCTTTTCTTCTCTGTCAATAACCATGGAAGGGCACTTATATTTTTGTCTCCATCATTATTTGAATAAATCAGACTTTTTATTGCATGATTGGCCTCCTTAATGTCATTACAAATCTTGAAAAAAAATCTTTGTCACTCATTCCATCTAAGATTCACCATAAAGTTTATATTACATTCTTCCTATTTTTCATGTATCAAATAAATGAACAATTTCTAGGAGCTCATAATAGGGAGCCTACTGAATTGTACAAGATAACTTTTCATTCCTTGTGGAAGCGCCCCAATATTACTTCTTTAATGATCATGACCTCCAATGTGAAGCATAATTATAGATATTATAACAATGCTTTTCAATTAGTACAGTGAGCAAAATGCAAGAAAATACAAAATATTCTAAAAATTTCATATATGATACATATATTATTTGTTGATCCATACCTTGATGATTAATTCTAATATGTTACAATTGGCATAGATAAGTTGTCATGATTTGTGCTTTTAATCTAGTCTCTTCTTTCCCATTAAATAGATGTTTTCTGGTACTTCCACACCTATGGTTCTTAGAGAGGAATTGCCTATACTAATGAAACAACTCCTTTCCTAAACTTATAGAATGACAAGCTTTCATCTTAGGACTACAAACTAGACATGAAAAATTACCCTTTGTTTGAAGACCTACAAGAGTTGGATTAAATTTTTATACCAATTATTTGAAGTATGTTAATTAAAAATGATGCTTGTCATGGAATTCATAAAATTAAACACTAATAAAGTTCAATGTAATGTTATAGCACCTCAAAAGTGTGTTATCCCTAGGGCATCATGAATTTACCATATGAGAATTGCATGGAATTGGAATTCCCTTTGTGCACCTAATGATCTAGAGATATCATACATAGCAATGCCCCTCCATAACTCTAGTAACTCATTAATACGAGGCTCGATATGTACACTCATATCTTTGAATTGGTACTTACCTAATCAATTGAACGTAAAATACTTAATTACTACATATATGTGTAAATAAAAAAATATCAAACATATAAGACATATTTATGAAACAAACAAGACAAATGAAATGTTACCGTGTTGAAAAAAAAAGTACTTTAAACAAAAACATGGAACAATCATTGGAAACATTATGTGGCCCCTCTTTATTGATAGAAAATGAGGAATGTTATTGTTAATAACAAAAACAAGCCACACCAAGTACATTCGAGCTCACCAAATCGATTGACACTGTTAGCTTCCAATGAAAGCCCAAGATTACACTGTTCATCTTTAAAATGTGGCCATATTTTCTATATCTTATTACATGTAGAACCATTTACAGGAATTTGAAAATCACCATCTCAACATATTTACTTCTATTCATTGCATGGTAATCCATAAACTTTTATATGATTTTTCACTTGAACAATCATCACGGATGTGGAACTATGGGAATATAATGAATAACCTTGTGAGACACATTTCTTATTGCTTGTGATCCAAACTTTAATACGAACTCAAAAAATTACAAATATAACCATAAATACAGAGATGCAGTAAAAGGAACACTTCATTTCATTAATATCATATACTAAAATATGCTTACAAAACAAAATGAAAATAAAACTAGCTCGGGCAATGGTAGCTTATCTCTAAGAAGAGATGTGGCGATAACATGCCTCTGAAAAATGTTACAATGAGGCTCAAGGGCCTATTTATAATTGAACAACAAAGGAAAACCCTATACAACCAAAACCCTTATCCCAGGAGATGGAACACCAAGAGTTTGTGGGCCCTGTTAGGGTTAGTTGGGCAGCCAACTTCCTGGGGTCGTAACTTGGTTATATTATCTCTGTTTGGTGCATACGATACCTTGTTGGAAATATCTCTCTGAGTACTACATGATTTGTGAAAGTCCCCATCCTACCATTTCAACCCTACTGTGGACCTCATAAAAACATCATTTAGGGGGGAAAAATTACTCTGGAAGTTCAGGACTCGAAAACTACTAAAAATAGTAAATAGTGCAGTAAACAAGGAAACATATGAAATTAACTGGAGATCTAGGTTGAATAGGTGGGTGAACACTAATGTCCACCTAGATCATTCCTCCCTCCTTAGGAAGTGATGGTCCCCATTGCGTGGAGAGCCTCCATGAGGTGAGGAATTTTTTGTTGAATTTGGTCCACGCTGAACAACTTGCCCTAGTGAAGGAGTTGGCCTGCTTTGACAACTCGATATATCTGAATCCTCTGTTGGCAAGTTTTCTTGATATGCGTATCCACAATATGATTAGTTGTGGCTTATTCCATGTACTATGTGTTTAAATATGTTGGTGTGAGCTGTTCTACAATGTTGGATGTGTACAACAAGGGTGGAAAGTATGGCCGAAGGCAGTCCACATTTAACACTGGGTGCAGACCAAGGAAGGGTGGAATGCAGAGATCGAAGGAATTGTCCCCTACATCCTTGGTGATGTTGTATGGCCCATACCAGAGTGGGAAAATCTTGTGGTGGGGTCCAATGAGGCCCTCCTTATGCAAATGTAGCCAAAATTTGTCACCCACCTGGAACTTGTGCGACACCCAATGCTGATCATGGTGCTGCTTGAATTTAGCATTGTATTTGTCCAATATATCATGGACCTACTCGAGGATGTGTTAAAATCACTCAATGATGTTATTAGCCTGTTGGCTTCAGACTAGATGTGAGCTAAATTTGCCTAAGTGGCTATAAATGGTATGACCACATCAATCAGACATAATGGATGATATCCCAGCCCTACCTAAAAGAGGATGTGGCATGTTGAGCTATGGAGAGATCTATTGTGGCTGTGCCGGACATAGGGTAGGCTTTCATCCCATGTGCGTGGATGGTTTGAGTTGTACATGCGCAAAATGTACACGATCATCCTGTTGGCGACCTATGTTTGGCCATCAGTTTGAGGGTGGAATGTCCTGGACTTACTAACTTTGTTATCCAGCATTGACCAGACTCTTCACAAAAATTCACTTAGGAATCTGATGTCCCGATTTGAGACAATGGGATGTGGGATCCCAAAGTGTACACACACTCGCTCATGGAAGAGCTTACCAGTGGCCTCTATTATGATACTCTTCTTGCAGGTCACCATAACAACCATCTTAGAGAATTTGTTGATGACCACAAAAATGTAGTTGTTGCCATGATTTGTAGAAGGAAGGCCCAACATGTAATCCATGGAGATGGATTCCCCAGGTCGATTAGGAGTAGGCATAGGAGTATATAGGCTTTTCTTCTTAATGCTTACTTTGGCAATGGCGTAGACAGTGCATGATCGAATGTACTTCCCAACATCCTAATGAAGGTTCGACCAATTAAAATACTTTTGTAGTACTGCCACAATTCTCTCTAATCCGAAATGTCCATCGACTCAACTATAGTGGGCCTCCTAAATCATCCTAGAACACTCACTTTAAGGAACACATATATGTCTCGGGTGGCATAACAGTGCATCTTAGAGGTGAAAATTTGGAACTTTCTTACCTTCCAGAGTGTCTGGTATGTGCTACTGAATTCTGGATTGCTCTTGTAAAGATGCATCCACATTGAAGTCTCGTGCCCAAAGTATTCAACCATAGTGATCAGTTCCCTGACTGGTGGTTGGACGAGGCAGCCTGCAACATTATTAGTGCTGCATTTCTTGTACTTAATGTTGAAATGGAACTGTTGTAGGTATGTCGGCCATTTCTGATGGCAATCATTCTGCAACTTCCCTTGTGTCTGTATGAACTACAGGGGTCGTTGGTCTGTGTGGATGGTCGATTCCTTCCCCATAATGTAATGCTTCCACTGAAGTTGGGCCTTCACAATAGAATACATTTCTTTGTCATAGGTGGGATACCTTCAAACTGTATCTGAAAGTGTGTCACTGTGGTAAGCCACTAGATGCCCTTGTTGAGTAACAACTTCACCAGTAGCATAGTCAAAGGCATGTGTCTCAATATCAAATGGTTGTTGCAGGTATGCTAATGTGAGAACTCATGCCGAGAAGAGGTGATGCTTCAACTTAGAAAGCTCAAAACAAAATAATTTTTTTTTCATTCCACTATTGGTGACTTGACCTAAAAGGCGAACTGATATGAGAGAACCCCAACATGAACCTGCTGTAGAAATTGGTAAGACGCATAAATCTGCGGAGAACTGTTAGAGTTTTTGGGGCTAGCCAATCTCGAATGACTTGTATCTTGGCTGGGTTCACATGCACACATTGCTCATCAATGATATACCTCAGATATTGGACCTGGTTTATGCGAAAAGTTCATTTCTCCAAATTGGCACAGAAATTGTGTTTTCGTAGGGTTTGGAGGACGTGTCGAATGTGGTGGAGGTTCTCTTCCCAACTTTGGCTAAATATCAAGATGTCATATAAATACACCACCACTAATGCATTGGTGAAGGGTCGCAATATGTCGTCCATCAATCTCATGAATGGTGTGGGGGAATTCGTCAACCCGACAAGCATGACCAACCATTCAAAAAGGCCCTCCTTGGATTTGAAGGTAGTCTTCCACACATAAGAGGGCTTGATAGGCACCTGGTGATAACAAAATTTCAAATCAATCTTACTAAAATATTTGGCCCCTTTGAGCTGGTCTAGAAGGTCATCAATCTGCGGGATTGGGTACCTATTTTGTACAATGATCTTGTTCAGTGCCCCATATTCAATACAGAGTCTCCAGGTCCCATCCTTCTTCTGTACCAATACAATATGGCTCCCACTCAGTGATGAGATTGTCTTGATGTGCCCTTTATGCAACAACTCCTGAATCTTCCTCTTGATCTCATCGTTCTTTAGAACAGAGCATCGATAGATCGTTCCATTGGGTAGTAGTGCGCCCGGGGTCAGATCGATTGAGTGTTTGACTGAACATTGAAAATACACCCCCATAGGTGAGGAGAAAAAGTCCTTGTACTCCTCCATGACCTTTCCCATATTCTGTTCTTGTGTGGAGGAGCCCTATTTGGAGCTCGTGGCCACAATATTCTTCTTGCAGTGACACCAAATCATAAGGAAAACAAATTTCCTTGTCTATGAAATGATCTTATTGCATTTCTTTGTAGTGATCAAAGAGATGGCGGTAGGCGGGGCTACCTCTAGTATCATGTATGGCTTATTTCCAGAAATAGTAATCACAGAGAGAGGTCTAGACTCATAGACAACATTCCACTTGCACAAGTATGGTTGTCCTAATAATACATCACAAAATTCAAGAGGGGAAACATCACAGAGTACCTCATCTGTGAAGGGCTTGATGTTGTAGGGAAGGCAACACTACTCACTAATGCAAAGATCTCATCGTTCATGAAGCCACCAGATGGTGTATGACTGCAGATGTGTTGTAGTCAATAGGCCCACCCGCTTCATGACCTCTGCTAAAATGAGGTTCTTCTAGCTCCTCCTCTTGACAATGAACTGTGTGGAGAACCCTTCACCCACATATGTGAGTGGAAGAGGCGTTCCTCCTCCTCTGGATCTTCACACACATTCTTATGGATCTTGATGGTGGCCACTGTGGCACTGCGCTCCACATTAATGATCTGATTCACTTTGTCATCCCCCTTATCGGGTTCTAACTCAGATTCAGAACATGCATATTATTTGTAAGCCTTCAGCTTGGCCACCAATGAGTGCTTGGATGGACACACACTCGTGTTGTGATTGGAGCTCTTATGGAAGTCACACAATTTTCCCGTGTCCTTATTTTTATTCAAGGTGTTGTTCTTTGTTTGTAGCTTCAGTGGTTTGTCCCGGGTTGCCCCACTTTGGCTTTGTCCTTTGCTCTACGATTTGGGGGAGCCTTTCCCTTGCTTCAGATTCACAGATCCAAAGTGTCACTTCTTCTTTATAAAATTCTGCACAATCTTGACAACATATCGGTATGCCATGTCGAGTGAGGAGATGTTAAGGAACTCCATCTCACTGTAGATGTACCTTTGTAGGTAGCCGCGATAATTGAGTGCCAAATGTCACTCAGAATCCTTAATACCCAACTTTGTGTGAAGGGTATGGAAAACATTGGTAAACTCTAGCACGTCTTCATCCCTTCCCTAACGCAATGTGGTCTACTTTATATATTTATCATCATAGCTCTTGACAGGGTAGTACTACTTCTTAATGGCATCCCATAATGAATTCCAGGTGGGTGTGGATGAAAATAGAGAAGGTGTACTTTTGTCCTTCTTCTCACAGTACACCAATCCTTGATGTGGGGGGTGGATTTGAGAAGTGCAAAAGTAATAGTTTCCTAGCTAGAAAAATCATGAAGAAAAAAATATCCTTCTAGTAGATTTAACCATTTATCTACCACGTCTGCATCTATCTGTCCTTCAAATATGGGGATGTCAATGTTAACTTGTGCCTCAAAGGTTGTAGCACTTCCAGAGTAGTTTCTAGAAGAAGATGAGTCGCCCTTGGGTAACCCCTGAAAGATCTGGGCAAAGTTGTTCATAATCACATTCCTCTGTCACTCGAGGGCTTATTCGAGAAATATTTTGAAAACATCTCTTTCCCCCTCATATTTCCTCTCTTCTGCCATAAGAGGTCATCGGGATTTATGAGGCTGGTCTTGCAAAGGTTCGACCAGTTCCAGACCTAACTACTTATATCCCGACCTCGTTGGGGACATGCAAAGAAAGAAAGAGAAAGAGTAGATCACTTTGATACCATTGATCTGAGCATAAACATGAATGCAACAAATTAAAAATATAACTATAAATAAAAAGATGTTGCAGAAGTAACACTTCATTTCATTAATATCAAATACTGAAATATGCTTACAAAATAGAATGGAAATAAACCTATAACGGGCGATGGTAGCTTATCTCTGAGAAGAGATGTGGTGGCTACACACCAATGAACTATGTTACAATGAGACTCAAGGGCCTATTTATTATTGAACAATAAAGGAAAACCATAAACAACCAAAACCCTAACCTGAGGAGATGGAACGCCAAGCGTTTGTGGGCCCCGTTGGGGTTAGTTGGGCAGCCAAATTCTCGGGGTCGTAACTTGGCCATATTATCTCCATTTGGTGCATATGATACCTTGTTGGAAAGATCTCTTTGAGTAAAGGACCACATAAAAACACCGTTTAGTGGGTCAAAATTTCTCCAAAAGTTTAGGACCTGAAAAACTGTTAAAAATAGTAAATACTGCAATAAACAAGGAAACAAATGAAATTGACTAGACATCTAGGTGGAATAGAAGGGTGGCCACCAATATCCACCTCGATCAGCTTGATCAATTAGTTATCTACTAATTTGACAATTTCTACATTCTTATTTTAACGCATGTTCTCCATAATACATAATACATAATATGATCATTAGGACATGCATTAATAGATTGATACGCTATTCTAATATATTTCATAATGGCATGAAAATATTTGTATGTGTGAGGTAAAATACTTGATGGTTGGGACATAAATTCACCTAACAATTTACAACATAATTAGAAAAACAATATTTCTTAATATAAAGAATATTAATTGTACATATTGCATCCAAATTTTACAGATAATCAACCAACAATAAAAATAAGAGAAAACCAAAAACTTTTATTATTAAGTACTAAATGTCACAGAATATATTACATACCTTAGAAGATATGTGACACAAGTGTCTAAAAAACCATTCATAACCTTTAAGTTCACTAGCAACAATATAGCGAAGAGAAGAATTGTTTTGGAGCCTTCATAAAGAGTTTTTGGTTCCTTCAATTAGAGGTCTATTGAAAACACCATCTACTTGGTCGTCATCATCATCCATTCCAACATTATGAAATTCCATCTAGCTCAATATATTTTTCCCCTATTCTTTAACTATGTTATTAGCATCATCATATTCTTGTATAGGATCATTAACCTGATCTTCAATATTCACTCCACGTTCCTAACAAGTGCTTGTATAATGGCCATGTAATCCTAATCCATGGCCAATGCACTACGATATTGTTTCTTTACAATTATAAAGAATCAAGTAATATTAGTGTATAAGCAAATATTTAAATGATACAAAATTTTAAAAATATAATATAGGAAAACAAATATAGCAAAGCCTAACAACAAAGACAACTTAGCTGAGAGTGAGAAACAAAGACAACAAATTAGTGATGAAGCTTGTGCAATTTATCAATATGTTTATGAGTATGTTGAAAAAATATCAGAAAATTGTTAGTTTTTCTGAAATTTAGTAAGAGAGGCACTTTGTGAGATATATACTCTCAACCAATAAAAACAACCTATTCTTATTGTTCGTACATCATTATGTCATATTCTTTGTTGATTTCACTTGGAGACTACAAGTTTGTTGTCGATGGAAACTTTCCCCCACCCAACTAATTGGAGAACATGGTTTAATTTATAAGGGGTTCAAAGCTTATGAATTAGGGGTTAATGGTTATTGACAACCAAGCATTAGGGGTACTTAAAGGTCGGTGGTCTAGATGGACAAACCAACTTAGGTGAGAGAAAGAAACAAAAACAATGAATGAATGATGAAACTTGTGCAATTTATTAAGATGTTTATGAAATATGTTGAAATTCTTTTAGGAAAAATGTTACTTTTCTTGACATCTATAAAGAGAGACATTGTGTGAGATAGATAGTCACAACCATCAAAACTAACCTATAAGATTATTTCACCTTCATCATCATGTCATATTCTTCCTTGATTCCACTTAGTGACCATGTGGGATTTTAAGTCGATGGCAACTTTCCCTCTAATTCCTTTCTAGTAACCCACCCCTAACCTCTAAACCATTAACTAACACTAACCCTTTAATTAGGAATAACCCCTAACCCCTTAGACTCGATCCCCCTAATCCTTAGCACCTTAACTCAATTTCAACTAATTGAGCCTTAAACCCCTAACCCCTAATGCCCTAACCTTTAACACCTAAACCATTCAATATTAAAACCTTAACCAATAATCCCTTATCCCTTAAGCTCCATTAACCTCTAAATACCCTAGGCCCTAAACCCCGTAAACCTAACTTAAACCCTAAGAAATTAACCACTAACCACTTAACCTATTAACCACTAATTACCTTAACTTATAATTTGAAGTTGAATTTTTATAATTTGAATATTTGAATATTTTTAAAGACATAATTTTATGATACATTTTAGTTAATTTTTTTGGTTCATATTGATTCAAATTTAATATTTATTAATATAAAGTTATAAGTTTTAATTATACAAATACATTTAAAAAAATCTAAATTACACACACACACACAAAGAACTATTATATATCTATTTTGAAAAGGAAGATAGAAAAAAAACATTTTCATTATTTTTGATTAAAAATAATATTTTATTATTATTTAAGAAGATGGGTACTATAATGTAAGTTTTATTAAATAAATTTATTAAATTTTAAAAATAGAAAGCTTAAACCTTGAAGGGGGTGGATAACCCGAGGATGTTCGGGGCCATGCCTAGCCTCCCCTCAAACTTCCCATGCGAATGACAGGTAAATGGGCTATGTGGAAGGGTATGCAAAATCAAACTTGTGCGAAACGATCTATTCACGCTTGAGGGAATTTATGCAGAGTCAGGTGGGACATGGGTACCTTATGAAGCTCAATGGGCAGTGCAATGTTATTATGGTGATGGAATTTCAAGGTGTGCAACTCAGAATGGTGCCTTGTTGAGGAGCATTGGAGGTGGGAAGAGGCGACTTGCCAGACCTTGGATTATGACAGGGGTGGAATTTGGTTATAGTAGGGAGCCTTTGGCCCCTCGATATTTTATCTATTCCTATTTTCTATGTGTCACCCTCCTAATCAGATGGGCTTCCAAAGGCCAATTTGCTATCAAATTTCATTTGGCGACTTAAATGAATTGTGATTTATTGTAGGGTTTATCGCAAGGTCCATTCTTGGAAGTGTCAATAACGTTGAGTGGAGAAGCATAAGGGAATTGGGGAGGAATTTATCTTAAATACCTCTTGTTCCAATGGGTTTGTGGTACTTCTTGGCTCCCAAACATATGGATGTAGAAGAGTGTGGTATTTTGTGGGGTTATGTCTATGAATGTATCAACTAGTGGTGGTTTACACTGTGGGGGTTGAACCAGTGCTGGGTGGCACGAATTGGGCGTGAAAAAGGTCAGGTGGGGTAGTTACTTAGCATCAATCTGGACAATTTAGCAGGGGTTGAGGTGGTTCTGGTGGCTCATAATAGTAGTGAAAGTGATAGAGGAGTCAAATGAGTGTCAAGATGCGATGGGCGCATGACTTGACATCAAAGTTTTTGTTTGGAAGGTGGTGGTAGTAGGCTGGCTATGGAGCCCAGAACTTGATGCAGTATAAAAAAAGGGAGGCTCATTGAGCCTGCACCAAGGAAGAGAGTCAGCATAGTGGAAATAGAACAATTCCTCTTACACCGCCATTGGCCCATCGAGGCAGTCAATGAAAATGAAGTTGAAATACTATGAGAAAAATGACGTGAGGAAGAAGAGGGAGTAATGGAAGATGTGACACAACTTCAATATTTTCAGTGTCAATTACAGATATGAGTGATGGTGGTTTGGCATAGGCATATGCACATCCTAGACAAGTTGGAGTAGTTGGACACCTGATTGGCTCACACGGAGCAACACCCTATTTTCTCGTTCCACCCTCCCCCTCCTTTAGGGATAGGTCGAAATAAACCAACACCCATCAACTTCGATGATTGAGTATGTGTTTTGGTGTTTTTCTCATTTTGTCATTCTTTTGGCATATATTTCCATTACAGTTTTGGTTGGCTAGTCTTTTTTTCTTTTTTGGAATATTTATTTTGGGCTGATGGCAATGGTCAACTTACCTGATTATGTTGATACCAAAAAACATTTAACTAATAACCCTGTAAATATTTACTCTTACAACTAGTACAAAATTCCTATTTACAAGAGAAAAAAAATCAAGTGTTAGAGGTACTAATGGGTTGGTAGTCCAGATGGATCAATAAGCTTATGTGAGAGTGAGAAACAAAAAAAATGAATCAATTATGAAGCTTGTGCAATTTATCAAGATGTTTATGGAATATGTTGGAAAAATTTAGGAAAAAAGTTACTTAGAAAGAGAGACATTTTGTGAGATATATAGTCAAAACTAATAAAATAAGTTATTCCTATGTTTCTTTCACCTTTCGCTCAAAACATAACTCATACCATATGACCAGAATAAAAGTTGACAACAACATCAATTAAAAATCCACTTAAAAATATTTAAAGCTTCTATACATATAGGTAGAGAGAGAGAGAGAGAGAGAGAGATAGAGAGAGAGAGACTAGTAACCCACCCTGAACTAAAGCCTAACCATTTAATCCCTAACTCATTAGATCCTATCTCCCAATCCTTAACACCTTATCCCCATTCCTCCTAGCTAAACCTTGAAACCCTAACCCCCAAACCCTTAACCAATAACCCCTTACCCAGTAATCCCATAAACTAATAACCCCTAATTTGAGCTAACCACTTAATCCATAATCCTAATCCCCTTAAACTGTAAACCCCTAATTTACAAAAAAAAAATTGCAATATAAAGATATATAGTGAATAAATTACCAAGGGACAATATTCATGCCTTCCTTCAAGGTGTCCAAAATCTCTACAATGTTGTTTATCTATTCTTATTAGAATTATCTTCCTCTTGTATCCCCTACATCTGGTACAAGGGAAATAACATTTTTCCTTACCAAGCTTTTAATATTGATTATCTTCAAAATTAAATTATAGCTTAACTATTTGTGATGTAATTTGTAATTCCAGTATATACATAAAAAAATTCGTTGGATTTCTACCATCAAAAGATTATGGAGAGACATTGTATAATGCCTAAAAAAATGACCTCTTGCACCATCAATATTCCAACATTGTTATGTTTCACCTAGTTAGACGTTAGGAATCCAATGCTTATAACATGCACATAAAATAGCTAACATGTATAAGAATGTGTTAAATATCCATCCATAGTGTTATACATTTGACACATTTATACATAGTGTCAGATATATGACATTGGTCATGGTTTAAAAAAAGAAAAATCCAAATAAAATATGACAGTATGAACCATTATATCAGTACCGTGGAAGTAATGCGTCAAATTTTTAGCCCATATGTATTAGTGTGATGTTTCTTCATCAATTGATTTTATTTCTACCTAATGATTTCTATTACCTTCAATGCGCTTTTCAGTTCTATCGCATAACCAACTTCTTCTTCAAGTCCTTTAGCCTCATCATTGAATAATATTTCACTCCTTTCTTCATCGGTCACAATTTCATTACTTTATGCTGCAAAAGTGTTCTCATTGATGTCAAAGTATGTTGTTATACATACTTAAGACATTTTTAGGTCCATAATGGAGCTTATATTTGGAGTAATATTAAGTACTAATATAAGCTCAAATTCCCTTGAAAATTTCTCATAAATACATTTCCAATGATATATGGCCTCTAGAAAAAACTTCTTAGATCTGGAGATATATTTTTTCAAAGTTTGACAAGTTAAAGGATGAGTTTGTAGGGTTCCAAGCTTTTGGTCCTACTACATCCAAATAGTAGATCCCCCCTTGTTAAATATCAAATGCAAGGGGGTCTACTATTAATCTAGACTACTGGATCAATAGTGTCATAGATTAACTTTCATCATGATTTGGAAAAATAGTGTGGGGTTTAACAACCAATAATGACAAATAGTGATGACCCATAACTTGTTAACATTTGAGCAAGAAGGGTGGGTCCTGTTAGGTTCCTATACCAATAGGTTTCATATTTCATGATTGACTATGGAAGTGCCAAATATGTTCATCCTTGCATGCTGCAAAGGTTCCATATTTTCTATACAGAAAAAGAAAAATAAAAAATGTAAAGAGGGTATGCCCTAAAAGAAAAATCAAAGGGTAAGAAAAATCAATTGGTCAGAAAAGATAATAGAAATGAACCCCAAAGAAAGACCAGCAAAGTGGCTAGTCCAAATACCAATGCTATCTTGTTTGCAAGTTCACCGTGTGAAAATATTGTTGTTTATCACACTTGATGGATGGCCCAACAGTTCAATCTAGACCACTCCATATTTAAATTTGTTGTTGTAGAATAGAGAAAGAATATCTGTCCAAACAGTTTAATCTTGGCAGATGAGTAGATAGGTAGAGAAAATAAGGAGCCCAACTACTTAATCTGGGCCCTTGGAAGAGAAAAGGGTAGATTTAGATAGGAGGGAGGTCAAAAGAAAAGAGGAAGATTAGGGTTTGCTAGTTCAAATGCACCCAATCCAAAGGAAGAAAAAATGCTAGGCGTATTAGGTTGGGTAGGTAGTTTGAGGTTGCAGAAACAAGGTTATGATCTTTTGCCTTGTCAAGAAAGATTCATATCATCAGTGACATTGGTACCTTGGTATTTGTTTGGTTGCATGACAATGGAAGCATAACTAATTTCCCCTTCATTCCCTAGAAATCACTTGCTAACATCCCCTCAAGGACTTTGGAATCTGCCCAATAGTCCTGTTTCACTTCATTCTATGAGAAATACTAAGTTAAACTCTGAGTTTGCTTAGTAGAAAGAAGCCACATTTCTTGTGTAAAAAATTAGTACTCCATACTCCTTTCATCTTCTTATGTCTTAATTTTCACTCCACATACTTAGCATTTGTCCATATAATTTCATTCCATAAAATCATATTAACCTCTAATTCTATTATATAACTCCCTTGAATCATTTCCCTATCCCTATAGTATAAAAAACTTTATAAAAAACCCCAAAAAAAATACTAAATATCCCCACCCCTTGGCATTATAGTCATATAACCCTAGTTTGGGGAATACTAAGTCCATTTGGGACTTATATTAGCCCTTCCACGTATGTATCTTGGGATTAATTTAACATGCGGTTAAATTAATAACCATGTTGTCCCCCCCCCCACACATAAGCCATACTTTATTCACCCTCCGCGCTCACATATTTCGGGGTTTGTTTGATATTTTGGTTAAACAAATCAACTATATCCCCGGCGCCGAACACATAACCCATACAATCCAAAGTTTTAAACCACCCCGCGGCATATTATAATATTAAATACAGGCGGGTCCCAGCTCCATATCATACCCACAACTATGCATCCCGTCAACCCTCTGATCCGCCCTCCCAGATCCGACGGCCCTCGCTGATATCAGAGCAACCCTGCTGTACGAGGGTTAGCTCCCGATAGAAGGCAGTTTTTCCGTCGTACACGGGGACGTGTGGCTCATTTTTATTGCATCGGGCCCGCGCTGACACATACGTCCCCCGTACCAAAGGTGGTCCGATACCAAACCGCTTACCACCTATCCTCTCTGCCGCCCACGTCAGCTTTCGCGTCACCACCCTTGCTACTGTGCAATCCGCCGTGGCTGCCCCGTCACCAATCCACGACAGGTGCCACGTTACCCGCCGTACCCTGCTACAGTACCATGTGACGTCAGCACAAAAAAGCGCCAAAAGCCCGAAAAAACACAAATTTGCGTTAAAAGCCAATGAAAACGATGTTTTTATTTTTTTTACGCGACCAATTGTAAAAGTTCATGCATAAGTTTTTACATTCAGTCTGCCATTCACGTCTAAGTCTGCTGCCCAGCTGTGTTCAACTTGCCACCATGACCTCCTCGGCTCTACCTGCAACCCATTTTCACCAAAAAATCACGAGTAAATAGGTATTTATTTGACTGTTGCTCCTAAACCCTGTTTTCTCAAATTTCTCTGTTAAAAAATGACTTTCGAAAAAGTTGAATGTGATTGAAGTGAGCTTTAATCTCCAAACCTCCCTGCTTCAACTCACCACTCACCACTGCTTCCAAAGAAAACTTGTTTAACCTATATCCCTCTACAAAATCGTCGTTAAAACTAGAAATCTGGCCCCTGTTTGCGTGCAAAACCACTAAGAAACTCGTAAAATTCCCACTCTCTCCACTGCTTTCAAGCTTTCTTGTTGCAGAAACCTGTATGCTCTTTCTCCCCATTGAGTTTTACTCAGCAGAGCCATCTTAACACAGAACTCGAAACTATAAGTTCCTTGCCAAAAAAACCTCTGTCAGGACTCTGTTTTCCTATTAAAGTGTACACCAAATTCAATTATAATCCTAGTAAAATCATGGAGGCCCCAGTTGCCCTCAATATTGCACCACTAGATGCACCTCATAAACAATTAGAATGGAAACCTCTAGCAGACAG
This sequence comes from Pinus tabuliformis, assembly GCA_031772625.1. Classification (NCBI taxonomy): domain Eukaryota; kingdom Viridiplantae; phylum Streptophyta; class Pinopsida; order Pinales; family Pinaceae; genus Pinus; species Pinus tabuliformis. The sequence goes on along the minus strand of CM062804.1, from coordinate 283,876,789 downwards.
AGATGATCAAATTGTTGATATGGAAGGAGACAAGCCTCACCTTGAGGCTTTCTGTGAGATAAGGAATAAATTCAGAAACAAAGATGACCTATTGGGAATATGGGAATCCAACATGCCAATGTACTACCTACCCTTAGTGAATCTCTTCCCTGACCTCATCCATCAGTGTTGTGCTAACTATGAGCCTTCTCAAAGGGCAGTGATAGACCCTGCTGGAAATGTCCTCTTTTACATTACTCCTTAGTCTATAAATGAGATGCTGCAATTTAGGCCAACTCAGCCTTTGGTTCCCCTTTCCATGAAAAATCCACTGGTTCAAGCCTCAAAGTTTCCCTCTGTAGAAATTTACTGAGTTTCCAAGCTATTTATACCACCAGACTATTACTCCAGGTTCAAAATCCCCTATGTCTATGTTGCATTTACTTAGGAGGGAAAAATGATCATAGATATGATCTCCTATATCGTGGGATTCAGAAGAAGTGAAATTGTAGATGAAATTGTTTTTGCCTTGATGTCTATCTTCACTCCAGGACAGCCCCCTGCTGTCAAGTATGACTATGCCACCTTCATAGCCAACAAGATTCATGAGCAGTTCATGAACTTAGAGAGGGAAAGGGTATTCAAATACACCTCATATATCTATCATTTGCTGCTATACTATCAGTATGAAAGTTTTCTTGTCTTCCTTAAGAAATTGGATGCTAGGGGGGAGCGAAGGTCTGTCATATTTTGGTCCTTAGTGTTCCATCATGTGAATCTCTCCCCCTACACATACTGTGAATTCATTGACCTTTTTTTCTACCTAGCCACTTGACTTTTATCAGCAGATCCTCCTCCTAGGCTCACTGCTGAAATGCAGAGAATTCTACACCTCTCAAAAGGATACAGCATTGGTGACTGGTACTACTACCAAGACAACACTGTAATAAGGATCTATGGCTATGAATTGGCACCATGCAGACTACCAAAATATGTCCCCATGAGATTCTTTTCTTTGGAATATTACAGGCAGTTCAATAGTGCAGACTTAAAGCACTTCTTTGGTGCCAGGAAAAAGGCACAGCTTAAAATAAGACATCAATTGGGCCCCTTTATCTTTAATAATAGTGAAGAAGCATGGAAAGATGCTGATGAGATTCTAAGAGAAAAACTCAAGCTCAAACTAAGTTTCCATTAGTCACCATATGACCCTGAACACTTCATAAGCTTTAGAAGGGTCAAAAACAAGCTCACAGGATATCCCCACCACAGAATCCCTGAAATTGAACAATATGCCAACCAGAAAGAATGCGTAGAGGGCACACTTGTGGAAGAGCTTACTGAAGAAGAGATAATAGAAAAAGCAATCAAGAATCTTGAAAAATCAGCTGACTTGGAATCTTTTGGACTGTTGTTTTTCAGAGCTCCTCGGCACCTTGGAGAAGGCACATCATCTGCCACGGCTTCCCAGCAACCTGCTCAAGTAAGCGCTCCACCAGCAAGAACATTTAAAGGTAAAGAGGTGCAAGATTTAGGACAGTAAGTGCACCATTCTGAGCAGCAAGAGACAATGGCAGACCGGACGGTTTCTATAGATGAACAAACTCAAGGGCAAGACCCTTTAACACAAGGCAAGGCAACTGAAATTACGGCATTACAGACTCCTCTTAATGAGGAAAGGGCTAAGAAAAGAGATTGACAAGAAGAGACACCTCCAAGGACATCTGCAGATCAGTAAGGATAAAAGAGACAGAGATTAAATCATTACTCAGAACAAGAAATGCCAGAGGGGCCAACTGAACAGCAAGTTCCCCCAAGCATGGAGACATCATCCAGCTCCTTCCAGCCAGAGCAAGAAAGACAATAAGGGTTGGAGGTTACATCCACCAGGCAACAAAATAGACAGGGCTCTGACATCAAAAAATCATTCACTGATATTAAGGCTAGAAGTGAGCGGTAAGGTACCAGCTTTACAACTAGTTGGTAAGGATGGCTCCCACTAATCAGCAAAGGCTAATGGCAGCCTATGATATCCAAGAAGGAAAATTGACCCTCAATCATTTCAGACCTACAACGTAGCAACCACAATCAGCTGCGGACTATATTAGAACCAATTTGGAAGTTCTCTCCAAGGATATCCATCCGATGGACCAGATTGAATTGCACAAGCAGACCGACGAAATGGTATATTCTACCTTGGCAGACAAAACATTGTTGGCCCATAGATTACAAAATTCATTGCATAATACTGCTGCCCAACTAGAATTGGAGAAAGCTTCATCATAGGCCAAGGACAATAGAATCAAGTCCTTGGAGGAGATTATTCTAGAGTTGGGACATAATCCCCAGGATCCGAAAGGCATTCAGGCCTTGATCAAAAAGAAAGAGGAAGACATAGCAGCCCTCAAAAGACAACTCAGGCTGCCAGCTACACTACATCCTCAAGACACAAAGATAGCACAACAAAAAGAAGAGCAGGATGTGGTTACTTTGCTTATGAGCTTGCACAAAATATTGATAAAAACAGAGAGTGCCTTGGAGGCATCATTGCAGGGAAGACAGGGAGAGTTGGCCTCAGAGCCATTTCAAAAAACTCACATTCATACAACTGCTCCTCCTACGGCCACCATAACAGTCCCTCCCACTGGTCCAATATCAGAAGTAGGTACCTCAAGTTCAGCACCAGCTTCAGCAACCACAACAGTAGTAGCAGAGCAGGAGGCTAGCCTAAGTATGGAGGGGATGATGAAAGAAATAAAATCCCTGGAGTTACAGATGGAAGAATTAAAAGAGTCCAAAGAAAAGCTGGCTAAAATTGAGGAAAGATATGACAAGTCAAAGCAGGATGTAGCTGAGAAGACAAGGGAAGTGAAAACCCTGGAAAGAAGAATAAAGGAGATAGAGAAAGAGTTTTTCTTGATAGGACTCTAGCTGAGGTCAAGAAAATTTTGTGGGCCAAGATTTGCCAATCCATTACAGACCAATGGCAATCCATTGAAACTGTTCATGAGCACATGGATTTGATAGGCTTGGCTCAATTTGAAAATCAAAAGGCTAGAGCATCTTTCGGAAATATGCCTGAGCAAGCTAATAGAATGATCCAATTCCTGAACACTCACACCAAAGAGCAGTTGGCAGCAATAGGTATCAGGAACAGAACTGATACCATCTTACTAGTAAAAAGGGTGCTGACCCTAAGGAATTTTGTACAAACTCTAGAAAGAAAATGCCAAGAAATGCAGACAGAGGTGAATGAGTTCAGAATAAAGTTTGCATCATTACAGAGCAGCGGACTACCAAGTTTAGTAACTAGCGCTGGAAGACTGTTGTCACATGAGAATTATGCCAACAGGGTAAACAACTATGCCTCCAATCAAGTCACAGTGTCCTCAAGCACATCAGAAGAAACAGGGCCTCCTTTTGGACAAAGTCTCTATGACAAACTGGAAAATTTGTTCTACATTGAACATGAGATAAACCACCTATTTGAAGTCTAGCCCAACATTTACAGATACACTGAAGCTGACGAAACACTGATAAAGATACAAAGACATCAGCTACCTATCGAGGATTGGTGGAAAGGAATGATGGAGACATTGCTCAGGTAATTTTGTTTATTATTATTTTGATCAGCTACAGGTCAATGAATAGAAATAGCACGGTCCACCTATCAAAGGGAAAAGAATGACAAAAAAAAAGCAGAAGTTGAATGGTGACTACAGCTCGTTAATGCAAAGAAACCGAGCACTGATGATGAATATGAAGATAGCAACAAACAACGTACCAACATCAGGACAACAAACGCAGAATGAATGCATAGCAAGCAGCCGACTCACACAGCCTAGAAAAGTCAAAATATCTCTGACTAATTCGACAGGTAGCACATTCATATTTATTACAACATTTATTCCCTCATTTACTACTTCTTAAGAGTTGGTAAAGAAAGTTATGAGTTCAAAGACTTATCTTCATGATATTTTGTATCTCCTGTTTGTATAAATACCTCCCCATCATATGTATTTGGGGTTGGTGTTTTTCTCTCTAAGCTACGTTGTAATTTATGAGACTATATAATACAAATGGCTGTTGGAGTTCATGGTTTCTGCACTGTCTGAATGTGAAAACGATGTTCTGGGACCTGCTACTGAATTCCTAAGTCATTTAATGGAACAATAAGTTATTCTAAACTGTGTTTTATGTTTTCCGTGTTTACAAATTTCACATATGTTTCATAATCTTGATAACAGGGAGAAAGAATAGCCCAGGATTTGTTTAATTACACCCTGTGCTCAATTTCTGCTATTACTTGTGTTTTCCTCGGAATAAGTCATAGATATGAATTCTTATCTGCTCATGTTTGCACTAATTCCTTCATTTTGAATACTGTTTAGGAATTCTTAATTGCTCCTAGACAATACTCATGCACTTTCCCTCTACCAGCATAATGAAAGATTCTTGATTGCCTTTCATTCCCTAACTTCACTCCATCAATTTCCTAATTTAAAAATTGTTCCTAGACTACCTACCTTGCTCTGTAGCCTTACCATTACCCAAGAGACACTTTCAGTTGTACCCCATCATAGACTCCATAGCCTAATGGAATAGACTGTCTTAGACTTGCATCCCAGCTCTGCCTGAAATCACCATCCAACAAACTTAAAACAAAAACTTGTGCATAATAACTAGCCTAAAATACTCCAAAAACAAAGCTAAATTACAAAGAGAGAGCCCTCTCTGGTTGCAGGTAGGCTAGGACCTGTAGCTGAAAGATTGGTTAGTGGTTACCTTGACCGTATTCCCTCCAGGAGGCAGGGAACAACCTGAGTGATAACATCATTGGCGACTCCACTGGGGATATGAATGCTTGTTTATAACTGATGTCTATTTTCTAAAGCTACAGATGGAGCCTGAAGTTAACCAGGTAGCCTTTGAAACTGTCTTTGTTGTGCATTGATAGGAGTAAATAAAAGCTGCTTCAGTCAATCTCTAGTATAGTTTTAGACTATAAACAACTATTCCAAATATTTGATCAATTTCCCTATTTCAACATATTCAAAGGAAAGCCCAAAGCCTCCTATATTTCAAAGAAATCCTTGTAAAATATTGTGAAAAAATTCTGATCTTAAAACATTCCCAGAAAATACCAAAAACAGATTTAGAAGCTGGCTCCAAAGAAGAAAACTCAGTACACTAGGTCAAACCCTGACCCAAATCCTCCAGCTGTTTTTGAAAATCCAAACTTGATCCCTAAGACCCTTAGGAAACAAGAAGCTCAAGAAAGTTCTACTGGTTTAGACCTTGAAACAGTTCAGCAGAGCTATATCCCAACTCCTGCTAAAGCCTCAGTCCATCTTCACACAACTGTTGCTTCTCCTAGTTCTTCATCTACCTCTCAAAGCACCCTCCCTACACCTCCATCCACTGCACATACTTCTACTCCAGTCCCTGCTGTTCCAGCTGTCCCATTTCTTCCAGTTGCCCCATTCATCCCTGTAAATATGGCAAACCGTTATGCTCCTTTACAGTTACCTGCAAATCCAGGGGCTATGCCTCAGGATTATCAGAGAAAAATCGCATATTTTGATGGTACTGGCCCCTATACAGCCCATCAACACACTAAGAAAATGCAAGATTATTTCAAAAATTATGAAATTGATGATGATGATGTAAGAATGAAGATCTTTGTCCAAAGCCTAACTGGTGATGTAAGGACTTGGTTTAGAGCATTTGCTCCAAATTCTATAGCTAATACAAATGCCCTCTACCAATCCTTTCTAAACATATGGGAAAAGAAGAAAGACCCTTTTCACATTTTAACAGAATATGACAATTTGAAATGAGACCCACAAGAGGCTGTCCAAGGCTATTGTGCCAGGTTCAACAATGTGTATAACGCTATTCCCCAAAACCTTAGACCTCCACCTGATTTAGCTTTGATCAGATTTCCTGATGGATTTGACCCTGATATGGCATACCAATTGAGGGAAAGAGCCCCTCCAAGCTTAGTAGACATGCAGAATATAGTTGTTAGTGTGGAGGAAAACCTTTTTGCTAAGCGAAATTGGGCAAGAGCTAAAAGAAGGACAACTTTCAAAGAGGAACCTTCAGCATTTGAACAAAAACTTGATGCAATCATCAAAGACATGGACAGACTTGGGGATAGGGTGGAAACTATTGAAATAAAATCATCAGGGGAAGGTCAACCAAGTAACCATACAAGAAACCCAAACTTTAGAAAAAATCAGAATCCAAATATTGAGAGGGCTGGCCCAGACCAGAACATCAGACCTCCATTTCAAGAGAACTATACCGAGGCCTCAACATCTAGTGAACCAACAGAGGACACCCAAATCAATCTAATGAGATTGAACATTGGGCAACAAATTTTTCTAACACAAGATGACCAAGAAGCTCACAATCTCAATCAATTTCAAACCAAGTCCGGAGAGTCATTTGATTTTAGGGAAGGCTATGATGCAGCTGTCTATGAGGTTCATAAAAAATACAAACTAAGAAGCAGAACCATAGATGTGCCTGAACCTACCAAGCCAAAGGACACCAAGCAGCTAAAGAAAACTAAGGATAAAGCTGCCCTCATAGAACCCTCCGCTAAAACAGACCCAGACCTAAAGGAAGTCACTGTGGAAGATATATCAGACTTACAACCTTAAAAAAATCAGCCATACACATCCCATTCTTCAAAATAAAATCCAAACCGTTCTCCTGAAAGTAATTTTAAACCAGATATACCTCAAAACAATACTGCTGACCAAGAGAAAGTCTCTGAAAATTCAGCTGAAAAGGAAAAGTCTGTTGTCCTTAATGCAAAAAATCAGCTAGAAAAACCTTTCAATTTGGAAATAGAAATAGGTAAGCTGAAAATAGCTATTCCTCTTTCTGAATTGGCTAAACATGAAATGTATAGACAACAAATCAATAGGTCACTGCAAATAGCAGAAAATAGGGATGCAGTCAATGTTCTCGATGATCAACCAGAATTGATTTTTGGTCCTGAAGTCAACAGTAAAATAGTAGATGGAGGAGTTCCTCCATTTTATGTGAGCTTAAACATCCATGACAAAGTGCTACATAATGCAATGTTTGATTTAGGAGCTTACCATAACCTAATGCCAAAATCCGTCATGAAAAAACTGGACCTAGACATCACAAGACCCTATAAAGATTTGTTCTCATTTGATTCCAGTCAAGTAAGATGTCTAGGCCTAATCAAAGATCTTTGCGTATCTTTGGTCCAATATCCAGCTAAGACAATCTTGATGGATGTGGTGGTAGTTGATATTCCACCTAAGTATGGTATGCTTTTGTCCAGATCTTGGGGTGCAAAACTCCAAGGATCTTTGCAACTGGACATGTCCTATGCCACTATTTCAATCTTCGGACAACCAAAGAGATTATGCCGTGAAACACTAATGAAATATGTGGTTAGTAGTCAAGAAAAACCCCAAAAATTCCCCACCTATTCTATGCATTCCGACATAGATTCATTCATTTTATATAATTTTTGGATGTGTCCCAAAACTGATGTCAAACTCATAAAAGCAACACCAACACAAAGCACAGAAGAACAATCTAGTACCCAAGATCAAAAAACAGTTGATGTGGTTGATACAACAAAGGGAAATGATATAGCATATGACACACAAGAGCCAAATCTACCCATTGAACAAACTTCTAAAACTCTTAAGGCAAATCATAACCAAGAGAGGTTATGGTACTTGGAGTTTGATGGCTCTGTCAACAAATTAGGAGCAGGGGCAGGGGTTTGGATTCATAACATGCAAAATGACCATGCTGAAGGTCATGCATATATGTTAAATTTCAGATGCATGAACAATATGGCCGAGTATGAAGCCCTTTTGCTATGACTCAAACTGATCAGAGATCTAGGGGCAGCCAAGGTTTCAATTTTAGGGAATTCAGATCTGATCATACAGCAGACGAAGGGAAATTTTATTACTAATGATCTTAGGTTGAGGGCTTACAGAGGGGCAGCCATCGAAATACTCAACACTTTCTCAGAATCTCAACTCACCAAAATCCCTAGAAAGCATAATCTACATGCACATAGCTTGGCAACTTTTGCCAGCACCTGCAAGCTTCCATTTGAGCCCAGCCACCATTTCACAGTTGAAATCAAACATAGACCTGTTGTCCCAGATAATGTCAAAAATTGGCAAGTCTTTGAGAATGATACATAGATAAATAACTTCTTGACTCTGAAGGAAGAATTTTCCAGCATAAACATTGATACAAGTATCGTGGATGACCAACAACAGATAGACAAAATTGAGCAAAACATATCAGCTGAAACAACAAATCTGATTTTACACCCAACAACTTTTAATGACAAGAATTTGCAAGAGCTAAAGCAAATAGACCTTGATGAAATAACTGAGGCAGAAGCTGAAGTAATTGAACTAAAAGACAATTTTCTGCCCACAGGGTTAACTCCTTTGGAGGATTTTTTTGATTCAAATGATATTTCGAGAAAGCCAAAGATGCAACCTCTCAATGCAGAAATTGAGGACTGCAGCATTGGAACCACAGAAAACCCCAAAATGATAAAATTGTCAAAAGCATTGCCCACTGATCAGAAGTTTAAATACATGGATTTGTTTAAAGAGTTCCAAGATGTCTTTGCTTGGAGTTATGAGGACCTCAAGTCCTATGATACTTCAGTCATCCAACACACTATACCTTTGAAAGAGAATCAAAAACCTTTTAAACAAAAGTTTAGAAGGTTGAATCCTCTCCTTCTTCCCCCGATTGAAAAGGAAGTTAAACGTATGTATGAAGCTGGAATCATTGCACCTATCAGGTTCTCAGAATGGATTTCAAATCTAGTGCCTACTAGGAAAAAAATGGGAGAGATAAGATTGTGTGTTGACTTGAGAAATTTGAACAAAGTCTCTCTCAAAGACCATTACCCCTTACCAAAAATGGATCATATCTTACAAAGGGTAGTAGGAGCCTCTAGGATCTCATTATTAGATGGATTCTCAGGATTTAATCAGATTTTAGTCCACCTGGATGATCAAGACAAAACTGCCTTACAACACCTTGGGGTACCTTCAAATATGTCAAAATGACTTTTGGACTCAAAAATGCAAGGGCCACTTTCCAAAGAGCAATGGACATAGCCTTTTCCAAAGAGATCCATGATTTCTTAGTTATATACCTTGATGATCTCACTGCTTTTTCAAAATCAGACCAAGAACATTTAAAACATCTCAGGCAAGTGTTCCTAATTTAAATAAAATATGGCATATCATTGAATCCAAAGAAATCATTGTTTGGCCTAGAAGAAGGCAAACTCCTAGGTCACATAATTTCAAGAGATGGCATTAGGATTGACCCAGACAGAATTCAAGCTATCCTTCAGGTGCGTCATCCAAGAAACGTCAAAGAACTGCAAGCCTTTTTAGGAAAGATCAATTTCCTAAGAAGGTTCATTCCCAATTTGGCCGAGCTAATAAGACTCTCGAATAATATGTTGAAGAAAGATTCCAAAGTCAAATGGACAATGGAAGCTAAACAAGCCTTTGAGGACACCAAAACAACCTTAAAAAAAACACTAGTCCTCACAAGTCCCAAGTTTGATAGAGATTTCATCATTTTTTCCTTTGCATCCGAGCATACTATTGTTGTTGTCCTATTACAAAAACATGACCAAGGATGTGAGAAGCCTATTTCTTTCTTTAGAAAAGCCCTTAGAGATGCCCCCTTAAAATATCAGATCATGGAAAAACAAGCTTATGCCCTTGTAAAGGCCATCAAGGATTTCAGAGTTTATATCTTATACTCACATGTGATAGCCTATGTTCTAAACGCTGTGGTTAAAAACACCTTAAATCAAGAAGGAATTGAAGGTAAAAGGGGAAAGTGGATAGCCAACATCTTAGAGTATGACATTGAAATCAAGCCTACAAAACTGATAAAAGGAAAAGGATTAGCCAAACTGATGACTGAAACCAATTTTCAAGCCCTTGACATCAATGAACTGGACAACGAACAGGAGATGGTGACTCCACAGATCAATCAAGCCTTTTTAAAATCACCTTGGTATGCTAATATATGTTATTTATTGTTAAACCTCCAAGCTCCTCCAGGGTTGTCCAGAACTAAAAAGAGATTCTTGAAAATGAAAGCATCAAAGTTTTGTATTATAGACAATGTTTTATTTTGGAAAAATCATGAAGGTATTCTGCTTAATTGCCTAACATTGGATGAAACTGACAAATTACTCAGGGAATTTCATGCAGGGGACTATGGAGGGCATTTGTATTGGAAATCAACAGCTGATAAAATCCTAAGGGCTGGATTTTATTGGCCCTCCCTATTTGCTGATGTAGAAAAATTTGTAATGTCTTGCCATAAATGCCAGATATTTGAAGGCAAGAGAAAGCTGTTATCTTTACCCCTCAAACCCATTTCAACTGAAAGACCATTTCAACAATGGGGTTTAGACTTCATTGGTGAAATCCACTGATCTGAAAATGGAATGTACTTGTTTAAGGGTGCAAGGTATCCATTTCCAATTATTTCAATTGTGAGCTAGACACTCCAAATGACCTCTAAAATTGTGTAAACTTCTTATTTCTTATACAGAGATAGACTGTAGGGGCATTCACCGGACATGTCACCTCTAAAAATAGGATGAGTTCCAGAGGCTACCTGGCCCTCTACAGACTCTGCCTAAAGAAATAAACAAGTAAACACTTAGAAGTCTTTGACATACACATGCTTGAAGTTTAAGGTCTTGCAGAATAAGACAAACAACTTTCTGCAGCTGAATAGGTGATTATGTGTGTATGCAAGTTATGTATATTTTGATGTTTAAAACTTTACATCAGTTTTGTTTACCATATCATCTTCAGCAAATAAAAGACATCAAAATGATAAAGCAGTTCACCCCCTCTTGCGCTACATCTGCTGGACCAAGCCTCTCCAACTAGGCTTGTCCTCTTGTATTAAAATTGCTGCAAAGGCTAATACAAGAATATGGGTGTCTCAAAGGATAGATCTGACTGTAAATATAGAATCAGAAGATAGGAATTAGCCAAACATGCTCTTTCCCAAACACTAAACAGTGAATTTTGTACCTTATACAGTACTTTCCCCAAATGTCCTTGGTGACCCTTTACACTTGAATGGAGAATTTCGAGGTGAAGATGACCTCAATTGGTTCTGAAACCTCTGCCATTAGAATTAGAAGGTTAAAAATAGCAGACATAGGCTTTTGAATCACCAAAAACGGATGAACATAGCCCCCAAACAGCTCATGCACTGAAATGGCCCTAGTGGCCCTGAAAGCTTCCCTGAAGCTAAACAGTGAGAAGAATGCCTCAGAAGGAAAAACGAGCTATAGAAATGGATTCAGAATGCTGAAAACCTTCAGGAATGACCTTTGTTCCACATTCACTGGCTGCACAATTCCCAATGCAGCTCCCAAACTGATTTGGCCCTAGTGGCTCCTGGAACTTCCACGAAGCTAAAACACCTGCAAATGACCTCAGATGGCTGTGAAACCTATGCCAATGGCTTCAGAAGGTCGAAGAGACCCAAAATAAAAAAAAATTCGTCCAAAACGGACTTTCCTAGCCAAAGTTATGGCCATTTAATGTTTCTCCAGTCTGTCCCTAGAAAAACTCCAGCTAACTGTAGTGGAGGTCCAGATAAGTCCGCCAATTATGGCGGGTCCGCCAAACTTGGCGGTCTGCCAAGAATCCCGCCAGTCTAACTGCTGCTTAACTGCCCACCAATTTCGCATGTGACCACGTTGCAGTTATCCTTGGATTGCGCGCTGTGGTTAGGGTTTAGCCCACGGTTCTGGGCACCCGGTCATATGGTGTGCGGGGGCTGGCGCTTAGGGGCTGGCCCCCTTTGGTTTCCCACCCAAGACAGTTTAAAATTTAAATAAAATTTTTTCCACCTTCCCAACAAGACTTGTCATGTGGCGCATTGGTAAAGCCTGGGGCTTGTTCCCAAAAGGTCGTGGGTTCAATCCCTTGAACTCCCAAAACAATTTTGAAATGCGCCCATGAAGTTTGCTGACGTCACCTGGGGCCACGTGGCACCCTCCTGGCCTGCCATGTGGCAGCCTGTGATTGGCTGCCGAAAGAGAATATTCCCTAGAATATTCCAAGGAATATTCGGTGGAATATTCCTTTTTTAATTTTTTTTTAAATTCCAAAAACTAAGGGTTATTGGGAAAATTTTGTTTTTGGCATAACTTTCTCATACGATGACCGTTTTTTGAACCGTTTGCGGCGCCGGAATCAGGAAGACGAGCTCTATCTGGTAGTTTAGGTTCCAATCAGTTCTGAGCACTTTCATTTTTGACCATTTTACGACACTTGGTCCTGAGCTCCTGATCACACCTCCCAAATGAGAAGGCTTTTGGTCCCCAAAAGCTCACTGAATCTTTGAACTGAACTGTACAGCACTTGAGGAACAGAAATATCCTCTCCCGTTCAGCCAAAACAGCATACTGATGCCAAAATGTCCTGCCTTGCCAACTGTCGTCATGGCAACTTTTCGCTGCATAAGCCAAACTCTTGTCGAATCTCGACCAAGCTTGTTCGCCAGACAAACTGAAAGTTTGCAGAAACTAGCAATGAAACTTGCTGATATATGAGCTGAAATCTTCCCCTGCATATGTGGGTTTGCTACTCTGACGATGCCCATCCATGGCACCTTCGCTCCAGAAGAAGAGCTGCCTCCCAAATGAGAAGGCTTTTACAAAGATGAAATACTTCATCATTTCTCCTCTTTACAATCTTGGAGATCAAATTAACTTTTTCCAAGTAAATAATACATTACATGCATGGTTAAAAACAAAGTAATCAACCCTTCAAGTTAATCACACATACATGTTTAAAATACAAGGAAATCATCATGATCCCTGTGCTCATGCATATCATTCTCATGCATGTAGTTTATCCTTCAACTTTCTCTTAAGTACAATCATAAGTACAAGATCCTCGATCACATGTACATGTACTTTCAAAGCTGAAATGAATATAACTTTTGCTGCAATAGCGTGAGTCTCATACTCAGCTTTCCATCCTGCAACTTGCATTCCCTTAACAAAGAAATGCATTCAATCAAAAGACATGCAACTTCAATTGGATAAGAATTCTAACCACTTCTTACCAATCCATTTCAAAGGCGCTTCCTTTAACTGCACATCAATATCAACATGTGTATCATCCTGACACATATCAATGATGGAAACTTCCTTCCCATTCTTGCCATACTCTTTCTCCAATTTCTTTAACTTTCGTGGAAGCATTGTTGGATTCAGAGTCCAACACCTTTCAACAGTATGTCCTTGCTTGTGGCAATAAGTGCAACACATATTCATCTTCTTGACAACATGATTTGCATTGTTCAATGGAACTTTGGCTTCTTGCCTCCTTTCCTTCAAAAGTTTCCTGCATGTTGCCATTCTTTTCCAACATCTAGAAACACTATGGTTAAACAAACCACAAAAAGAACATGCAATTCTTTTCCAATGCTTGTGTGGAAATTCTCCATGCTTTACATGATCAAAGGAAATATGATTGAAATCAAATTTATACCTTTGTCTTTCACCTTCATTACCTTCATGAGGAGATGAATCAAATGAAGAAGAAGCTCCTTTTGGAACACCATCAATCCCTTCAATGGTTTTAGAGCTTTTACCACTTTCTTGTTCAAGTGCATGCTTATGCACACCTTCTTCCTGCAAGGTCTATTTCAAACTATTGCATTCCTCAAGGATACAACCTTTACAACCTTGAGATAAAGAACTGGAAATGAAACTCCTTCTAGGAACTGTTTCAATTGCCTTCATGGCTACTTTGGAACATTCTCCATAAGATTGTCGATAGCCAAGACCCAAATTCTTAGGCCTTACCTCAACCATTATTGGCTCAACTATACCCTGTGCATGTTCGCCCAATCCTTGTCCTTCATATCCCATTTTGGACATCAACTTGGACCCTATGCCTCTGGTATGTTTCTCAAAAGAACCAACATAAACATTCTGATAAGAATTTGAAGACAAACTAGAATTGTTTACCTCTTCTTCAAGCTGATACTTGGCTAAGGCTTCTTTGGCAACAAGGAGTTGTCTCTCCAACTCATGCATCCTTTCCAGATTCATGTTTGCAATATGAAGTTGGCCTTCCATTTCCTGCAATTGGTTAGAAAGCAACTGCTTCTCTTCCCTCATGGAATTCAACTGCTCTTGAAGTCTAGAGCTCTTTCTTTCATCCTCATACATTTCTCTCACCATATTCATCATGATGAAAAATTCTTGCTTCAAGCCTTCATCAAAGAATCTTGTGAAGGAGGAAGATTTTGAGAACTCACTTATGGAAGTTGTCATTATATAAATGAACAAAAGAGCTTCAGCAAACTCAAACAACAAGTAGTAAAGCAGTCAATCTTCAACACTGCTTAAGACACCTTTCAAGCTACACAATCAAGCTAGTGATGTCAGTGAAGCAACCTAGTGCTCTGATACCATCTGATCTGAAAATGGAATGTACTTGTTTAAGGGTGCAAGGTATCCATTTCCAATTATTTCAATTGTGAGCTAGACACTCCAAATGACCTCTAAAATTGTGTAAACTTCTTATTTCTTATACAGAGATAGACTGTAGGGGCATTCACCGGACATGTCACCTCTAAAAAGAGGATGAGTTCCAGAGGCTACCTGGCCCTCTACAGGCTCTGCCTAAAGAAATAAACAAGTAAACACTTAGAAGTCTTTGACATACACATGCTTGAAGTTTAAGGTCTTGCGGAATAAGACAAACAACTTTCTGCAGCTGAATAGGTGATTATGTGTGTATGCAAGTTATGTATATTTTGTTGTTTAAAACTTTATATCAGTTTTGTTTACCATATCATCTTCAGCAAATAAAAGACATCAAAATGATAAAGCAGTTCACCCCCTCCTGGGCTACATCTGCTGGACCAAGCCTCTCCAACTAGGCTTGTCCTCTTGTATTAAAATTGCTACAAAGGCTAATACAAGAATATGGGTGTCTCAAAGGATAGATCTGACTGTAAATACAGAATCAGAAGATAGGAATTAGCCAAACATGCTCTTTCCCAAACACTAAACAGTGAATTTATTACCTTATACAGTACTTTCCCCAATTGGCCTTGGTGACCCTTTACACTTGAATGGATAATTTCGAGGTGAAGATGACCTCAATTGGTTCTAAAACCTCTGCCATTAGAATCAGAAGGTCGAAAATAGCAGACATAGGCTTTTGAATCACCAAAAACGGATGAACATAGCCCCCAAACAGCTCATGCACTGAAATGGCCCTAGTGGCCCTGAAAGCTTCCCTGAAGCTAAACAGTGAGAAGAATGCCTCAGAAGGAAAAACGAGCTATAGAAATGGATTCAGAATGCTGAAAACCTTCAGGAATGACCTTCGTTCTACATTCACTGGCTGCACAATTCCCAATGCATCTCCCAAACTGATTTGGCCCTGGTGGCTCCTGGAACTTCCACGAAGCTACAACACCTGAAAATGACCTCAGATGGCTGTGAAACCTATGCCAATGGCTTTAGAAGGTCGAAGAGACCCAAAATCAAAAAAACATTCGTCCAAAACGGACTTTCCTAGCCAAAGTTATGGCCATTTAATGTTTCTCCAGTCTGTCCCTAGAAAAACTCCAGCTAACTGTAGTGGAGGTCCAGATAAGTCCGCCAATTATGGCGGGTCCGCCAAACTTGGTGGTCTGCCAAGAATCCCGCCAGTCTAACTGCCCACCAATTTCGCATGTGACCACGTTGCAGTTATCCTTGGATTGCGCGCTGTGGTTAGGGTTTAGCCCACGGTTCTGGGCACCCGATCATATGGTGTGCGGGGGTTGGCGCTTAGGGGCTAGCCCCCTTTGGTTTCCCGCCCAGCACAGTTTAAAATTTAAATAAAATTTTTTCCGCCTTCCCAACAAGACTTGTCATGTGGCGCATTGGTAAAGCCTGGGGCTTGTTCCCAAAAGGTCGTGGGTTCAATCCCTTGAACTCCCAAAACAATTTTGAAATGCGCCCATGAAGTTTGCTGACGTCACCTGGGGCCACGTGGCACCCTCCTGGCCTGCCATGTGGCAGCCTGTGATTGGCTGCCGAAAGGGAATATTCCCTAGATTATTCCAAGGAATATTCTACGGAATATTCCTTTTTTTAATTTTTTTTAAAAGTCCAAAAACTAAGGGTTATTGGGAAAATTTTGTTTTTGGCATAACTTTCTCATACGGTGACCGTTTTTCGAACCGTTTGTGGCGCCGAAATCAGGAAGACGAGCTCTAGCCGATTGTTTAGAAGTCAATTAGTTCTGAGCACTTTCATTTTTGACCATTTTACGACACTTGGTCCTGAGCTCCTGATCATCCACCCTTCATCCTCTGGCCAACACAGATGGATTTTGACTGCTACATACTATTTTATGAAATGGATAAAAGCCATTCCTTGTAGGAAAGCCAATGACTCAATCATTATGCAATTTTTAGAAACCAACATCTTGTCTAGATTTGGCTGTCCAGAAAAAATTATTACAAACAATGGTGCTGCTTTCAAATCCAAAAGAATGATCAACTTTTGCCACAAATACCACATTACCATGGGCCAATCCACAGCCTATTATCCTCAAGGTAATGGCTTAGCTGAGTCCTCCAACAAAAGCCTCATCGACATCATTAAAAAGGTCTTGAAAGAGAACAAAAAGAATTGGCATAAGAAGCTTGTAAATGCACTATGGGCGGACAGATTGACCACCAAAAGATCCATTGGAACAAGTCCATATGAATTGGTTTATGGAATGTAAGCAAGATTCCATTCATCTTTGGGAATCCTTGTAATCAAGTTGTTGCAAGAGATACAAGCAAAGCCCAATGATATTCAAAGAAGGATCAATCAAACTATTCATTTACAGCAAAAAATAGAACAAGTATATCACAGAACCCAAGTACTACAAGAGAAGCTGAAAAAGATCTTCGACAAAAGAACGAAAGCTGAAGATTTCTTCATAGGAAACAAAGTGCTGAGATGGGATTCTAGAAGGGAAGATAAAGGAAAGCATGGAAAATTTGATTTCCTGTGGAAAGGACCATTTATTATTCATTCTGTACAAGGAAACAACACTTATTTTTTGAAGAGTTTGGATGGAGCACATACTGAGGAAGGCCCAGTCAATGGGCGGATGCTCAAGCTCTATTTTGATTCCCTGTAATCAGCATAACACAACTGTATATTGTACATAAATATTTGTATTTCCATCAGTTTTTATTTACAGCAATCAGGCAAGGAACAAAATGCAGCAAATTTTGAGGAAAAAGTCAGGGAAGTACACCACTTTTGGTGTATATTTTGAAATTACAACAAGGGAGCAAGAAGAAGACTTGGGAACTATTAAAATGATGATAAACAACCAGAGAAACCAGCAAAGATAGAGCTGTAATTTTGCACATATCAGCTCATAAGGAGTGCACACATGCTATAAAGGTTCAGATCACTGATTCCGAGGAGAATTTTTTTTTTGAATTACAACAGCCAACTAAGAATAAGGCAATCTGACCTGCTATTCATGGCTTTTCACAAGGAAATGCCATCCTCAAGTGGAGCCACTATTAGGTTCCTATACCAATAGGTTTCATATTTCATGATTGACTATGGAAGTGCCAAATATGTTCATCCTTGCATGCTGCAAAGGTTCCATATTTTCTATACAGAAGAAGAAAAATAAAAAATGTAAAGAGGGTACTCCCTAAAAGAAAAATCAAAGGGCAAGAAAAATCAATTGGTCGGAAAAGATAATAGAAATGAACCGCAAAGAAAGACCAGGAAAGTGGCCAGTCCAAATTCCATTGCTATCTTGTTAGCAAGTTCACTGTGTGCAAATATTCATGTTTATCACACTTGATGGATGGCCCAAAAGTTCAATCTGAACCACTCCATATTTAAATTTTCTGTTGTAGAATAGAGAAATAATATCTGTCCAAACAGTTTAATCTTGGTAGATGAGTAGATAGGTAGAGAAAATAAGGAGCCCAACTGCTTAATCTGGGCCCTTGGAAGAGAAAAGGGTAGATTTAGATAGGAGGGCAGTCAAAAGAAAAGAGGAAGATCAGGGTTTGCTAGTTCAAATGCACCCAATCGAAAGGAAGAAAAAAATTCTAGGTGTATTAGGTTGGGCAGGTAGTTTGAGGTTGCAGAAACAAGGTTATGATTTTTTTCCTTGTCAAGAAAGATTCATATCATGAGTGACATTGGTACCTTGGCAGTTGTTTGGTTGCATGACAATGGAAGCATAACTAATTTTACCTTCATTCCCCAGAAATCATTTGCTAACATCCCCTCAAGGACATTGGGATCTGCCCAATAGTCCTATTTCACTTCATTCTATGAGAAATACTAAGTTAAACTCTCAGTTTGATTAGTAGAAAGAAGCCACATTTCTTGTGTAAAAAATCAGTACTCCATACTCCTTTCATCTTCTTATGTCTTAATTTTAACTCCACATACTTAGCATTTGTCCAGATAATTTCATTCCATAAAATCATATTAACCTATAATTCTATTATATAGCTCCCTTGAATCATTTCTCTATCCCTATAGTATAAAAAACTTTCTAAAAAACCCCAAAACAAATACTAAATATCCCCACCCCTTGGCACTATAGTCATATAACCCTAGTTTGGGGAATACTAAGTCCATTTGGGACTTATATTAGCCCTTCCACATATGTATCTTGGGATTAATTTAACATCCTATTAAATTAATAACCATGTTGTCCCTCCCCCCACACATAAGCCATACTTTATTCACCCTCTGCGCTCACATATTTCGGGGTTTGTTTGATATTTTGGTTAAACAAATAAACTATACCCCCGCCGCCGAACACATAACCCATACAATCCAAAGTTTTAAACCCCCCCCGCGGCATATTATAATATTAAATACGGGCGGGTCCCCGCTCCGTATCATACCCACAACTATGCATCCCATCAACCGTCTGATCCGCCCTCCCAGATCTGACGGCCCTCGCCGATATCAGAGCAACCCCACTGTATGAGGATTAGCTCCCGATAGAAGGCGGTTTTTTTCGCCATACGTGGGGACACGTGGCTCGTCTTGATTGCACCGGGCCTGAACTGACACATACCGCCCCCATATCAAAGGCGATCCGATACCAAACCGCTTACCGCATGTCCTCTCCGCTGCCCACGTCAGCTCTGCATCAGCTTTTGCGTCATCACCCTCGCTACTATGCAATCCGTCGTGGCTGCCCCGTCACCAATCCACAACAGGCGCCACGTTACCCGCCGTACCCTGCTATAGTACTATGTGGCGTCATGCTGACGTCAGCACAAAAAAGCGCTAAAAGCCCGAAAAAACACAAATTTGCGTTAAAAACCAATGAAAACGATGTTTTTGTTTGTTTTAGGCGACTAATTGTAAAAGTTCATGCATAAGTTTTTATGTTCAATCCACCATTCACGTCCAAGTCTGCTGCCCAGGCGTGTTCAACCTGCCACCCTGACCTCCTTGGCTCTACCTGCAACCCATTTTCACCACAAAATCGCGAGTAAACAGGTATTTATTTGACTGTTGCCCCTAAAACCTGTTTTCTCAAATTTCTTTGTTAAAAAACGAATTCCAGAAAAATTGAACGTGATTGAAGTGAGCTTTAAACTCCAAACCTCCCTGCTTCAACTCACCACTCACCAATGCTTCCAAAGAAAACTTGTTTACACTATAGACCTCTGCAAAATCACCGTTAAAACTCGAAATCTGGCCCCTGTTTTCCTGCAGAACCACTAAGAAACTCGTAAAATTCCAACTCTCTCCACCGTTTTCAATCTTTCTTGTTGCAGAACCCTGTATGCTCTCTATCCCCATTGAGTCTTACTCAGCAGAGCCATCTTAGCACAGAACTCGAAACTATAAGTTCCTTGCCCAAAAAACCTCTGTCATGACTCTGTTTTCCTGTTAAAGTGTACGCCAAATTCAATTATAATCCCAGTAAAATCATGAAGGCCCTAGTTGCCCTCAATATTGCACCACTAAATGCACCTCATAAACAGTTAGAATGGATACCTCTAGCAGACAGAGATTATCAAATTTCTGATATGGGAGGAGACAAGCCTCACCTTCAGGATTTCTGTGAGATAAGGAATAAATTTAGAAACAAAGATGACCTATTGGGAATATGGGAATCCAACATGCCAATGTGCTACCTGCCCTTAGTGAATGTCTTCCCTGACCTCATCCATCAGTGTTGTGCTAACTATGAGCCTTCTCAAAGGGCAGTGATGGACCCTGCTGGAAATGTCCTCTTTTACATTACTCCTCAGTCTATAAATGAGATGCTGCAATTCAGGCCAACTCAGCCTTTGGTTCCCCTTTCCATGAAAAATCTGCTGGATCAAGCCTCAAAGTTGCCCTCTGCAGAAATTGACCGAGTTGCCAAGCTATTTATGCCACCAGACTGTTACTCCAGGTTCAAAATCCCCTATGTCTATGCTGCATTTACTGAGGAGGGAAAAATGATCATAGATATGATCTCCTATATCCTGGGATTCAGAACAAGTGAAATTGTAGATGAAACTGTTTTTTCCTTGATGTCTATCTTCACTCCAGGACAACCCCCTACTGTCAAGTATGACTATGCCACATTCATAGCCAACAAGATTCATGAGCAGTTCATGAACTTAGAGAGAAAAAGGGTATTCAAATACACCTCATATATCTATCATTTGCTGCTATACTATCAGTCTGAAAGTTTTCCGGTCTTCCTTAAGAAATTGGATGCTAGAGGGGAGCGAAGGTCTGTCATATTTTGGTCCTTAGTGTTCCATCATGTGAATCTCTCCCCCTACACATACTGTGAATTCATTTACCTCTTTGTCTACCCAACCACTTGCCTTTTATCAGCGGATCCTCCTCTTAGGCTCACTGCTGAAATGCAGAGAATTCTACACCTCTCAAAAGGATACAACATTGGTGACTCGTACTACTACCAAGGCCACACTATAATAAGGATCTATGGCTATGAGTTGGTCCCATGCAGACTACCAAAATATGTCCCCATGAGACTCTTTGCTTTGGAATATTACAGGCAGTTCAATAGTACAGACTTAAAGCACTTCTTTGGTGCCAGGAAAAAGGCACAGCTTAAAATAAGACATCAATTGGGCCCCTTTAACTTTAATAAAAGGGAAGAAGCATGGAAAGATGCTGATGAGATTCTAAGAGAAAATCTAAAGCTCAAACTGAGTTTCCATTGGTCACCATATGGCCCTGAACACTTCATAAGCTTTAAAAGGGTAAAAAACAAGCTCATATGGTATCCCCACCACAGAATCCCTGAAATTGAACAATATGCCGACCAACAAGAATGGGTAGAGGGCACACTTGTGGAAGAGCTTACTGAAGGAGAGATAACAGAAAAAGCAATCAAGAATCTTGAAAAATCAGTTGACTTGGAATATTTTGGACAAGGTTTTTTCACAGCTCCTCGGCACCTTCGAGAAGGCACCTCATCTGCCACGGCTTCCCAGCAACCTGCTCAAGGAAGCGCTCCACCAGCAGGAACATTTAAAGGTAAAGAGGTGAAGGATTCAAAACAGCAAGTGCACCATTCTTGGCAGTAGGAGACAATGGCAGACCGGCCGGTTTCTACAGATGAACAAAGTCAAGGGCAAGACCCTTTAAAACAATCCAAGGCAACTGAAATTCCGGTATTACAGAATCATATTAATGAGGAAAGGGCTAAGAAAAGAGATAGACAAGAAGAGACACCTCCAGGGACATCTGCAGATCAGCAAGGAGAAAAGAGACAGAGATTAAATCCTTATTCAGAAGAAGAAATGCCAGAGGGGCCAACTAAATAGCAGGTTCTCCTAAGCATGGATACATCAACCAGCTCCTTCCAGCCAGAGCAAGAAAGACAACAAGGGGTGGAGGTTACATCCACCAGGCAACAGAGTAGATAGGGCTCTGACATCAAAAAAGCATTCACTGATATTAAGGCTAGAAATGAGTCGGTAAAGTACCAACTTTAAAACCTGTTGCTAAGGATGGATCCCACTAATCAGCAAAGTCTAATGGCAGCCTATGACATCCAAGAAGGAAAAATGACCCTCACTCATTTCAGACCTACAACGCAGCAACCACAATTAGCTGCCGACTATATTAGAACCAATCTGGAAGTTCTCTCCAAGGATATCCATCTGATGGACCAAATTGAATTGCACAAGCAGACCGGCGAAATGGTATATTCTACCTTGGCAGACAAAACATTGTTGGCCCATAGATTACAAAATTCATTGCATAATATTGCTGCCCAACTAGAATTGGAGAAAGCTTCATCACAGGCCAAGGACAATAGAATCAAGTCCTTGGAGGAGATTATTATAGAGTTGGGACATAATCCCCAGGATCTGAAAGGCATTCAGGCCTTGATAAAAAAGAAAGAGGAAGACATAGCAGCCCTCAGAAGACAACTCACACTGCCAGCTACACTACATCCTCAAGCCATAGAGATAGCACAACAAAAATAAGAGCAGGATGTGGTTACTTTGCTTATGAGCTTGCACAAAAGATTGATAGAAGCAGAGAGTGCCTTGGAGGCATCATTGCAGGGAAGACATGGAGAGTTGGCCTCAGAGCCAATTCAAAAAACTCACATTCATACAGCTTCTTCTCCTACGGCCACCATAACAGTCCCTCCCACTGGTCCAATATCAGAAGTAGGTACCTCAAGTTCAGCACTAGCTTCAGCAACCACAATAGTAGCAGCAGAGCAGCAGGCCAACCTAAGTATGGAGGGGATGATGAAAGAAATAAGAGCCCTAGAGGTACAGATGGCAGAATTGAAAGAGGCCAAAGAAAAGTTGGCTAAAATTGAGGAAAGATATGACAAGTCAAAGCAGGATGTAGCTGAGAAGACAAGGGAAGTGAAAACCCTGGAAAAAAGAATAAAGGAGCTAGAGAAAGAGCTTACTCTTGATAGGACTCTAGCCGACGTCAAGAAAATTTTGTGGGCCAAGATAGGCCAATCCATTACAGACTAATGGCAATCCATTGAAACTGTTCATGAGCAAATGGATTTGATAGGCTTGGCTCAGTTTAAAAATCAAAAGGCTAGAGCATCTTTGGGAAATATGCCTGAGCAAGCTAATAGAATGATCCAATCCCTAAACAATCACACCAAAGAGCAGTTGGTAGCAATAGGTATCAGGAACAGAATTGATACCATCCTACTAGTAAAAAGGGTGCTGAGCCTAAGGAATTTTTTACAAACTCTAGAAAGAAAATGCCAAGAAATGCAGGCAGAGGTGAATGAGTTCAGAATAAAGTTTACAGCATTACAGAGTAGAGTTCTACCAAGTTTAGTAACTAGCATTGGAAGACTGCTGTCACATGAGCATTATGCCAACAGGGTAAACAACTATTCCTCCAATCAAATCACAGCGTCCTCAAGCACATCAGAAGAAACAGGGCCTCCTTCTGGACAAAGTCTCTATGAAAAACTGGAAAATCCGTTCTACATTGAACATGAGATAAACCACCTATTTGAAGTCCGGCCCAACTTTTACAGATACATTGAAGCTGATGAAACAGTGATAAAGATACAAAGACATCAGCTGCCCACAGAGTATTGGTGGAAAGGAATGATGGAGAAATAGAACTAGCACGGTCCACCTGTCAAAGGGAAAAGAACGGCAAAAAAAGAAGCAGAAGTTGAATGGTGACTACAGCTCATTAATGGAAAGAAACCGAGCACTGATGATGAAGACCAAGACAGCAACAAACAACGTACCAGAATCAGGACAGCAAACGCAAAATGAATGCGCAACAAGCAGCTGACTCACATAGCCCAGAAAAGTCAAAATATCTTTGACTAATTCGATAGCTAGCACATTCATATTTATTACAACATTTATTCCCTCATTTACTACTTCTTAAGAGTTGGTAAAGAAAGTTATGAGTTCAAAGACTTATCTTCCTAATATTTTGTATCTCCCTTTTGTATAAATACTTCCCCATAATATGTATTTGGGGTTGGTGATTTTCTCTCTAAGCTACGCTGTAATTTTTTAGACTCTCTAATACAACTGGCTGTTGGAGTTCATGGTTTCTGCGCTGTCTGAATGTGCAAAAGATGTTCTGGGACCTACTACTGAATTCCTAAGTCAGTCAATGGAACAATAAGTTATTCTAAACTATGTTTTATGTTTTATGCGTTTACAAATTTCACATATGTTTCATAATCTTGATAACAGGGAGAAAGAATAGCCCAGGATTTGTTTAATTACACCCTGTGCTCAATTTCTGCTATTACTTGTGTTTTCCTCAGAATTAGTCATAGATATGAATTCTTAACTGCTCATGTTTGCACTAATTCCTTCATTTTGAATACTGTTTAGGAATTCTTAATTGCTCCTGGACAATACTCATACACTTTCCCTCTGCCAGCATAATGAAAGATTCTTGATTTCCTTTCATTCCCTGACTCCACTCCATTAATTTCCTTATTTAGAAATTGTTCCTAGACTGCCTACCTTGCTATGTAGCCTTACCATTTACCCAAGAGACACTTTCAGCTATACCCCATCATAGACTCCATAGCCCAGTGGAGCAGACTATCTTAGACTTGCATCCAAACTCTGCCTGAAATCACCATCAAACAAACTTAAAAAAAAAACTTGTGCATAATAACTAGCCTAAAATACTCCAAAAAAAAAGCTAAATTACAAAGAGAGAGCCCTCTTTGGTTGCAGGTAGGCTAGGACCTACAACTAAAAGATTGGTTAGTTTTTACCTCGGTCGTATTCCCTCCAGGAGGCAGGGAACAACTTGAGTGATAACAGGTCCATGATTAAACATCAACCGTGCATTCTCTCAATGAACAAAAAATATAAGTCTCATATATATTTGGGCACTAAACGTGCATGCTCAATAAAACCCCTTCATAAAGACAAGTGGTGGACACATGGCATGACTTCGTTCACTGACCAAGGTGATGTGGAATTTGACATGGCATGATGACATTAGATAGTCAAGACAAGTGACATGGTAGTCTAGTAAGAAGACACATGGCATGTTGATTCAATGATTTTGGGTGGGTAAGTGGGAAAAATACGTGTGACACATGGCACAATATGTCAGGAAACACATGGCATATGAGTGACTTATGATGATTTCATATCACCCCAAGAGATCCTGATAGTGGAAAATGTTAAACCTGGTCGCAATTGAGGGGGGTTTTGAGACAAAAACTTCTCCATTAATAAATGTGAAGTTTCATGTTTCGCCCCAGAGGTTGAGTGGAAGGCATAGTAATAAACATGGTCAAGATTGATAGACTTGAGGGAAAGGAATAGTGTTATTAGCTAACAACCCATCAAGGCATTAAGAATTCTACCACAATCATGTTTTGCAATAAATTTATGTGTTAAAGGGTTTTATATGGAGTGGCAATAAAATATGAAAAATCCCTAGGTTCAACGCTTTGGGCCTTTAGATTCTATAAAAAAATGTTGTTATATAATAAGGATGTAGACCATTTTACATACTTGATTATCATTTGGGAATTAATTCCCGGTGCAAAATATTTGTGCCTTCAAACCATTTGAATAGCACATGGTCTTGTTGTTAATAGGGAGGCTTGAAGCATATGAATAGTGCTTTGGGAATTTTATTACAACTACACTACAGTGTTGATTTATCCTCCAAGCACAAAACTCATTGCTTTATTATTTGAAAGCCATATTTTGTAGTTTATGCTATATTTGGTAACCAACCAAATTTGGAAGTGCAGTTAAACTTGCAAATAAAACCAAAATTAATATTAAACTGTAGAATTGAATAAAATCAACAGAAGGACACCATGATTGGAATTAAACATGATAATAACATAGAAGAATAACATGAAGGAAATAAACAACAGGAGAATAATAATTGAATTAGAAGAACAAAGCTAAAGTTAAACTGATTGTTAATTCTAGAATTAGTAGCTCAAAATCCTTATAAGCAACAAAATTGGTATGAGGAGATACACAAGAAATATTGTAATGGAATTGGAATAAGAGGTGTACTAAGGTAGGTGATTTTTCTCACTAGGGAAGAGAAATGTTTTGAATAAGAAAATCCTTCATTGTATGAGTGTGAAAATTTATATGAAAGAAGGATCAAGAGGGTTGTGCAAGTTGGTGCTTGTATAATAGGGAGTTGGAGTTGTTAAAATAGGGAGTTGGAGATTCATTCAACTTGGAGCATTAAAAACTAGAAATTTTATGCTTGTAGTAAGAAAGAGGGTTGAAGCCTCCAGTAGGTTATAGCCTACAAGTTGATGTAATCGATATTGAATCTTTAGTTTCATCATAATCAAAAAAGAATTGGTGGTTTTCCTAGTTTAGTTTCCATGTTATATCTTGCATCCTAATTTATGAGTTTGATGTGCTGTTAAATTTGGTGTTGAGCATTCTTTACTTTGAGAAAGAATGTTTAAATTCACATAATATTGATTCCACCACCCCCCTCTCAGTATTATCCTGGTTTTTAACTATTGGTGTCATAGAAAGGTTCCTTCAAGATTAGTCTAATAGCTGGTAGGAAGTTCAGGGGCAATGTCTATCCAAGAAGGAGGAAACAACAACAAGGCTCCTATGTTCACTAGGACTAACTATACATTCTAGAAGGTAGGAATGAGAACTTACTTACAATATCTTGTTGTAGATGTATGGGATATCATGCAAGATGGCTATGAAAAGCCAACAATTTTGATTACCAGAGATCGTAAAATGGAGTTGACATATATAATGTTAAGGCAATGAATGCACTCCTTCTTAGATTTCTTGAATCAAAATAGTTTAAATAAATGGAATGCACTATTTCCAAGGCAATGTGGGAGAATATGAGCAACTACTATGAATGTAACAATAAGGTAAAGGGAGGTAAACTCTAAGGCTTTAAAATGTAGTTTGAAGCTTTAAAGATTAATGAACATGAGAATATAGAAATTTTTTACTTCAAATGGATGAAGTGGTCAATACCAAGGAGGACTTGGTGAAGAACTGAAAGAGTGAGTTGTAGTCCAAAATATGTGAAGGTCACTTCCTAAAATAGTCAATCCCAAGGTGTCAGCTATAAAAGAAATAATAGATCTTAATACTCTTTCACTAGATTAATTACATGGTACACTTCCTATGAAATGAGGATTTCAAAAGGAATACATACAACAAGGGAGGTAGCCTTGAAAGTAGAAAAAATCCTAAGGAAAATCAAGAAGACTCATGTTGTGACTTTGAAGAAGAGGAAGCCAAGTTTGTTAGAAAGCTGAAGAGAGGATCATGTAAATATAAATTTAAGCTACTTTTCAATTGTTTCAATTTTGGTAAAGTAGGTCACTATGTTTCTAAGTGTCAAGAAAAAAAAAGAGTGAACATGAACCTATGGAGAAGTATATAAAAGTTCATAAGGAGAAGAATGTTAAAAATAAAAGTTTCTATACTAAAGATAATATTTCCTCAGAAGATGAAGATATATAGTAAATATTTTGATGAGAGCAGAGCTCAAGAAAGCTCAAAGGAGTTCATGCTCATGGCCATAGACACTTTCGAATAAGATCATGGTGACTCTGATGAAGAAGTGTCTAAAGTAGATCTATAAGGTGAATTGATTATTTCCTTAGAATGAATTCAAAGTATAAGGAAGAATAATAAGTTGTAGGAAATTGCTGTCAAAAGGTGATTTTGAAGGTATGGAACCTCTTCTCTTGAAAGTTTAAGAAGAAAATAAAATTCAAGATACCCTACAAGAGAAACTCAAAGAGAAAGGAAAGGCTTGTGAAAAACTTGAATAGGAGGTTGTCAATATTAGCAAAGAGTTATAATGGAATAACATGTAACTGAATCTAAACAATAGTCTAAATGAAATACTTATTGTTCGAAGACCCCGTCACATGTATTTAGGTAGTTGTTGGGATAGGGTCCCTAGGGTCAATTTTGTGTTAGTTTAATCAATTTTTGAATAGAATTGTGTAAATAATGTAAAGTCTTTGCAAAATGTGGAAGTGGAGTGTGCAGCTAAGTAAGAGTCAAAGGGGATTTAGCCCCTTCTATGGGCATGTGAGAGGATGGTTTTGAGACTCACCGATAGGTCGCGAGCCATGGTATTGTAATAGAATAACTATAAATATTTGAGTCATAGTGAGTATAGGAGAATATCGTTTTGTGAAGAAGTTTAAGTTTAAGTGCTAAGGCAAGAAAGCTCTATTTTCCTATACTTAGGTGAAAGGGGGAGGATCTTGCAGCTGAGTGCGCAGAGACCTTGGCAAGTCCATAGCTGAGTGCGTGGGCCCTTGCAACTGGGTGTGCAGTGTGGAAGAGTCTG
This sequence comes from Pinus tabuliformis, assembly GCA_031772625.1. NCBI lineage: Eukaryota > Viridiplantae > Streptophyta > Pinopsida > Pinales > Pinaceae > Pinus > Pinus tabuliformis. The sequence goes on along the minus strand of CM062804.1, from coordinate 283,848,384 downwards.
TAATTTGAATGTTGAATCTAATAAAGACTGATTTTGGATTGAATCTACTATATCTATGCCTTGTTCTTAATTCTATTTAAGCTTATGCATTATCGCTTAATGATCTATTTTCTATGAAATAAAGTGTATTCTCTGCACGAAATTGTTAGATATTTAATACTCATTCATGAAAAGGGTAATGAACTTTTTTCACAAAGACATTAGATAGACATGGTACTATAACTATTTGGAATGGGTAGATCTACATGAAGGCAGATCTAGGATTGTTATTTACTGAGCGAAAGTTGTGAGTCTACTTGTTTTAGGTCTAATAAGCCTAATCGTAGACCTTCACAAAGGTCTTGAAGTCATTTGGATAGAGTTACAACAATAGACCATAAGAAGATCTAGATCTGCACGAAGGAAGATTTGAGCTAAAAGGACTTAAGAATACACATCACACAGTCTTTGGATGTAGAAACCTAGTTCTAGCATCCCCCAATACTACTCCGAGTGAGACTGCAACCTGTGCTATGCAGGTTGTTTCCAAAAGGGAAAAAAATTAGGGTTTTGTTGGTTGGCATGAATAACTCTGAACCTGGGTCAGGCCCCCTTAAGCCAACAAATGGTTCCATTGCTAGGATTGGGATCTATCTAAGAGATGTGTGATGTCGAATAAGTGGTTCCCTACGAAGAAAGTGATTGAGAAGTGGATTGAATGAAACATGCATGCGTTTGCGGCTCAAGAGAACAAAAGCCCTAAATTGTCCAAACAGCAGTGGTTGCAGAGATATTTGTACACAGACGAGACCGACGTGTTCTTTTGTTTCTCCCCTCAGGAACTACATGAGTGGTTATCTAGATTGGCTGATAGTCAAGGGATGTGGAGGCTTGATGACCTTATCGTGTGGACTCCGGAATTGGTGTGTGTTGTGGCCAGCAACACCCCCCCCTTTTGTTCATTTAAGTGTTGACCAAAATACTAAATGAATGGGGACCCTTAGTTAATTTTTAGAAAAAACAAGAGTTTCCTTTCCTCAAAATAAGGTTACCATCATGGGCTTAGGTAAGTCTTTTGAATATTTTAAACCTAAGTCTATGATAAGGAGAAAATATTTAAAGTGGCCTTGCAAAAAGATACGAAATACCTCCATTTCTCTTTAAATACCAGTATGCACAAGATCCTCGTGTTAAGAATAACATCGCATCGCAGCAAAGTAATACTCATAAGGAAAAACTTAAAAATTCACCGATCTGCGATAACGCCAATCGAAAGATCGCATATCACAGAAATGAACCGACAAGATTTGGCAAATATCAAACTTCTGCGATCTGCGATGTTGCAATCGCTGCGATATTTCACCCTTGCGATTTGCGATGGTGCGATTTGCGATCGTGTGATATGCGAGGTTGCGTAAGCAAATCATAAATCACTTCATTACGAATCCTTCAGGCACGCCATTCAAAGAAAAGCCACTTACCATAATTTGACTAGAAATCATGCGCTTTTAATTATAGTAAATGAATTAGTTGTCAGTTATTAAATGAATTAAAGACGCGTGCCTTTATAGAGATTTACTTCACGTAAGGTGGCATATTTGAAACATCTGTTGCATTTAATACTCTCCCATCACCTTTCTAGATCAGTCATTTCCATTTCACTCGTAATCTGCAGGAACGAAGAGCTAAGATGATTCAAACACAAATGCAGGAAGAAATGGGAAAGAAAAATAAATCTCAAAGCTCCAAAGCGAAGGAAAAGACGAAGGAGATGGCGCCTTTGTATACAGACATAGCCTGTAACAGAGACGCTAGGATATCAACATGGGAAAGCATGTACAGGCTGCTAGAAGAGGAAAATCCTAGAATAATGAAGGTTACTGCTGCCGCGGGCTCACACTGCTCTTCTGAGGCATCCTTAGAGGACCTAGCATGTTCATTCCTTCACAGGATAGCGGCAAGACCCAAAATTCTACCATATACGGATATGATCAAGTGGATACTGGATGATGCAGACATGAACAACAGACAATTCAAAGTTCAAGGACACGGGCTCATCGGATTGTTTGCTGCGCAAGATTTGAAGCTTATGTATCATCTTCTTGAACCGCAAGCGACCTATAATGCACAATTCGTTAAGAAATTCGTGGCGGAGAACCCAGACCTATCAGAGACCACCAAAGATTGGTCTAGAAAAGAGGAGACGCTCAAAAAGGACAAAAACGGTATGTACAGCACTGGTTCCCTCACCTCTCCATATTGTTTTGTTGCGGCCATGCTTTGTAGGTTATTTGGGATGTCGGATATCAACAAGTTTTTTTCTGAATGGCTACCATTAATTGATGCTACCACAAATGCCGATATTATAGATTGGGCCAAAATCCTTTCTTATAATCTATACACGACAGTTATCAATTACCGGTTTAAAAGATCCTTGTCTCAGAGGATCTATCCTCTTTTTTATCTGTCTGCATATGTTATGGATTTTGTTTGTCTTGTGTCTAAATTCCCTATTATGGGTTGGAAATGGACTACCCAGGACCCATTGCCTATCCATGTTTATCATAAGGTGTTATGGGATTCTTAGTTCATCCCTCACTTTTACCAGATTTTCCACGGGCTTATTTTGCCCTTGTACAGAATAATGTATGATAAAGACCCCCCGAGGTGCTCTCCCGAGGCACAAATTGACATCATCCCCATCGCGAGATGGCTCGGGGAAGAATGGTTTACCTACATTAGAGTTTTTGGAAGCACTGTACCTCCACATGTCCTACCTCTATATATCCCTGATAAACTTTTGGCTCGGGAAATTGCTTACCAGACCTGTTCAGAAGGCGGCCTGACCAAAGACCTAAAGGACAAGAAGAAGGCCATATGGCCTCAATTTACTGTAGCTTGTGGGGCCTTCTCATTGTTCGATGTAGGACACGCTTTCGCCGAAGTGGAGAATGTGACGTGTCTTCAATTCCCAGCAAGGCCATTTGACCCAAATGATGTTGCCCAAGAGTTCACAACGAACGTCAAAATAAAAGTGTTCTCTGGAAAGAAAGATTTGTTTGATGCTCTGTTTCAGAATAGAAGTTCGCTCCAAGAAATTTTGCCGGAAGCTCGGTCAAGGTTGTCTCCAGATGACCTCCAAGGATTCATGTTATATAGGGAAAGAAGGCTGGCCAGTATTCCTTTAGAGAAGCTACGACTGCCTGCTAGAGAACCAACTCCAAGCATTAGCCTCAGCGAAAACTCTAGCACTTCCAGATCTAAATCCAACGCTGCGCAAGGAGTGCCTGAGCATCCCAAAGAGTCTGGATACGACCAAGGAAAAAACGAAGAAACAACTAAAGATACAGCTCAGTCAAGTGCAATGTCTCAACAACAAGTTATCGCCTCCCTGCCAAGAGATGTCCCCCCTCCTGTCATCAAAGCACCACTCGTCACAACAGAACTGGACAAAGAATGGGAAACCTTCAATGAATTGATCAATCTTGAAGGGCAAGCCCTGAAAATACCTGTGAAAAATACACAGGCAGTGCAAGAAGTGGTTCCAACCATAGTCAACAGTGTCACAGAAACGGAGAACATTCCTTTCGCTCCACCTTCTGAGCTTCTACTTAATGTAGAAGAAATTCCCCCACTGGATGTATTCTATAGTCCCCAACACAAATCAGTTGTAAGGAGGCAGAGGAAGAAAAGAAAACTAGAAAATACACTGTCACAAAATGCTGAACATTTAGACATCTTATGGAAGACCCCAATAATAACCCGACTGAAAACCTCACTAAGTTGTCTCAGATAGCAGGAGCATATGCTTTTGCAACTATTGATAAGGCATCAGAAGTTCAGAAACTATTGAAAGAACAAGAAGATCAGATACAGCTGCTACAACAACAGTTGCAACAAGCCAATGCTAACATTGAAGCTTCCAAACAACTCGAGAAGCTGCAAGAAGACTTTCAACAGATGCAGATAGGCTATCAAAGAAGTCTAGGCGAGAAAGGAAAACAATTGTAGACTTTACAAGAAATGCATAAAGATGAGCCTAAGCTGGCAGAATTTATTTCAGAAACTATTGGCTTAAATGAGCAACTACTGCAGCAACAAGAAGAGTTGGGACGTAAAATATCACAGTGGAGTCACTATTGCGAGCTGAGCGATAAAATCACCAGTCAGGTGGTAGACTTGCGGAGTGACTATGATCAAAGTGACAGAAGGGTGACGGAATATTTAACTTGGCAAGATGATGATGAAGGGAAAGGAACAGGTGCACCCAGGATAATGGAAAACCATAAAGAACTGCTCTTTAATAAATGGGACGATCAAATCCGGCAGGCGGAGCGAGCAGCAAAGACAGCGGCTACACAGGCAAGCATTCTTATCGACTGTGTAAATGAGAATTTACACAGGGCCAATTTAATCGCAGAGACCACCCCGGGGTACCTACCAAATAGGTTACAACTGGAAGCAGAATGGACGCAGAAAGCGCAGGCAAAGGAGAGAGCAATCCAAGCATTAGCCAGGTTGAATTGGGAATGTTACTGGACGTACTTGGTCAAGCCGCATAGCCAATGGATGACGGTGAAATGCATCACAAACACGGCCGAAAAAGTAGCGCCAGCTCTCGTAGATGTTGTTTTCGTAGCCCAGCTCAGCGCCGAAATCAGTCAGCCGACTCTCCTCAAGCCCATGCTGAACATTAGCAACTTTAAGGACCAAGTTCAGAAGTAGTCTTATTTAGAATGTTGTTTTTTCTTTTAACTAGATTAGAAAAAGGACGGTCTTTTGAAAACTGCATCCTAAATTTTGTAATAATACTATTATTAGAATTAGGAAGTAGTATTTTAACCCTTCTCATGCATTTAGAGAAGGGTCCAGAAATTTGTCAAAAACTTGTCCTCGGAACATTAACTTCTGCACCCTCAGAGGAGGTTTTGATGAATGGATGGATCGAGATTTATTAATGTTTGCATTTAATGTCTGCTACTGATGTTGCCCTTTTGTACTCTTAGTAGATGTTAGAACAAGTAGAGATAAATCGTTGTTGCTTGAAGCTTATAAGTAGAACCAGTCATAAATGGTACTTTTATCTCTTGATCAATTTCTGCTTATATTCTTAAAGTGATATGCAGTTTTCAGTTTTTTATATGTTAATGCATGAATGTGTGGGTTATCATTTGGCACTTCTGTACGGCGGAGTCATTTATTTGTGTATGATATATGAATAACTTATTATGCGATATGTTGTTCACAACTGTTTTGCTTAACTTTTTATGCAGAATGGTTTATCTTAATTGATTTATATTCTTATGATAGCTTAATGATCTTTATTACCAGTTATTGTTCGAAATCTCTTTAGATCACATAATAGAAGAAAGACACCCCGGGTTAGCGTAGATTAGATGTGTTGTTTCTCATTAGATTACAATAGCATAGAATTAGTTTAGAAGTTTGAATTAAATTAGATTAAAATACTCCTAGATCAACATCATCCAACTCTACACACACACACACCCTTAGATTGGGAAACTGGTCCCATTATCCCCAGTCGGACTCGCTATACCAAATGGATAAGGAGCTGCCAACCAAGGTCCAGACCGGGTGGGTATCCCCCTTGTTGTCGACCTGATTTTCGGGGATTCAACAGTGTGACAATTGGAAGCATCAGAAAGCAATATTGCGCGGGCCATAGATCATTGGATTGATCACACACTTGAAATTTTTGTGACTGAGTTCGCGATCGATAGAAATATTAGCTATAGCAAAGTGAAACATAGGCTCTTTAAGGAATCGCGAGCTAAGTATTTGAAATCATTGAAAACATGGATTAAAATGATGTTATGTGAAAAGAGGGTTATGAAGTTACCTTGATGTTTGGGGCTACGTGAAGTGGGAAATTCTCTAGAAGAAATGAAGGATTGAGCTCAAAGTACAGTTTTCTCATCGAACCCCCTTCTAGTGGTGATGAAGGGACAGTGCTGACTACACCGCAAAGTGTAGTACAATTGATTAAGAAGGGTATCCCAAGGATACCTCTTCAGTCCACTCTACCTCCACCTGCACCTCCACCTCCACCTCCACCATTCAACATGGAGAACACGATGAAGATGTCGATTTTTGAAGGGATCGAGAGCCAAGACCTCAAACAATTTTGGCTTTTTTCAGGAGTTGTATGGATGACACAACAGATTACAGATGATAACATCAACAAAGTGCTGTTGGTCACAGCTTTACAAGATCGAGCATTGAGATGGTACATCAAGTACTGCACTGATAACCCCAATGCGATGTTGGCAGAAACCCAACAAGCTCTAAAGAAGGAGTTTAGAAAGCCTAATTCATAGGCGCAGTCGGTGACTGAGTTTAACGAAATTGTACAAAAGATAGATGAGACACCTTGGGATTTCATCAAAGGTTGAAATGCCTGATCAGGCAAGCCAATATGGTGATTACAGATTCCCCACATTTGGACTAGTATATCGCGTTGCTCTTACTGCACCTAATATTGTTGTTGTCACAAAAAGAGATAGCAACGCAAGCAGAAGCCTTAGAAATTGCGATGAGGCTCGAAGACTCACCCATATAGGATACAAGCCTTGGAATGCAATAGATTCATTCATAGTTGGAAAGACTGCACTTAGAATTGCAGAGATTTAAGAAAGGAAAGGAAGCCCAGTAGGAGGTGCATTCTAAAGTATGGTGCTTGAAATGCAAGGGCCATGGGCACGATAAGGACCATTGCCTAGTTTATCAAAACTATCTTATTGGGGGAGGGCCTATTCCCCTGAAATTGGAGACTAACATTGGGCCAAGCGCGAGAGTTATGCCATGGTGCACTATTTGTCACGCTACAGGACAACATGCGACTAATAATTTCCATTTACTAGAGATATTTGTGTAGATCCCCCAACAATTGTTTTGTAATTTCTGTAAATCTGTAGGTCATGACGAACACAATTGTAGGAGTTATGAGCTAATTATGGATAGAACCCCTACTTACCGAATGTAGGTAGAAAACTGGCCTCAGGATCAGGGTGCAGGAACAACACGCAGAGGATTCCAAGGCTGAGGACGAGGAAGAGGGGGCAGAGTTGGAAGAGGATGGGGGTAGATAATTTTCTATAACTGTGGAGAAGCAAGACACTTTGCGCGAGACTGCCCCAACCCCATGCATCTTTCATGAAATTATTGTAGATAGTTCGACCATGTGATAGAGGATTGTCTGATCCTTATGGAAAAGATGCAACAAAACAAGATGCAACCCCAAAAACCTATGCAGAACATCCAAATGATGAGAGTGGAACCCTGTGAAGAACATCAGAGCATAAATATAGTAACAAGAAGTGGTATGGCCACTGGTGCAGATAAGGGAAAGAAGTTTGAGACTGATGAGTGAGTGCACAAAGCTGTTGAGAAAGAAATAGACTTTGATCTTAACCGAGCTAAAGAGACATTCATGAAAGAAAAGAAGAACTTCACTAAGGCCTCCACCTCAGGAAAGCAAGAGAAAATGCCAGAAACTAGTACAACACAAGAGGTATATCCTTCGGTATTAGCTACATTTTTAAAGACCTATATGGAGTTGTTGCATAATATGGTAGTAGTAGAAGGGTTACAAGAGCTAATTGATAGGTGCATGAATAAAGAAAATACCCCTGCTAAACAACGCATCATGAGAAAAATTGGTAAGCATAAGAAGCGAACAGGGCACAAGATGAGGCTGACCGTGAAAATAGGAGAATATGAAATGGACCAGGTAATCTTGGATCTGGGATCTGATGAAAATGTACTTCCTAAGCAGACGTTGGAGACAATGGGGAGGCGTATGCTACAATGGTCTCCTATTCAAATGCACATGGCAAATCAATAGAATATTATTCCAATGGGGTGCTTATATGGTGTAACGGTAGACATTGAGGGTGCAAGCGCGCTGGCTGAATTTAAGGTCATTGAAATAGTGGCTGATAGTAACTCATACCCCATGTTACTGGGAATTAACCGGGCTTCCAACATGGACATGGTAATCAACTTGAAGAAGTGGAAAGTGACGTTTGAAAGGAAGCACTCAGGGTTTTAGTACCACTAGACCCTGCTAAAGGACCACGCTACATTGAACCTATTCGCGACTTTGTGGAGGATGATGATGATCTGGATCAAATCTACAAGATCACAGTGTGAAAAGAAGATTGGATCAATCTTACATCTGATGGACGAATTGCGTGGGATAGGGATAGTTCCTACACCTCATATTTAGATGAAGAGCTTGAACACTGACAGAAGCGGTTGCATGAAGTATCTACGGTGCGTTGCAATATGATGACCAAATCATTGTGGTGTGTCTCAACTAAGGTAAGAAAGCTTCCACATTATGATGATTTGACTGATGTGGATCTGTTTTTAGATTAATTTAAAAGGGAGGTAGCTGAAGAACATCACTTCCAAGCACTGGAGTTGGCACTGTGCGCTACGCGTACCCGTTGGTGGTGTATGCACAAGGAGAGTTTCGCTCGATGGAAAGAATATCGAAGGATGATGAGATTAAGGTTTGGGTATGCTAATACCAAGATGTGTTAGGTCCCTATAATGCTAGTGATTCCCCCATTAGTATTGTAATTGTAGCCCTTATTGTTATTGTTGTGCCCCTATTGTCCCCATATTGTTATTATTGTGCCCCATAGATGCCTACTATTGTTATTTTTGTGTCCTTATATTATTATTGTTATGTCGGCTTTGGTTATATTGTGACCCCTTAGACTCCTACATATAGAAAGGAGGTTTTTTCATTTGTATCATCCAAGAATTGTTCATTTGTGTAATGTAAAGGAGGTTTCCCCCTCGAAGAGGCTAAATTCTAAGTGGTTGATCTATCTTTTCTATCTTTGTGTGAGTTGGCTTCATAACATTTGGATTCTAGGGTTTCGCTGCTCCAAACAGGTCATCATGGAATTTTCACTATAACCTTTTTGATCCGACGTTTCTGTTAGGTTTTGCTATATTCTTTCCATGACTAGCCCACATATTTAATTGGGGGGTTAGAAGGGGGGCAGAGCCCCCCCTTCGTTACACCGATTGCATAGCGGGGGGAGTCACAGGGGGTTTGAGGGGTGTAGGTAACCTCACTCCATGGGGTTCAGGGTAGTGCCTTGGAAAATTTTGTCTTTTGGACCCTATATTATGTTGGGTGGCCCTACCTATGGTTTTGTGCATGATTTTTCACACATGGTTTTGGAAGTGATGGTTTTCGGTCCATGGTTTTGGATGCGATGGTTTTCAGTCCATGGTAATGGATGCTTTAGCATGTATAAATATGTATTGTAAGATTGAAAGGAAAATAATGAAAAATCAAGCTGGTAGTCTCGGTTTTGAAGGGAAAACCTCTATGTATATGTGTTTTATGTGTTATGCTCTCGCATTTTTTATTTTCTTTTTTTTAGAATTCGTATGTAGGTCATTCCTGTACGGGGTTAAAACCTACATTTGGTATCAGAGCGATTTTGGCTTCAAGGGGATGCCTTGAGGGGTTTTTCTTGAGCCTGTGGTAGACCCTATTCAGTGGGAGATCTATGGGATATATTCTCATGGTGAAAGAAGATGGTGAGCAGTGGAAAGATAGAGATCAATAAATTTAATGGTCAGAGTTTTGAGTTATGGAAACTCAATATGGAGGATCTGTTGGTGGATAAAGATCAGTGGGTTGTGTTAGATCCAAGCACTAAACCAATGGGAGTGTTCGATGAAGAATGGAAGAAGTTGGATTAGAAGTCAAAGAGCACAATACGATTGTGTGTCTCAGATTTAGTATTGTTGAATGTATCAGGGGAAGCTACGGTGAAGGATTTGTGGGACAAGTTAGGGACTTTGTACCAATTTAAGTCTTTGCCGAATAAATTGTTCCTACGAAAAAAGTTGTATAACCTGAGGATGAAAGATGGAGACTCGGTGACAGGTCATCTAAACACATTTAATACTGTGGTAAGTTAGTTAATATCTGTTGATATTAAAATTTTAGATGAAGATAAGTGCATCATTTTTTGTGTTCACTACCAAATTCGTGGGATAGTCTGGTTATTGTAATAGGTAGCAATGCAACTACCTTGTAGTTTGAGGAAATAGTCTCATCCTTGCTGACGGAGGAAATGAGACAGAAAAATATGGAGAGCCAGAATGGTGATGCCTTGTCTATACGAGGATAGTCCCAAAACATAAACAAAAATAAGTCATCGAGTGGGAGAGTTTTGCAGTCAGGAATTGGAAGAATACTGTAAGAAGTGTGGTATAGCACGACATAAGACTACTCCATATACACCTCAAAAAAATGGAGTTGCACAAAGAATGAACAATAAATTGATGGAAAGGGCAAGAAGCATGCTTAGTGGTGCCAGGTAAGGACAAGAATTCTAGGCAAAGGCGGTGGAGATTGCATGTTACCTGGTCAATAGATCACCTTCATCAGAATTGGAAGATAAGACTCCATAAGAGGTATGGACTGGTAAGAAACCTTCTCTTTCACATCTGATGGTATTTGGATGTGATGCATATGTACATGTTCCAAAGGAGAAAAGAACCAAGTTGGATAGTAAATCTGAAAAGCGCATCTTTATTGGGTATAAAGATGGTTTAAAGGGTTATAAGCTTTGGAACCCAGTAACAAGTAAGGTTGTGTACAACTCAGATGCGATGTTTGGAGAGGTGAAAGATGTTATTAAACATGAAGTCCAACCAAAGGAACCTGAGAAGATAGAGTTTGAGCTTAAGGAGGAAGAATCAGACTCTACAATAGAGGAGGAATCAGAAGATTAAGAGCCACAAACTCCAGGTGTGAGAAGATCAGTTTAAGAAAGAAGGCAACCAGAAAGGTATAGTCCATCTACTTTCTGTTCAAATTTTTCTTTATCTATTACTGATGATGATCCTAGAAATGTGAAGGAAGTAGTAGATTCAGAGGATGGAAAACTCTGGAAAGATGCCATGGTTGATGAAATGGAATCTTTGCACAAAAATGAGGCTTGGGATTTGGTGGAGTTGCCAGCTGGAAGGAAACCCATCGGTAGCAAATGTGTGTTAAAGAAGAAGAAAAATGCAGAAGAAAAGGTGGAGAAATAAAAATCTCGGTTGGTAGCAAAAGGTTATTCCCAGGTGCCGGGAATTGATTTTGGTGATATTTTTTCTCTTGTTACCAAGGTAACTTCTATTAGATTTCCTTTATCTATTGCTACAAATTTTGATTTTGAGAGAACATATGGATGTGAAGAAAACATTTCTTCATGGGGATCTAGAAGAGGATATCTACATGAAGCAACCTAAAGGCTTTGTGGTGAAGGGTAAGAAAGAATTGGTATGCAAGTTAAAGAAGTCTCTGTATGGGTTAAAATAGTAATTAAGGATGTGGTATCAGAAATTCGATACATTTATACAGGGACTTGGCTTCACCAAAAGCAAATCAAATCACTATGTGTATTTTAAATTAATTGGTGACTATGTTATTTATATGGTTTTGTATTTGGATGATATGATGATGGTTGGAAATGAAAAAGAAATTATCCAGGATTTGAATACCCATTTGTCCTCCAAATTTGACATCAAAGATCTTGGTGCTGCAAACTATATTTTGGGCATGGAAATTAAAAGAGATCGGACAAAGAGGAAGCTCTGGTTAAACCAGAGGAAGTATGTGGAGACAATATTGCAGAGGTTTAATATGCAGGATAGGAAACCGGTGAAGGTTCCTATTCCTGTAGGTGTAAAGTTATCTGCTGAACAATGTCCCAAGACACAAGAAGACGAAGAGGACATGTCCCGTGTTCCACATGCAAGTGTAGTCGATAGCTTGATGTATGTGATGGTCTATACTAGTCTAGACATTGCATATGCAGTGGGAATATTGAGCAGGTTTATGTTAAAACTAGGGAAGGAGCATTGGACAGCAGTGAAGTGGTTAAACAAGAGGAAGTATGTGGAGACAATATTGCAGAGGTTTAATATGCAGGATAGGAAACCGGTGAAGGTTCCTATTCCTGTAGGTGTAAATTTATCTGCTGAACAATGTCCCAAGACACAAGAAGACGAAGACGACATGTCCCGTGTTCCACATGCAAGTGTAGTCGACAGCTTGATGTATGTGATGGTCTGTACTAGTCTAGACATTGCACATGCAGTGGGAATATTGAGCAGGTTTATGTTAAAACTAGGGAAGGAGCATTGGACAGCAGTGAAGTAGGTTTTTAGGTATTTGCGTGGCACTAGTTATTATGGTTTGTGCTACCAAGGAAGACTAGGATTGGATAGAGTGGTCGATATTCATGGCTTTGTTGATGTATATTGGGCTGGAGATCTGGATCAGAGAATATCTACAAGTGGGTATGTTTTTAACCTATTTTGAGGTGTAGTCAATTGGATGAGTAAGAAACAATCTGCAGTAGCACTATCAACTACAGAGGCAGAATACATGGCAGCCACTCATGCAAGAAAGGAAGTAGTTTGGTTGCAGAGATTGTGTTTAAGTATCAGGTTAGTACAAGGAGCTACAAGGATAGACTGTGATAGCCAAAGTGCAATTTTCTTGGCAAAGGACCCTGCATATCATTCAAAGACAATGCACATTGATGTTCAGTATCACTTTGTGAGGGATATGATAGAAGACAAAAAGGCGTTGCTGGTAAAGGTGGACACTTTGAAGAATACTACAGATGCATTGAAAAAATCTATGAGCTCTGATAAGTTCTCCTGGTGTAAAGAAACAATGAGCGTTGCAAGGTCGGATAAATGACTAAGCACTCTTGTTGCCCCCTGTGGAAAGGAAACAACAAGTGGGAGAATGTTGGGTTGTGTTATATTCTTTCCACGACTAGCCCACATAGTTAACTAGGGGTTTAGAAGGGGGGTGGAGCCCCCCCTTCATTGCACTGATTGCGTAGCGGGGGGGAGTCACAAGGGGTTTGAGGGGTGTAGGTAACACCACTCTATGAGGTTCGGGGCAGTGCCATAGAAAATTTTGTTTTTTGGACCCTATATTAGGTTCGACGGACCTACCTATGGTTTTATGCATGATTTTTCACTCATGGTTTTAGACGCGATGGTTTTTGGTCCATGGTATTGGATGCTTCAGCATGAATAAATATGTATTGTAACATTGAAAGGAAAATAATGAAAAATCAAGTTGGTAGTCCCAGTTTTGGGATCCAGGGGAAAATCTCTGTGTATATGTGTTTTATGTGTTATGCTCTCGCATTGTTTATTTTTTGTGCTTTAGAATTCGTATGTAGGTAACTTCTATATGGGGTTAAAACCTATAGTTTCAGAAGATAAAAAAATAAAAAATAAAAACCCATTTTAGCTGAAATCTCTATGAACCTTGGGTCCAAATTTTAGATCTTTTATCGCTATATTTTTGGAGATATGATCCAAGGAATTTAGGGTTTTTGCAGGATGCTGGATTATATCTCAAATAGGTGACCTGGGGACACTCATCATAGCTTTGTTTCTAAGCATAATATTGAAATTTCTTAAGAAGTTATAGAAGGATGACAACCTGTAGTTTTCTGTGTATTGGTTTTAGGTCCTAAGATCGAAATAATGACACGTGTCATTTCGTACAAGTTCGCTCTACTTAACCAGTCTATAATCAGGTCATCGTGGGATATTTGGCATAACTCTTTGTTGGAGAATCCAATCTTAATTAGACTTGGGGGGTTAGAAATAAGACTCAGAGGGCTAATGTAGGAAGCAATTTAAGACCTTGGAGATCCGAAATTACAGATATACAGCAGATTCAATATCAAGCTCCTACAAAGTGAAAAAAGGTGTGTAGTTTTTTTTAAAATTTTGCATAAGTTTGGTTTGAAAAAATAGTTTGAAGGGATTCAAAGGGCATAGTGAAGAATTATTATCATTAATTTATGCCCCAAAGAAAGAAAATGGAAACACCTAGTAAGAAACCTAAAATCTCTAGCATGAATCATGAAGAAGAGGAAGAAATGAAACATGATATGTCAAAAGTATGAGACCAAGTGCAACAAAATTCACTCTCACAAAAAGTAATAGAAGCTAAGATGGATGGTTTAAAGAAAGACATAGAAGCTAAGATGTATGATGTGGAAGCTAAGATGGACAGTTTAAAAAAGGGCATGGAAGCTAAGATGGATGGTTTAAAGAAATGTGTAGAAGCTAAGATGAATGACGTGGAAGTTAAGATGAATGGTGTGGAAGCTAAGATGGATGGTTTAAAGAAAGGAGTGGAAGCTAAGATAGAATATTTGAAGATAGATTTGACAAATTTTCTACAAGAAATACTTACTAATGGAGAAAGGGTAGTAAATGAAACTCATGATGAGAACAAAATAAATGATAATCATGATTTCATAGAATCTAACGTTGGATCGAAGACCCACCATGTTCCAAAGATCGATATGAGGAAATTTGATAACAAGGATCCTGTAACATGGATACTATAGATGGAGAAATATTTTGATATCCATAATGTGGAAAACACACAAAAGGTACGCATTGCAACTTTATATTTGGAACCAAATAAGTTTGTATGGTATTGATGGCTTTGCTCTCATAAACAAATTGTCACTTGGGAAATTTTTACAGATGAAATGATAACACATTATGAGGATACAAAATGCAACACTTTTTTTAGCCAATTGATAAATCTCAAACAAAAGGGTTAAATGGTGGAGCACATTGAGGATTTCCAAAAACTGAATATAAGGGTAAAATATATTTTAGGGGAACATAGGATTGATGTGTTCATAGGGCCTTGAAAGGCTAACATTCAACATGAGGTTCACCTTTGGGAACCTGATTCATTGGAGAAGGGATTTAGGTTGGAAAGAAAAATGGAAAGAAAAATTATGGCAACAACGAAGACTAGCACTCACAATTAATGAGATGGAAGTGTTGTTTCCCCTAGCCTTCCACAACCTACAAGGTTGACACCAAAACTATTGGAATACAAAAAAAACAAAAGGGCTTTGTTACAATTGTGATAGAAAATACACTAAAGGTCATAAGTTTGTTGAGAAGAAATTATTTTACATAGATTGTGAAGAGGAGGAAGAAAAGGAACAAGAAATGTGAAAAGAAGAGGATATACACCAAGAACAAACCCTAGAGAAAGAAGAAATGAACCTGACCATATGTTGTAATGCATTGGATGGAATTACCACTCCTCAAACTATCAAGATAGAAGGGCATATCAAGAAGAAAAAGGTAATAATGTTGATTGATTCTGGCAGTACCCATAATTTTATTCATTGTAAGATAGCCAAGGAATTGAATTGCTTCCTATATCTAGGACCAGAGTGTCAAGTGATGGTTGTAAGTGGAGGAACCATAAATTTCTTTGCAAAGTGCCATAATATCAAGCTATCCATTGGAGAATATGTATTGAATAGCCCAATTCTTTCCATTCCAATGGGTCATGCTGATGTTGTACTAGGTGTCCAATGGTTGCAATCCTTGGGTATAATAGCTTTTAATTTTCAAGAACTTTTCATGAAATTTTATTTAGAAGGAAAGGAAGTTGAATTAAGGGGTATCGTAGGGAAACCAGGAAAGATAATCAACTCTAACGGAATGAAAAATCTTCTAAAGAAAGAACAACGAGGCATAATTGTACAATTATGTTCACTAGAGTTTCCCACATTGAAATCATATATTTCTCCAAATCTCCAAAAAGTCTTGGATAATCATTCCAAGGTATTTGAGACTCCCAAATGCCTCAAACATATTCGTGATCATGATCATGCTATTCATTTGATTCCAGGAAGTGTTCCTCCAAGCATCAGGCCTTACAGATATCCCTATGCCCAAAATAGTGAAATTGAATGTATGGTTGTAGAAATGCTAGAGGCTGGTATAATTCAACCTAGTCAAATTTCTTTCTCTACTCCAGTAATATTGGTTCACAAGAAAGATGGATCATGGTGCATGTGTCCAGATTATAGGGATCTCAACAAGATCACTATTAAAGATAAATTTCCTATTCCGGTCATTGTTGAATTATTTGATAATTTCGTGGATCAATTTACTTCACCAAGTTCGATCTTTATTCAAGATATCATCAAATCAAAATGAGGACCAAAGAAATTCCAAAAACAACATTTAGAACTCATGAGGGTCATTATGAATTTTTAGTCATCCCTTTTGGCCTTACCAATGCACCTTCTACATTTCAAAGTTTGATGAATTCCATTTTCAAACCCTTCCTTAGAAAATTTGTGTTAGTATTTTTTGATGATATACTAATCTACAACAAGTCTTGTAAGGATCATGTTCCACATGTTGGCAGGGTGCTCAAACTATTGGAGGAGAAACAATTATATGCAAAAATCTCTAAATGTTTCTTGGGAGTACAAGAGGTGGAATATCTAGGTCATATTGTATCTCATGAAGGTGTTAAGGTAGACCCTAGCTAAATTAAAACCATTAAGGAATGGAAAATCCCCACATCCATAAAGAATCTGCGAGGATTTCTCGGGGAGACAGGGTATTATCACAAGTTTGTTAAGAATTATGGGAGAATAGCAACACCTCTAACAAAATTATTGAAGAAAGATGCATTTTCATGGACTCCAGAAGCAATGAACACCTTTGAACATATTAAAGAGGCAATGTGTGAAGCACCGGTCTTAGCTACATTGGACTTCACAAAAACCTTTATTGTGGAATGTGATGCCTCGGGAAATGGAATTGGTGTTGTTTTAATGCAAGGAAAAAGACCCATTTCTTTCAAAAGTCATCCAATCAAAGGAAAGTATTTACACAAAGCTATTTATCAGAAGGAAATGTTGGAAATACTACATGCACTTAAGAAATGGAGACCCTACCTAATGGTAAAACACTTCAAGGTAAAAATAGATCATGATAGTCTTAAATACTTTTTAGAACAAATATTATCCTCAGAAGAGTAGCAAAAATGAGTCACAAAGATGTTGGGTTATGACTTTGAAATCATCTATAAAAAATGGAAGAAAAATGTTGTGGAAGATGCACTCTCAAGAAAGGATGAGAATGTGGAAGCATTTTTTTGCACCATTTCTATTATCCAACCATATTGGATAAACGAAGAAAGGGATGAATGGAAGAATGGCGAAGAAGTGTGGGCACTCATTCAAAAGATACAACAATATCCTCGCCGCAAAGTTGAGACCCTTGGTTGGGCAGACTGAGTCCTTTGTCAAAGACTCAGCTTCGTTTATTGAGGATCTTAAGAGAATCAATCTTGAGCCCGAGGACATTTTGGTAAGTTTTGACGTGGTCTCTCTTTATACTTGCATTCCTATTAATGAGGCCATGATGGTTATTAATAAGCTAACTGACCCTGATACGGCTAAGTTAGTTGAGCTTTGCCTTACCTCAACCTTTTTCAGCTTCGAGGGAGAATTCTATGAGCAGACTTGCGGGGTTGCCATGGGCTCCCCCTTGTCCCCCGTCGTGGCTAATCTCTTCATGGAGGAGTTTGAGTCCAGGGCTCTGGCCTCCTCTCGCCTCTTACCTAAGCTTTGGAAAAGATTCGTTGATGACACTGGTGTTGTCTGGTCTCATGGTCCTGACGAGCTGGATCGTTTCTTCAGTCACCTCAATAACCAATCCGCCGCCATTAAATTCACGATGGAAAAAGAAGTTAATGGCTGTCTTCCGTTCTTGGATGTTCTCATTTCTAAGAAAGTGGATGGTTCCTTTTCTCATCAGGTGTATAGAAAGAAGACGCATACTGAGCAATACTTGCATGCGTCTTCGCATCATTTCCCCGCTCAGAAGTTAGGGGTTCTTAGCACGCTTGCCACCCGTGCGGTCAGAATTTCGGATGAGGAGAGCCTGGAAACGGAGAAGGCTCACCTCTTAGAAGTCTTTGAGAAGAATGGTTACAATAGGTGCCTAGGTCAAAAAGCCTTCCTCAGAGCTAAGAAAGAGCCTTCGGTCCGAAGGGTTCCTAATGATCGATTCGCAGGTGTGAACCTTCCTTATATCCAAGGAATCACGGACAGGATTGCGAGGATTTTGAAGAAGTTTGATGTTCCCGCAACTTTTAGACCTCTCAAGACTATCCGTGGCTCCCTCAGGTCTGTGAAAGACCCGATTGACCCTAAGGACATGAAGGGCGTCTATGTTATTCCTTGTTCCTGTGGGACCCCTTATATTGGTGAGACTGGTCGCTCTATCAATCAGCGGATTAGCGAGCATTCTGCTGACTTAAGGCATGGTAGGGCCAAGTCCTCAGCCCTGGCTGAGCATGCGGAGAAGACTATGCATCATGTATGTATAGAAAAGGCTCAAGTCATTGCCAAAATTGCGCAGTTTCACCATCGCAAATTTAGAGAGGCCCTGGAAATTGAGAAAAGGCCGAACAATCTTAATAGGGATGACGGCTGGAAGATTAGCAGTTGTTGGGTCCCAGCCTTATCTTCCTAGCCTCCTCATTCTCCCTTTTCGTTTTGTCTTAGGGTGTCTGTCTCCCCCCTCCTTTTTTCTTTTAGCTGGTTTGTTCGATTTTTTGGAGTATTGGGTCTTTATTAAGTTAGATGCTATTGGGCTTTTTTATTAGATTTGATTTTTCCTTTATTTATTTTCTTCTATTATAACCTTAGAATTATGTTTCCTTTTTAAACCTTATTAATAATAATACATTTACCTAATAACATAGTTAACTTCAATATTTTTGGAATAAATAAATATTGAATAAATTTTGATTATTAATAAAAATTGACCATTAACGATAAATTATGACATACCTACATTATTAGTTATTCTATTGGTAATATACATATAGGTAATGATATAATTACCTAAGGACTTAGTTCCTTTAATATATTTTTTGGAATAAAAATATTGATCGATTATTGATTAGTTGACCATTATGTTTTATGGATAAAGTATGATAATATTAGGCTTTACCCTAAAGTATGTCATTTACCTATTATAACTAATTCTACGAATAATAAGGTTTTAGTAGATAATAAACATATATTATTTTATATACCTTAGTATTTTAATGGACCATTATTTAATATATTTTAAAGAACTAAATAGTAAAGAGACCATTAAATAATTATTACTCATTTACCTAGTGTAACTAAATTATTAAAATAATAGTGATTTATTACCTTTCTCTTGTATTTATATAATAGTGAAATAATTTATTTAATATATATTATGAGATATAATAATTAAAATATTAATATTATTTTTGAGATATTAATGATAATATATCTATTTATTTTTAATTAACAATCGAATTCCCTCATTTACCTATTTAGCTATTTTTAGAAATATTAATTTACTAATTTAGTGGTTTGACCAGGAGCATTAGGTCAAATTAGTCGTTAGCTTGATAGCTGTTGGAGTCTCTGCACGCTCTATTTATTCAAGCTTTTCCAGTTTGGTTCTTCAACTTGTCCTGACGATGAACCACACTGGTTGGTTCGAAACGCGTCGACAATAGTTTGATTATGTGATTTTGCCGAAGATTTTCTAAACAATATCCCAATACATTTGATACATTTGGCTGGAAAAATGATTCATTATGGTACAAATATCGATTATACCTATGTAAGAATTCCCAACTCAAACAAAAGATTCTTATGGAATTGTACAACTCTCCCTTAGGAGGGCCCTCAGGATTTCTAAAAACTTACCATAGGGTTAAGAAGGATTTTTTTTGGGATGGCCTTAAATCAAATATTCAAAAGTTTGTGGCAGAATGTTTTGTTTGCAAACAAAATAAAGTTGAAACAATTAAGACCCTAGGTCTATTACAACCTTTATCCATTCCAAGCCAACATTGGGAGGAGGCTTCAATGGATTTTATCACAGGTTTAACCAAGTCCGAAGGACATAGCGTTATCATGGTGGTAGTTGACAGACTTACCAAGTATGCACACTTTTGTGCATTATCTCACCCATTTAAAGTGAGCACAGTTTCTACTGCATTTATGGAAACAATTAAAAAGCTACATGGAAACCCAAATATTATTGTAAGCGACAGAGATCCCATTTTCACTGGAAATTTTTGGACATAATTATTTTCTTGTCTTGGTACTCAGTTAACTCATAGCTCATCTTATCATCCTCAATCTGATGGGAAAACTAAGATAGTAAACAAATGTTTGGAAGGATATATTCGTTGCTTTGTATCTGATAAAGAGACACAATGGGTCAAATAGTTGCCTTTGGTTGAATGGTGGTATAACACTTCATTCCATACTGCAGCAAAAATGACCCCATTTATGGCATTTTATGAATATTGTCCATCGTCCATCACATCATATTTAAGAGAAAATTCTAAGGTTCAAGCAGTGGAATATCACATCGAGCATCAACAACAAGTTCTCCAACTCTTAAAGGATAACCTCACTTTGGCACAGAATATAATGAAACAACAGGCAGATCGATATCGCAGCGAAAGAAGTTTTGATGTAGGTGATTGGGTATTCCTGCAGCTACAACCATATAAAAAAATGTCCCTCAAGCAAGCTAAGAAGGATAATAAATTATAACCAAAGTATTATGGCCCACATAAGGTGTTGCAAAAGATATGTACTATGACATACAAATTGGAGCTTCCTGCAGCTTCCCGAGTGCACCTAGTTTTCCATGTTTCATGATTAAAGAAGGTTATAGGTGACAAGGTCCTAGTTCAAACAATATTGTGAGAACTTGATGAGGAAGGAAAAACCATATTGGAACCTGAAGCAGTCACAGAAATAAGAACTCGACAGCTACAAAATCGATCAATTTCAGAGTATCTCATCAAGTGGAAGAACTTACCCGCTGAAGATTCCACATGGGAGGATGAGAATTTTATTTAGAAGCATCCAAAACTACTCAAGCATTGAGGACAACACTTTTTTGGAGGAGAGGGGCATGTTAGGTCCCTATAATACTAGTGATTCCCCCATTAATATTGTCATTGTAGCCCTTATTGTTATTGTTGT
Source organism: Pinus tabuliformis (assembly GCA_031772625.1). NCBI lineage: Eukaryota > Viridiplantae > Streptophyta > Pinopsida > Pinales > Pinaceae > Pinus > Pinus tabuliformis. The sequence goes on along the minus strand of CM062804.1, from coordinate 283,827,472 downwards.
GCCCCTATTGTCCCCATATTGTTATTCTTGTGCCCCATAGAAGCCCACTATTGTTATTTTTGTGCCCTTATATTATTATTGTTATGTTGGCTTTGGTTATATTGTGACCCCTTAGACTCCTATATATAGAAAGGAGGTTTTGTCATTTGTATCATCCAAGAATTGTTCATTTGCGTAATGTAAAGGAGGTTGCCCCTCGAAGAAGCTGATTTCTAAGTCGTTGATCTATATTTTACATCTTTTTTTGAGTTGGATTCATAACAGTATGATAGAAAAGTACAGTGGGAAGGATGATCTACGTGACCATTTGGCACGATGGACTAAGGCCTAGGGAATGGAACTACAACTAGAATGGTTGAACATTTTTTGTCATACCTTAGATACAATCCCAATGAACTGGTATTCAGAAACGGAACTTCGCCATGGGATAACTGAATGGGACATCTTAAGAGAGAGTTTCTTATTGAATTTCAACTTTGAAGATGGGTTTGAATGCATTGATGAAGTGCTCCAGGAGATAAAAGCAACTATATTCCGAATGCCTAAGGAACCGGTCAAATGGGCTCAGTTGGATTGGAGTACACAGCTGCGCCATGCGCTGGAATGTTACAATGTCACTACTGAGGAGGAAGAAGAAGACCCATGAAATGTTAACATTCCAGAGACAGAAGGACAATGCGAAGTTGAAGGACCGAAAGATGAGAACCTGGATATATCATATCCTTTAAAAACTATACAAGTAAATATTAGATCTGAAGCAGAGCCTAAGTTCACAAAGATAGGAGATTATTGGGACGAAGATACAGTTGATAAGGTGGCCGAACTGCTATGCAAATACCAGGATCTATTCCCAACAAAGTTCTCGGATCTGAAGGGCATTGTAGGAGATTTAGGTGTAATGAAAATCACTTTGAATCCTAATGTGAAGCTCATCAAGAGGAGACCTTATCGGCTCAATCTGAAGTATAAAGAAAAGGTGTGCCAAGAGCTCGATAAGATGTTTGATGCTGAAATTATTGAACCTATAGAGGAATCTGATTGGGTGAGCCCAATGGTAGTAACAATGTAAACTTTGAAACGGGAACTCATACTATTACCCGTTTTGTAGAGATAGAAAAAAAGTGACCTGATTTTGAAAATGGGTGATGTGGAACACATGTTTTTTAGAGCATAGTTTTTGGCATTATAAATTTTTTTATGTACACTGCATTTTAGAATGGTAGTGTTTTTGATGCTGATTTTAAAAAGTGGTAATTCTACACCAGGCCCTTTTTTTAAAGGGCTTTTTTTTTTTAATTTTCTAATGTATGAAATTTAGATAATTATTTTGTAAATTTAATAATTTTTGAAGTGGTGATTTTCTCATTTTTATTTTAATTTTTATTTTTTTGTAGTGAGGTTTTTATTGTTTTGCATATTTAAAGAACAATGTCGATATTTTCAATTTTTGATATTCTACATATTTATACATCGTTAATTAATTTTTCAATCCACATGAAATAATTGTTTCTAAAAAACAATATTTTTTAACAATGGACATAAAAATAACCATTTTTAACATAAATATAACTCAAAAACTACATGTTTTGATAATTTTTTCTAGAATTGACATGTCAAAGTCACAATTTTTATACGAAAATTTTAACTAAAAATGGTTAAATAATAGTTTTTTTTATGAATTTGATGTCAAAAAAATAATAATAATCACTTTTTTTTTCAAAAAGTAATGATTTACTTAAAAATTAATGCAAAAATCACATATTACAAATATTGAACACATAACAATCTTAATTGAGTGTATATTCTTCTCATAAATGTTAACGTCAAAACAATACAAGTATAACTACTTAATAGTTACAAAAAATGAGCTTGATTTCAAAGAATTACTTAAATTTAATCAACAATGTCACGTAATCCAAACTCTTCGTCCTCTAGAGTTTCATCGTTGTCTTCTTGCACAATATTTTCTTCTTCCTTTTGCTCATTTTCCTCTTCTAATTGATCTTTGATGTCTGCGAATCTCCCAATGTATGTCTTTCCAAACATTCCATGTAATGGTGGTTGGGGTTCCTTTTCCTTTTTTGCCACATGTGATTCACTAAAGTCCCCTTTCTTCATCCCAATTTCTTGCATTGCATCTGGAAGAAACTGAAGATCATTAATTCTTTGCTGAATGAAATTGCATTTTATTGGATCCTTTTCAATTGCAATGCAATTTCTTCCTTTTTGAAGGCAACATGCTAGTGTTGTACCTAATTATCAAGCAAAAAAGAAATAATGAAGTAAATTAGGACAATGTTATATTAATTAGAAAATAACATATTGAAATTCAATTCCATATAATAAAACTTACCTGAGCCAAAAAATAAATCCAGAACACAATCTCCTTCATTTGAACATCTGTCTATAAGATAGTTAATCAATAAGTGTGGTTTTTGATAAATGTTGATTATCTCTCCTTTTGCTTCTTTGTCTTTATATGTTAGCTTTCTCACAACAACATCATAAGTCAGTATTTAGCTATGACTCTTTCCGTCTAGCCGATTGAAAATCATAGACATATAGCTATCATCTTTTGCCCAACTATCAATATGAATGAACTCACAATCATTTATAAATAGTTGATCTTAACAGTTAAGAAGATTTGACTTTTTCCTGCAACATGAAATAGTAAAAGTTCAATTAACTTGTACATAAATAAATTTTTCAACATTAATCAAATATACATTTTAAATGTCTTACCATGTAAGCTGCATCCTTGAATTTGTTTTCCCTTTGAAACTTGACAATATCATTGCCAAATGTGTGTCTGAATGAAATGTCACAAATATCCATAATGGTGATGACCTGACTTCTACAAATCCCGCAACCACTTTACTAAGAGCTTGATAAGTATAAGGGTCACTATCATAGTCAATGTTTGGAATATTGGAACCATGGGGAATATCCGCAATAACTCGGGCATAATCCCTTTTAGGTATGAGTTTAGCAATGTATTGATAGTCGCCTTGTATTACTTGATATTGAATAGTGTCTAGCCCATTCCAAATGAAATGAGTAAGAGTTGGATCAAGTTCAACATCTTAATACGTTGCTTCCTCATTCTTTTGATCTTTATTTTTTCAATAAAGGTTCTGAAACTATCTAGTGCTCCATTATCATCCTTCTTCATATTTTATAAAATAAACAAATATATGTGTAAGTTATAAATTATAAATAGTACACAAATGAATAAAAATGAATGTATAAATCAAGATACCTTTTTAAATGCAAGATAAAAATCTTTTAATGTTGATGTAGAACTTGAATCTGGATAGTTGCATGCAACATCATCCCAACTATCTTCATTTAACAATTTAACCATTTTTTCTTGAATTTTCATGTAAACTTTGTGACTACATAGATAACGTAACAAAAAGTTAATATAATGATATGTATAACAAATACTATCAAGAACAACATGTTTTATTTAAAAGAAAATTATAATCTAGAAATAAATAAAAATAATTCAACAAACTTTCTTTCGAAATTCCTTAGACATTTCCTCCAATGATAATTTCCCTGACCTCACATGAGATAATATTGTTTTGGCAATTTTTTCATCTTTCACTCCTTGCATTTCTCTCCAAGGTGTGATAGTCATATCTTCTCGAAGTTGCTTCATTTCAGGAGCTGATTTACTGCTGCTACATATCAATGGCTTAGAATTTTTTACCTTCTGGTTTTTAATGCCAATGTTTTCCCACATGCTAAAAATCTCATCAATCAACTCCCATATATCTCTAGTTCTAAATGCCAATTGGAAAATGTTATCAACACCTCTGAATAAATCACTAATTTTGTTGCCTTTTCCACCCTTTGAATTGGTTTTCTCTTCAATTTGATAGCCTATTTCCATAGAAAATTGATTTCGGAAATCTACAGTAACATTTATCCTATCCCCACCATATTTTTCTTGAAATTCACTATGAATAAATCTAACCCTTTGGATGAAACTCATAGGCATCCTATATTCATTATCTGAATTATGATCCCATGCCACTAACTTTGCTTCTGTATTTGATAAACCAACATAAATGATACATTTCATTGTTTCAAAACATGGGTTATTAGGATATTCCTCCATCAATTGTCTTTGAGCTTCTACAGAATAGTTTCCCCCAAGCACATAATAATTGTATTCAAAACATTTTGACTTATCAAATACTTCCTTGTTGGGAACTTGAACTGGATCAACAAGAAGCACATAACTAACCACATGAGCATATGGATTGTACCTCATCAATGTCTTCAAGTTGTGAACATGCAGATGATGTGGCTTTCTGACTTGATATTGACATTGTCCTTCAATTGCCTTATAGGTTTGTCTGACATTAAGCTAAAATGTACGACCGCCATCAATTAAGTTTCTCTTTGTCAAATTCTGTTGAATGACATTTTGTTTTGTTTTGAGAATGCCATCCTCTAAATCAGCTCCTGGTGTAATGATTTCTCTACTTTCTTTTGAAGTTTCACTAGGTTCTTGACTGCTAGTAATTACTACTTCAAAATCTTTAACTTTACTTTTCTTCTTCATAACATTCTCATCATTAACTGTAATAGATTTATTCTTGGGCATTGTTACTTTTGGTCTTTTACGACTCTTCTTAGTTCCAATGGCATCTTCAGTAATGGCAACATATGCTTCATTGTCAGTTTCAACTTCATCTTCCTCAAAAGTAACTTGTCTACCCTTGCTAGATTTATCCACTAGAGGCCTTTTTTTCTGATCCCTTGGATGTAGTTTTGTAGCATCATCAATTACTACATTTTTCTTGTTTTTCATATCTTCTTGTAACACTAAGTAAAAACTATTGACAACTTTCATAATATCATGATCTATGAAATGGATATCTCCCAACCTAATTGAACAAATTTCAACAAAATTCTAGAAAACAAAATATCATATGTCAATAAAAACAAAGTTAAAAAAATATAGTGAGACACATACAAGAACGCAAAATACAAATATAAATAACAATATTTACAATGTTTTGTTTCATCTCATTTACGATTTGTTTACACAACTTTGTAGATACCTCTTTCATGTCATGCAATGAATATGATAGCCGGTATTTAATCCTTTCATGTGACTTAAGAGCTTTTGTAAGTATGCAAACAACTTTACTGTCTGGTACCGAGCACATATCTACGACTCTTCCCATCACCTCATAAATTACATTATCATTCGGTATATCAATATATAGATATATATTCACATTTTGGCTTATTTTTCTTTCACATACCAAATTCTTGATAGAAACTTCACTTCTTTTGAATTCTTCCATTATGAAATCATTTTCTTATCATTTGAGGCACTTGAAAAATTTATAGCCAAGAGCTCAGGAGGAGTTCGTTCACCAATGTTTTTTGAAGATGCACCTTTAAGAGTCTTTGGTCTAGAATGATTCACAAAAATCTTCTTTGATGCCATTTTCCTGAAAAATAGAAACACATAAATCAGAAAATAACGAAAACATATTAACTTAAATTAACAATGAAAATATATTATAAATTTTTAATTTGTATAATCAGATAATTGAAATGAAAGGAATATTAACACTAAGAAAACCGCCTACCACACCACGGGCAGGCGGGCCGCCGGGGTGGCGTGGGGGGAGGTTGTGGCAACAACTCCTACCATTTCTCCCCACATTGATCTCCTTCTTCGTCTTCAGTCCACCCCTCAAAGAGGAGGCTAAGGGGTAGATTGAAGACAGAGAAGGAGATTAGTGGGGCGAGAAATGGTAGGAGTTGTTGCCACAGCCTCCCCCCATGCCACCCGGGTGGCCCACCTACCTGCGGGGTGGCCACCAGGGTGGTACGGGGGGGTGTTATAGCTTTCTACCTGTGCCACCCCGGTGGCCTACCAGGCGGGGTGGCATGAGGGGAGCTGCGGCAACAACTTCTACCATTTCTCCCCACATTTATCTCCTTCTTCATCTTCAATCTATCCCTCAGCATCCCCCTTGAGGGATAGATTGAAGATGGAGAAGGAGATCAATATCAGGAGAAATGGTAGAAGCCCCCTGGCAACACCCCATTGGCCGCCCGTCCGTAGGGTGGAGGGCGATTCCGGGAATCGCCTAACCCCCGCGGGTAGGCAAGTAGACCGCCAGGGTGGGGCTGCAGCAGGCCCACCCCGTGCCACCTTGGCAGCTTGCCTGCCACCACGCGAGGTTTGGGCGATTCTTGCACCACCCCAATGGCCCGCCTGTCTGCCTGTGGGGGTTGGGTGATTCCGGGAATCTCCCAACCCTCGCGGGTGGGCGAGCAGGTGGGTAGGCCACCAGGGTGGCGCAGGGTGGGTTGCTTTGAATCGCCCAACCCCATGGGAGGGTAGGCAGGCCCCCAAGGTGGCGCAGGGTGCACCGTGACCCCACGGTGGAATTCAGTATCCCCGGGATGAAGTGGCGTGGGACACCTCATGCCACCCTGCACCTCATGCCACCCTCATGCCACCCTCATGTCGGGATGATGCAGTGTGGGACTGCAACAGTGCACCTCATGCCACCCTGGTGGCCCGCCTGCCTGGGGAATTTGTCCTAATTAGTCCGAAATCACCCAACAGCTACCCTGGGTTGGTGAGGTGGCGTGGGGTGGGCTGCAGATTATTGCTACGATAGCCCACCTTGTGCCACCCCAGCAGCCCACCCGCCTGCTTGCCCAGGGTGGCTGTTGGTTGATTCTTAGAATCCCCCAACAACCACCTTTGGTGGGCGGGGGGACCGCCGAGGTGGCATGGGGTGGGCGTTGCGATTCCCACCCTGCGCCACCTCTGTGGCCTACCCACCCCTTGATGGTGGTTGGGCAATTCCCGAAATCGCCCAACCACCCCTGGCACATAGGCATGTCGCAGCGGTGGCATGGAGTAGGCTGCCACAGCGCACCCCGCGCCACCGCAGCGGGCAGGTGGGCCATCAGGGTGCTGGGGTACAGGCTACCGCAGTACCCAATAGCCACGCCAGGATGAAGTAGCATGGGACTGCAACAGTGCACCTCATGCCACCCTGGCGGCTCACCCTCTCGGGGAATTAGTCATAATTCCACTTAGTCCTAATTCTAAGGACTATAAGAGCAGCAGTGATGAAGAGTGTGATAACGAATTTCAAAATAATGGAGTGTCAAAGTGTCCACTTAGTCCTAATTCTAAGGACTATGAGAGTAGCAATGATGAAGAGTGTGATGACGAATTTCAAAAGTATGGAGTGTCACAATGTCCAGTTAGTCCTAATTCTAAGGACTATGAGAGTAGTAGTGATGAAGAACGAGATGGTGAATTTCAAAAGAATGGAGTGTCATGGGGTGGGGTGCCGCCACCCACCCCACACAACCTCGGTGGCCCCGGGGCTGGGTGGGTGATTCTCAAAATCGCCCAACCACCCCGGGCGGGTGGGCGGGCTGCCAGGGTGGTGAGGGGTGGGGTGCCGCCGCCCAACCCGCGCCACCCCGATGGCTCACTCCCCCGCCTAGGTTGGCCTGGTTATTCCCGAAATCGCCTGACCACCTCGGGTGGTACAGCGGGCCGCCGGGGTGGCGCGCGGTGGGGGTGCCCAGTTTTACTAGGCCCACCATGCTCATGACGGACGTATTGGTTAATTTGTCTCACAAAAAGTTTTAATTTAAAAAAAAATCTACTTCATTAAACTAATTTAATATGAAAAATTTGAAGGAAAAAAATTTAACTAACCTTTCAATTGCGAGAATTTTTCGTTGAATATGTTGTTGATAGCAATGTAGCTACTCCACAAATTCGCTCCAAGTCTTTCAATGAACCTTAGAAAATCTTGATGTAATGTGAGTAAAAGTGATAATGGAATTTAGTATATAGGTGAAATTACGGAGATGTTTTACCGTATGGTTAATGCGGGATAAATTTGTCTTAAAAAAATTTAACATGTTAATTTTTTTATAGCGATGAAGGAAAATATGATAAAGCGAATATTATGGAATTGTTTTACAACGGGTTGAATGTGGGATTAATTTGTTTTAGAATGTATTATAAAAATTAAAAAAAACATTCAATTGTTTAGTAAATATTATATACTTTGACTATTAAAATAATTTAGATAAAGTTGTAGTTTACAATTTTAACTTTAATGATTTATTTCATAAAAAAATTTATTTTAAATTTTTCATTAAATTGTAGAATAAAATAATGAAGAGAAATAAATCTCACAAACTTTTAGGAAGGAAATATTTTCGTGAAACTTTTTGGGGGGGACATTTTTGGAGGGAAAATTTCATTCTCTAAGCTATATAATATCTTTAGCAGACTCTCCATTTGTATCATTCAACATCTTCTATTTGAAAGGGATGAATTGTCTTGATAGTGAAGTTTTGATTTATATAGCATCAACATCTTCATCGCGTAACAACTCTATTCATATGGATGAATATAGTCGGAATTCTTCCACTATGAATAGAAATTCAATTCTTCCACTTAGTCCTGATCCTAAGGACTATGAAAGCAACACTGATGAAAGACGAGATGGAGAATTTCAAATAAATTTCCACTTAGTCCTAATTCAAAGGACCATGAAAGTGGCAATGATGATGAGCTTGATGACAAATTTCAAAAGAATGGAGTGTCATAGTGTCCACTTAGTCCTAATTCTAAGGACTATGAGAGCAATAGTGATGAAGAGCATGATGGTGAAGCTCAAAAGAATGGAGTGTCATGTGTCCACTTAGTCCTAATTCTAAGGACTATGAAAGTAGCAGTGTTGAAGAGCATGATGACGAATTTCAAAAGAATGGAGTGTCACGGTGTCTACTTAGTCCTAATTCTAAGGACTATGAGAGCAGTAGTGATGAAGAACGTGATAATGAATTTCAAAATAATGGAGTGTCAAAGTGTCCACATAGTCTTAATTCTAAGGACAATGAGAGTATCAGTGATGAAGAGCATGATGATGAATTTGAAAAGTATGGAGTGTCACAGTGTCTAATTAGCCCTAATTCTAAGGACTATGAGAGCATCAGTGATGAAGAGCGGGATGATGAATTTCAAAAGAATGGAGTGTCATGGTGTCCACTTAGTCCTAATTCTAAGGACTATGAGAGAAATAGTGATGAAGAGTGTGATGATGAATTTCAAAAGAATGGAGTGTCACAATGTCCTCTTAGTCCTAATTCTAAGGAATATGAGAGCAGCAATGATGAAGGACAAGATGATGCACTTAGTCCTAATTCTAATGAGTATAAGGTAGTGGTGACAAAGGATAGGATGTAGCATTTTCAGTAAGTAAACAGTCACATTTTCGACGTAGTCCTAATTCTATGGACTATGAGAGCAGAACTGAAAATGCACATGAGGAAGAATATCCAATAAACATCGAGTCCAATTTTCCATTGAGTCCAAATTCTAAGGACTATGATAGTAGCATTGAAGAAGGGGAATATGAAGAATATCCTCCAAGTTAGTATTTGAAAAGCACAACTGATCATAGTGTGGATAACATTCCTCTTAATGATGACGAAAATCCTTATACAAATGATGATCCAATGATGGAGATGTTGCCAAGAAATATTGTATCGAGGAGTAGGAGTAGACCTTTTCGTGTCAATGCAAGATGTTCTAGTTATACAAGGGGTAGAGCATAATATCTGACGAGAAGAAGTTCTATCAACGCACTCATTTCAAGTAAATGTTTCCAAAAGGATCGCTTGAAACGTATGGATTTCAAATTTTCATTAGAGAGCAGGAAGAGATATTTGTCAATGAATAAAAGCATGCAAAATTCATATTTAGTTGGGTGCATGCAATCTACATTTTCAGGTTATGATTATCATATTAGGACTTTATTTACCTGTAGAAAAGATTTCAAAATGTTTCACTCGATTGGGGATTTTCGTCTCTTGAGAATTCAAGAAAAATTGGAAAAGGATCCCACATTTTATTCAAAAGTACGTCATAAAAGACAGTTTGGGCCATTATCAAATACTTCAATGTCATGGATGAAATATTTCTTTTCAAAGAATGGAGAATGTATGCCAAATATAGAGACAATACATATTCCAAATAATTTTTCAAGACGAGAAATCTACAACTTATACAAAGAATATGCAGAAGTTGCTGAGAGACATGGTCGGTTTATTACATATCAATATTTTGTGAAGGTATGGAAGAAAGAATTCAACAATGTTCGTATTCGTAAGAGGACAAGGATGGGGATTTGCAGTACATGTGCCTCTCTTAAATAAAAAAGGGACAATTTTGAAGGGTCAGAAAGAGGTAAGAAATCATAACTTTAGCTTTTAAAATTGTATAGTCATCAACTATGAAAACATATTTCTTAATGGCTTTTTTTTATGTTGTGTAGATTCAATTGTCAAAGAGCTTCAGGAGCATTGCAAAAAACAAACAAATGAAAGGAAAAATTTGGACAAGCATCGAAAGAATTGTTATGATAATCCGAATAAATATTTGGGTTTGATAATTGACAGTATGGACCAGAAGAAAACATTTTTACCACATTTTGTTCACACACCCAAAAATTTACAGGAGGAAAATTTTATTCAGTATCACTTGGTCGGTTGTATGGTCTTCAATGGGAAAATGTTGCCAAGGGTGTACTTCATAGCTCCAAATATTGATAATGATGCAAATCTGACCATAACCATAATTCATGATGTGCTTTCTCATTGGTCTGGTAATCTTCCTGAAGTTTTGTATCTACAATTAGACAACACTTTCCGTGAAAACAAAAATCATGTTGTTTTTGGATATCTAAACATGCTTGTTGAATTGAGAATTTTTCAGAATGTAAAGGTTAGTTTCCTTCTTGTTGGGCACACTCATGACCATATTGATCAGATGTTCATTCATTTTTCAGTCACATTGAGGAGGAAGGAAGTTGGGAACTTGCCATCATTAATTGAATGTATTAGGAAATCATACATGCTGGAGCCTACTTTTGATGTGTTGGAAGAAAATGTTGACATGCGAAGGTTTATTCTCGGATCATATGGTGAGGGGAAATGTATTGAACAACTTAATGACATTAGCTTCCAACATCAATTTCGTATCAAAAAAATTGATGGGAAAACACTAATATGGGGCAAGAAGTATTCAACTACTACAGAATGGGCACCGTCATCAGGTTTGCAATTTTTGAAGTTCATCCCAGATCATCCAATATTTGCATCAAAGATATTGTTATTACGATCAGTTGGTGAAGTTCATAATGCACGTAGACAAAATAGAGATATAAATTATTCTGATTGCGTAGAAGAAATTAAAAAATGTATTAGATAAACATATGTGTACTTTGACATTGCTGATTCAGGTTGGTGGGAGTCATTTTTCAATAATCAAAGTGATATCATTTCAAAAACAACAAATGAAGATATACCTTTGAAAAATCCATTTATTTGGCCACAAAATGTGTCGAATGAACATGAGGAAATAAACATTGTTGAACAACAATAATCTCAAGGTATTATTAATTCTTCACAAGCAAAGGAAAGAGAGATGTATATTGCTTCCAAAAGATCTCGTGCACAAAGTGAAGCCATGGAAGACCTTTATAGGGGTTCAGTATAGCATATTAAGGAGGGTTGCATGATCGCAGTGCTAGCAGATGGAGATCCCAATGGCTATCCATGCTGGGTTGCTAAAGTTATAAAGGTCTTTACAAAAAATGAGGATGTTACAAGTGTTGAAGTACATTGGTATGCCACAAATACACACCCATTCAATGGTGTGTATAAGCCAGAGATGGTAGTTGACAAAAGAAATGGTAAATATAAATCGTCACCACATAGACATATTAAAATTGGAGGATGTTGACATACTTGTTTATGACTTCAATTTAACAAAGAGAGGACCTCTTCACTTCAAGACGATAGAGATTCTGAAACGGTTGTTACTAGAAGGTACAGTGTTGAGATGGGAGTATGATGAAACAAGTTGTAAATCTAGAAGAATTTTGAAACTTGAAATGGTGGGCATGCATGTGGACTTAGATGGGGCACTAGTTGATGAAAGAGAAAAATATGGAACATCTTTGTCAGCATCCAGTCACTCATCTAAAGATGTAAATTCTGATGGTGTGCAAGAAAATATGATTGACTTTGAATAATTGTTTAAGACAATTTATATAACTAATGTATGCATCATATCTTGAAATAAAATTTTTCATTTCCATATGGCGTTAAATGACAAGTTATGAGGCATTTTTATGTTGTTGGATTATATATCTTAATTATGATAATTTTTGTTGTTTAAAATATCTACAATGCAACATTAAATTAGAGATATAATGTATGTTTCATTCAATATATAGATAATGAATTTTGAATTCATTTAGTTATGCAATTTGTTCATAATGTCATGGTTTTTTAATTTTATGTTTGAAAAAATTTCAATTTCTTTTGTAACTAGCATGTTATGGTTGAGAACATGTTGAATTTATATTTAGGAAAGAAAAATGTTATTCTACCAAAAACATTAGTGTGTTTTTTTCCTCATAAAAAACTTTGTTTGGCACATAAAAATTTAGTTTTACTAGCATTTTTTAAAAAATTTGAAGATTGACCATAAAAAAAATCATCGTGCTAGTATCGTCACTTTTTCGTTTTCAAGCTATATTTTGCACGAAAATTTAGTTTTCACTGCCATTTTTAAAACATGTTTAAAATTCACCCTAAAAAAAAAAAAAATCGTTCCAGTATACACACTTTTCATTTTTAGCACTGTTTTTGATGTTTTTTCGGGGTTTTTTAGCCAGAGTTCCGATTTTGAGTTTATAGTTCTTGTTTCAAAGTTTACATTGTTTAGTCCAAGAGAAGAAACAAAAAGGTGAAATTGGGATATGCGTAGATCTAAGAAAGTTGAATGATTCATGCATGCATGATCTGTTTCTAACACCATTTAAAGATGAAGTATTAGAGAATGTTAGTGGATAGGAGGCTTATTCATTTACTAATGGGTTCTCAGGATACCATCAAATAAAGATCACTCTAGAGGATCGAAGCAAGACAACCTTCATGCAGAGTGGGGTTGCTTTCAGTATACAGTAATGCCATTTGGGTTAAAGAATGCACTTGCAATATTCTCCCGGGTAGTCATCACGACGTTCAAACAATTTATTCCTAAATTTTTGGAAGTTTATTTTGACGATTGGACTATGTTTGGGTTGGTGAGGCATAATGTCTCAAGTCTGTGCCTTCTACTGGATACATGTTAAAGGTATGAGATCGCGCTGAATTTGAAGAAGTGTATATTATGTGTTCCCATTGGGATTTTCCTCGGCCATGTCATATGTAAGTAGGGATTGATGGTGGACCCTGCGAAGATCATTGTGATTATGAATATGGAAGCTCCTAAGAATGTAAAATAGTTGCGCATGACATTGGGGCACACTGGGTATTATAGCAAGTTTACCAAGGCGTATACTCAGATAACTGCGCTGATGGAAAAATTATTGAAGGAAGATGCGATGTTTTGTTGGGATGAAGAATGTCAAGGCAGTCTAGATGCATTGAAGGAAATGATGGTGAACGCATCTATTTCGGTGTTTCCAAATTGGAAGAAAGAATTCTGTGTGAATGTAGATGCCTCCTGCATTGCACTCGGTGCAGTATTAATACAGGAAGGAGAGGGAGAAGTTGATCATCCGATAGCCTTCGCAAGTAGAAATTTATCAAAGGTTGAGAAGAATTATTCCACTACAGAGAGCGAAGGGCTGGCAATAGTCTATGCGCTGCAAAAGTTTCAGTATTATTTGTTGGGCACACATTTTAAAATGTATACAGATCACTACGCATTGAAGTACCTAGTCAATAAGACTATGTTTTGAGGGAAAATCTGCTGATGGTTACTGTTGTTTCAAAAATATGACTTTGAAGTAATTGTAAAGCCTGGAAGGCTGAATGCAGGACAAGACCACCTGTCAAGGATTGAAACAGGTGAAGAACCAATTAGTTTGGAGGAAGGATTGTCAGATCTGTAGCTCTTGGCTGTGTGTCATGGACAACCATTTTGCTGATATCATTCGGTTTTTAACCACGGGTACAACTCTATAAGGGTATTCCACTCAGAAGAAGAAGGAATTAGTGGTCTGCTCTATGGATTTTTCAGTGATTTCGGGTCACTTGTATAATATGGGAAGAAATGAAATAATGCAAAGGTATGTTCCAGACTTTGAGCACGCTATTATCCTCACCAAAGCACATGGAGGAGTGGCGGGAGGAAACTATGCAAGAAAAGAAACTGCGTAGAAGATTTTGTGCGTAGGGTTATGGTGGCCGACGTTACATAAGGATTCCAAGGCATACTACAAGGCATGTGATGCTTGCTAAAGGATGGGGAAGCCTTCGCGAATAGATGAATTACTGTTAAATCCTCAGATTTCATTGCAGGTATTTTATAAGTGGGCTATTGATTTCATAGGCCCAATCCAACCATCAGGAAAGAACATAGGCACATGGTATATTATTATTGCAACAAAGTATTTAACCATATGGGCAGAAGTGCAACCAATGAAGGATTGTACAACTACCACCACTGTGAAATTTTTGTTTGAATATGTCTTAACATGGTTTGGATGCCCTAAGGTGTTGATGAGTGATATGGGTACACATTTCTTGAATCAAATGATCAATGAGATGCTTGAATAATTTCAGGTGTATCATCAAAAGAGCATGTCGTATCACCCGCAAGTGAATGGAATGGTGGAAGTATTTAACAAAATCTTGGAGGCAGAGGAACTTCGTGATGGAGTTGAGGAGTCAGATGCAAAGGAGGGTGAGCCTATCACAAGGCTCCCAACGTATATCCCTCTGAGGAAAGGGAAAGAAAAGGTGCCCAAGGACCCATATTTAGGTAAACTTATGGTCTCTACACCACTATTACCAGAAGAGGTTGTTTTTGAAGGCGCACTATTAGTGCACATCCCAGTGTTGAATATGAAGGATTGGGATCTCGCTAACCATGATAAATTTTCTCACCTAGATACCAATAAGTACATGATGAAGATCCACTTTGAAGAAATAAGAGTTACATAGTTGGAACCCATGAAATGGGTCAAAGGCATCGAGCAGACCAAGATTACTCCATATTCTTTGCATACCACACTTCCATCGATCGATTATCAAAATTGTGTGTATACATCAGCGGCTCACGCTCGTGTATGATGGGTGCCTATGGCTCGGTGAACCCATCCCTAAAACCGATATGCTCATCGATAGGGTTACAGAGCTAGCATATAAAGGGGCTGACCCAACTGACGAATTTGTAGGAAATAATAAAGAAAAGGATCTGGCAGATAAGATGAAAACTAAATTTTGGTTGATCAAGAAGTCACGCGGATATTCTATTTGCTCCATTCAAGATCAAGCAGTGCAGTGCACTAGCCAAATTCAAGCTAGGAAGATAATGAGGAAATGTCATGCATACGAAGTTCCGACACTAGTATTATCATTCGATGCACAGTGCGTGAAGGGGGTGCAATACAACTAGGCGCAATACTTATGTAAATAATTCCTAGAAAACTACCGTGAAGCACATGAGGACAGCAAGGCATTTCACTATGCCTGGCTCATGTTGCTAATTTTATTAGTTGCATGGAGACTGCCAGAGAATAGTAAGTTTCCTTTGTAGGAATAAGGCTTACCAGAGACAACAAAGTTCGCTTCGTTGTTGACGATGAAGGATTTAGAGAGGATCATGGAATCAAAGGTCTTTTAGATCTTGGTTGAAATGGACCTCCACACAGTAGTCAGTCAGTGGCCAAGGTTGTCTCCAACCTTTTTCAAGAAGTCGAGGGCATTCACGTAGTTTAAGTTTGACTCTCATAATGTCTCTATTTGGGCGAGGCATGACCCAAAGAAGATCTGGCACATGTTTCCTTACCTAGTCTCAGAGATAGATGTGTAGGAAATTCTGTGGAGTTGGCTAGTGGAGTGGTGACAACCCATAAAAGTTGGTACGCAGAAATGAAAATAAGCAACACAGGCAGCAACAAAGGTATTGGCCAAGAAAAGGAAGAAATAAGTTGCTGCTAAGGCAAATACTGAAAAAGAACATGCTGCAAAAGAGTGCGTTGGCCAGAAAGACACAATGGAAGTCAAAGGAATCATCTTCCCGGCATACTGATGAGCAATAGAAGTCAAAGAAGAAAGGAGGCATGGGTGAGGAGTAGAACAATGCCTTCAAATTGAATAAGAAGAGTAAGGAGACAAGTGTCCAGCTAACGAAGAAGCACAAATCAGGCAAGAAAGCACACATTGACACAATGGCCCTCACAAAATGGGACCTCAATGAAATTGGGGTTAAAGTGAGGGACACCACAATGGAGTTGTGGCAACATTTTGAACAACAATACATCCAGACTCTAGGGAATGTCCAGAAGGATCTGCGCGAGTTGCAAATTAAAATGGGCAGGATTCAAGCGAGTGTAGGGAAAGTGAGCAGGGTGGAAGCGAGCCTAGCACAAGGGAATGAGAGCGTATTAGAAACAAAAAGGGCTTTGGACCTGAGAGTCATCTCCCTACCAGAAGGATCTGTCCACGCATAAATAGAGCAAGACCGTGCTCTACTGGGAAAAATCAAAGACATAGGGGTGAACTTAGCCTTGCTACCACTTCAGACCCTCCATGCGCTTTATCAAGGGGTCTCAGACGGGCTTCGAGTTAGAGAGCAGTGGGAACTTGCAGTAATTAGCGAGGTTAAGGTAAAAAATGAACAAATATTCGCTCAGAATGCTCAATCCCTGAAAGAAAAGGAAGCGCTAGAAGCACAGAGTCAGAGCCTAGAAGTAGCTATTACACAGGCATGTGCAAATTTCGTTCTAGAATTATATATTTCGAAAGATGTCGCAACTATAGTGAAGATCAGGAAATTGGTTACTGTGGTCCGAGAATCAAAATATGAAATAGGCAGAGTGACATTTGACTTCCAGATGAATATATCAGAATTACACCTGAAGCTACAGCTGACTACTCCGCTAGAGATTAGGGAGCATCGTGACGCGGCTATAAATGAGCATATGACTACTCTGGAGAATGCAGTTAAAGGTAGTGACTTCCTTTTTGACAACACCATGGAGTTATGGCACACTTTGTACGAGGACCCAAACTTACAGAGATTGAGTACAGAAATTAGAGAGGCCCAGTAGAAATATGATGAGATCAGGGTGATTGCATGCACATTGGCACCAGTCCAGTGCTTTGTGAACCTGTAGGAAGGGAAGCTGCTACAGGCACAAGTACAAGAATTGCAGAAAAATGAATCAGTGTCAAAGGCTCAGCTTCAACCTTGGATAGAAGAGGCCAACCAGATTTCCAAGACTATTAAGGAGAAACTAAAAGCGTTGCAGCAAACTCATAAGACCATGCAAATTGCGGTAGAGGGACCAACTACAGAAAAGCTGGTTGAAGAGGTGAAGCAGGCTGTAGTACAAGGCATCGCGGAGCTAGAAGCATTGAAGCAGGATTTTAGTAAGCTAAGCCACAAAGTGGAGAAGCCATTTTAGTGACTCAAGGGCGAGTCACCATATTTGTGTTGGGGCCCTATTGGCATAAGCTACCTAGGGTAAATTTTGGGTTAGTTTATTCAATTTTTAAGTAGAATTTTGTAAATAATGTAAAGTCTCTGTGAAATGTGGAAGCGGAGTGCGTAGCTAAGTAAGAGTCAAAGGGTCTTTAGCCCCTTGTATGGGTAAGTGATAGCATCATTTTGAGACTCACCCATAGTCCACGGGCCATGGTAGTGTAATAGAAAAGCTATAAATATATGATCCATAGCAAGTATAGGAGAATAAATTTTTGTGAAGAAGTGTAAGGGAAAAGTGCTACAGCAAGAAAGCTCTGTTTTCCTGTACTTAGGTGAAAGGGGAAGGCTCCTATAGCTGATTACATGAAGACCTTGGAATGTCCACAGTTGAGTGCGTGGGCCCCTACAGCTGGGTGCGCAGGGTGGAAGAGTCTATAATTTGAATGTTGAATCTAATAAAGACTGATTCTAATTCTGTTTAAGCTTATGCATTATTGCTTAATGATCTTTTTTTTATTAAATAAAGTGTATTCTCTGCACAAAATTGTTATTTATTTAATACTCATGCATGAAAAGGGTAATGAACTATTTTCACGAAGATGTTAGATAGACCTGGTAGTATAACTGTACGAAATAGGTAGATCTATGTGAAGGAAGATCTAGGATTGTTATTTACTGAGTGAGAGTTGTGAGTCTGCTTATTTTAGGTCTGATAAGCTTGATCGTAGACCTTCGTGAAGGTCTGGAATTCATTTGGATAGAGTTGCAACAGTAGACCATAAGAAGATCTAGATCTATGCAAAGGTAGATCTGAGCCAAAAGGACTTTAGAATATAGATCACACAGTCTCTAGATGTAGAAACCTAGTTCTAGCATCCCCCAATACTGCTTCGGGTGAGACTACAACCTGCCCTATGCAGGTTATTTCTGAGAGGAATAGAAATTAGGGTTTTGTCGATTGGCGCGGATAACTCTGAACCTTGTTCAGGCCCCCTTAAGCCAACAGTAGTTGTTGATAAATATATCTAGTGCATGTCATAAGATTTTATAATGCTAATTTTAATGTAATGTAAAAGATAAGAATCTAGTAAAATAATTTAGCTTCACAAAATAATGAGGGGTTTGTTACTGTTCCCAAGTGTGGTTATAAATCTGTTAATCAAATCAACATAGTGTCAGGGACACAAGGAACATAATTTGAGGAGAAACATCTCACATGATAACACTTTAATAGTAAACCACAAAAGAGGAAGCTTTCGAATAACTTGTTAAAGACTCTACCATTTTAAAGGATGGGTTTTAATACTATTGTGGAAAAATTCACACATAATGAGCTATTTCTCAATAGCACTATGGCCCTAGCAAGGTTACCATACATCAAAATACATGACTAACTCAATAACATATATAAATCATGCTATATGATCATGCAATCAATCATGCCTGTAACCCTAAATTAAGGCTTTTAGCTTAAACATGTAACCCTCGTAGATTGGTGGAGTGTCGAGTTTGTTGAAGAAATATTCCACTCCAAGAAAGAAATATTTCCTCTTGCAATATATCTACCACCTACACACATGTTTCACAAAGAAAAGATTAGAAATATCCTTCCACAGAAGATTGTTAGCTCAAATAAATGTTAACATGTATAATCAACCATAAGCATAGATTTACAGGAAATGAAACATGTAATTTGATTAATCATAAACAAAATGATACAACTATACTTTCAAGCCTAAGATCCCCTATCCAAAATCTGGTAGAGACTCCCCCTATCTGATTTGTATGACCTCAAAAGCTAATGGATCACAAAAATATGAATCAAAGAAGCAACAAAATAATACAATTCTCTCCCTTGCTCTCTAGCTAGCTTGCCCTCTAAGATAGACCAATATATATAAAACTAGACAAACTCCCATAATGATAAAAATAGATGATTAGGGTGAAGAGAAGATAGGGGGATTCTCCAATAATAGACCCTATCCAACTCATAAAAAAGCAGGTCAAGTTGATATCCTTGGGAAAATAAGCCTCTAGAATTTTTTTCTGAATAATTATGAGTTTTTTCTCAATTGTTGTCAATTATGAGATAATAATTATCTCATAATTATAAAATTATGAGAAAATAATTGTGATAGATAACCCAATTATGTAAGTAAATGTAAAGGTGAAAAGGGGATTCATTCTAGCCAATAATTGAGATAAGTTTAAATTAGGTTTCTCTCACTACAATAGAGTGGAAAATACGGTTATAATATATGCCACCTAATGCATGAGGTTAGAAGAGAAATTGATGGTTGAAATGCATTACAATAAAGCTAAAAGGTCAAAATTGGAGGAAGGAGACAAAGCTAAGAAATTGGATCAAAAAAATCCAAATGCTGATGTATCATGTGTTAATAAGATCCCCGACACTACCCATGCTCAGTGATAAATATGTATTGAGCGTGACCACCAAAACATACATTGCAGATCCATGACATGAAATATTGAGACATGGCCATGAACGATACAAAGTAGATCCATGTGAATCATCAGATAGATCATAGCCACTAACAAATATAATATGGATCTATGTCACAGTATACACAAGTGGGACTATGGACACATAATAGATAAGAAGTGTGTGAGAGTAATCCTCAAAGTAAATAAATGATACATAACTCTAACATAGCCTCTGAAGGGTTCCATATAAGAGTGATATGTCCCGAACCCAGGGCATTTGACATAACCCCAATGGTACAAATCTACATGACATGTGAATAAATGTGTTGATGTTGAGCCTGGTACAAACCATCTGACTACCAGTCAATGAGGTATACTTGTAACAAATGTGAGGGAATATGCCAATGATGAGAATGAAGCCCAAGGTATGTAGTATATTCCACTAAGTGTGAATATGTGAGTTGATTTTGAACAGTCATGGACTCGACTGATTAAGAGTTAAAAATCCAAACCCACTATTGATCACAAGGTAACCTATCACTAACATCTGCAAGATCCAAGGTACTACTAGATCCTAAATCAAGCTCCTTGATAATGAGCTAAAGTCAACAAGAGAAGATCCATTGAAGGAGGGCCTTGAAGTATCCCCCATTAATCGACACAAAATAGACCGAAAGGTGATGTGAAAGGATGAAGTCATGAGATAATGAATGTCACACGGAATAAGTCGATCTTGCGGACAAGATAGACCTTCCTAGAATCTAAAGAAGGCCTAATGACAAGCAAACCAATCAGACACTATCTTTCTCTAAATATGCTTTTATAAAAAATGGCAAACAAGTGTTTTTAGGGCCTACCTTAGGTCCAATGGAAGTTTGTGGATGTCGTCGCTCCTTCGATCCAAATGAGCTCCTTTGTCGCGAATCTGCAAACACAAACAAGGCAAACAAATTAAATAGCACCTGAAAAGCCAATATCATAAAACATATTTAACATGAAAGTCAAGGAGTCCATGAAACAAATAACATGAGATACTTGTTGAGGAAAATGAGTTTGATTGTATTAATTCAAAAGAAGAAGAACTTTACAACCTGTGCCTTGACGTTGTACAAGCTCCTCCCAGGGTCTAGCAAGAAGTCTCCTCTACTTTTACAAGTTTCACTCACACCCTAATGAAGCCAAAAAGGTATGTGATCTCTCCTCTTAAGCTCAACTAGGAAGTCTTGATTTCACTAGCATTTACCCTCAAAAATGTTCAGCTTCTAACCTCTCTAGCAACCAGCCCAATGCCTAAATTTATAGTGCAATGGAGGGAGGTTACTAGGTCCTCCTTCAAAGGGATAAAGCCCTCCTTCAAAGGGATAGCTCCTCTCATCAAGGGATTAGCTCCTTCTATTTTGGGATGCATGAACCACCTCAGAGTGAACAATCCACGTCAAAGTTCCTTCTAGAATCATCTAGAATTAACCGAAAGTGAGTTTTTTAGAATAAACTTGTGCCTTTTGGACTTTCACAGGGGTCCGCACCCACACCTTTAGGGACAGAGCGGATAGGTCTGCAGTTTTTGTAAACAGAAGGTGCGAGACTGCAGGTAATTGTGACAGAATGTGCAGAACCAGAGTTTCATTGATTTTTAATGTCTTTCTCTTATTTCCAAAGCTTCACTTGAAGAGCTGAGGTCTCAGACTTACTTAGGAGGACAGTACAAGTGATGATAGACCCATACTGACTGCAAATAATCATGGTGATGATAATTTTGTGTAACAGATTGCCCCCTAAAGTGCGAAGTCTATACTAGATGAGGATCTCATTTATCATTTAGGAAGAGTGAAGTACTTTATCATTTTGAGGATCATCTTGGGGAGAGCCCGGTTGGAACCTGTAAAAACATTCAATGCAAGATATATATATGAGATCATATCATCGCTGGGGTAGGCATTCCCATAGTCAGATCAAAACTGACTTAGAAAACTAACTACTGCTCTAATACAGGAATGATCTTGTAACACATCACAAGTATAGGCTCATGTGGACATAGTATGGACGCAACCATCTGTTTATGAATAGTCCATTATATAATGAATACAAAATTCCTCGCAGCCTGGATTGTGGAAACTAGATCCAGGGTCTTCATTTCTACTTCCTGAAATAGTATGATTCTATCCATGCGAATAAATGTGTTGATGTCAAACATGGTAGAAACCACTTGATTACCAGTCAATGATGTAAATTGTTAACAAGTGTGAGAGAAACAACCAGTGAGGTCAATGGCTCTCAAAGTACTCAGTACAATCCATGAAATGTGAATAAATGTGTTGATGTCGAACATGTCATGGAATCCTTTGATCGAAAGTCAATGATGCAACCTATCATCAAAGGCGAGAATCCTGCCATTGAGGCATGCAGATCTCAAGGTACTGACAATTTCTAGATCATATTTCTAGATAATGAGCTGAAGTCGATAGAAAGCGATCTGTCGTAGGCAAGCCCACAACACGAAATCATAGATCAAGCTGAAGAAATTTAGTTGCAAGGACTGACTCAGGGATGGTCAAGATGGATGACAGATATTTTGCAGATGAATGGCTTATTGGCAGTGACCTCTTGAACACATAATGACACGACAGATGGTTTGGTGACAATTGACCCAAAGTTAATACCCAGAAACCGGCTAAAGACTTTCAATGTGGTTTGATCAACTGTTAGGCAAAGGATTTCCCAACCCAGGTGAATGAAAGTGCCGTGTTCAGGAGTGGTTACAAAGTATGACAAATAGGCTCATTTTTCTCTCTTTTCCCCCACCATTTTTGGCAAGTACCTCCTTATTTTTGACAAGCTTGAGGAGGATAACATTTGCTTGATTATAAGCTCATCCTTCGGATGAGTCCAACTTAGTTTAAATTCGAACCCTAGGAAGGAGTGGTTTGTTCCTGTTTGTAATTGAAAAATTCCTTTACTGTGAGATTTTAACGAGTCCAGTATAGGAGAAACTCGGCGTTTTTCAATTTTAGAGAGTCTGAAAAAACTTAAGAAGACTCCAAGGTTGACCTTTTTCGTAAATTTGTGTCTCCCAAGCCTGAAAAAGTATAAAATAATACTTGAGAGAACGGTTGATCTTTTACAACCGAGTACTTTTCGTCATTAGTGCCCTTGACTCGAAAAAGTAAAAAAGCGATCAATGACACGTCATTTTATAACCAATATCGAATTTGAAACGACAAAAATCCGGCAATCTTTTCATGTTTTTATGGTCGGAAAAGGGCTGTAAGTGGACTGTCTTTTAATTCTGCTTTAACGAGCTTAAAAGAAAAACTTGGCAATCTTTTCATGTTTCAGGAGTTAGAAAAGAGCTTAAAGGTGACTCTAAATGTTTTTTCATTGAAAACAATAGATTTCGCTTGAATAATCTGTTATCCTGAACAAAAAAGCAAGCATTACTCATACCTGTTTGAAATGGATAAAAATGTCGCAAAAATACCTTTTCAAAGTGAAACATAAACAAATTTGTAATTTATTTACTCAAAAAACTTATAAAAAGGGCCTTTGTCAATTCATTTTTATCGTTTGAGTTTTGGGTGAGAAAATAGTGCTTTTGTTCAGAAAACTTCCCGTGAAGATTGCGGAAAATCCAACCGTCGGAATTGAATGTCGTCTTCTCCAGGTAATCCACATCATCCTACTCTTCATTTTTAACTATTTCATTTTTTGTTTTAGTCATTCATTTCATTTTTTGGGAGGGTTTTTAGGATTAAAACCCGCGCGCGGGGCCCCACATGTTTACCACTGCTGGCCTCTGGACCTCGACTTTTTCTCCATTGGGAAAAAGTCAGGGGTCGGCACCTTCCATGTAGAAAAAGTGCGGTCCCACATACTGTGTCTAACCCAGAGGGTGCGGTTCCCATCGCAAGGGTTTCTAACCCAAAAATTCTCACAATTGGACCAAACAAAATAATTTCCAGCATTTTAATTTATCTTTATACTTGATGCAGAGAGTACATCATGCTAGATTGGCACGAACGAGAGCATGAGGACGTGGATGCTACCACATGGAATCATCAGCCTTCACTTGATGCTTTGAGGCCGTGCGGCTTGTACAAATTCTGGGCCATTCCTGGCATGAGGGCTCAGGTGGATTTCTTACAGTGGTGGGTTGACAGATGGAGCATACAGGACCAGTGTTTCTTCATTGGTGGCCACCAGCTCGAAATCGAGCCAACGGACATATATTTCTTGACTGGTTTGCCTAAGAGAGGTGAAGACTTGACTTTGTTTGGGGCTAGGCCAGGTGGCTAGTCTGTCGATAACCTCCGGCTAGAGTTCTGCAACAGCCAGGCTAGAGACAAAGGGATAGATATAAAGACCATATCTTGTCTTGAACTCATGGTGATTGCATTTACTGTCACCAGACTGCAGGGCTGCCACATTACATATTGCCATCGGATCCCAGATGCGTATGGCAGTTGATTGCTTTCGAGGCACCATCTTCAACTGGTGCGATGTTGTGTTGGCCAATCTGAAAGGACAACTGACCAGGGCAAAAAATGGACAACTAAAGACCTTTGGTTATGGGGCTTTGGTTGTGAGTTTTGGCCTAGAGAGGGTTCTCATGTTGATCCCGCAGCACCTTACTGTTGGAGTTGGCCTTCCTCGAGAGCCCAAATTGATGCGATGGGTTGCAGTTATGGCCCGTCACCCGTACGAGAGGATAGAGGTTGCTCGATTCAAACCTGAGTATTTCCAATGGTTGGAAAACCAGGTCTTTTCTATTCAGGACTTCCCTTACGCTGGGGTAGATTTTCGTGGTGACCCAGACATGGCTCTTCCATCAGGAGAGCAGTGGGATGACTCAGGTAAAATCATTTTCAACATTTTTCCTATTTAAAGTTTTTTATTTTTCCATCGTCCCAAAATTGATAGCAAAAGTTTCAAATGCAGATGTGGGTCCACAGCGACCAGTTGCAGCCGCGCCAGCCCCACATAATGAATTAGCAGAGGTTTTGGCCGAGTTGGAGGGTCATCTCGAGTGCTTGACAGGAGATATTCCAGAGACCACTATAGATGACATTCATCGTCGACTTCAGCGCTATGTGATTGGGGTCCCAGGACCTTTTAGGAGGTTCCTTCGCAAGGTGGTCCGTGCAACGGTTTCTTATCGAGATCATCACTAGTGATAGGATGACCGCCTATTATGGGCACATATGACATTTTTGTTTTTTGTACTTATCATTTTTGCTGATCATAAAGTGTTTTTCAACCTATGATCGAGGACGATGTATTTTTGACACACTCCTATATATATATATATATATATATATATATATATATATATCTATATATATATATATATCACTATTACCGGCTTATCTTGTAAATCATGTTATGGAATGGTTTTAAATTTACATGTATGATTATTGCAAATGTCTATTTAACATTCGAGAAGCAATTGCATCTGCTAATGTATTTAAAGATCTTGGAATATGTTGATATTCAATATAATCGAATTCACGTTCCAAGAGACGCACTCTCAAAAATAATCTTAATAACACTAGATTTCTAATGGCATACACTCTATTAAGCTGTAATACAACAAGTTCAGAATCTAACCTCACTATCAAACTCCGAATCCCAAATGAAATAGATTCAGATAATAACTCAATCACTGCACTATACTCGGCAATGTTGTTCGTTGTTTGACCGAGGCTTACCCCATGCATAGATACTAACTCGTCAGAGGGCGAATAGATAACCCAAGCTGCGGAAGAAATGTTCTGTGTATTACGACAAGCACCATCACCGAAACCAATGTAGGTTTGGAGAGGCATCGACATCTGCAATATCAAGAGTAAAACCAAGATAAGCAGGAATAATGATGAAAAAATTACTCTCTAAGCTAAGCACACAGTTTAAACTAAAACTATTCTAACTAAAAATCTCCATACCCATTCTTTAAGCATAATACCTCTTTAAGTAAAGACCATTTTTGGGTTTACCCAAAGAGTCCCCGTCAAAGTCTACCAATTCATAGGCCCCTTTTGCTAGCTTTCGCTTGACAACATAGGGACCATGCCACATAGGAACGAATTTTCCAGCACCTAATTTATCATTAGCTTGATCGTAAACTAAGACTAGATCTCCTTCCGAAAAATTTCGAGGGGTCACATTTCGATCATACTGAGCTTTCATGCATTTTGTGTGAGTCTCGATCGCCAATGCAGCATCACGTCGATTCTCATCTAATTGAGCCAAGTATAACAAACGCTTTTCCTCTTCAGAAGTGGCTGGAAGTAACTCGATGGCCATTTGCAGTGACGGGATTTCACATTCAATGGGTAACACAACTTCCAGACCATAGACTAGTTGGAAAGGAGTGAACCCTGTTGATGTTTTTACTGAAGTTCGGTATGCCCAAAGCGTTGAAAATAGCATGTTATGCCAATTCGACCGATGAATCCCAATGATTCGTCGGATCATGATAACTAAAACTTTGTTGATGGATTCAACCAGACCATTAGCTTGTGGATAATAAGGGGTTGAACTATCGTGACGAAAACCAAGCAGGCCTGTAAGTTCGGTCATCATAACGTTTCGAAAATGATGCCCATGATCAGTGATTATCGCTTGCGGGACACCAAACCTAGCAATTATATGATTGAACACAAAAATTGCAGTTGTCTTGTCGTCTGCCTCAAATGTAGGCATCGCCTTGGCCCACTTCATAAAATAATCTACCGCAAGGATGATATACGCATGCCCCCCGACCGAGTGAGGGTTACATGTAATAGAATTGATACCTCATTTGGAAAAAGGACCAACGACAATTATAGGGTGGAGAGGAGCAGGTGGAGCGCGCATCTTTCGGTCAAAAATTTGGCAGTTGTGGCATTTTCGGACTACCGTAATACAATCTTTAAATAAAGACGGCCAGAAGTAGCGAGCGCGCAATATCTTTTGGGTTGTGGCATACCCAGACATATGACCGCCACACGCTCTAGAGTGACAGTCATTTAAAACCCTTTCAGCTTCCTCGTGAGTTAAGCAACATTGAAAAACAGAGTCCGCCCCACGGCGATAAAGAGTATCTTCAATAAACTTGTATTGTTGGGACTGGAATCGAATTTTCCGACGTTCTGACCTTGAAATTTCTGGCTGAAAGGATTGGGTCTGGAGATAAACGATGATATCCCCATACCACAGATCTAAAGTGCTGATTAGAAACAAGGATTCGTCCGCAACGGGTTCCTCCGCCATAGTTTCCGTGTCAGCACGCGGGAAGTCACACGTTAACTCCGCAAAAACTAAAGATTTCTTAGACTTGGATTTCTTAAATTCCAAGTCGAACTCCTGCAGGATAACAATCTATTTAGAGTACTTGCCCCCTAGCAATTGCTTGGTCAAAATGTAGATCATAGGGTTGCAATCCGAAATTACTGTAGTTTTACGTAGTAAAATGTAGTGACGAAAACGTTGGACAGCTTGAACAGCTGCCAATGTCAATTTCTCCACATGTGAGTATTTTAGCTCAGTTGGATTTAAAGTTTGACTAAGGTAATATATCACATGTTCAGTTTCGAATTCATCTTCCTAAACTAAGACCATTCCAATGGTGGAATGAGAGGCGGTGAGATACAAGAAGTAATCCTGGTTGTAGTTGGGAGGATGCAATAATGGTGCATGGGTCAACGCGTGTTTAAGTGCATCAAAAGATTTCTGAGCTATCTCATCCCAATAGAATGGAGTATTTTGTTTCAACAACCGGGTAAAACCCTTTGTAACCTCGGCGTAGTAAGGAATGAATCATCGTAAAAAGTTTGCTTTCCCTTGCAAACTTTGGAGTTGGCAAAGACTCGAAGGAGGAGGCAATTTGACGATAGCTTCGATCTTCAAGGGATTGACGCGAATGCTGGCTTTAAAAACTACAAATCCCAGCAATCGACATGTTTCTATACAGAAGAAACATTTGTGTGGGTTCAACCGAATCTGATAATGCCTACACCTCATAAAGATTGCTCGTAAATGGACAAGGTGATTAGTTCGATGTAATGAATGAGCAGGCAAGTCATCGAGATACAGTTGCACAATGTGCTTGATGTCATGAAATGCATAAGACATGGCCCTTTGAAAGGTTGCTTCGGCATTCTTAAGCCCGAAAGGTAACTTGCAATAAGCAAATGTCCTCCATGGACAAGTGAAAGTCGGTTTTGGTTGATCGGCAGGTAGAAAATTGATTTGATTGTATCTGGAAAAGCCATCCATGAAGGAGAATATTTCGCTACCGGCATAATCATCAATGATTTGATCGATATAGGGAGTTGGGTAATTGTCCTTTAGACAGGCTCGATTAATGTCCCTATAATCGATACATATTCTTATTGTTCCCTGCTTTTTGTTAACCAGAACAATATTAGATACCCAATCCGTTAACGGGATCGGATAAATGAAACCTTCTTTGAGTAATTTTCAACTTCTGCTTTAATTACAGTAGCTTTTCTTGGGTGAATCTGACACAAACTTTGCCAGACGGGTTTAGCGTCTGGGTAAGTCTTGATCTCATGAACAACAATCACGGGATCAATTCCTCCCGTTTCCTCATAGGACCAGGCAAACATGTCACGGAATTCTTGAAATAGGGCCTTATATATCTGAATTTCGTCACCTGTACACGAGGCACCTATATGAATGTTCTCAACAATTTTGAGCTTAACCGAAATGTCAATAGGAATAGTTCGAGAGATGTTTCCCAAATTTAACTCCGAATCAGGATGTTTCATTGGATCTTGAGGTTCCTTGACATATTCAGTTGTAAAAATTGATGAGAAATCATTTTCAAAACGATCATTCTTGGGTAAAAACAAAGATCTGTGATGGAGATCTTCCCATGGTAAATCATCTACACATAGGATTTCATGAATTTGCTCATCAGAGTGAACAAGTTCAGAAAACGTGATTAAATCCGAGCTTGATGTGAAAAGTGATTCCTCACGGACCACATTCATGAAGTCAATTTCTGTTGAAAATGGGTCGGTAAACGATTGCACAGCCTCACACGCGATTTCATATGGACTCAAAGGCATGACATCACCAAATGAGTCTATCTCAGATTCAGAAGGAATGATCCAAGGATCATCATAAACAATGGTGTCTGATGTAATCATATGAATAGTTGCAAATGAAGACGATGCATTGATCGGAGGAAAAGGAAAAGTTCCTAGTAAACCGGCATCTTTAACTAGTCCTACTCCAACATCCTTATATGGGATAGTTGTTTTACCGACATGCTGAATACTTTTCGAAGAGGCTGGGTCGGATGAAAAGTAATCCAGTTGGTCTATTGTTATGATCTTTCCATTATGTGGAAACATTATTACTCGAAAGACCGATGAAACGACCACTGTCATAGCGTAAGACGAACTTCGACCCAAGAGAAGGTTGTAATCTAGAGGGGCATCAACCACCTCAACGTCTAGATTAACAGTTTTTCCTTCAACCCCTATAGGAAAATCCTGTAGAGTGCCAAAAGGATGAAACCCACGGCCATCAAAGGCCTTTAGAATCGTCGAGGATTGATTTAGGGAAGGAGAACCAGGCGATCTCCAACACTGTATCAACATAATACACGTCGAGGCTCCCTCATCAATTACAGTCTGATGAATAGGCCTGTTTTTTACTATCACTGGAATCTGGAAAGCCATTTGATGAGGCAAACGCGGTTTACTATTTTCCAGATCGAAAATTATTAGGTTTGAGTCCTGAACGTCAACAGCTCCTATAGCCGACAAAAGTAATTTACGTTGTGCTGGACATGATTGCAGCACTTCCAAAGCCGACATTGCTGAGGGTGAAACAGCTAAATCCTCAACAATGTTATAATTCTGAGCCGCTCTCGCATGTGGATTGAAGGCTGACTTTCGAAGTATACCCTTGGAGGGCGGTTTGATTACCAAGTCTGGATTAGGTTTCTCGATCTGTAGTCGATCAGAACCGGGAGCTGAGGTTGATGGATTATAATGAGAAGATTTTGCTTCTTTACCATCAACAGGACTTTTACTACCATAATCTTGCGATCGAGTCGCAATCCTAACATGGGACATCATCAGTATGGGTTCTTCATTGGCACTCGAGGACGAACCTATCATCTTACTATCTTGAGCTGGAAAAGGATCCTTCAAAACAACAGGATTTTGGGAACCTTTGACAATCTTCGCAACCTCTGCACAATGAGGGCAGTCTCTTGTAAAATGTTCATCATCACAAATGAGACAAGGATAACGGGGTTTGTGCTTTTCATCATTGGATTCTGATTTTTCAGGTTTCTCCTTTGAATTTTTGTCCGTTTTGTTCTTCTTCTTTCCTTTCTTCTTCCCACCGGATTTTGATTTGGCTGTAGATGACTCTACAACGTGAATATCGGCAAAAATCTCTGCAGAAGAATCTCTTATTGGGGAATCAGGCAAGGTTATGATAGGAGAAGAATTCTTGGAAGACTTCTTCTTACTTTTAGTGTTAACCGTGCCAATCATACCATCGGCGGCATGAGATCCCGAAGGAGCTGCAGTGATTTGATTTTTCTTGGGAAGATCGGGGATTTTCTCGTGTAACATACCTGACTGAGTATAGACCAAGTCAAGGTAATGTGCTTGAGAAATTACTTGCTCCTCAGTAACAACTCCGGCTTTAGATACATCTTCAGTGATCTTTCGCAACAAACATTTTACAAACCACTCAGCCAAGATCTGATCCGGAATAAAAACCTTCACTAAACGCCATCGATGTCTCCACTCATGAATATGATCTGAAATGTAAGTGGATATCGATTGTTTTAACGAAGTTAACAATTCCGTGCCATTGTCATATCGGACTGGCAACTGAAAATGAGTTAAAAATGAAGTAGCTAACTGACTAAAATTATAAAAAGTGCCTCGTGGTAACTCAATGTACCACTTGGCCGCGAGACCAATTAGAGTGCGCTGGAAAAGTCTAAGACAGATTGAATCATCTGAAATGGAGTTAGATGCACACCAGAGGTGGTAAGTCATCACATGGTTCGATGGCTCCTCTCCTGATTTATCTTCGAACTTAGGAATGTCACTGGGCAACTTATTTGGCATTGGCAGCCAAAACGGAAGATAATTAATGGGATTGTTCATTAGGCGTGACAAGTCAGATAAGTCTGAAGTTTCCATAAATGATAACTGACGATTAGGGTCCTTAAAACTCTAGGTCACGAGACCAGCCCCACGAGGAGGATATCCAGGATAACTAGGAATAGTAATTGCGTTTGGGATATTGTATCCTCCCGGAAAACCAGGATTAACTGGACCGTATTGGGGTTGTTGAGGTTGTTGATAAGTGTAGCCAGGGTACGGTTGATACTGATAGACTGGCTACTGCACAGCAGGACCGAATTGGTGTTGTCGCTCGTATGGTTGATAAGTAAATTGTGGTTGACTTGTGACAGCCGTAATTGAACCAGGTTGTCCTACAGGCATCTGAACAGAAGTTTGAATCATAGATCCAGACGGTGGTAAAGATGTCTGAAGAGTAGATAAAGGAACAGTAGAAACCAGAGCTGTCGATACTCCAGAAGTAGGTGGGGTAGATTGAGCAGATGTTGCGGTAGTTGTAGGAGTCACTTAAGGTGGAGTACGAGGGGTACTAGGCCCAGGCTGAGAAACTACCGAATGTACAGAAGTTTGAGTGTTAGACTGGACTGGTTGCTCGGTTGTACCAGAAACTAAGGGTTGTCCAGTTTGAGATGACAACTATACATTTGGCTACAACAGCTATTGAGTTTGTGATGGATCCCACACTATATTCATTCCGGGGTACTGACCCATAACAGGTTGAGAATATTGAGGACCATAACCAGGTTGAGGGTAGGATTGATAATTGAAAGGTACTTTTCCCGTTCCTTGGACATATGTTTGACCGGAGGGTGGTTGGAAACCTTGGTTCGAGTACTGACCTTGGGGTTGATACCCTTGAGGCACATACTGATACTGGGGTTGACCTTGAGGTATAAATGGATACTGGGTTTGACCTTGGGGTACATATTGAGTCTGGGGTTGACCTTGAGGAACGTATTGTCGCGTAGGTATGTACTGTCCTTGAGGTTGCCCCCCAGATGCAAATTGGGTACCTTGAGGTTTCCCCCCAGGCGATAATTGAGGCTGCCCCCAGGTGGTAACTGGCCACCTTGAGGTTGAGGATTGGGAATAGAACCTAACATCATAAGAATGTCTTCTACGCTCAACGACTTAGTACCATTGCTTCCAGTTAATAACCCCTGTTCAATGGGTTGAGGAGATGCTCCCGAAAAAGTAACAGAAAGGGACTGATACCTAGAGGGAACAGAAGGACCGTCGTACAAAAGGGATTTAGGTGATTGAGTAAACACGGATGACCGTCTTGACATATTTAATGGAGGATAATAACCTCTAGGTGTTGGGTGATAAGGAGCGCGAGGTGGTGAAAAACTTAACCCTGGGTTTTCTAAGAAATTATTCAAAGAAATATACCAAGTATTGCTCCTAGGTGGACTGTAAAAAATTGATTCACACTCCCTTAGCTCAATAACAGGTTGATTTTCAGGGATAGGGATGCCTACTTCTTCTTCCGGAGTAGCAAGTTCTTCAATAGCAATAAGTCCAGAAGAAAGATCTTGGTTGATTACTCTTTCTACCCTAGGTGAACCAGGACCACTAGAAGCTGGAGAAACAAACCCCGATGTCGGAGTAGCAGCAAATTCACTTTCAGGCTCGGATATTTCAGGTTCCTCACCTATATCACTAGTAGATGAAAAGATACTAGTAACTTCGGAAACAGACACTGACTGTGGATTATAATCTGCCACTAACATTTGAAATTCATGATGTACTATCAAAGAAGATTCTCCTTCTTCAGGTGACCCAACTCTACTGTCTCTAGGAGTTACGAAGACTTTCAAGCCTTCAAGCTGGCTCGGGACTTCCTCAGGAGGTTGGCCCCAAAGTCTACAGGACTTCCTTAGTAAATCAGCCACGGTTAAAAACTCAGGAGGTTGGCCCTGAAGTCTATGGGACTGCCTTGGTAATTCAGCCACGGTTAAAAACTTTTAACTACTTCACATGCAAACAAAGTAAAATCTCAATGAAAACCGCCTAAAGCCTCTAAGGAACTAAACAAATTTGAATCACACGCCTAAAGAATCTGGGAAATCAAACACACACAAACAGTAACTTTCCGTACTGAAAACACTAGTTGGTGATGAAATCCAATGTCGCAGAGTTCAATACTGAAAACACTAGTTGGTTGGAACAGTTACCCCGACAACCTACTTAATGAATAGACTGGCACAAGTTCCTCCACTTAACCATCTCGAGTGAAGAGAACCCCCCAGAAAATCCAAGTGATTCTAGCCGCCGTCTGCTCCAGGTACAGTGGGATCTTCCCACCACTGTCACCTCAGGAAGAATCCTAAAGAATATGGCCACTACGGTTACCAACTGAAACAAATATACCTGGGGTAACAGTCTATGATCTGATATGCACGCAAGGGCAGAGTACCAAGCTCAATCCCCTTGAAGGATCCTTGACATAATCTAAGGTTTACCAACAAGTGACCCCAGGCTCCTCAACAATGGTTAATCCGAGGTTTACCATTTTTAATACGTGAATATCTGGTGTCCTTCCCAATGAGGAAGGATTGATTCCCACACTGGTTCGGACACGATCTCGTGCTTCTCCTTTAAGAGGAGCTTTCCTAGAGCATAAATGCAACAATTGGATTTCTTCCCTACCACAAGATATAGCTACTTGTTTGTTTTTACTGTCTTGGAGAGTTAATTACTCTCCTACTCCAATACACTAGCCTAAGCTAAGTTGGTGTATCAGAGCCCTAGAAATAAAAATGTTACTAGATGATTTTTACTTTAAGTATTATCTTTTATTCGTTTTTGTTTAAGTCAAAAGGTGCGGAGATGAAACTCGTGGTATGAAGACTCGACTCAAAATCACTAAAAAATGCACCTAAGATGATTTAAACAATCTTTTTCTCTTCGATGAACTTCTAAACTAAGAAAGAGTTTGAGAATGCAAATACTTTGTAAACACAAATCCTTCTTAAGAAACAAATTAAAAGAAGAGCTTTTGTCCTTTCCAATGCACTCAAAACGAGACAACTAGTTATTTCACAAAAATTTCCCTTTTTCGTTTCAAAGCACTCAACCACTACAAAAAACAAACTTTTTCCAAAAGAAATTTTTTATTTTTTTTTATAAAACACTGAAAACTATGGAAATGACAAACTTTGAGATCTATAAATTATAAAAACCTATTTGAAGTCAAAGCCTACTAGATGTCTTTTTTAAGGATGTTTTACTTAGCTAGATGTAAGCTAAGGACCAATTTATGCATAATCACAAATCAGTCAAGAACAACCAATTTTGTTTTCTTTTTGAAAATGAAAATCCAAACTTTTAAACACAAGCTTTTCGAAGTTTTGTAAAGAGAAAACTCAAAGCGAATTCCTCAACAAGGGGAGATTTCATAAATGGTTAGACTCATAAGAAGGTTGGTAGACACCAAGGTGATCTAAAGTCCCTACAGCTTCTAAGCTCAGAGCCACTACACAACCAAAATTAAAAACAAACCCAACAAGCAGAATTCCTAGGAATTTGACCTAAAACCCTAACACTAATGAAATCAACCTAAGGAAAGCTTTTGACAAGTTATATGTAGGTCTGGGCAGTGGATAACAATTTCTAAACAAAAACTAAGCTGACTAACAGAGGAAATCTTAGGTTTTCCAAAATTTTGACAGGGTCCGCAGGCCCACAGTTAACACAGATATGGTCCCGCTCTATGCTAAAAGCAGAGGTGCGGATAAGTACACACTGTGTCAAAAGGCTAGGGTGCGGTCCTCTCCCAAAGCTATGAAAAACGAAAAATAACCCTGGATCTACAAACTCTACCCAATTTTACACACAACAAGCCAAAAACAGAAACAAAAACACAGTTTCTTAGGTCAAAGTAAAAGCAAGGAAAAAGATCAAGTCCCCAGCGGAGTCGCCATTCTGGGCACGGAATAAGTCGATCTTGCGGACAAGATAGACCTTCCTAGAATCTAAAGAAGACCTAATGAAAAGCAAACCAATCAGACACTATCTTTCTCTAAATATGCTTTTATAAACAATGGAAAACAAGTGTTTTTAGGGCCTACCTTAGGTCCAACGCAAGTTTGTGGATGCCCTCGCTCCTTCGATCCAAATGAGCTCCTTTGTCACGAATTTGCAAACACAAACAAGGCAAAAAAATTAAATAGCACCTGAAAAGCCAATATCATAAAACATATTTAACATGAAAGTCAAGGAGTCCATGAAACAAATAACTTGAGATACTTGTTGAGAAAAATGAGTTTGATTGTATTAATTCAAAAGAAGAAGAACTTTACAACCTGTGCCTTGACGTTGTACAAGCTCCTCCCAGGGTCCAACAAGAAGTCTCCTCTACTTTGACAAGTTTCACTCACTCCCCTACGAAGCCAAAAAGGTATGTGATCTCTCCTCTTAAGCTCAACTAGGAAGTCTTGATTTCACCAGCATTTACCATCAAAAATGTTCAGCTTCCAACCTCTCTAGCAACCAGACCAATGCCTGAATTTATAGTGCAATGGAGGGAGGTTACTAGGTCCTCCTTCAAAGGGATAAAGCCCTCCTTCAAAGGGATAGCTCCTCTCATCAAGGGATTAGCTCCTTCTCTTTTGGGATGCATGAACCACCTCAGAGCGAACAATCCACGTCAAAATTCCTTCTAGAATCATCTAGAATTAACCCAAAGTGAGTTTTTTAGAATAAAATTGCGCCCTTTTTACTTTCACAGGGGTCCGCACCCACACCTTTAGGGACAGAGCGGGCAGGTCAGCAGTTTTTGTAGACAGAAGGTGCGGGACTGCAGGTAATAGTGAGAGAAAGTGCAAAACCAGAGTTTCATTGATTTTTAATGTCTTTCTCTTATTTCCAAAGCTTGACTTGAAGAGCTGAGGTATGAGACTTGCTTAGGAGGACAGTACAAGTGATCATAGACCCATAGTGACTGCAAATAATCATGGTGATGATATTTTTGTGTAACAATGAAGTACAAATAACACAAGGATGGCTAACTCAAAAAGGTCAATATGATACTACATATGGCTGACAGAGTCTAAGACATCCCTTGAACATGTAATGTCATGACACAATGGTCACTAGGGATCATGAGTAATGAGCACTAGATGATATCGTACAATAATGCAGGAGGAATTGAAGCATGATCCATATGAATAGAAGAGTAACCAGCTAGAGGAGTAGACAAAATAATATGTATGGTACAACTCCTACGAAATCTAAAACCCAACTATATTATAATGATGTAAACAAGTACCATGTTCAAGGGTGACGTAACTAACACTACCATTTTGATGACTACCAAAAATAATTGTTCCCTTCCCATTTTCTCTTTTTAGCCACCTTCATGGTTTAATGATCATGAAATAGAATACAAGTATGCTCAATAAGTTCATTTTTCATAAATTTAGTCCCCTAAAACTGAAAAAGAAAAAAAAAGAAAAAAAAAGAAAAAGGAAGAACCTTCTAGCCATAAAGGACTAGAATATTCTTTTGTCATAACTAGTCTACTAAGTCTAGAATAGGGTTTCAATTACACTGAGTTGACGTCACTTTAGGTACTTTAGAGAGCATGTGGAGACAAGTTCACTCAATAATATTTTCTAAGTTAAGGAGTCTGAAAAGAGATTAGAGGAAACTCTTCTCTCAGGAATGACTGCTATAAGTGGTAGCAATCCGTTCTGGTCATGATGGAACTACTCAAAACATATATGAGTCAAGGGGTTGGATAATAAGACCACTCATGGTAGTGGTTGCTACAGGAAAGGGTAAAAATAAGAAGTTAAAATGGATGATAGGCCAAGTAGATAATATTAGTGGAACAAAAAACCAAATCTCATATGATAAAAATAGGCTGATA
Source organism: Pinus tabuliformis (assembly GCA_031772625.1). Lineage (NCBI taxonomy): Eukaryota > Viridiplantae > Streptophyta > Pinopsida > Pinales > Pinaceae > Pinus > Pinus tabuliformis. The sequence continues at coordinate 283,790,490 of CM062804.1, read as the reverse complement.
AAATGTTGCAATCACAAGGGATAAGAGTGTGGAATCCTCCTAGGGTAAGGCCAACAATATAACAAAGAAGAGGACATGAGGCTTAGATTCTAGGTCTTGGTGATTCAGAATGAGGTATTCCAAGGATGAGTAAAAATGACTACATGGAAAGCAATTCGGAAATAGGTAGCATGTCCACGATCACGTAAGATCTTTTGACAAGCTGCAATGTGCATAAATAATATTGGCTAACGTTGCAATTTGATGGGTTGGACAACATGCACAAGTATCGCACTGATGGTCACAAAATGAAATGGAGATGACAAGATATGACCTACCCCTACATGCTAAGTTTAGGATAAATGTACCTAATGTCCAATGGATGTTGCAATGAAAATGACACCCTATCTTATAAAAACCATCCAGAAGGACTAGACCCATGGTTGTATCACATAATGAAAGAAATAAACATGGATGAAATAAAAATAGAATGATAAATTTTTTAGATTTTTAAAAATTATATATATCATAATATTGAAAAAAATCCTCGCGTTACATACCAAACTAAAAAGAGATAAAAGTATCACACTCATATCTACAATATGTATAAGAGAAACTCAGCCTAATAGGTCACGTCAAAGTGTGTCCACTACTAGGCATGGGCTAAGGATTCCCATACATGAACTCATGGAAGAGTGGAGGTACCATGTGGCACACCAACATGTGGCCATGCCATAGAAAGTTGAACTTCCAGATTCCTAAATATTGATGATACCATGGAAAACATAGAACCACAACATTATCAGGAATGACCTGAAGACATGGAAGGTGAGTGATTCAATGAGCTAATGTAGCTCCTTGATAGAGACTATCAAAACATAAAGGGGGTAGAAGACATCCTTCAACAAGTGGATATGCGATGGACAATTCACTAGAAATTTCAATATTAGAAACCCAAGAATTGACTTGCTTTAAAGGTGGCACTTCCATGGATGGACAAGGAGATGCCCCCTAGGTTGATTAAAGGTTTAGGTTTCCAATCTCTACCATTTCTAAATGTTGGAGACTAGATACATCAAGAGGCATAACCTAACTAAGATGACAAATAGGCGAATCCATGACCTCCATGATGACTTGTCAAGAAGGAGACTCATCATCAATAGAGTCACATGGAATAGGCTGAATAACGAACCACATGGGCAAAGGATGTTGGTCATATTCCATATTTTGATGGATTTTCTGATCAGCATTATGAGGTACTAGAGAGACTATTGGAGAGGCAATCTCTTCCATAGATAGTGGCAAAGAATTCTCACTAGCTTTATCAACCTCCACAAGGTTAGGAGACACCACCCAAGGATTACGATGTCTATGGGGTCCATAGGTGTCTAAGGTGATCATATGCATAGGATCTTTAGAAGAGGATGAAGAAATGTCAAGTGGTTGTAATTGAGGAAAGATCCCAATAAGGGATGAGCTTTTGAGAAAGCCCATGCAAACAATCTCATAATGGCTAGATTTATCTCCAACAAGTGGGACTAAATTCTATGTAATGGTAAGTTGAGCATACATCACACAATAGTCTTGTTGGTCATTGGTGATGATATTGCCTTCACAGGGAAAGTAAATAAGGTGAAATATTGAAGACACGACCACGGTCATATCATATTACCAACTATTGACAAGGAGAAGTTTATAATCCAAAGGAGCATCGATGACTTCAACATTTATGTAGACAATTTTTCCCCCTAGCTCAACGGAAAAATTGGGAATAACCCCCTTAGTTCCGTAATTGTGCCCATCAAATGCTTGTAATTAGTAGTGAAATTTCCGAGTGCAAGAGAAATGAGATATTTCCAGCATGATGCTAACATGACAGAAGTATAAGATCCTTCATCCACCAAAGTACAATGAATATCTAATCCAAACGGCTCTACACACACTCAAACTTCAATAGTGGCTATGGACAAGCTCAAAAATAAAAGTCCTCATATTAAAGTGAGATGAGGACTAGATCGTAGTCTTCATCGTCGTCATTCCAATGGTATGAATGAAACTCAAATCAAATTTCATATGCTCAAGTTATAGCTAGTCAAATTTCTGGTCAAACTTGGCCAAGTGGTAGTCCTAACGAGGCAAAAATTTGGTAGAGTCCTTACCCACAAAATTTTTTCACCAGAATAGGAAAATTTATTTCCTACTTAATTTTTATTGTGACCCTTATTTTCCAGCAGAATATTTTTAACTATGGTGTTATAAAAAAACAAAAAAATATAATTTTTGGGGTGGCGGACCACCAACCTCGCAACCCCACCCAACAATTTGTCATTAGATATAAAAAAATGTTGAAATGGATCAGGGCCCGCAGGAGACCGAGAACCCCACCCATGGCCCTTGGCCCAACCCAAAAACACATTACACATGTTTAAAATGCCACAACAACACTGAATGAGGAGGACCCAGCAGGGTTTGAACCCGCCCGGCCCACCACTCAGATGGCCCCAAGTGGCCTACGCCATACCACATCACGTTAAACAACAAACGGTAGTCAACATATGTAACTGTGCCACTGCATATATATAACCTCCTGTTAAAATTATACCATAACCATATACCATGTGCCGCTGGTTATTCAAATGCCAAATGGTGATGTGCCGATTTTAAACAAAACCACCACCAAATTGTATTAACGTGCCACCAGAAATGGGTTTCCAATCCGTGACTGTGGATGAGGCCAACACTCCAACTCTGGTGGCATAACCAACACGCCAGATGGTCTCTCATTGTTATGTCCACCCAAAACACATTATATAAATCGACCTTAATCATTCGCCCAATGGAGGGGAGCACTGAGCGGAACCAATCTCGGAACCCAAAGCTAGAACCATGTGGCATGAATTTCGAGACAAGAATATTTTATACCAATATATTTAGAGAATCATTTTGATGCAGTGAGGAATTGAAAATATTCCCTAGGAGTGATTTTTCATAGTGTTAGAATCATGCCAACTTTATACTTAAAAGAACCATAATTTCAGAGGGAACATGATGGTGCGGGTTGTTTCCCAATCTTGAGCAACAAAAATTTATGTGTCCAGTAGCAAGGAATCATTGTAGAAACTTGTGGAATCTAAAATATTCTCTTCGAGATTGATTTTTTATAGAGGTGAAATGATACCAACTTCATAGTCATTTTCATAGAATTTTGCAGGGAATGTAGTGGTGTGCTCAGAATTTCCATTCAAGCAACGTATTTTCTAGCCATCTTCAGGGAGGAATCTTTGGGGGAATCTTTGAGATTCCTAAGGGTCTAGAATTTGATGGTCTTAGAAAGGGGCCAAGTTTATATTTGTTTGAGACGATTTCGCACCACTAATTCAACAATGATGTCTATTTCAGTAGCTAATCTTTGCATTTTTTGGACATTCTCGAAAGTAGAGGTAAATGATGTAGTTATGCCATGTCTTTCTTGTAATTTGGGGCGATGATGTTTTTGTTGTTGAGATCCCTGTTACCATTATGTTGAGGGATACTTGTATGCCACGTCATGTGAGAATTCATTAGCTTATAATGCTGAAGGAAGGCCCCTATAGGGATAATGTCTCGTGGAGAGATATGCCACTGTGGTTGAAGGGAATTTATCCTTGTAATGTGAAAGAATGTACTATTTACTCATCCTCATCTTGAAACATTTAATGAAGTGACCTCCCCACTCTTGACACCGAGCCTAGAGACGTAACCCACATTAGGTGAACTCCGTTATCAATGTGTATGTGTTCTTGATTTGAGGGTTGTCATTATGTTTCTTCTTCTTTGAAGTATTCACATGTGGTTGTTTCGTGCTCTTTCATATGCAATTTTGATATCAGAGTGGTCTTCTCGCTAATGGGAATTACGAGTGTGAATGATTGAATGTGCAGAAATAAGGGAAATGGAGAAAAACAAAGATCTCTACAAGGACCTCCTTAGCATGACACGCATGTAGGACATAATGTATGAAGATTATGAGGAGCTGATGGTAAGAGAGGAACAAGAAAAAGAAAGATTAGGGGACGATGCTCCATCTACCCCCTCGAGTGGACATTCATATTCATCATCATATTCTCATCATTTAGATGAGAAGATGAATGAGATCCTTGAAGCAGAGAATGCTGAATTGAGGAGACTTATACGAGAGGAGAAAGAGGAGAAGAAGATATTGCAACTTCAATTATGAGCCATGGAAAAGGTCTTGGGAAAATTGAAGTGCAACGAAGGCTTAGCGAAGCCATATTCACCTGTTTTAGAATTGATAGTTGAGGTAAATAATGTTGATCATTCATAGTTTCATTTTCACATGATGCTATTTTTGTTGGAAATATGGAGCTACCCATTTTAGGAACTGGCATGAGACTCCTCACGAAGATGGGGTATAAAGGAGGAGGACTTTGTGTTAGTGGACAAGGAATGACTAAGCCATTGGAGGCTGTACATAGACCTTGATTTGCAGGTTTGGGATACAATCAAGGAGAGTGGTCAAAGGTATCAAAAGCTTCCAAGGAATTTTTGAAGCCATTGAATAAAGAGGATGATTGGAACACATCATAATCCTCCCATGACAGTGCACATTGCAGAGGAAGAGCTAAGACAAGCTCTCATCACCATGATTACACAAGAGGCAACCCGGAGAAGTATATACAATCTAAGTATTATAGAGTTCATTTTGATTACAAGTATGTTATTCATGATGTGTAGAAATTATGGCTTAGAAAACCATGTAGCTTTTATGGTTTACATAAACATGTGATTGCTGAGTGCTGGAAGAGAATGGCACCAAGAAAGAGGATGAGGCGTGAAAGGAATTCTCCACATCAAGGAAAGAAGAAGGTTAAGCAGGTATGGAGGAAGATGTTTTTTTTCAATCATTGAAGTAGAGGTGGACATCAAAGAGCCCCATGTTGGAGGCTCCATCAAGAGCATTGTCTTAAGGACAAAGTGCCCGTGTAGAAACCAACTGGTGAAGGTGTTCAATAAGGAAATCCAACACATTGTTGGTGGTCCATTTTGTTGAGTAAGTGATGGTTTTACTATATATGGTAGCTTTTCATGGCCGCACTTTTGTAAATAGTATGTTGCAATATAAATGTAAAAGTGATGATGTGTTTTCCATTTCTTGTTAAAGAAACAATGATGTTTTTTCACACTTTATTGATAGCTTGGGTATTGGTTTATATTATGATGTAAACTTGACCAGAGAGTGTGTGATATAAACTCTTGGTAAGTATGAGAATTCTTGGGTCATGGTTGTTCATATAATTTGCAAAGATGTACTACATGTTTGGAGAGGGTGTAGGTGATGGTTCATCATTTATGGCTCTAAAGACGAAGGGTGAAGAAGAAGGAAGTGTGACATGCCAAGACTCTTCTCATGCAGACAATGTAACACAATAGTTGTAGATTATGTTAATGTTTTTGGAGGAACAAAAGATCCTATTTGTGGAGGAATGATCCAAGTATCCCTAGACATGCTCAAAATTTAGCAGTGCCTATGGAGAAACTCAAAAAATCAAAATCCTTAGATTAAACTTAAACGAGTACTAGATCATAGTGCTCGTCTCCCTGATTCCTACAATGTGAACGACATTCAAATCTAAGTTCGTATTCTCAAGTTATAGTTACTCAAATTTTTGGTCAAACATGGTCAAGTGGTTGTCCTGACGAGGCAACAATTTTGCAAAGTCTTGATGCATTGAATCCAACCACTGGAACAAGAAAATTTGTTGCGTACTTAATTTTTCTGGTGACCTTTACTTTCCAGTGAAATATTTTTAACTATGGTGTTGTAAAATATATATATATATATATATATATATAATTTTACGGTTGGTCGGGCACTAACCCCACCACCACACCCAACAGTCCATCGTAATATATATATATATATATATATATATATATATATAGATATATATATATATATATATATATATATATATATATATATACATACATACATACATATATATAGATATATATATATATATATAGATAGATATATATATATATATAAATTGAAACTGATCGAGGCCGACGGGAGACTCGAGACCCTACCCACGACCCTCTGCCCAATGCAAAACATGTTACATATATTTAAAATGGCACAACGACACCGAATGAGGTGGAGCCAATGAGGTTCAAAGCTGACCAACCAGGTGGGCCAGCTCGCCACTTGGGTGAACCCAAGTGAAATATGCCATATCACATCACATTAAAGAAAAACCGGTGATCAAATTATGTAATATTTCAACCACATATATATATAACCACTCGTTAAAATTATACCATAACCACATAGCATTTGTCGCTGATTATTCAAATGTCAAATGGTTATGTGTGAGTTTAAACAAAACTGCCACAAAATTGTATTAACATGCCACCAAAAATGGGTTTCGAACTTGTGACCGTGGATGGGGCCAATGCTCCAGCTTCGATGGTCTAACCAACATGTCGGGTGGGCTCTCATTGTTATGTCCACCCAAAACACATTATATAAACTGACCTTAATCATTTGCTCAATGAAGGTATGCATCAAGTAGAACGAGTACGGGAACCCATAGCCATAACCATGTGGCATGCATTTTGAGCCAGAGGAATATTTTACATGAATATTCTAAGAGAATCTTTTTGATGTAATGAGGAATCTAAAAGATTCTCTAGGGGTGATTTTTCACACTGTCAGAAACATGTCAAATTTATACTCAAAAGAACCAGAAGTTGATAGGGAACATGATGGTGTGGTCCATTTCCCCCTCTGAGAAGTAGAGTTTCAGGTGTCCAACAACAAGGAATATTTGCAGAATCTTATGGAATCTAAAAGATTACCTTGGACGTTGATTTTTGACAAAAGGCATAATGAGGTTAGCTTGATAGTTAATTTTAAAAGAATTTCAAAGGGAGAACAATGGTGTGCTCAACATTTCCACCCGAGCAACATATTTTCTAGCCATCTCTAGGAAGGAATCTTTGGGGGAATCTTTGACATTCTGGAGGGTCCAAAATTTGACAGTGTCAGAAAGGGGCCAAGTTTATAGTCATTCAACACGATTCACACTACGAATTCAATGGTTATATCCATTTTAGTAGATGATCTTTTTATTTTTCGGCCATCCCCGAAAGTGGAGTTAAATGATGTAGTTATGCCATGTCTTTCTTCTGATTTGCTGAGATCATGTTTTTGTTATTGAGATCCCTGTTACCATTATGTTGATGGATACTTGTATGCCACTTCATGTGAGAATTCATTAGCTGGTCATGCTAAAGGAAGGTCCATTTGAGTGAGCATTCCCATAAGGAGAACATCTCATGGAGAGACATGCCACTCTGGTTGAGGGGAATTTATCCTTGTAAGAGGGAATTTAATGAAGCGACCTCACCACTCTTGACACCAGGCCCAGAGACATAACCCACACTTTGAGAAATTAATTATTAATGTGTATGTGTTCTTGATTTTATGGTTGTCAATATGTTTCTTCTTCTTTGAAGTCTGCACATGTGGTTGTTTCATTCTATTTCATATGAAATTCTGCTAACATCACAAAAGTAAAATATTTTGGTTAATTCCAGTTGCTAAAAAGATTCAGATCAATATCCCTATGAAAGATGCACACAATAATATGAAAGGTGATCTAGTGGGGAAGTTGAACGTTGGCCTTATCAACACTGAATGTAATGATATTTAAATCAAGGGGATCCACCCCTATGGTCATAGACAACAAGCCTTTGCATTACTGAAGGTAACTCTTCAAAACCTCAAAAGAAGACATCACACAAAGAGCTTGGGTTAAGTCCTAAAAAATATTGTAATGTTGGCAAGCCCGCTTAGATGGGTTGTGTGAAGTCATGCGAACAGAAACCTTAGGTTAGTTATAGACTAGCTCCACAGTATTATCTAGCATGAGAGGTCCAATGGAAGTATCTAGGGTTGGCTTGTGGCAGGAGTATCATATTCTCTAGCTCATGTTGTCACAATGACTTGATCTTGGCACATAACGATGGGTATGTTAGTAATAGAATGAAAATAGGGACCCTCATTTCCCCCTTGAGGAGGTAGAGGAACCTGAGAAACCATTTGTTGTTGTGGATGTGCAAGGAACATATGAGTAAAAAAACAAGTTTTTAGGTAGCGGGTGGTGGTGCAAGAAGCCTATGAAATTCATCCATCTGAGTGCACTCGTGAGTTAGATGCTCACCATGAAAAATGTTGCAAGGGAACTTGAACTTACGATGTTTTTCAGATGTTCCCCCTCCCTATTTAGATTGGTTTGGTCCACTCTCATGAGCAGGTTGATTATTTTGTTTGTTTTTCTTATTATTTTTTGCACCAAGTTTCTAAGTGTTCTTAGGGGTTTTGTACTTCACCATGAGAAAATTAATGGTTTTCTCAGAATATAGTTCTCATTTAGCATTAGACACACTCTCGAGGGCTTTTGTTTTCATGATCAATTTCCAACATTCGGCAGCAAGTTGACTCACAGAGTTAGAGATGGAACCAATAACACCATCAGCGTGTGGTACTGGGGTAGGTTTAGGTGGGTATATCAAAGGGTGAGGGTCATTCATAATTACTTCATAAAGTGTGCCCAATTGAGAATAAATGAAATCTAGTGATTGGCTAGCTAAAATAGCTTGTTCCTTAGTAACAACATTGAACATAGGTACGCCCTTGGATATGGGAGGTAGCAACGATTAAATGAAACATTTAAGAAGAATTTAATTAGAGATATTGGTTCACACTAACCTCTCATGATGTCGTCGCTCATGAATATTATCAGAAATCAGAAGTGCTTTCTTGTTTAAAGTTACCTAGTATAATTCCTTCTTCGATTGCATAAACATGTGAGGTTACACAGAAGTTACAGCTTTATAGTTGCTTGAATTCCCTCTTCTAAGTGAGAATGTAGCTCCATTGAGTTGCTACTCATATTTTCATCCAAGTTTTTCAATCAAAAAACCCTACCAACCCCTTCAAAGCTCTTTTTCTTAGATTTGATTTATTTTTTACCCTCTTTGTGGAGTCTAGATCTGTTGCCGATATGATCCCTAGTGGTTTGTCCAATTTAATTTGTGTATTGTTCTCTTGAAAAGGTTTTATTACTTCATCAAATGGTTTTCAATTCTTCCTCTTCTCTCTAATTTGATTTTGGTTTTCTGGATCTATTGTCACTAGTATTATGAACTGTTAAACATTCTTAATGTTACATAAATTATTATAATAAAGAGATTTCCATATTTGGTATGCAGTTGGAGAAGTGTGCCCTAAGTGATAAGAATTGTTGCAATTTTTTTGGGATCATCAACTAGTGTAATTAAAAAACCAATACAAACACCTTCAACGATACAACATGTCAAAGTGATCTCTTCAGAATAGATAATATTTCATCACTATGACAGATGAAAATTCAACCTAATAATATAACACTTCAACATAAAGTAAAATGCACTTCAATTCACAGAAACACACTGAAAATTGTCTCAAATATACATATCTAACAAAATGGCACAATGTGTTCAATATATAGAATGACACATCATGCCTAAACATGGAAGCATGGCATGCGGTGATCTATATAAGAAATTATTCTAATATTCGAACAACATCTCTTGCCCAAACATGATTATTTGGCATATGATGTTGTATATAAAAATGGGTCTCCTAACCACTTACACCATCACGACCATCATTTGCATCCGTGAAGTCGACCTTTCTCCTTTTACTAGAAGGAGCTCATATTTTAGCTTTCCGGTCTTGCTTCTTCTCTACAGGGACTATACAAAGAAACAACATTCTCATTCGATTTTTCCATAATAAATTAGACACTTATAAAATAGTACTTTATAATTCAAGCCCATAAAACTCACTAAATATATCTATTAAATCATGTCGGTGTTTTCCTCCTCCACATCCCCAACCTCTCTACTACACCATTCTTCAATAGTTACAAGAGTTCAAGCATAGAATTTAAACAAAAAATTACTAGAATCACTTCATTTGATCATAAATAAAAAAAACCATCAATTAATGATGTGATTGTTAATGTCTCGCCCAATGGGTGGAGTAGTTACCTATACAACCTACTCAAAGGAAACATCTATTCTTCCATCTACTAAACTTCCATTGTGGGCTAATGGTTGGGGTACTACATGGGGGCTATCTCGAGAAACCACTTGAGAAAGAACAATGGTAGTCAAAATGGTTGTGAGGGGCGGGGAGGGGGCTATTGAATGGCCTATGGATGCAACCTTTATGGTTGTATGGGATGGAAAATGTGGTGGAGGAAGGTGTTGATCAACACCCATGGGTTATATTGATGATGGAAGTTCCCTAGTGAGGTATGCGACATATCAAACATTGGGGAAATGTGACAATAATGATGGAAAAACGATGGGAAAACAATGAATGATGGTGAATAATATGTAGGGGTAAGAGTGGAAAATTGAGAAAATGAAGGAACCCGCATACACATTTATAATATTTCAATTAGTAAGAAGAATAAAAGGCTAGGAGAGATAAAATGTTTTGACGAGGAGAAAAAAAAAAAATCAACTAGCACATACCCTCCATGCTAAGCCAAAAAATAGGTGGGTGAAAATAAACTTTGAAATGAGACTAAATAGACCATGGGAGAAAATAATTGGTCATACTTGTTGTTATCAGAGAACTCTTGCACCATAAAGAACAATAATGCGGTTGAGGAAGTAGTATTTCTTGCTAGGAGACCACCTCTCTCATGTCATTTGAGACCATGAAACCAAATTTCTCGAATTCGTTGTTTGAGGTCACATTTGAAATTCTTCATGTCATAAGAATAGGCCCATTCAATAGCTTGGGATACTCAATATTACAAACCACGGATGAGCATGACCTCCACCTAAGACCAACAATTAACCTAGTGCCTTGAAATGAAAGTGTTGCATGTGATCTCCAAAACCTTCTCATAGTAAGGGTGGCTGGTGATAAATAATACTAGTGGGACATAAATTCATGTTCCATCTATTAATGCATGATGGGGTGGCAGCATTATGCCCCTCCCCACTAGTCCTCGGAAAATGACCCATGTAGGGAACTTCAATGTCAACCTTAATTTTACATCATATTTACATATAGAGATAAAGTAATTTATTGTGAAAAATCTCAAATTTCCTCTGTAATTAACTCCTTTTTTGAGTATGAGGGAGATGTGTAATTCCTCCATGACTCAATATGGAGCTAGCATGTAATCTCACACACTACTATGAAGAAAATGTGTGTAATTCATTCTATACTAAACACTGAGTTGACAAGTAATATTTAAAAAAGAAATATTAATAAAAGAAAAGTGTTAGCCATAAATAAAGCATTTCCATATCCATAATAACATAATTTTATATCAACTTTATATAGAGTTAAACTAACTAAAAATCAATAATTTTATATATTTCTACTTTTAACTATGAGAGACATTTCTTTATTGTTTAAAAACATTTTTTACTATCTACATTAATAAAAATATATAAATACCTATGTTAAATAATATATTTCAATACAAATTTGACATATACACACATATATAAATATACATGTAAGTAGTGTGTTCACAGCATCTGAGGCACCCAAACGTTCTTATTATTCAATCAAGCAGCATCATCAACATCCCTCTATGCTGCAGCACCATCCAGTGATTTAGTAATTCGGTGATGGCGCCGACGGTTTCTCTACCTTGTTTTCACCGTATCCGGTGCAACACGTTTTACAGCAAAAGATAGTCACACCGTCAAAGTGCACCATTTGCAGCAATAACAAGGTTGCAGCAATAACAAGGTTGCCGTATCAAACAATATTACAATCAGTAACAAAAATTGCAGTAGCTAGAAAAAAAAAAGAGAGCATTCAGTAGTATTTTACTCCGTGATAACGCAGTCTTTGCAGAAGTACGATCATCATCTATCGCTGTGACAGGAGATAACAGGAAGAGAGAAAAAATGCAAATGCCAAACAATAATACGAGCTTTGAAAAACCAAAATAAATTCAGAAAAAAGAGACGAGATGAGATGGTGAAGAGGAGAGGGGGTGAAACTATAAATAAAGAGCAATAGGGGCAGGAATTAAATGTCATTAATGTACTAGTCCAAATCTATTGCCACATAAGCCGAACACGACCAGAACACATCCCATAAAGTAAAAGATTCCCGGCTAGATAAAATAATGGATATTAAATGTTGAATTCTTGATGTGAGAGGTGTTGTATGGTTTTGTTGAGAGAGATGTTTAATAAAATAATATTTAAAATAATAAAAAAAATTATATAAATAAAATAGTTTAGTTTTTAATTTTATATTATAGTTATTTTATATTTAATAGAAATAAGAATTTTTAGAAATTACATAATTTAAAATATTAAAAATATATATATATTTTTTATATGAAATAGATATGCAATTTTTTTATTAACCTATAGCAGGTAAAAATAATAAATTTTTTATAAGGATAATTCTTTTTATGTCTTATTGGGAGGGAGGGGGGCGATTGGTACACGGAACCTGATCCCTTTCCCCCATTTCGAACATAGCGATCATAAGCAGGTCCAAGGGGGTCCGTTTCCCTCAGTAAGCGCCGCCTTCTATCCTCAAGTCGGGGGTCTTCTCGGGGAAGATAACCAGGTCCATCACGGCTTCCAGAAGTCAAAAGATCATGTTCATTGCGGGGGTGCATGGCCGCAGAGGCAAGAGCCGCAGAGCGGCCGTCCCTCTCAGCAGCAAATCTGTTCCAGTAGGTATCTGCCATTCCCATATTCCATATATAGAGAAAGTCTTATGTACATATGTTTTCTATTTCCCAATCTGATTGGGTCATAAAGTATTTATTAAGGTTTTTAATTTCTCAATCTGATTGGGCCAGAAGGTATTTATTAATATTTTAATATGTAAAATATGAATTATAAATAAAATATTTTACTATCCACCATGTAAATACTATATATATAACAAATAATTTATAGTGATGTAAATACTATATATATAACAAATAATTTATAGTGAAAACTTTCAATACAGATTTTATATAAAGAGAGATAGAACCTTTATTTTATTAATAATTTTTTGAGTTAAATTTGTAATTCATTTATTTTTTAATGTAAAGTTGACATGTAATATTTTAAACATTAATAATAAAAATTATATATAACAATTTTTTTTTTTTTTATAGAGAGTCTTATGTATATCTCTTTTCTACTTCTAGAGCATGTATTAGCATTATAATATATCTATTGTGAATCATGACTAAAATATTTTAATGTCAACTATGTATACATTATACAAGACAATATATATATATATATATTATTAGTTAAAAATGTTTAATATAGAATTTATAGATAAGATTTAATTAGTATTCTATTAATAGGTTCTTTAGGTAGATTTGTAATTCATTTATTTTTTAATATGGAATTGACATGTAACATTTTAAATATTAATAAAAAAATAATTATACACACAAAGATAAATAAACATGTAAGATTACCGTCATGTCCCAATAGTACAACTAGTTGAGGATGGGCCTAGTTAGTAAGATAACGTAGGATCAAACCTCATGGGGGGTGGTTGTGGCCTATGCTAGGGGGATGAGACCCGATAAAAGATCTATTCATCTTAGAGCTAGTGTGTTCGAGGCCTGGTGTGATCCCATTGTGACTTTGATGGATTAGATGGTCTTGGTTGTGGCTCCTCAAGAAAAAATTAAGGCCTAGAGGATCACACACAACTTCACAAACATAAAAAACATGTAAAATTACCTTACAGAGCGTCCCTCATGACAGTACTGCTGTGGAGTCATGGTTTCTAGGCATAATCCTTTAGGCCGACCTCTAGACTTGGTGCATGGTATATTGTATTTGTCACCTCTGTCATTTATGCTAAGTGGCTCCAGGTTTCTGATACATGGCTACCATGCCCATTATCTTCATTATGTCCTCAATTCTAACGGTTTTCCCCTAATCAAAACTAGAGAGTCTCAGAGGGTGTTTAACATGTATCGAATTATGTCCTTTTTATTTTAGCATCCCTCACCTATTTATATATAAGGGAAGATAGAGTTGATGTAAATTTTATCATCATTATAATCTATTCATTGTATTGTCTTATATCTTATAGGGACAAATAGGTTAGGTACACGAGGAAAACCTAGTAGCATGACATTAAGGTGCATGTGGAAACCCTAAAATAAGAAAACATGAGAGATAGAGATGTCTTGTCTATTTCATGGAGAGATTTCCTTTGTGTGAATTTTAGGTTTTCTCATGTGATGTTGGTGTTTACGCTATGCATTTAGACCTTACAAAAGGACATGGATTTTGTGTAAACCATGATGATGGCTGTGGTGGATCTTGTTGTACTACTATATTTTATAACCTACTGGAAGACATGGATAGTGGAGATAACATCTTGAATGATTTTAAAACCTTATTCTTATGGGATGTGAGGCTACGGAAACATCATCATGAGATGAAGTTTATGATTCATGAGCATAGTGTCATTCCTTTATTAGAAGACAAGTTGGTTACTATATCTTTAATGATGTTCCACATATGTATTTTTGTTTATGTTGATGTAAGTGTTGAAGGCCAAGGATTTGAGTAAACAAACCTTGGGATGGAGACTAGGACTATATTGTCTTTCCATGCACTTGTGTGATGCAACGTGGCTAGGGTTCATAAAATCTAAGGAAGAAAATAATTCTAGTGTGAAGAGCATATGTGATATAAGCTTATTGGAGCAAGGGGAAGACATGTTGTTGTTGATGCTAGCTTGTTGTGGATCTTTGATGGTGGCTAGATTTTCCTTTTTTTAACTTGCTATAAATTTGGGAGCTATATATTGTACCAATTATTGTGATAAATTTTTTCACACATATTTTATTTGTTCTATCTATGTACAAAGTATCCTTCTATCCATAATTGTGTGATTGAAAAAATTATTTTTCTTCTTGCATTACCTTTGTGATTGAGTAATTTTCAAGTTTTATCATTCATATTGATTTGATATAACATAAGGTTGAAATTTTTAAGTAATTGAATATAAAACTTGAAGATAAAAACCATATTTATGTTACATAAATTATTATAATAAAGAGATTTCCATATTTGGTATGCAGTTGGAGAAGTGTGCCCTAAGTGATAAAAATTGTTGCAATTTGTTTGGGATCATCAACTAGTGTATTGCTAGGAATATGCCTAACTACCATGTCTTTAAAAAACCAATACAAACACCTTCAACGATACAACATGTCAAAGTGATCTCTTCAAAATAGATGATATTGCATCACTATGACATAGATGCAAATTCAACTTAATAATATAACACTTCAACATAAAGTAAAATGCACTTCAATACACACAAACACACTCAAAATTGTCTCAAATATACATATCTAACAAAATGTCACAATGTGTTGAATATATAGAATGACACCTCATGCCTAAACATGGAAGTATGACATGCGGTGATCTCTATAAGAAATTATTCTAATATTCGAACAACATCTCTTCTCCAAACATGATTATCTTGGATATGATGATGTATATAAAAAATGGGTCTCTTGACCACTTATACCATCACGACCATCATTTGCACCTGTGAAGTCGACCTTTCTCATGTTACTAGAAGGAGCTCATATTTTTAGCTTTCTGGGCTTGCTTCTTCTCTACAGGGACTATACAAAGAAACAACTTTCTCATTCGATTTTACCATAATAAATTAGACACTTATAAAATAATACTTTAGGGTTCAAGCCCATAAAACTCACCAAATATGTCTAATCAATCATGTAGGTGTTTTCCTCCTCCACATCCCGAACCTCTCTACTATACCATTCTTCTATAGTTACAAGAGTTCAAGCATAGAATTTAAACAAAAAACTACTAGAATCACTTGATCATAAATAAGAAAAACCATCAATTAATGATGTCATTATTAAGGTCTCGCCCAATGACAAGGATTCACCAATGGGTGGAGTAGTTAGATATGCAACCTACTCATAGGAAAAATCTATTCTTCCATCTACTAAACTTCCATTGTGGGTTAATGGTTGGGGTACTATATGAGGGCTATCTCGAGAAGCCACTTGAGAAAGAACAATGGTAGTGAAAATGGTTGTGAGGGGTGGGGAGTGGGCTATTGAATGGCCTATGGATGCAACCTCTATGGCTGTATGGGATGGAAACTGTGTTGGAGGAAGGTGTTTATCAACACCCATGGGTTATATTGATGATGGAAGTTCCCTAGTGAGGTATGCGACACATCAAACATCAGGGAAATGTGATAATAATGATGGAAAAATGATGGAAAAACAATGAATGATTGTGAATAATATGTAGGGGTAAGAGTGGAAAGTTGAGAAAATGAAGGAACCAGCATACACATTTATAATAGTTCAATTAGTAAGAAGAATAAAAGGGTAGGAGGGATAGAATGTTTTGACGAACAGAAACAAAAAAAAAATCAACTAACACATACCCTCCATGTTAAGCCAAAATATAGGTGGGCGAAAATAAACCTTGAAATGAGACTAAATAGACCATGGGAGAAAATAATTGCTCATAATTGTTGTTATCAAAGAACTCTTGCACCATAAAGAACAATAATGTGGTTGAGGAAGTAGTATTTCTTGCTAGGAGACCACCTCTCTCATGTCATTTGAGACCATGAAACCAAATTTCTCCTATTTGTTGTTTGAGGTCACATTTTGACATTCTTTATGTCATAAGAATAGGTCCATTCAAGAGCCAAGGATACTCAATATTACAAACCATGGATGAGCATGACCTCCACATGAGACCAACAATTAACCTGGTTCCTTGAAACGAAAGTGTTGCATGTGATCCCCAAAACCTTCTCATAGTAAGTGTGGCTGGTGATAAATAATACTGGTGATAAATAATAAAGTAGTATTTTACCTAGTAATAACACAGGCTTTGCAGAAGTACGATCATCATCTATCATTGTGATAGGAGATAACAGGAAGAGATAAAAAATGCAAATGCCAAACAATAATATGAGCTTTGAAATAGCCATTAATATCACCTACGAAAAAACAAAATAAATTCAGAAAAAAAGATACGAGATGAGATGGTGAAGAGGAGTGGGGGTGAAACTATAAATAAAGAGAATTAGGGGTAGGAATTAAATGTCATTAATGTACTAGTCCAAATCTATTGCCACATAAGCCGAACATGACAATAACACATCCATAAAGTAAAATATGACCGGCTAGATAAAATACTAGATATTAAATCTTGAATTCTTGATGTGAGAGGTGCTATATGCTTTTGTTGAGAGGATGTTTAATAAAATGATATTTAAAATAATAAATTGGTAATAATAAAAAAAATTATTTTATATAAATAAAATAGTTTAGTTTTCAATTTTATATTATATTTATTTTATATTTAATAGAAATAAGATTTATGTAGAAATAACATAATTTAAAATATTAAAAAAATATTTTCTTTTTATATGAAATAGATATGCAATTTTTTTAGTAACCTATAGCATGTAAAAATATTTTTTTTTTTTTTATATATATAATTCATTTTAGGTCTTATTGGTATGTCTTATTGTTAGGGAATTGGTACACGGAACCTGCTCCCTTTCCCCCATTTCGAACATAGTGATCATAAGCAGGTACAACTGGTTGAGGATGCACCTAGTTAGTAAGATAACGTAGGATCTAACCTCATGGGGGGTGGTTGTGGCCTATGATAAGATGATGAGATTCGATAAAAAATCTATTCATCTTACAGCTAGTGTGTTCGAGGCATGGTGTGATCCAATTATGACTTTGATGGATTAGATGGTCTTGGTTGTGGCTCCTCAAGCAAAAATTAACCGCTAGAGGATCACACACAACTTCACAAACATAAAAAACATGTAAGACTGCCTTACGGAGTGTCCCTCACAAAAGTACTACTGTGGAGTCACGGTTTCTAGGCATAATCCTTTAGGCCCGCCTCTAGACTTGGTGTGTGGTATATTTTATTTGTCGCCTTTGTCATTTATGCTAAGTGGCTCCGGGTTTTTGATACATGGCTACCATGGCTATTATCTTCACTATGTCCTCAATTCTAACGGTTTGCTCGTAATCTCGATTGCATTGGCATACTCAAAACTAGAGAGTCTCCATAATTTCCTCCCTTTGGCTCGATAATATTCATCTAGCTAGGTTGAAATGGTGGAGCTTCAGTTGGTCACCCAAACATACTATGAAAATTTGGCTCAGTTAGTCTGTAACACCCCTCGCTTGTATGTAAAACTTTGCTAACCTAACTGAGAAAATCTATGTATGATGTCTAACAAGAAAAGTAAGTACATTATGAAAGAAATGGAATAATTAATCACTTGGAAAAGCAAGACACCAAGAGATGATATTCTTTTCAAATCCCATTGGTGAATGGGAAGGGATAATTCTTTCATGATAAAGCTTCTAGATTCCATTCTAGATAATTTGGATGGATTGGTGATAAATATCCATTGAGAAAAACATAAAACCTTTGCGGGAGAGAAAGGCAAGCTTTTGTGAGGAAAAGCCTCGGGGGAGAGAAAGGCGAGATTTTCTGAGAAAAGCGTAGGCAAATGGATAAAAAGATCCATAAAAGTAGGGCATCGATAATGGAAACAATATCATGAAAGAGGGTATTAAATATGCATTGCAGAGATCAACAAGGGGTAGTTGATCCATGGCAAGAGCTCTCGACTCGAGGGTGAAGTAGAATGGTCAGTTCTAGGTTGGGTGGTGGTGCTCTATTTTCCAAGTGGTGTTCTCTCTTCTAGTCTAGCTGGATTCATTTGCATGGGAAATACTGTATGTTTCATCCTTACTTTTTATGTTGTGGAATCGTTCAGCTCAAATGTATAGATGTTTGTGTTATATGTGTTTATGAGAGTGATTGAATTCTTACGTATGTGACTCTTATTGCATCCAAGTGTAGAGTTAGTGGTGGAAGCATTGTAGGTAGTTGATAATACTTGGGTCAAAGAGCTACTTGACACATGTTACTCATGGTAGAATCTATATGTGACCACCGTATGTATGAGTATAATTTCTTGTACTAAATTTTTTTATGATATGACCATATATGGATGTGTTGGATATCTATTGAATCTATACTTGATCACCATTAAATTAAGTAAAGGAACATATCTAACCTTATGTGATATCTATGTTTTAAGTTGTCAAAATATTTATGGGCAGGACGTTGGTGCATTCAAAATAGTTATGGTGTAATGCTTCAAATTTTATAGTCTATGATACATGTTAACTATGCCATACATTATGCGTCATCATAATTATATCCAATGAGGCTAGTTTAGCTATTTCTACATGTTTCATAAGAGTTATGTCAGTAACACTTTTGACTATGCTTGTAGGACTATGATTATGATTCATAGCAATTCTAGTTATAGTAAATGCAAGATAACGTTCCATTAATGTTTGTGTGGAATCATCAAAGGAATTTATTAGTTGCATGCCATGATTAATTCTTTTTACAAAATTGTAATTTATGCTTAAGGTTTGATTGGACATATAAGTCTTATAAATGAATCTAAAAGTCCACATCATGGATCCTGTAAAGCATAGAAGGAGTATGTAGTATTTTGCCTAGGGAGTATGGTTCATTACTTTTGATGTTGTTCAATTGTTAAGAATATGAGTATAGTTGCATGAATAATAATTGTCTCCATAATTAAGGAACAATTATACTTGTGACGATGGTTGAATCTTAACTTTAACTGAATAAAGTTTAAGGAATGAGGGCCTAGTAGGTAATTCTCAAATTAGGCTCAAGGGGTATGTTACAAATGGTGCAAGAGCATAAGTTCAAATACTGCGTCCTATGGGCCAATCCACCTCTATAAGATATAGATGAGTTGTTAGGTTTTCACTGCAATGAGTTCTAGAGTAGTGTCTTGAGGCATTACAATTCATAAGGTTTGAAGCTAAATCTGAAAATGAACTATTGGAGGAGATTTTATGTGAAATTGAAGGTAACTTCGAACTGAGGTTGTAAAAGTTATGCATTTTAAAAAGTAGTTCGATACATCTATGACGATTATATATCATGACTAAAGTTGTAATCTTGCATGTTGTAAGCAATATTTTTACGGAGGAGGCGGTGGTCTCCTAGACATTCGACCTAGCACTGTTCTTTAATCGAGTGTTGAAATGGCCATTAGATTGGTCAATAATTTCCAATAGAAAAATTCCATCCATGTCAAGTACAATGATTATGGCTCTGAGATGTAAAATCCTATCCGCAGGTAGTTGAGCTTCAACTGATATAGAACCTCAGAGTGGAAGGCATGGGATTATCCTCTTTAGGCAACTCCCTTACCATTATGATTGGTAATTATTAAGTGGATTATGAATGTGTATATTTTAGTTTTACACATAATAATTAAAATAACCAAATCAACATTTAATAAATATTATTTTCTGGTGTTGATTTGAACAATGAAAATTACGATGTACACAAAGTGACGGAGAAACACACTGTCCTCTACTATCAATCACAGTTCAAGGTCTGTCATAAATTAATAAGTCCATCTGGTGGGAAACAACGCTGTTACCCGTCCCTCTATGGATTTTGGAGCAGGAAATCATGCATGAGGTGTATATATTGACAAATGTATATATATATATATATATATATATATATATATATATATATATATATATATATATATATATATATATATATATATATATATATATATATATATAACTGATAATCAATAACTATATTTGTTACCTATTATTCTCGATAAAACGATAGTCCATTGTTATAGAGAGATAAATGTTGTGTTCACTCTAATTCATAATAAGTAGTAGATACGCCTACTTATTCCACTAAAAAGAAAGGCATACTTGGTTGGAGGTGAAGGGTGGGTCGCGTAATAAAGATCACTATTGCAATCTATCAATGACATCAAAGTACGTTCTATCTTATTTCATGTAGATAAGGATAGTTATTTGAACAAACCAAAGAAGAGATGAAGGATTCAATAAATTTTTTATTGTAAGTTATCGAAATATTCCCACTTGAATCTCATGTTCCATGACCTCCTCCGAGGAAAATATAATGTAGTAAATGAATCACCAAAATGATCAAGGTGCAATGTGCCATGTCAAGAAGGAGGTTTTTCTGGAGCATTGATGGCCAACAGAAGGCACCAAGATAAATTCACGTATAGACTAAGCCATGAGTTCTCATTTCTCTGCGAGCTACCGAATGGAGCCTTCCACGCATTCATTTCAACATTCCATTGTGGATGTGGATGATGTAGTATTGGAGAAAGAGGACTCTATGGTAGTTTTTAAATTGCAACGGTAAAGACTGCCAGGAAATTTGGTTCAGAAATCTACGATGTTATGATAGGGGTAGGTGAAGTGACTCTACCTACATAGACTGATATTAAAATAACCATTATTATTCACTCGACTTGTGACATGGCAGGGAAAGTGAAGAATACACACTTTTGAGTTCTTCCCTTGTGACTTAATGTTTAATTGGGAATTGAGTACAAGCGCGACTGTCATGTTTGAAGTGTCATGTGTAGATAAGAAAGTTTTAGAAAGGGTGTATGTGATTGGAAGTTTTAAAGCATAAAAAAACCTTCCCAAATTAAATAGTGTAGAAAATATCTATGTGGACAACTTTTTCCTCTTCAAGTTACAGAACGGTCCTTTCTATTGGACTTATCCGCCAATCAGAAGGTGCTCGAAAGCTAGGAGAATTGGACACAAAAGCATTTGGCCAATAGTTACCCTCATCATCTCGTCCATAAAAGCATAAAATTGGATAGTGTTTATCCCTACATACACGTGTCTCTGTCACCATTGTAAACATCTCGTTAATCTCATCATCCACATGCAAGGATCATCTAGATCAAATTATAGTTCGTTGAGGTCTATGGGTGGCTCATATAATAAGATTTTGGGATTTGATACCCACTACTCCTCCTCGGTGTTATTAGCTCACTAAGAATGGCAGGGGTGTGCCTAAAAATTTCACCTCATAGAGTAAAGCATAAACATTCATGACCATCATAAAATTTCATGAAAACCAGTGAGGAAATCATCGGCCAATCAATTAAATTATTTATCAAGCTTGTGCTCATATTCATTGATTATCTTGAATATGGAAGTGGATAATTTATCATGAATTAACCAACATTATTGCATGCTTTGGAGTCATTATATGGAATAAGTTGGCTCTCATACACAGAAGTGCGGACGTAGGTGTGAATGTAATCGGGATCGAACGCCACAGAGAGGGTGAGAAAGGTTGGGCCATTTCGATAGCCTGAGATTGTAAGAGGTTATCCTGTCAAGGAAACCCTCCTTTAAAAAGAAGTTGTTTTACTTATGTAGAGACATTGGTGAAATTTGTGTTGTAAAGCGTAGTGCCAGCAAAGGGATTAGATTTTAATGAGAATTGCCCATTAAATCTGGTAAGACTCTTTAAGGGATTATTCATGACCAGTTTCATAGTTGCATGTTTTATTATGCGCACCATTCCAAACAATCATAGTTTGATGGATATATATATGCCACCATTAATGGAAAATATCTATTGATAGTTTTTTTTATGAGGATGGTGTTGCACATGTTTTATTTTATTAATGTGTAATCATGTCGACATATTTACCACAATTTGTGTAATTACAATTTTCTTGATGATAAGGATATTATTTCGAATTATTGTTCATAATTATGTTTAAACAGGCAATACAATATTAAATGACATGAGGAAACTTTGTGTGAAAACAATCTACATGTAAGAGTGTGTATTAGTTATATAAGTTATTTTGTTTTATGCATAAAACATAGGAACATGAAGATTTATCTTCTGAAGGGAAAAATTTAACATATAATTGAAAGAAATACTCGTGATGTGATTACATGTATATGCTTACATATATGTATGGATTTCATGTAATGCTCATTTCTGTGGTTACAATGAGCTGCCTTGGTATTTTTACATGCATGGAACTGTGTTGGAGTGAAGAGTAATACAAAAATATAACTAAAAATTAACATGTTGATTAATGTTAATAAGTATAATGGTTGACTATTAATTAGTTATTTTTATTGTGTCCACTCATAGATGTGGAGATTAAAAATTATACCTACTGTATATTTTGAAAGCTTTCAAAACTTAAGTTATTATTGAATTCTCTTATGAGGACACACAAACTTTATATCATGATTCAAAACTGATACTTGCATATTTTTAAATATGCATAGTAGAGTGGGATAAATAAACAAATTGGTAATAATTGTAAAGTATGGTTATGGCCTTGAAAATGGGATGTTATACCCATCGTATTAATGGGATATTAAATTTTGATAATAGGTAGTGCATCTGTAAGATGAATACATACATACATACATACATACATACATACATACATATATACATACATATATATATATATATATATATATATATATATATATATATATATATATATATATATATATATATATATATATATATATATATATATATACATTGAGGAAGGAGAAGATGCAAGTAGTAAATGTATCCACATAAGAGGAGTAGAACATATAATGAGCTATAGGAGAAATCATGGTAATATCAAGTATTTCCTTTCCATAGATCATGGGCAGCATGATGTAAAATCAAAAGTAAAAGTATATAAAAGGAAATTATATACCTCATCAGGTAAGATACCCAGGACATACTATCGACATTAACAAAAATTCATGGTTAATTAAGCAGGTTCCACCCACGAATATATTCTAAGGTGTTATGTAAGGATATCTATTCGTAAAAGTTCCCATGAAATATTGTTAAGCTCATGAAGGACAGGTCATAGTATAAGACTATGTAATTGTACAAATTGTCTTTCAATTTAATCTTTTGATTTAGTGCATCCATATGTAATGATGCAATCCATTTTGCAATGTAATTTTTCCATTGGGGAAAGTACTATTAAAGGGAACTTAACCTTAACAGGTAACATATGTGTAGTTGAACCTATAGGTTCTTGAGTGAAACCATACCTAAACAATAGTAATTAATAAGAAGCACAAATTTTATGTTCATATCGGGACCGAACTAGGGTCTAATTGTGAAGAGGAGGCACACCTATACAACTTAATGTATGCAGGAAGACATCATACATTAATAATTGTATCACATTCATAAGAAAGTCCATGGAACTGACACCAAAGGTACATCTAGTGTAAATACATAGTGGGAGTATAAAAGTGACTCCTAGTGTTTCTTGATTGATAGTAGTAAGGAAATATTAAATAAAACTCAAAATTCCAAGGGTGTAAATATCTCACAAATAGCAAGAAAAAGATTATACCAGTAGAATGATTGTAGAGGTTACAAATATACTTCTTGTGGGAAGGATAATATAACAAAAGGGTCTGTGTGTTTCTACTACATATAAATAAAGCACACATGCTTCATGAAGTGACAAACAAATGATATATGGTGGTCCCTGATGCATCAAAAATAAAATTAGAAAAAACCAGAGCAACCTGATTATACACTAGATTCAGAACATGATTCTAAATTAATAAACAAAGTTTGGTAAACCAAAAGGTTTCGCATAATTACGACTTATGATGATCTAAGGATCTTATGTTAGTAGTAAAATAACATAGGCATCAAGTAAGATAAGAGAAAGGATAACAAGCTATGCAACATATCGTTGTTAAATTAAAATGATGACTTCACTATATTGATGGTTAAGTGATACTAGTGATTGAGATTGTGTATACAATTGGTTTGATAAAATTCTATCCAACAATCTATTCAAATAGATTTGACAACCATACAAATTGAAATACATATTTTGTATCACCCATTCCTACCAGGCAATATTGGGGAGTTTTCCTGACATATTGCATTGATAATGGTGTCTGGTTTGGATAGGACATCATAAGAACGGTTGCATAAACCACACAAGAATTCATGTTAATGAATTTGATAACTGAATTCTTTCTTTCTGGGGTGACTTAATGTTAAAAGAAGGTGTTAACATGTAAATACCTTAGGACCACACCCCGATACATGTAGTGCCTAAAAACTTGAACGGTGTGGAATAAAAAAAATTAAAATTGTCATTTATAACTCATGGAGGGGAAATGAGTTTTATTGATGGCCAACAAGATGTTGGAAGAGGGGTTAAAAGAGCATGTGACATGATGAGTTAAATATGGAGTACTTGTAACTACCAAATGATCATTTTCTCTGTTAAATATAAAGTTAAGCATCATAGTCAATAGTCCACTTTATGATTAAGTGAAAGTCATATTCCGTTGTGGTTAAAACCTTTTCGAGGTGAGAAATTTAATCCCAAAACTCAAAGTTATGGGTATGATAAAGTTGTAATATGCATTATTACCTTTATGATACTATTTTTATGACATTGTACTGCAACCACATGACACAAGAAAATGATTTGGTAAATAAAAGCATTGGAATACCTTGACATAAAAAATTTCATCACTGTAGAGGTTGAAGAGGTCCATGAAATTCCTTATTCTCCTATCAATAAAGTAAGCACCATTTGTTAAACTTACCTAAAGGTAATATAAATAAATGAAGGATTTTTTTTGGCATAATAATCACATGGTTAGAAACATGTGGATGAAATATATGTCATGCAGGTGATTCTATGGACATCGGTATGGTGTATAAGTTGTATAGATAGTATTGTGTACAAGTGCTACATATGGTACCCTTATGGATACACGTATTGCATGATAATATATGACATGTATAGGTTTTTGCGTGTAAAGCACACTATGTAAAGGTACACATGATGACGTTGGGTTATTTTCTGGTATGGCAGCCGATCTAGAGTGCGTACAGAAGAAGGAAGCTAAGAATTCATTCAAGGATAAGTATCAATGTTTTATTTCAGTTTTGTATGCATGTGATTATGAGTGTGATCTATGTGGATTACAGGTGATCTATGATTGAAAGGTACATATGATTTTGATGGTTATGTTGAGCTAACTTGATATGATATTAGTCAAATGTGCTAGTTTTACTTGTTGTATGCAAGAAAACTACAAGGAGCAAGTGTTTGGCAAGAACCCAAAGGCTTGGAAGAATGTAGGGTAAGAACATGCATTTCTTCAACCACAATAAATGGCAGGAAATATAAGCCGTAGTAATTCAATTAGTATTATTGTATATCAAATTATGATATTAACTGTGGTAAACATAGTTGAGTTTTTGCATCTCAAATATCTCACAAAATTGATTGAAACAAATGTTACAGGTATTGATGGAAGGATATGTGCTCCTTGTAACCGATATATATTGGAATATTTGCATCAGATGGAAAGGCCATGGGAGTCTGTCAATTTGGAGAAAATTGCCTATGAACGAGGAAATAATATTGTAAATATGTAGTAATACAATGAGGACATTGTAAATTTAAGGGGGGGAGTATGTAACACCCCTCCTTTGTATGTAAAACTTTTCTAGCCTAAGCTAAGAAAATCTAGGTCTCATGTGTAACAATAAAATTAAATATGTTATGAAATAAATAAAATAATTAATCACTTGGAAAAGCGATACAGCAAGAGATGAGATTCTTGCCCAATCCCATTAGTGAAGGGGACGAGATACTTATTTCATGATAAAGCTTCTAGATTCAATTCTAGATAAGATGGATGGATTGGAGATAAATATCCATTGAGAAAAATGTAAAATCTTTGCTAGAGAGAAAGGCGAGATTTTATGAGGAAGCAACTCGCGGGAGAGAAAGGCGAGCTTTTTTGATAAAATCCTAGGCAAATGGATAAAAAAGATCCATAAAAGTGGGACGATGCTAATGGAAACCATATCATGAAAGAGGGTATTAAATACCCATTGCAGAGATCAACATGGGGTAGTTGATCCATGGCAAGAACTCTCGGCTTAGGGGTGAACTGGAAGAGTCAGTTCTAGGTTGTGTGGTGGTGCTCTGTTTTCCAAATGGTCTTCTCTCTTCTAATCTAGTTGGATTCACTTGCATGGGAAATACTGTATGTTTACTCCTTAATTTTTATATTGTGGAATCATTCAGCTCAAATGTATAGACGTTTGTGTTATATGTGTTTATGAGAATGATTGAATTCTTATGTATGTGACTCTTATTGCATCCAAGTGTAGAGTTAGTGGTGGAAGCATAGTAGGTAGTTGCTAATACTTGGGTCAAAGAGCTATTTGACACGTGTTACTCATGGTAGAATATGCATGTGACCACTATGCATAAGTATAATTTCCGGTACTAACTTTTTTTATGAGATGATTATATACAGATTTGTTGGATATGTATTGAATCTAGATTTCATCACCATTAAATTTAGTAAAGGAACATATCTAACCTTATATGATATCTCTATTTTAAGTTGGCGAATATTTATGCCTGGGACATTGGTGCATGCGGAACAGTTATGGCATAATGCTTCAAATTGTATAGTCTATGGTACAGGTTAGCTATGCCATACATTATGCGTCATCAGAATTGTATCCAATGGGGCTAGTTTAGCTATTTCTACATGTTGCATAAGAGTTATGTCAATAACAATTTTGACTATTCCTGTAGGAATATAATTATGATTCATGGCCATTCTAGCTACAATAGGTGCAAGATAATCTTCCATTAATTCTTCTGTGGAGTCATCAAAGGAATTTATTGGTTGCATGGCATGATTAATTAGTTTCTCTGAATTTCAATCTATGTTTAAGGGTTGATCGAGCATATAAGTCTTATAAATGAATCTAAAAGTCCACATCATGGATCCTATAAAGCATAGAAGGAGTATGTCGTATTGTTCCTAGGGAGTGTGGTTCATTACTTTCGATGTTGTTCAATGGTTAAGAATATGAGTATAGTTGCATGTTTAATAATTGTTCATATAATGACGAAATAATTATACTTGTGATGAAGTTCGAATCTTACCTTTAACAAAATGAAATTTAAGGAATGAGGGCCTAACAGGTAATTATCAGATTAGTCTCAAGGAGTATGTTACATAGTTGATGATTTTAATTTCTTCATGGCCTTCTGACTTCCCCCATCCAAGGATCCTGTGGTTTCTACTTTGCAATTGGAAGGGTAGTTTTTCTTTACTGGTTATTGGCAGCTCTTAATTGGAAAGCATCCCAACATAGCCAACTTTTCTTCTTTTGTGGATACTATTCATAGATTTACTTGTTGAAGAGGTATTTTCAAGGTTTCCCACCTCTATTTTTCTTTGGGACCACTTTTTTCTCTACTTGTTGGAGTAGTATCTCAATGGCTACTAGTTTGTTGGCTAAGGTGTAAGATGGTGGTCCAAAAATGGCTCTCTACGATTGTAGTCTAAGTGAGGCTGCGAAGGTCTTTAGTCGTTGTAGCTTGATCATGTCAGCATTAGTTCTTCATGGTAGATGGACTTGGTAGTTGTGGCATGATTCAAATATTTTACAGGTCTCTAGATATCCTAATTCTTTGTTTTAATTGTCATGGTTAAGGAACTTTTACTTTGCTTAAATTATAATTTCTTTGGAAAGAAGAGTTATCATATCCATGCTCTCTTGTACACTCATTCTCTTTAGAGAAACTTTTTGTTTTT
The DNA here is from genome assembly GCA_031772625.1 of Pinus tabuliformis. Classification (NCBI taxonomy): domain Eukaryota; kingdom Viridiplantae; phylum Streptophyta; class Pinopsida; order Pinales; family Pinaceae; genus Pinus; species Pinus tabuliformis. Next base: position 283,761,844 of record CM062804.1, on the reverse strand, counting down.
GTTTGTCAATATGTTGAAATGGTATACTTTAACTTCAAGACACTAAATTTGTGTTACTGTTATGCTTTCCCGGTAGGAAGACCAATAACAAAAATCTCCATGACTTGTAAAAATTCACTTCAGTAATAGAAACATGAGCTTCTCACCCACAAAAAAATAAAATATGCAACATTTCAAAAAATATTTATAACAAAAATAATTTTGTAAAGAGAGAGTCTTATGGATATATGTTTCTAATTCCAATGATAATTGGGATATATGTTTTTCTTGGCTGGTTATTGGTAGCTCCAAACTGGAAAGCATCCAAACATAGCCAAATTTTCTTCTATTGTGGATACTATTCATAGATTTACATGTTCAAGACGTATTTTCCAGGTTTGTCACCTCTATTTTTCTTTGGGCCCACTTGTTTCTCTTCTAGTTGGAGTAGTATCTAAATGGCTACTACTTTGTTGGCTCAGGTGCAAGATGGTGGTCCAATAATGGCTCTCTATGATTGTAGTCTAAATGAGGCTGTGAAGTTTTTTAGCAATTTCATCTTGATCGTGGTAGCATTAGTTATTCATGGTAGCTAGACTTGGCAGTTGTGGCATGCTTCAAAGATTTTCCAGGTCTCTATATATCCCAATTCTCTGTTTTAATTGTCATGGTTAAGGAAATTTTATCTTGCTTAAATTGTAATCGCTCTAGAAAACAGAGCTATCATATCTATGCTCTCATGTACACTCATGCTCTTTGGAGAAATTCTTTGTTTTTGTTTGTCAATATGTTGAAAAGGGATAGTTTAACTTCAAGACACTAAATTTGTGTTACTGTTATGCTTTCCTGGTAGGAAGACCAATAACAAAAATCTCCATGACTTGTAAAAATTCACTTCAGTAATAGAAAGATGAGCTTCTCACACACAGAAAAATAAAATATGTAACATTTCAAAATATATTTATAACAAAAATAATTTTGTAAAGGGAGAGTCTTATGGATATATGTTTCTACTTCCAATGGTAATTCGGGTATATGTTAACATTTTTATGTGTATAATGTGAATCATAAATAAAATATTTCATTATATATATATATATATATATATATATATATATATATATATATATATATCTATATATATATATATATATATATATATATATATATATATATATATATATATATATATATATATATATATATATATATATAGATAGATAGATATATATATAAAAGATAGATTTGTAATTCATTGAATTTTTATTATGCGACTCACATATAAAATTTTAAATACCTATAAAAAAATTAATTGTAGAGAGAGAGAGAGAGTCCCATGGAAATATGTTTTCTACGTATAAATATGTTTGGGTCATATATTGATATTTTAATGTGTAAAATATGAATCATCAAAAAATATATATTTCAATTTTAGCTATGTACATAGTATATGAAACTATATATATATATATATATATATATATATATATATAGAGAGAGAGAGAGAGAGAGAGAGAGAGAGAGAGAGAGAGAGAGAGAGAGAGAGAGAGAGAGAATCTCAAAAAAATAGATGAGGCCATCACACCACCAAGTCAGGTTGTTGCCACACCAATGGAAACACCACAAATTCTCATTTTCACCACACTATCTGCACCACTAACATCCTATCCCGTCCATATGTTGACCCCTCTTGAGTGACTCTAGTAGCCCTAAATAGACAGACATAATTATTTTTTACAATTAGTAACAATCTATTAGATTAGTTTTTTATATTGTAACTTGATTTTGTTGACACATTTTTTATTTATTTATTTGTTTTAAATTGCATTTGTTAGGAAAATAAAAGAGCCACCAATGATTTAGTTTTATTTTACCTAGTGATGACACTGATGTCTCCTGTGGGTTTCTAGAGTCATGATCATCATCTATGGTTGTTATAGAAGATAGAAGGAAGAGGGAAAACATGTGAATGCAAAACACTAATACCAACTTTGAAGCCACTCATCTCGACAAAAAAACCAGAAAAAATCTAGAAAGAGAACAAGAGGAGTGAGGGTGAAAGTATAAATAAAGATAGAGGCAAGAAGCAAATATGATAATAGTTCACGAGTCCAAATATACTAATGTGTAAGGAAAATATGACCAAATCACATCACATAAAGTTAAAAATGGTTGCCTAGAAGAAATATTAGATATTAAAACCTTGAATTCTTGTTGTGAGAGGTGTTCTATAGTTCACTATAGTTCAGTATGAGGAAAAAATTATATTTAAAATTAATAAAATAATATTTAAAATAAAAAATTAGTAATAGTAAAAAAAGGAGTGTCATACATATATAAATTACTTCAAATTACTTTCTAATTTTACATCCACTCTATATAGAGATAAAGTAATTGAAAGTAAAGAAACAAATTACTTTTTAATATGAAAGATATATGAAATTCCTTTTTCACACATGCCATGTAAAAATAATATAATTCACATCACATAATATGTAATTCATTCTATGTTTAGTTAGTATAAAATATTTAAAAGAAAAATGCATTAATAACGTTTTTTTTTTGTTAGCAATAAATAAATATTTCAATATCTATACTAAAAAACATTGTTTTATATCAAGAAAAACAAACTAATTTCATTTTTCATCAAGAAAGTATAATGATACAAACTATTTTTCATTTTTTATTGTTTTATATCAGTATACTTTCTTGATGACTCTATCATTGCACAAGTTTTATAGACCTTGTTCTCATGTCTTTGGATTATTTCCATTACCTGTAGGTATATTAAACAGTGGTCCTTTCCTACTAGGGAACTAATAAACTTGTTAATTCTACTTTCAAGAGATAATTTGGTTTCTATCATTTGTAATTATGAAGAGTACTTTTTTGTTTAACCAACCCAGTCGTCTCTCAAAAATACGTGAAACCTATTATTTAATGACTTCAGTTTAGGGTTTTCAAATTACCAACCCTACCCTCTCACTCACTAATTGTTCCCATTTCTTTTTCTTTTCCATCCATAGTGTTGCTCTAACTACATTGAATTATTCCATGGCTACTCTATCATATTTCTTTCACTATAGCTATTGTTACACCTACCTTGTTAGTTTCGGTGTCCATTTGGAAACCATGGTTGTAGGTGAGTTTTTCTTCTTTAATTTGATGGTTTTACCAGAGTTATTGGCATGATTTTCTTCATGCTTATTGAGTTTGAGGTTTCTTTTTAACAGGTACTTGGGTGATGTGTTCAATACTATGGTGGGTTTAAAACCCTCTTAGGGTTTTCATAACCTAACCCTCCCAATTTTAAGTGATGCACTAAGGTAATGTTCTTGTTACATTATTTCAATTTCAAATCGTTGATGTTTGTTCTCTAGGGTTTCAGTATTAAGACCCTCGTTACATTTTATTATAGGGCTAGTTAAGGAATAGGAATCTAGTTCCTTTCTCGTGCTATGGAATTTAAAATAGTATTCGTAACGTTGCCTTCTCACTTTTGTGGTACTACATCTTTTGTAAAACGACAAAATCTCATTTTCACTTGGGTTTTTTCCTTTCTACTGGTTTCGTGGGCCTTGGATTCATATGGCATAGTTCAGAGATTTATTTTCCTTAGATTTTTTTCTACACTTCGATATTACCCAAATTTTTATAGTCTCTCTCCCTTTTTCATTAAGTTTTGGAATGGATTTGGTCAGGATTCTTTCTAGGTAAATAATTCTCTGTTATAAACCTTGCTTGCAATAGTCATTTACCAGTTAATATAATTTATTATGTGACCCAAATATAACTCCCTTCATAATTTCTCTTTCTTACACGTATAACGTTGGCACCAAGGAATTTGATAAGGTTTTCTTAAGTACTCCAGTATGTTTTCAACACTTTAGTTCCAACTTCTTCATCTACAAGTCGAGTTTTATACCAATTTCTCATTCTTCATATGACGATGATGAAGCACATCATTTATAAGAGTTCATTTTGAATTTCCCAACCCATTACAACCCATTACAAGGTGTCCTTTAATTTTACTTGTTTCTTTGATTCCCACCCTACCAGGGATTGATAGAATCACTAGGGCTGTACCATTATTGTTTGAATATTATGGCCATGGCTTTGAATCCTGTTAATGTACTTTAAATTACCTTGGTCAATAGACACTGGTGCATTTTTCAAATTTATAATCTCTTTAATGGTAGAAATATGATACACTTACTCAATCCCTGAGACTAATAAAGCTTGTCTTAATTATGAAAGAATTAGTTTTTTTTCTTTCGAATAACCCTACATAATTTTTTATTCATATTATTTATGTAATCCATGTTTCCCATTAGGTTTTCTAACCTATCAGTTTAATTAGATGGATTATTTTATCTACCCATATTTCTCATTTATATTCGTGAGTAATTTGAATTATATTGTTCTGATCATGTGGGCTTTTTGGGATCTCAATATACCTAGACTATCCACATCTATATACTGTATATTAGTCACTCATAGGCACTATATCCTTATACTTAATATTATCACTCCACAATTTCCTATGGTTGTAATAGAAATCCATATCTAACCACAAAACGACTTGTAAGATTAGAAGCTAGCCCTTCTATATTCAAAGGTGCATCTCTCCATTGGATTTAGATTTGCTTTTTTGAGATTTTAGGCTAGTTATTAGGTTCATAGTGTGGTTCTTTCAAAGGTTTGGTTGAAACTACAATTAAAGGCCAACGGAAAATGGTGTCATAAGTCTTAGGGTGATCAAAATCATGAATCTCAGAACAGATGTAACAGGGAAAGGTAGGCAGGATTTTGGACCTTTAGAGCATTTATGGAATGAAGGGGAGGAAAATATTTAGATTCATTTAAACATAGATCATTTTGGAATGAATTGTATATTTAATCTCAGTTTGAAAACACAGATATTGTTTATAAGCCAAAGCAGAGTGTAATTAAACAAGTTCAACCCTTAATTTTCTTTAAACAATACATATAGGAAAAAATTATGGATAAACTGAGAAATAACAATTACAGAAGGGGGAAACCATAACCAATTTTCCTGACACATGAATCTTAGAACGAATTTTTGTATTAAATAAATGATCACTTTAGCTCAGTACAGAACTTTACATCAAAGATTTGCTTTCTCGGTATAAGTTCCAACCCTTTGTACTTAAAATTGTGAAGTATTTATACAAAAATTATCAAAATATATTGATTTGAAATATCAATATTTTCCTTACAAAATATCCTAAAAGGCTATTTACAAAAATAGTATAGAAATTTAGGCAAATAAAATTGTTGTAGCTCTTGCACTACCTTTGAGGATTCTGGTGCTCACTTGGCCGGAAAAATTGTTATGTTGTTGAAGATGAACACCTATTTTAGTCAAGCAACTGGCATAGTTGATCCCATCTATCTTCATCTAAGGTGGATAATTTGATTAAATTCCTGTAGCTTTCATCCACCTAGGTATATTTCTGGAAGGTGGGATTAATTACAAACAAACATTTTATCTCATGTTTGATAAGTAAATTGAATTTTAAACCCTCCATGAAAGCTTTTCATGGGAGGGTTCCCTTGATGGTAGAAAACTTTGACTTATCTCTAGCTATGGAGTATAATTTTTGCTGATAATCATCTAACTAAACCAGTTTATCTCCAATTCCTTTCAAACCTTGCAACCCATTTTGATTCAGTACATTAAACTTTCTGTGAAACTTCTAAATGTTTTCCTCCAAGTTAAGGCACTTGTTATATAATTGTAACATCAATTTACTTTTTGTAGGGACTCTTCTGCAATCTCAAATTACTCTAATTCCTCCTTTGTCTTTGAATTTAGAACCCTTATTAGTGCAGTGGCTTCACCTAGTTTTTGTCCCAAACTTTCTTTTATTTCTTCAATAACTCTTTTTTATTTTTGCACTAATTCCTCCGGCTCGAAAATTATTTCAATGAAAGGCTAAATATCGGTCATATCTTCATTGATTTCCACACAAATGTTCTCCTTTGCCCGTGCAATTCTCTGGACCATGGAAAATTCATTTTCTAGCTGATCAATTCTCTGGGTTAACCTATGAATCTTTTGAAGATCTGCTATGTACACATTATCAATCTTTAATTTCTATTCTTCGATATTGTGTATTTGAACTTTCTCCTTTTAAATCACCTGCCCTGTGATAGACAGGTCCTCCATAACTTTGAATATCTCTCCTGATGATTTTGTAGTTTGTCCCTCAACTATGATGGTTGTTGAAGTTGAAGCTGCTACTGTCAATGTACCTACAATCAAAACTACTATGAGTGGAATGACTCCTAACTCTATTGAATGTTCTTTCTCCTCTAGCAGTTTTTCCATTTCAGTCTCCATCTCTTTAATTTTCCCATTCTATTCAACGATAATCTTGAACATGTCTTCTTTCTCTTTCTCTAGTTGTCCAACTTCCTTGGTCTATAAATCTTCAGTGGGTGGAAGCTTGACTTTCTTCTTTATATCTGCAATGTCAACATTTTTTCTTTTAATTATTTCCTCTGCAGCTTTAAAATTACTGGGATTGTATCCCAGTTTGATTATTATATCCTATAAAGACTTAATATTAGTGTCTTTAGCTACAAAAGATATATTTTCTAGTTTGAGTTGGAATTGAATGTTGTTGACTAAAGCTTGCAACTTGGAATCTTCCATTGTTGAGTTTGTCAAGGTTGAATACAACATCTCACCTATTTGTTTATGTAAGTCCATCTGAGCAATGGGATGGATTTGATCAACATTGTAAGAAAATATATATTTCTTGTAATCATTTCGATTCTTGGGAAAGGGAACCAGGGCCCCAGTCGAAGGCTATCTGCATATTTCCTTTCTTTGTGTCAAAGGCAGAGAGAATCCTATATTGTGAGCATCTTATCTGTTTCCAAAATTGAGAATACGTGGTAGCTTTTAGGAGTTCATTTTTCTTCTTAATTTCCTTATACTTGGAAAATATACTTCATTAAGCTTGGTCATGAATCAATTCTCCCGAATGAGACATGTCCAGTTGATGAGCCTCAGAAAAGGGTAATTATATGGGCTCATTTTACCTCCTAACCTAGTCAAATCAACCATTCTCTTAGCGTATTATATGATTTTCTAATTATATTTATGCTTATATAGTGAGTTGAGTTAGTTATGATGCCATGTGGTCTAATATGTGTTTAATGTAGATTATTGATGAATTTTGTGGTCAAAGTCAAGGATCTAGTGGACAAATGGTAGCAATAACTTGAAGTGGACAAAGGAGGGGACTTATAGGAGGGTATCTATTGGGTCCCTATAATATTAGTGATTACCCCATTACTATTGTAGTTGTAGCCATTATTAATATTGTTGTGCCCCTATTGTCCCCATATTGTTATTACTGTGCCCCATAAAATCCCTCTATTGTTATTTTTGTGGCTTTATATTACTATTGTTAGGTCGGCTAGGTTATATTGTGACTCCTTAGACTCCTATATAGAAAGAAGGTTTTATCATTTGAATCATCGAAGAATTGCTCATTTATGTAATGTAAAGGAGGTTGCCACCTTGAAGAGGCTGAATTCTAAGGCGTGGATCTCTCTTTTCTATCTTTTTGTGAGCTGGTTTCATAGCATTTGGTATCAGAGCTTTGGATTCTAGGGTTTCACTGCTCCAAACAGGTCATCGTGGCATTTTTGCTATAAATTTTTTTCTACGATGTTTCAGAAGCTAAAGAAACACCCATTTGAGAATAAATCGTGCTGAATCTCGGGTCCAAATTTCAGAGCTTTTTGCATTGTATTTGCGGAGATATGATCTAAGGAAGTTGGTCCTTTTGCAGACTCCTAAATTACATTCCAAACAGGTGACCTGGGGAACATCATCATAAATTTCTCTTTGAGCATCGGATTGAAATTTCATAAGAAGGTACAGAAAGAGGATGGACTGTAGTTTCTTGTAAAGAGGATGGATAAGTTTGCTCTAAACTAGTCTATAATCAGGTCATCTTGGGAGATTGTGCATAACTCTTCCTTGGAGAATCCAACTTGGATTAGACTGGTGGCAATGGAAAGGGGACACAGAGGGATACTACAGATTACAATTTTAGAACTGGATGATCTGGAATTGCAAAGATACATCAAATTCAATATCAGGCTTTTACAAAGTGAAAAAAGGTGTGTAGTTGTTTTAAATTTTTGCATAAGCTTGGTTTGGAAAATTAGTTTGGATCGGTAATTAATGCCTCGAGGAATGAAAATGAAAACACCTAGTAAGCAACCTGAAAGCTCTAGAATGACTTATGAAGAAGAGGAAGAAATGCAACATGATATATCAAAATTATGAGACCAAGTGCAACAAGTGTCACTTGCACAAAAAGTAACAGAATCTAAGATGGATGGTTTAAGGAAAGATGTAGAAGCTAAGATGGATGGTTTAAATAAAGGCGTAGAAGCTAAGATGGATTGTTTAAAGAAATGTGTATAAGCTAAGATGGATGGCATGGAAGCTAAGATGAATGGCATGGACGCTAAAGTTGATGGCATGAATGATAAGATGGAAGAATTGAAGACAAATATGAATAAGTTGCTACAAGAAATGGTCACTAATGGTGAAAGGGTAGTAAAGGAAACTCTTGATGACAACAAAATAAATGTTAATCATGATTCCATAGACTCTAATTTTGGATCGAAAACCCACCATATTCCAAAAATCGATATGAGGAAGTTTGATGGCAAGGATCCCGTAACATGGATATTACAGATGGAGCAATTTTTTGATCTCAATAATGTGCAAAGCACAAAAAAGGTACGTATTTCAACTTTATATTTGGAATGAAATCAGTTTGTATGGTATCAATGGCTTTGCTCTTGTAAACAAATTGTCACTTGGGAAATTTTTACAGAAGAACTGACAACACATTATGAGGATACAAAAAGTAACACTTTTTTTAGCCAATTGATAAGTCTCAAACAAAAGGGTTCAATAATGGAGCACATTGAGGAGTTCCAAAAATTGAACATAAGGGTAAAAAATATTCCAGAGGAGCATATGATTGATGTGTTCATAGGGACTTTAAAGGATAATATCCAACATGATTTTCACCTTTGGGAACCCGATTCATTAGAGAAGGCATTCAGGTTAGCAAGAAAAATGGAAAGCAAAATTATCAACCAGGAAGCATACCACTCACAACTATAAAGATGGAGGTGTTGTTGCCCCTAGTCTTCCACAACCTATAAGGTTGACACCACAACAATTGGAAGAAAAAAGAGCAAAAGGGCTTTATTACAGTTATGATAGCAAATACACTAAAGGTCATAATTGTGCTGAGAAGAAATTATTTTACATACATTGTGAAGAGGAAGAAGAAAAGGAGAAAGAAAGGTCAAAAGAAGAGAATATACTCCAGGAACAAAGCCTAGATAAAGAAGAAATGAATCCGACCATATCTTGTAATGCATTGGCAGGAATTACCACTCCTCAAACCATCAAGATAGAAGGAGAAATGAAGAAGAAAAAGGTAATAGTGTTGATTGATTCAGGAAGTACCCACAATTTTATTCATTGTAAGGTAGCAAAAGAATTGAATTGCTTCTTATATCTAGCACCAGCATGTCAAGTGATGGTTGCAAATGGAGGAACAATAAATTGCTCTGGAAAGTGCCATAATATCAAGCTATCCATGGGAGAATATGTATTGACTAGCCCAATGCTTTCCATTCCAAAGGGAGGTGCTGATGTTGTACTAGAAGTCCAATGGCTACAATCCTTGAGTACAATAGCTTTTAATTTTCAAGAACTTTTCATGAAATTTTCTGTGGAAGGAAAGGAAGTTGAATTAAGGGGTATTGCAGGGAAACCAGGAAAGATAATCAGCTCTAACGGTATGACAAAGCTTCTAAAAAAGGAACAAAGAGGTGTAATTTCACAATTATGTTCGCTAGATGTTTCCACATTGGAATCATCTATTTCTCCAGATCTCCAAAAAGTCTTCGACAATCATTCTAAGGTATTTGAGACTCTGAGAGGTTTACCACCTATTCGTGAGCATGATCATGCTATTCATCTGATTCCAGGAAGTGTTCCTCCAAACATCAGGCCGTACAGATATCCCTATGCCCAAAAGAGTGAAATTGAACGTATGGTTGCAAAAATGCTAGAGGCTGGTATAATTCAACCGAGTCAAAGTTCTTTCTCTGCTCCAATAGTATTGGTGCACAAGAAGGATGGATCATGGCACATGTGTCTGGATTATAGGGAGCTCAACAAGCTCACTATTAAGGATAAGTTTCCCATTCCTATCATTGATGAATTACTAGATGAATTGCATGGATCAATTTACTTCACCAAGTTGGATCTTCGTTCAAGATATCATCAAATCAGAATGAAGACTGAAGACATTCTGAAAACAACATTTAGAACTTGTAAGGGTCATTATGAATTTTTGGTCATGCCTTTTGGCCTTACCAATACACCTTCAACATTTCAAGGTTTGATGAATTCCATTTTCAAACCATTCCTTCGAAAATTTGTGTTAGTATTTTTTGATGATATACTAATCTACAACAATTATTGGAAGGATCATGTTGAACATGTTGACAGGGTGCTATAATTATTGGAGGAGAAACAATTATATGCAAAAATATCCAAATGTTTCTTTGGAGTACAAGAGGTGGAATATCTGGGTCATATTGTATCTCATGAGGGAGTTAAGGTAGACCCTAGAAAAATTAAAGCCATTAAGGAATGGAAAATCCCCATATCCATAAAGCATCTGCGAAGAAAGATGCATTTTCATTGACTCCAGAAGCAACAAAGGCCTTCGAGCATCTTAAATGAGGTTGCCCCCTTGAAGAGGCTGAATTATAAGGCGTGGATCTCTCTTTTCTATCTTTTTATGAGCTGGTTTCATAACAGTATCCCCCTCATTTATTACTCCTCACTTTGAATTCCCCTTCATTCAGCTCGGAGTACAAGTAGCCAAGTCATGCACTAGAAGGCAGTCGAGAAAGTGAAGGATGACTGATGATTATCTTGAGTTTTGGTAGCCAAGCCTCCCTGATTTTAAGGAAGCTATTGGTAGCTTCATTTGTATAAGTAGAGAGGCCTACAGCCTCACTAGGGTTGGATTTTTGTTGTAGTTCTGCTTATGTAAACTCTGCTTAACTTCAAGCTTATTATCTTGACAATTCATGTAATCTTGCTATTGTTTTGAGAATAAAGATGGAATCCTTTTTGAGATAGCACTGAGTTACCTCAGAGGGCTAAAGCTATTTTTTTAGGGCCTAATCCAAGTAGCCAAGCTCATCTTTACTTGTATTTGTATGTTTCATTTCAGTTTGTAGATTAGGTTACTGTTAGATGCATTTCTTTTATGGTTAAGAATAGGTTGCTTTTGATGATTCAGTAGGTTGCTTCCATTTGTGCTTTCTATAGAAAGTTAAGAAGTGATAAAGAAAAGATCCAAAATGCTAGAAATAGTGTCTTGGCCTCTCTTCCTCGCATTGGGACAATGATTTGAGGCAAAGACCCTCTTTCTGCCCCAAAAACACAGATTTTCCGCATTCATAGGACTTCTAGTGTTTGCAGCTTTTTAGTTGGTTAATAGTCTAGTTTTTCTTTGCTTCAGAACTTCTTCATCATGATCACTTATTTATTTACAATAGTCCTCTTTTATGCTTTCCTTTCCTACAGTAGTTATCAGCATTTCCTTTCATAGATCATAGTTTATTTTGATGCAAAAACTCTATTTTTCTAGATGCACTTATTTCATTGCTTTCTCAATCTCATTGGTTGACTATCAGTTGTTTATGTAGCATATGTCTTCTAGCAATAGGCCAACCTATCAAACATCCCATCCTCCATTTGATCCATGCCCTATAGGTCACCCAAGTCTCCCCTCAATTCTGCCTTAGTTTCATGTATTTTCCATACAATTTCTTCCTCTCTGCTTGAGCAAATCCAATCATCTTTCTCTCTCCTAATGATTCTTGGTTGAACCTAGGAGCCTTAACACCTCATTCCCACCTTCATCTAGCTTCTCCACCCACTCTCACACCTTCAAAACAGTGAAAAATGCTCTCGGCCTCCTCCTGTAGGCCTCCTGTAGAACGTTGTTTTCCCCCTTGTAGATTTCCTATGTCCTCCTGTAGATTTTCCTGTAGGCTTTATTTTGAGGGCCAAGTTTGGTAAAAGCCTCCAGAAGGCTACCTGAGACCTCCTAGGACCCATCCACACCATCCTACATCCTCTCAAGTCGCAAAATCACCCTTTAACACCACCTATTCGGTGCCACATTCAGAAACAAATAAATTACATGCATGCCAAATTCACATAAAAATATATAAAAATCCAAAAAGATGTTTTTTGCTCATTTACTTCCAGAAATAGCTTATTTAGATGTTTTTTACCTTCTTCAGTAGGTAATGGCATTCTTTTCATATTTTTCTTAGTGGTTTCTACAAAAGTAGGATTAGTTGGTTAATTAGGATTTACTTGGTTTGCTTCAAGTTTTAGTCTTCCTTTCTGCAAGTAGAATAGCATCTGTAGAGTAATCTTTCCTTTTTCTTTCATCGCATGTAGAGCTTCTTCTGGAATCCATAGAAGTTGGCTTGAGCTCCTCGTGATCTTGGGCCGGCTGACCAAGTGACAACCTGTAGTAATAACTAGTACTTGTGCATACAACACGTCGCTTCCAAGTTTGTTACGAACTACCAGGTTGATAAGAGTAAAGTAGGCAACCTAGGAGTTGCAGAATTATTGCTGCAATACTGGTGCTCACCACCTTTTTGCACTATTTCCAGGGAAGCATCAGAGTATTCTGTGATTACTAATTTCTTCTATTTTCTATTGCAACATCCCGCTAGTAGTTTATTTTAGCAAAAGTAGAATAGTTGTTTACTTTCTTTCAGTTCTGCATTCTTTTGTTTTCCTTTTCAATTCTGCAATTTTCATTTCAGAAAATGTATATTAGTCATTTCCTTTCTTTCAGTTCTACATTTCCTTGCTTTCCTCTTCAATTCTGCAAATTTCATTTCAGCAAGTTCATTTCAGTTAGTTGCAATTTGTTTTTTTCAATCAATTTTAGTTTTGCAGGTAATATGAGTGTGGGGAAAAAGAAACAAAAACCAACCAAAAATATTTTCTTTCATGCCTCGTAGGAATAGAGATAATTTAGAAAAAAATTTGCCAACACCCCCATTGCTTCACACAGCCAACCTTCTCTCTTCTTTGATGGCTGCGATCAAGAAGAACCCTTAGGTGAATAGCCAGATATATTTAAAGAACCTATAGGGGAAGAGGAAGAAGAAAACATTCCTTTGGAGCCAATGGGTCAACACAGAAATGCTAGGGGGAATGGAGAGAGAATAGAGGGTACTTTTCCCATTCGAGAGACCAATGGGGACAAAAAAATGAAGAATATAAGCCCTTCCACCCTACCTCATTTCCATGGTCTGACTATAGAAGATCCTTACACCTTTTTGTTTGATTTTGTTGTTATCTGTCGAACCTTTGACTATGTAGAAGATGAGAAAATGTTGAAACTATTCCCTTCTACTCTCAAGGATGCAACATTGCGCTGGTTCATGGGATTACCTGGAAATAGTATCATAACTTGGGCTCAGATGCAACAAGCCTTTAACAAGAAGTATCAAGACTACTGTAGGTCAAAAGATACTAAAGAAGAAATTTTCTGAATGACTATAGGAAGTGATGAGTCCCTGGAAGGTTATGAGGATAGGTTCCAGCTCAATTAAAAAAGGGTTGGGTGTACACTTGACCTTGAGTTTCTAAAGATGGTCCTTATCATGGGAATTCAGGAAGATCTTTTAGACACCCTCCATCTACTGGCCGGGGGAGACATCTACCAACTGTCCTATGAAGACATAAAGACTGTTTTTAGGAACCATTCTAGAGCAGCCAGAAAAAAGGTTGGGGGAGCCAACCCATAGCCGGTACCTCTTCCTCTAAATCCTCCATTAAAGGAGAAATTGGAAACATTTTGGAAGAATTCAAGCGTGAGATGTTGCAGACTCTTGCCATGCAAATGGATACCACAAATATCAAAAGGAAACAAGAGGAAGTAGAGAGGGCTTTGGCAATTGTTTGCCCTAGATGCACCAGGAGGCATCCTAAGAATGAATGCCCATTAAACTCTATAGAGGTTTGTTCAGTTTGTGAAGAAAATCATTCTACATATAAGTGCCCTTCCTTGCCCAGATTTAAAGTTGTATATCAAGGGGCTAAGGGAGTCACTAAACAACTCTATTACATAAACCAAGGAAGGCTGCATGGACCTAGACCATATCAACAGGGGATGCAAGGACATCTCAAGCATACTACAACTCCAACCAAGTCACTTCCATACCTTCTTGGGGTCCTCCTGCTCATCCTTCTTGGTCCATGCCTCCTCTTTGGTCATTCACATCTCAATATCATGCCCAACCAACCAATCATTCATTTCAATCCTATGCTCAGCCACCACCTCAATGGAATGCACCTTATCAGTGGTGGAGGCCCCAATACAACTCTCTTCCTGCTCTTTTGCCTCCACCACTTGCCCAACCACAACCATTGCCTCCTACTCCACTAATACAACCCCAAATGCCTGCCCAGTCCAATCAAAACATGAACAACAAATAGGCTTAGCAAGTGTATAGCGGGGAACCATCATGCCCAACTTATGGTGTGGAGATTCAGGAAATTAACTTACGGTCTGGGAAATTTCTTCAAAACAGTCAACCTCGACCCAGGGAGGTTGAGGAAGATAAAGAGGAAAGTGAACCTAAAGCAATTCCACCCTTTCTTGAGAGACTATCTGTGACAGTTCAGCCTACCCCTGAAGAAACCAAACTCCTGGGGGAATTGAAACATCTATGTGTGAAGATACCACTTCTCCAATCCATAAAAGATGTGTCTATCTACAATAGGTTGATCAAAGAGAGGTGCTTTAGGCATCCAGGAAGGTGCAAGAGAGATGCCCCAGCCATCAATGTCATAGGGCAACTGTCCGACCTGATGTTGGGGCAAGTAATCTGTCCAAAATATCTGGGCCTTGGAAGCCCAGTAGTTGATGTCCACATCAATGACACCATGATCCCACACACTTTGATTGATCTGGGAGCTTCCATTAATGTGATGACAAAGGGCACAATGCTCAAACTCAACCTCCAAGGCTCCTTGAGAAAGACCACAACTGTGCTATAGTTAGCAGACGACCGCTCCACCGTGACGCCTGAGGGGATTGTGGAAGATGTGATGGTCTCCATTGATTCTTGGGAGTACCCTTCTGATTTATTAGTTCTCTAGCCAAAGGCAAAGATCACTGGGTATCCTCTCATTCTGGGAAGACCTTGGCTAGCTATCGTCGATGCCTGCATCAGCTTTCGAGCTAGGAACATGACCATAAAGAACAGGCGTATGTCCAAGTAGTTAATCCTATATCTGTCTGCCCAACCCTTGTTAGAACATGATATACCTCTTTGGTTGGAGGAGGAAGATGAAGATGAAGTCTATTCTGCACCACTTTGAGCATTAGAAACTGCCATGGGGGGAAATTGTAAGATGAGGATTATATGATCGAAAATCTGATTCAGAATCCACCTCCTAGTGTATCACCCTTAGAGGACATTGTAAGAGAAACCCAAAACAACCCCTCAACTTATCTCTGTGTGGTCGACTCCACATCTCTCTGTGTTAAGAATATAGAGTTTGGTCTAGAAAGAACCTTGAAAATCAATCCATCCCTATCCACTTCCCAGGAGAAGGAACCGTGTAGCCTGCTGAGAAAGCACTTAGATGCCTTCGCCTGGAGTTATAAGGAGATGAAGGGAGTGCATCCTTGACTATGTACTCATCATACATACATCAATGAGGGTTGCAAGCCAGTTAGGCAGCCTCAAAGGAGGATGAATCGAACACTTAAAGATATTGTTAAGGAAGAACTGCAGAAATTGCTTGATGCAAGATTCATCTATCCCATCTCTGACAGTGAATCTGTCTCTCCTTTGGTGCTAGTGCCAAAGAAAAATGATAAGTGGAGAATCTGTGTTGACTATCAGGAATTGAACAAAGCCACCAAAAAGGACTGTTTTCCTTTACCTTTCATAGATCAAGTGTTAAACGGTCTGGCAGGGAAAAAGTTTTTCTCTTTCCTAGATGGGTTTAGCGGGTACCATCAGATTCAGATTAGCCTAGAGGACCAAGATAATACCACTTTCACTTTTCCTTGGGGTACCTTTTCATACCAGGGCCTTCCTTTTGGTTTGTGAAATGCTCCAGCCACTTTCCAAAAGAGCAGTACTGAGTATATTTTTTGAATTAGTTCATGATGCAATAGAGATACATCGATGACTTTACTCCTTATGGCTCTGACTTTCAGGAAGCCTGATTTAATCTAGGAAAAGTTCTAGACAAATGTATTGAGATGAACATGTCCCTTAGTCCGGAAAAATGTGAATTTTTTATGATTGAAGGGACCATGCTAGGACATGCAATATCTCAACAACGACTGCAGGTGGACCCCAACAAAATCACCATCATCCAAAGGGTCCCACCTCCTCAAAAAGTAAGAGATTTCAGAAGTTTCTTAGGCTCAGCTGGGTATTACTGGAGATTCATTAAATATTTCAGCAATCTAGCCTCTCCTTTGTTTGGCCTTTTAGGTAAAGATGTCGAGTTTATATGGTTGGAAAACTGTCAAGAAGCCCTAGATACCTTTCAGAGCAAACTCGTGACTGCCCCAATTTTGAGAGGCCCAAACTGGGCCCTACCTTTCCACATTCACACAGATGTCTTGAACAAAGCAATAGGAGAAGCCTTGGGACAAATTGATGAAAATTTTCCTTATGCCATATACTTTATAAGAAAAAACTTGTCAAAGGAAGAGTTAAACTATACAGTGACTGAGAAGGAACTCCTAGCTGTCATGCATTCCTTAAACAAATTTAGAAATTATATCACAGGCTATAAAACCTTTGTGCACACTGATCATGCTACAATTAGATATTTAATGAACAAACTGGATGTAAACGTTCGCACTATTAGATGGTTGCTTTTACTGCAGTAGCTTGATTTGACCATTGTTGATTGTAGGTTTTAACCCTGTACAGAAATTACCTGCATACGAATTCTTAAACAAAGAAAATAAACAATGCGAGAGCATAACCCATAAAACACATATGCACAAAGATTTTTCCCTGGATCCCAAAACCGGGACTACCAGCTTGATTTTTCATTATGTTCCTTTCAATGTTACAATACATATTTATACATGTCGAAGCATCCAATACCATGGACTGAAAACCATCGCGTCCAAAAAACATGTTTCAAAATCATGCACAAAACCATAGGTGGGTCCGCCCAACCTAACATATGGTCCAAAACCAAAATTTTCCAGGGCGCTGCCCTGGACCCCATAAAGTGGGGTTACGGGTGTGCTTCAAACCCCCTATTAACTATGTGGAAAGAATATAACACAACCCAACAATCTCCCACTTGTTGTTTTTTTTCCACAGGGGGCCACAAGAGAGCTTAGTCATTTTTTCAGCCCTGAGATTCCCATTGCTTCTCTACACCAAGAGAACTTCTCAGAACTCATAGATTTTGTCAATGCATCTGCAGTATTCTTCAAAGTGTCCACCTTTACCAGCAACACCTTTCTGTCTTCTATCATATCCCTCACAAAGTGATACTGAACATCAATGTGCTTTGTCTTTGAATGATAAGCAGGGTTCTTTGCCAAGAAAATTGCACTTTGGCTGTCACAGTCTATTCTTATAGCTCCCTGTACTAACCCCATACTTGAACACAATCTCTGCAACCAAACTGCTTCCTTGCTTGCATGAGTGGCTGCCATGTATTCTGCCTCTGTAGTTGATAGTGCCACTACAGAATGTTTCTTACTCATCCAGCTGACTGCACCTCCAAATAGGTTAAACACATACCCACTTGTAGATCTTCTCTGATCCAGATCTCCAGCCCAGTCTGCATCAACAAAGCCATGAATATCCAACACTCTGTCCAATCCTAGTCTTCCTTGGTAGCACAAACCATAATCATTAGTGCCACGGAAATACCTGAAAACCAACTTCACTGCTGTCCAGTGCTCCTTCCTAGGTTTTGACGTAAACCTGCTCAATACTCCCACTGCATGTGCAATCTCTGGTCTAGTATAGACCATTGCATACATCAGGCTACCCACTGCACTTGCATATGGAACACGAGACATGTCCTCTTCCTCTTCTTGTGTCTTCGAACACTGTTCAGCAGATAACCTCACACCTACAGGAATAGGAACCTTCATCGGTTTACTATCTTGCATATTAAACCTCTGGAGTATTGTCTCGACATACTTCCTCTGGTTTAACCAGAGCTTCCTCTTTGACTGATCTCTTTCAATTTACATGCCCAAAATATAGTTTGTAGCACCAAGATCTTTCATGTCGAATTTGGAGGACAATTGGGTCTTCAAATCCTGGATAATTTCTTTGTCATTTCCAACCAGCAACATATCATCCACATATAAGACCAGATAAATAATACGGTCACCAATTAATTTAAAATACACACAATGATCTGCTTTGCTTCTCGTGAAGCCAAGTCCCCATATAAGTGTATCAAATTTCTGATACCACATCCTTGGTGACTGTTTTAACCCATACAGAGACTTATTTAACTTGCATACCAGTTCTTTCTTACCCTTCACCGCAAAGCCTTCAGGTTGCTTCATGTAGATTTCCTCTTCCAAATCCCCGTGAAGAAATGTTGTCTTCACATCCATCTGTTCTACCTCAAAGTCAAAAGCAGCAGCAACAGATAAAAGTAATCTAATAGAAGTTACCTTGGCAACAGGAGAAAAAATATCACCAAAATCAATTCCCGACACCTGGGAATAACCTTTTGCTACCAACCGAGCTTTGTATTTCTCCACATTTCCTTCTGCATTTGTCTTCTTCTTGAACACCCATTTGCTGCCAATGTGTTTTCTTCCAGCCAACAACTCCACCAGATCCCAAGCCTCATTTTTGTGCAAATATGCCATTTCATCGACCACGGCCTCTTTCCAGAGTTTTCCATCCTCTAAATCCACTGCTTCCTTCACAGTTCTGGGATCATTATTAGTAACAGACAAAGCAAAATTTGAACTAAAAGCAGATGGACTATACCTTTCTGGCTGCCTTCTTTCTCGAACTGATCTTCTCACAGCCGGAGTTTGTGGCTCTTCATCTTCTGATTCCTCCTCTGCTGCAGAGTCTGATTCTTCCTCCTTTGGCTCAAACTCTACCTTCTCAGGTTCCTTTGGTTGGACTTCATGTTGAATAACATCTTTTACATCTCTGAAAAACACATCTCGGCTGTACACAACCTTCCATGTGACTGGGTTCCAAAGCTTATATCCCTTTAAACCATCCTTATATCCAATAAAGATGCACTTTTCAGATTTACTATCCAACTTGGTTCGTTTCTCCTTTGGAACATGTACATATGCATCATATCCAAATACCCTTAGATGTGAAAGATAGGGTTTCTTACTAGTCCATACTTCTTGTGGAGTCTTATCCTCCAACGCTGATGAAGGTGATTTGTTGATCAGGTAACATGCAGTATCCACCGCCTCTGCCCAAAATTCCTGTCCTAACCCGGCACCAGTGAGCATGCTTCTTGCCCTTTCCATCAACGTCTTTTTCATTCTTTCTGCGACTCCATTTTGTTGAGATGTATATTGAGTAGTCTTCTGCCATGCTATACCACATTTCTTACAAAATTCTTCAAATTCCTTGCTGCAAAATTCTCGACCATTATCTATCCTCAGCACCTTTATCTTCTTCTCTGTCTGATTTTCCACCAGAGCCTTAAATTCTTTAAACCTGTCAAAGACTTCAGATTTCTTCTTAAGAAAATATATCCATGTATTCCTTGAGAAGTCATCTATGAATGATACATAGTACATAGACTTACCCAGTGATGGAACCTTCACAGGTCCAAACACATCACTGTGCACAAGCTCTAATATCTGTTTCGTCCTCTTACCACCAGAGGGGAAACTCACCCGATTCTGCTTCCCATATACACAATTTTCACAGAAATCAAAATCCAGAGAGCTATTATTCATAACTTCTACCATACCTTTACCATGAAGTATTCGAAGGCCCTTCTCTCCAATATGTCCAAGCCTTTGATGCCACAACATGGTCTTCACTCCAGAGACCACTAGATTCTCTACTCCATTTTCAGGAACCATAGAACTATTGCACCCATCAACAACAGTGCTACCTTTCAGCTTGTACAGAGTTCCAATCTGAACTCCCCACATTAATATCAGTGCTCCTCGAACCATCTTGCAGGTATCTTTCTCGAACACCGTCTTTACACCCGCACCATCCAACTTGCTTACAGAAATCAGAATTCTGGCCAATGTAGGAATATGTAGAACACCCAGAAGTGTTCTAACCCTTCCACCTTGCAACTTCAACTTTACTTTTCCTCGACCAATGATTCTAGCCTTCCTATCATCTCCTAAGAAGACATCACCACCATCGTATTTCTCATACTCGTAGAACCACTCTCTATGGGGAGTGAAGTGAAAGGATGCACCTGAGTCAATCAACCATGCCTCATGATCTACATGTGTACTTGAAGAAGCCAAGTACACATCCCCACCTTCATCTGAGGTGGTTTCTGCCTCTGCAGAAGGAGCATCATCAGATCCCTTTCCTTTATCAGGAGCTTTAGATTTACAATCCCTTCTGAAGTGCCCTTCCTTTCCGCATTTCCAGCACAGCACCTTTGTAGGTTTTCCAGGAGATTTAGATCTCCCTCTAGATTTAGATTACCCACTCGATGACTTATTTTTGTTTCTGTTCTGGGACCGTCCTTGTACAGACAAGGCATCACCATTCTGGTTGTCCATATTTTTCCGTTTCATCTCCTCCGTCAGCAAGGCTGAGACTATCTCATCAAACTGCAAAGCAGTTGCATTGCTACCTATTGCAATAACCAGACTATCCCACGAATTTGGTAGAGAACACAACAGACTGATGCACTTATCTTCATCTGAAATTTTACTATCAACAGATAATAACTGACTTACCACGGTATTAAATGCATTCAGATGCTCTCTCACCGAGTCTCCATCTTTCATCCTCAGGTTATACAGCTTTTTCCGCAGGAACAGTTTATTCACCAGAGACTTAGATTGGTACAAAGTCCCTAACTTGACCCACAAAGCCTTTGTCGTAGCTTCCCCTGATACATTCAGCAATACTGAATCTGAGACACACACTCGTATTGTGCTCTTTGCCTTCCGATCCAACTTCTTCCATTCTTCATCGGTCACTCCCGATGGTTTAGTACCCGGATCTACCACGATCCACTGACCTTTATCCACCAACAGATCCTCCATCTTGAGTTTCCACAACTCAAAATTCTGACCATTGAACTTCTCAATCTCTGTCTTTCCACTGCTCGCCATCTTCTTTCACCACCAGAATCGATCTCGCAGATCTCCCACTGAACAGGGTCTACCACAGGCCCGAGCGAAACCCCTCAGCAAAAAAGGCGTCCCCTTGAAGCCAAAACAACTCTGATACCAAATGTAGGTTTTAACCCTGTACAAAAATTACCTGCATACGAATTCTTAAACAAAGAAAATAAACAATGCGAGAGCATAACCCATAAAACACATATGCACAGAGATTTTTCCCTGGATCCCAAAACCGGGACTACCAGCTTGATTTTTCATTATGTTCCTTTCAATGTTACAATACATATTTATACAAGCCGAAGCATCCAATACCATGGACCGAAAACCATCGCGTCCAAAAAACATGTGCGAAAATCATGCACAAAACCATAGGTGGGTCCGCCCAACCTAACATATGGTCCAAAACCAAAATTTTCTAGGGCGCTGCCCCGGACCCCATAAAGTGGGGTTACGGGTGCCCTTCAAACCCCCTATTAACTACATGGAAAGAATATAACACAACCCAACATTGATAAGCCTGGTAAAGAAAATGTTTTTTCTGACTTTCTATCTAGAATAAATTTTCCTGCAGGTGAAGAAGGAATGGTGGATGTTAAATGCCAGATGAACACCTGTTTTCTATCTTAGTACTCTCTCCATGGTTTTCTGATATAGCAAACTACTTCGTTTCATCACAATTCCCACCATGCCTTTCCTCAAAAGAGAAGAGAAATATAGTAAAAAAGCACCCCTTTCACCTGGATTGGGGGCAATTTCTTCAAACTTGTCCCAGATCAGATCTTGATAAGATATGTCAGGGAGGAGGAGGTCTTTGACATCCTACTGACCTGTCATGATGGGCCTTGTGGAGGTCATTTTGCAGCAAAAAGAATTACCTTCAAGATACTGCAAGTAGGCTACTATTGGCCCACTCTTCATCAAGATGTGAGGAGATATACCAACCAGTGCGATTGGTGTCAAAGGATGGGGAAACCTACTCCAAAGGATGAAATTCCCATGCAGCCTCATGTGACCTTTGAGCCATTTGAGAAGTGGGGCATGGACTTTGTGGGCCCTATCAGCCCTCCTTCAAAGCAGAAGCAATACATCATTGTGTGCATCGATTACTTGACAAAGTGGGTAGAGACAAAAGCAATCAAAGCAGTGACAAAGGAAAAAGTAGTTGATTTTTTTTAGAGAGAACATATTCTACAAGTTTGGGTATCTAAGGGAGTTGGTCATAGATCAAGGCAGCCAGTTCACTTCTAATTTGATTGAAGACCGACTCGCACATCATATAATCAAGCACAGGACTTCCACCCCTTACCATCCATAAGACAATAGGCAAGTGGAGATCACTAATAGAGCATTGGAAGGGATCCTGACAAAGGTAGTGAGCCATAGAAGAAAAGACTAGGCAGACAGATTAGTTGAGGCCACTTGGACCTACAATACAACATGGAAGACCACTACAGGGTTCACACCCTATGAGCT
Source organism: Pinus tabuliformis (assembly GCA_031772625.1). Classification (NCBI taxonomy): domain Eukaryota; kingdom Viridiplantae; phylum Streptophyta; class Pinopsida; order Pinales; family Pinaceae; genus Pinus; species Pinus tabuliformis. Next base: position 283,738,916 of record CM062804.1, on the reverse strand, counting down.
AGTCTATGGGAAGAAGGCTTTTCTGTCAATAGAATTTGAATTCAATACCCTGAGGATGGCAGCTCAACTGGACCTAGACCTCAGCCATGCACAAAAAGAAAGATTACTCCATCTCAATGGATTGGATGAACACAAAATGCATGCCCTTCTCGAGATAGAGGTAGTTCAACTTAAGAGAAAGATATGGCATGACAAAAACATCAAGGAGAAGCAATTCCAAGAGGGAGATTGGGCACTACTCTATGACTCAAGATACAAAGATTTCAAGGGAAAGCTAAGGACAAGATGGTTGGGACCCTACACTATGGAGAAATACAATGACAATGGTTCAGTTCTAATTAGAACCATTGATGATGAAGTCATCCCCATTCTTGTCAATGGACACCGGTTGAAAGTCTACAAGAAACCCCTCTCCAAGCGAGAGTTCATTGAAGATTTGAATAAGACAGTGATGGTAGTGGAGCATGTCCTAGCCTCCACTTCACCCGCTCACTCAAGAAAAAGAAAAAACAATAAAAAATAAGGACTCAAGTGAAAACCTCCATGAGGCGCTTGAGTCCCATCATTCGGTTGAAAACCTCTTCTGAGGCAACCCAGTAATGTCAAAAAGGAGAAGAGAGAAAAATAAGATCCCAGGGTGAAAACCTCCCTTGGAGGTGCCCAGGGCAAGCAATTAGGGTGAAAACCTACCTGAGGCACCGTGTTTGTTTTCAAAAAAAAAATTGAATTTCCAGTTGCATTGCAGGTTTGCAGGAGGACTATAGGAAGCAGTAGAAGGTGCCAAGGGAGCCTTGAAACCAATACCAGCATCTATCCTACCTTCCCACACCTTTCTCCATCATTCTTCACATTTTTTCACCTCACTGTGCTTCTTTTTCAAAAACTATGTTTTCTACATGAGGCTTTGTGTTTTCTACAAGACACTCCTGCAGGAATTACAGAGAGCCATAAATGGATATAAAAGGTAGTTTGAGGGATAGGGAAGCTTCATAAAAATTATATATATCCTCCTGCAGTCTTAAAACCTCCTTGCCATCAATTCCAAGCCTGCATCACACCCTAAACATCATTCTTCTTCCTGACCAAGAAAAACACAGAAAAAATAGTTTTTCAGGAAAAAAGAAAAAAAAATAACAAAGGGAACAGCACCATCCACCTCACCTAAAGCCCACCTATTACCTCGCCATCTCTATCTACATCTCTGGCATCATCCTCACAACTCCAAGTATAGAAAGAAGCCAACGTTTCAAGGGGAGAATCAGCTACAGGAGATCTTGTAGGAATTCTTGTAGCAGTTGATCCCATTAAAATCCAGCATCAGCAACAAGAGGGTGCAAATATGAAGGTTGAAGAAGACATCTAAAGATTAGACCCAGCCAGAGAAGAACTTGCACAAAGAACAACCACACATCAACAAGCAGACATCATGCATCAAAAGAAACAAAGGCATGCAACAAAGAGAGAGAGCTACAACACCTCACAACAAATGCATTCGAATCTCAAGTAAGTAACTAACCTTCTCCTCTGTTTGAATTTGTGTAATTAGAAGGCATGCAACAAAAATAAGAGGGTTGAGGTTGAATGAGGGAAAGGTGGCTAGTTAACTTGGCCACCTTCATCTAGTTGACTCCATTCATCCGAAGATGTCACCCACATGTGTGCATAGTCGACTCAAGAAAGATGTCAAGGACAGGTAGTGGAGGAAGTGTGAAATCCGATGCAATCATGAGGGATGATTACAAGGAGAGGGCCATGATGACAAGGTAGGTGGGGACCAATGGTCTAAATATGGCCAATGTACACTTTCCCAACTCACCCTCCATCAACGGAAATATCCATAAAAAGAAATAAGTACTCCTCCCCGAGCACTTTCACCACCTTCTCCTTCATTCTATCCTCGAAACTCCGCTCTTGCAATCTCCTCGTGCTCCCACAACCTTGTAACCATCATTCTCCATTGATATCTCCCATATTCCTGCTTTCAGTGTTTTCTATAGTAGCACTTACAGGTTCTATAGGAGAACCTATAGGAATTGTACGAGAGGGACAACAGTATTCTACAAGAGGGCCAGTGAGTTGTTTTGAACGGAGAAAGCATGGGTTTTAGCACAATTCTTGGGCTTAGGAGGTAGGTTCTATGCATACCACCATTGAATATCAAAATTTGCAAGAAGTGGTTTAATTTTGAGGATGAAATAAAGCCTTTAGGTGGAGGAAATACACAAAAGAATTTCTGCTTATTTCTTAAAAAAACACAGTCTCTCCGTTTCTCTGTTTTTCTTCAAAAATTGTTGTCTCCATATCCACATTTGGTTTCCCAAAGAAGCATAAAGAAAATGGCAGGAGGTTTTATGAGGAAGGAGCCCACCAACTCCTCCAGGCTCCATGCACATCCCCAAGTAGTGGACATATTCACAAGAGCAAATTGGATGAACTTTTTTGAGAAATTTTGAGGGTTTCATGAGGAAATTGCTCAAGAATTTTCCCACTCATTGGTCTCTCACACTAGAACACATGCCACTGTCACCTTTAGAGCCCTTTCCATGGAGATAACCCCTAAATTTATCAGTAGGGTCACTACACTTCCTCCTTGAGTCCCTCATTGAATCCAGTACTAAAGTAAAAGTGGGAAATCCAGAGTAGCTAGCTCACCATGGGTTAATCAAAATTTTAGTGGAAGAATCCCCCCATACATTTACACTACCTATAGCATGGGAAATATTCCGAAACATGACAACTAAAGATGACATAAAGACCCTAACCTATGATGTCAGTCCTACTGGCAGTGAGGAGGAAAAGCAGCAAGGGGGAGCAGGTGAAGACACTGGCAATTTAGAAGAACAAGAAGGGAAGAAGGAAGAAACCAACATAGAGGAGGAGAAAGCTGAAGAAACAGAGCCAGGAGAAACAGAGAAAATAGAGGCAGAGAAAGAGATAGTGTTATGAAACTTGCTCAAGAAAAGATAGAAAAGATAGATCAACGCCTTAGAATTCAGCCTCTTCGAGGGGGAAACCTCCTTCACATTACATAAATGAACAATTCTTGGATGATTCAAATGACAAAACCTCTTTCTATATATAGGAGTCTAAGTAGTCACAATATAATCCAGCCGACCTAACAATAATAATATAAAGCCACAAAAATAACAATAGAGGGATTCTATGGGGCACAGTAATAACAATATGGGGGCAATAGGGGCACAACAATATTAATAAGGGGTATAACTACAATACTAATGGGGTAATCACTAGTATTATAGGGACCCAACATGCCCCTCTCCTTCAAAAAAGTGTTGTCCTCAACGCTTGAGTAGTTCTGGATACTTCTGCATAAAATTTTCATCCTCCCATGTGGAATCTTCAGCGAATAAGTTCTTCCACTTGATAAGATACTTTGAAATTGATCGATTTCGTAGCTGTCGAGTTCTTGTTTCTGTGATTGCTTCTGGTTCCAATATAATTTTTCCTTCCTCATCAAGTTCTGGCAATATTGTTTGAACTGGGAGCTTGTCGCCTATAACCTTCTTTAAACATGAAACATGGAAAAGTGGGTGCAATCGAGAAGCCGCAAGAAGCTCCAATCTGTATGCAATAGTACCAATCTTTTGCAGCACTTGTACGAACCATAATACTTTGGCGATAATTTATTATCCTTCTTAGCTTGCTTGAGGGACATTTGCTTATATGGTTGTAGCCATAGGAATACCCAATCACCTACATCAAAACTTCTTTCACTGCGATGTTGATCTGCTTGTTGTTTCATTCTATTCTGTGCCAACACGAGGTTATCCTTTAAGAGTTTGAGGACTTGTTGTTGATGTTCAATGTGATGTTCCACTACCTAAACCTTAGAATTTTCTCTTAAATATGATGTGATGTATGGTGGTTGATACCGATAAAGTGCCATAAATGGGGTCATTTTTGCTGTTGTATGGAAGGAAGTGTTATACCACCATTCAGCCAAAGGCAACCATTTGACCCATTGTGTCTATTTATCAGATACAAAGCAACGAAGATATCCTTCCAAACATTTGTTTACTATCTTAGTTTGCCCATCAGATTGAGGATGATAAGATGAGCTATGAGCTAACTGAGTACCAAGATAAGAAAATAATTCTGTCCAAAAATGTCCAGTGAACATGGGATCTCTATCACTTACAATAATCTTTGGGTTTCCATGTAGCTTTTGAATTTTTTCCATAAATGCAGTAGAAACTGTACTGGCTTTAAATGGATGTGATAATGCACAAAAGTGTGCATACTTGGTAAGTCTGTCAACTACCACCATGATGACACTCTTTCCCTCAGACTTGGGTAAACCTGTGATAAAAACCATTGAAACCTCCTCCCAACGTTGGCTAGGAATGGATAAAGGTTGTAGTAGACACGGTGTCTTAATTGTTTCAACTTTATTTTGTTGGAAAACCAAACATCCCGCCACAAACTTTTGAATATCTGATTTAAGGCCATCCCAAAAAAATTCCTTCTTAACCCTGTGGTATGTTTTTAGAAATCTTGAGTGCCCTCCTATGGGAGAAGTGTGCAATTCCATAAGAATCTTTTGTTTTAGCTGGGAATTCTTACAGATGTATAAGCGATCTTTGTACCATAACAAACCATTTTTCCAGCTAAATGTATTAGACGTACTGGAATCTTGTTGTAACTTTCGAATAAGTGCCCACACTTCTTCGTCATTCTTCCATTCCTCCCTTGCTTCATTTATCCAATCTGGTTGGATAATAGAAATGGCGCACAACAATGCTTCCACATCCTCATCCTTTCTTGAGAGTGCATCTGCCACCACATTTTGCTTCCCTTTTTTGTAGATGATTTCAAAGTCATAACCCAACATCTTAGTGACCCACTTTTGTTGCTCTTCAGAGGATAATATTTGTTCTAAAAAGTATTTAAAGCTATCATGATCTGTTTTTACCTTGAAGTGTCTTCCCATTAGGTAGGGTCACCATTTCTTAAGTGCATGGAGTATTGCCAACATTTCCTTCTCATAAATAGATTTTCTTAAAAACATTCCATTGATTGGACGACTTTCAAAAGCAATGGGTCTTTCATCTTGCATTAGAACAACACCAATCCATTTCCTGAAGCATCACATTCCACAATAAAGGTTTTTGTGAAGTTCGGTGTAGCTAAGACTGGTGCTTGGGACATTGCCTCTTTAAGATGTTCAAAGGCCTTTGTTACTTCCAGAGTCCATGAAAATGCATCTTTCTTCAGTAATATTGTTAGAGGTGCTACTATTCTCCCATAATTCTTAACAAACTTGCGATAATACCCTGTCAACCCGAGAAATCCTTGCAGATTCTTGATGGATGTGGGGATTTTCCATTCCTTAATGGCTTTAATTTTGCTAGGGTCTACCTTAACTCCTTCATGAGATACAATATGACCTAGATATTCCACCTCCTGGACTCCAAAGAAACATTTGAATATTTTTGCATATAATTGTTTTTCCTCCAATTGTTGTAGCACCCTATCAACATGTTCGACATGATCCTTCCAAGACTTGTTGTAGATTAGTATATCATCAAAAAATACTAACACAAATTTTCTAAGGAATGGTTTGAAAATTGAATTCATCAAACCTTGAAATGTTGAAGGTGCAATGGTAAGGCCAAAAGGCATGACCAAAAATTCATAATGACCCTCATGAGTTATAAATGCTATTTTCAGAATGTCTTCAGTCTTCATTCTGATTTGATGATATCCTGAATGAAGATCCAACTTGGTGAAGTAAATTGATCCATGCAATTCATCCAGTAATTCATCAATGGTAGGAATGGGGAACTTATCCTTAATAGTGAGCTTGTTGAGCTCCCTATAATTCGGAAACATGCACCATGATCCATCCTTCTTGTGCACTAATACTACTGGAGTAGAGAAAGAACTTTGACTCGGTTGAATTATACCAGCCTCTAGCATTTCTGCAACCGTACGTTCAATTTCACTCTTTTGGACATAGGGATATCTGTACGGCCTGATGTTTGGAGGAACACTTCTTGGAATCAGATGAATAGCATGATCATGGTCATGCATAGGTGGGAGACCTTTTGGAGTCTCAAATACCTTGGAATGATTGTCTAGGACTTTTTGGAGATCTGGAGAAATAGATGATTCCGATGTGGAAACATCTAGCGAACATAATTGTGCAATTACACCTCTTTTCTCCTTTTTTAGAAGCTTTGTCATACCATTAGAGCTGATTATCTTTCTTGGTTTCCCTGCAATACCCCTTAATTCAACTTCCTTTCCTTCCATAGAAAATTTGATGAAAAGTTCTTGAAAATTAAAAGCTATTGTACCTAAGGATTGTAGCCATTAGACTCCTAGTACAACATCAGCACCTCCCATTGGAATGGAAAGCATTGGGCTAGTCAATACATATTCTCGCATGGATAGCTTGATATTATGGCACTTTCCATAGTAATTTATTGTTCCTCCATTTGCAATCATCACTTGACACTCTGGTATTGGATATAGGAAGCAATTCAATTCTTTTGCTACCTTACAATGAATAGAATTGTGGGTGCTTCCTGAATCAATCAACACTATTACCCTTTTCTTCTTGATTTGTCCTTCTATCTTGATGGTTTGAGGAGTGGTAATGTTGGCATTATGATTCTGGTTTGGCTCTATGGTACAGGTGTTGTACTTGATGGCAACTCACTCAAGTGGCAAAATTCTGTTCAGGCTCTCAAAATGATGGAAAATAAGAGGTTCGCAGGTGCATCGTTCAAAAGGTGCGGACCCGCAGGTTCGCCATCCAAGAAGTGCAGACATACCTGCAGGTTATCCATTCATAAGGTGCGGTCCCCCAGTTCACTCTCTCCAATGCTGAGAAGCGCGCTCACGTGGGTTTTCTTATGTTTGGCCCTTGGTATTTAGCCCGTCATTCATGATCCTATGGTTTTGGCCCGTGGTTTCGATCTAAATTATTTGAACCTGATGAGCCCCAATTTTTGGTAACAATTTGGGCTCATTTGGCCTACTTACCTTGCCCAACCCTTCATCTTTTAACACTTATGCATTCATTTCTTAGTATATTCGTGTTATTTGTAGGAAGAAGGGTAGGCATTATATCTATGTGGCTAATACATGATGATTTCAGGTTTTTTGGCATTAAAGAGAGAAAAGACCACGCAAATGGAGACAAGGAGACAGCAAAGGTGGCATTGCGGGTTCATAGGGAGGTTGTCCACAGTCTTGATGACCTTCCTCGTGATTTCCACCTTAACTCCAAGCTCCAACAGCTCTCCCCACCGAGCTTAAACGCAGCCAACGGATTCTACAGGAACAACAGTTTAACTTTCAGTTGGACAGCCAAGCTCCACGAATTGAGGAAGCCAGCATGATCTTCATCATGTATAAATATTAAGGCCGTAGCCTTTGATAGGAGCTTTTTGAACCTTTGAACTACTGTTGCAATTTCTAAGCACGAGCTACAGCTCGGTTTTTGCTTTTTGTAAGCCAATTTTGGCATGATGTTAGACTCATGATTATTTAATAAAGGCAGGCAGCTTTGGATTCAATTCTGAGTTTTTAAGGGAGCTATAGCTCTCAAGTTAGGGCCCAACCTGAGAGCAATAGACCTCCTTTTCCTTGTATTGTTACTTGTTTTCCTTTCAGCACTTTATTTCTTTGCTTTGACATGCATTTGAAAAAAACACAGTCTTCTCATTTGATTTCTTTAATGTGATTGGATAAGGATTAGTTTATGGTTAAAGTGCTTTTAGTTGCTTAGATTAGAGTAGGAGGATTGTGATTCATTAGAGCTCCAAAAAAGGTTGACAGTGCACTCGCTGCCATCTCTGTTTAGAGATTGGGGGTGTGGGCTGTACCAACTACCAAAAAAATGCAGTCTTACACTTTCATGCAAACTGCCACACAGTCATTTCAGTTGTAGATCCATCCATGCACTCTGATCTTGAGCACTACTTCTTCGTTCCAACACCATGCACGATTTTTCTCCACACTTTACATTGTTGTTCATTGGTTTAATAACACAGTTAGAATAGGTTGATGGAATTCTCGGTTTTGTGAAAGATATAGAGGATTTGTTTCTTTTACACTGCATAGCATCACTTTATCATGTTCTTCTTCTTCTCAACCATGTCTGAAGCCACTTGCTCGACCTCTATTCAGCTCATTAGCCTTCCAACCCTTCTACTTCTCACGTAGCTTCATCTTTTTAACTTTTCCTTGCTTACACCGTTCTACCCACCAACCAACCTTACCCACTCTTTCCTCATCTCATATCTCTGTCCCTGGGCCATCTCAAACTCCTACTTCACCTTACCCATCCACCCATACAACTCCTCCACTCCTCCATCACCCAAAACTCCAACTATAGCACATCCTGTAGAAGTTAGCAGACTTCCTGTAGAAATCCCGAGCTTCCTGTAGGATCCCCTGTAGACATCCTGTAGAAGCCTACAAACTCGGTTGCTGAGCATTTGAACGTTGTGGACTCCTGTGGACTGATGTTAGGGATCCCCTGGAACCTCTCCTAGCCCTCTTGACCTTTCCCAATCTTTCTTTCCCTTCGCACTACCCCTGCACAGGCCAAACCTAATAAGAAACAAAATCATGATAACTCCAACCACTTAAGCAAAAATATAAAAACATGTTCTTTTCAATAGAAGTAGTTTAAGTTCATGCATTTCACATCATTAGAAGTAATGGCATCATTTTTAGACATTTGCACTCCCACCATTGCATCATAGAGATTAAGCTAGTCAGATTAGGGTTTACTAGGGTTTCCATGTTTTGGTTGGCTTTCAGTTCATTTTTGCAAAGTAGATTAATTTCCTTTGAGATAGCCTTCGTCCATCATTTAGAAAGTTTCTTTTGAGAACATATAGAAGTTGGCTTGAGCCCTAGCGGACTTGTGCCGGCTGATCAAGTGACAGCTGCGACAAGAGCTAGTACTTGTGCATACAGCACCGTCGCTTCCAAGTTTGTTACAAACTACCGGGTTGATAAAATTAGAGATAGGAAGCTCCAGGAGTTGTAGCATTATAGCTACAATACTGGAGCCCACCATCTTTTTGGCGCTGTTGCCGGGGAAGCGTCAGAGTATTAGTAATTGTTGCTTTTCTTCTATTTCCTTACTCTTGCCTTCTGCAAAGTAGTTTATTTCATTTCCATTCTGCAAAAGTAGCATAGACATTTCCTGCTTTCCTAGATTAGCCTTTCAATTCCGCAATTTCAATTCTGCAAGCGTAGACTAGCATTTCAATTCTGCAAGCGTAGATTAGCATTTCAATTCTGCAAGCGTAGATTAGCATTTCCATTCCTGCAATTTCATTTGACCAAAGTAGATTAGTTCTTTCCTGCTTTCAATTCAATTCTGCATCTTTATTTCAGTAAGATAGTTAGTTGTAGATCAATCTGTTTTAGTTTTGCAGGTACCAAAGAAAAAAGACAAAAGCAATCAAAAAAACTCTTTCCATTTCATGCCTCGTAGGAACCAAGATAAAACAGGCAAATTCCTACCCAATACCCCCACCACATCACTGAGTCACCCTTCTCTCTTCTTAGGTGGCAGTGATCCAGAAGAACCTATAGGTGAACCTCCTGAGATATACGAAGATCCTATAGCAGAAGAAGAATTAGAGACCATCCCATCTGAAGCTATGGCTGACAATAGAAGAGAAGATGAGAGAATAGAAGGTGCCTTCCCCATCCGAGAGACCAATGGAGAGATGAAAATGAAGAACATTAGCCCCTCCGCTTTACCTCACTTCCATGGACTGACCACTGAAGATCCTGATACCTTCCTGTTTGAGTTTGCTGTCCTTTGTAGAACCTATGACTATACTGAAGATGAGCAGAAGCTGAAACTCTTCCCTTCAACTCTTAAGGATGCAGCATTACGCTAGTTCATGGGCTTACCTGGGAATAGTATCACCACTTGGGCTCAGATGCAACAAGCTTTCAATACCAAGTACCAGGATTACTGTAGGTCTAGGGAAACCAAGGGAGAAATCTTTCGGATGACCATGGGAAATGATGAGTCCTTAGAGGATTTTGAGGAGAGGTTCCAACTTAGCCATAAGCGGGCCAGGTGTACACTTGACCCTAAATCCCTCAATTTGGTCCTGCTCCGAGGAGTCCCTAAAGACCTCTTAGATACCCTTCACATGTTAGCTGGGGGGGACATTTACCAACTGCCTTATGAGGACATCAAGACTGTGTTTAGAAACCACTCCAGGGCAGCTCGGAAACGTCGTAGAGGAAACCTCCTCTCAGCTGGTGTTCCTTTCTCCAAGCATGAGTTTGCAAATCAATTAGAAGATCTTAAGAGTGAGGTGAGACAGACCATCGCCATGCAACTGGACACATTCAGGATCCAGCAAAAGAAGGAAGAAGCTGAGAGAGCCTTGGCTATCTTCTGCCCTAGATGTACAAGGAGACACCCTAAGAACGAATGTCCATTGCATTCGGTTGAAGTGTGTTTCGTTTGTGAGGAGGACCATCCCACAAACCACTGTCCAACCTTACCTGGATTCAAAGCCATGTACCAAGGGACAGAAGTTCCCACTGAACCTCTCTACTACCTCAACCAAAGGAGGCCACAAGGACCTAGACCTTACCAGCAGGGGATGCAAGGGGCACCTCAAGCTTATTACAACCCCAACCAATCGACTCCTATGCCTTCCTGGGGTCCCCCTGCTCATCCTTCCTGGTCCATGCCTCCTCCATGGTCTTATCCACCTCAGTACCCTACTCAACCTACTTCTCATTCTTATCATTCACATGCCCAGCCACAGCCTCAGTGGAATGCACCTCAGTCGGTGTGGAGGCCCCAGTACAACACTCCTCCCACCATTTTGCCTCCACCACCAGTTCAACCTCAGCCATTACCTCCTGCTCCTCCAAGGCAACCTCAAATGCCTTCTCAACCAAACCCGAACCCCAACAATAGACAGGCCCAGCAAGTATACACTGGGGAAACCTCATGCCCTACCTATGCTGTGGAGATCCAGGAGATCAATCTTCGATCTGGAAAGACTCTTCCATATCGCCAACCTCCTCCCCCAGAGGATGAGGAAGATAAACAGGAAAGTGAACCAAAGGCTATTCCACCCTTTCCTGAGAGACTAACAGCCACCACGCAACCCAACCCAGAGGAGGATGAGCTTCTGGGTGAGCTCAAGCAGTTGTGTGTGAAAATACCACTTCTCCAAGCCATCAAGGATGTGCCAATATACAACAAATTGGTTAAGGAAAAGTGCTTCAAACACCCAGGCAGGCGGAAGAGAGATGCTTCAACCATCAATGTCTTGGGACAACTGTTTGACCTTATGTTAGGACAAGTCATCTGCCCAAAGTATCTAGATCCTGGGAGTCCTGTAGTAGATGTCCACATCAATGGCACCATCATACCACACACCTTGATTGATCTGGGGGCTGCCATTAATGTGATGACCAGGGATACCATGCTCAAACTCAATCTTCAGGGTTCCTTGAGGAAGACCTCGACAGTACTGCAACTAGCAGATCGCTCCACTGTGACTCCCGAAGGGATTGTGGAGGATGTCTTGGTCTCTATCGACTCTTGGGAATACCCTGCAGATTTCTTGGTTCTGCAACCCAAGGCAAAGCTTACTGGATATCCTCTCATTTTAGGAAGGCCTTGGTTAGCCACTGCAGATGCTTACATAAGTTGTCGTGCAGGAAACATGACCATCAAAAATAGTCCTATGTCCAAGCAGCTAGTCCTATACCCTCCTGCCCAACCCTCCTTAGAACATGACTTACCACTTTGGTTGGAGGAAGGAGAAGAGGATGAAGTGTACTCAGCACCTTTGTGTGCCCTAGACACCACTAGAAGAGACCCCCCAACCGAGGATGACTTGATTGAGACCTTGATCCAGAATCCACTTTCCAGTACCCTATCCTTAGAAAAATTGGTGGAGGATGCCCAAGCCAGCACCTTAGTGGATCTTTGTACAACCAACCCTGTCACTCCCAGAGTCAAAAATGTGGAGTTCGGCCCTGAGAGAACGTTAAAGATCAGTTCCTCCCTATCTTCTTCCCAGGAAAAGGAGCTGTGTAGCCTGTTGGCCAGTCACCTAGATGCTTTTGCTTGGAGCTATAAGGAGATGAAAGGAGTCCATCCTTCGGTCTGTACCCATCACATATACATCAAAGAGGGTTGTAAGCCAGTTAGGCAACCTCAAAGGAGAATGAATCCTGCCCTTAAGGACATTGTCAAGGAAGAATTGCAAAAACTGTTGGATGCCAGATTCATTTACCCCATCTCAGATAGTGAATGGGTGTCCCCTCTGGTCTTGGTTCCCAAGAAAAATGGGAAGTGGAGAATCTGTGTGGACTACTGAGAACTGAACAAAGCTACCAAGAAAGACCATTTCCCTCTACCTTTCATAGATCAAGTGTTGGACGGACTGACAGGAAAGAAGTTCTTCTCTTTCCTAGATGGGTTTAGCGGGTACAACCAGATCCAAATCAGCCCGGAAGACCAAGATAAGACCACCTTCACTTGTCCTTGGGGTACCTTTGCCTACCGTGTCCTTCCCTTTGGGCTGTGCAATGCTCCTGCTACCTTCCAGAGAGCTGTCTTGAGCATCTTCTCGGAGCTGGTCCATGATGCAGTGGAAATCTATATGGATGACTTCACTCCTTATGGGGCCAACTTCCAGGAAGCATTGTCCAATCTAGGAAAAGTCCTAACCAAATGCATTGAGATGAACTTATCCCTTAGTCCTGAAAAATGTGAATTCCTAATGACTGAAGGGACCGTGCTAGGCCATACCATTTCTTGCCAAGGGTTACAGGTGGATCTTAACAAAATTGCTCTCATCAAGAAGGTTCCACCTCCTCAAAAGGTAAGGGATGTTCGGAGTTTCTTAGGATTAGCAGTGTATTACAGGAGATTCATTAAGGACTTTAGCAAGCTAGCCTCACCATTGTTTGGTCTGTTGGCAAAAGATGTGGAGTTTAAATGGACTGACGATTGTCAGAGGGCTTTGAATGAATTGAAGGACAAGTTGGTGTCAGCCCCAATCCTGAGAGGTCCAAACTGGGCCCTACCTTTCCACATCCACACCGATGCCTCGAACAAAGCCATAGGTGCAGCTTTAGGACAAGTTGAGCAAAAACTTCCATATGCCATTTACTTTGTTAGCAAAAACTTGTCCAAAGCCGAGCTGAATTACACTGTAACCGAGAATGAATTCTTGGCTGTGGTCCATGCACTGAAAAAGTTCCGACATTATATCACTGGCTATCAAACATTTGTACATACAGACCATGCTGCAATTAGATATTTAATGAATAAACCAGATGTGAATGCTCGTATTATTAGATGGTTACTTTTATTGCAGCAGTTTTATCTGACCATTGTTGACAAACCAGGTAGAGAAAATGTTTTTGCTGACTTTTTATCTAGATTGGATTTGTATGCAGATGAGGATGGAACAGTGGATGACCAGATGCTCGATGAACATCTGTTTGCTATTTCAGTACTCTCTCCATGGTTTGCTGATATAGAAAACTACCTTGTTTTAGCACAGTTCCCTCCGCACCTATCTTCAAGAGAGAAGAGAAGAATCATCAGAAAAAGTGCCTCATTTACTTGGATCGGGGGAAATCTGTTCAAGCTTGGCCCCGATCAGATCCTAAGGCGTTGTGTAAGGGAGGAGGAAGTCTTTGATATCCTCCTCACCTGTCATGATGGGCCTTGTGGAAGACATTTTGCAGCAAAGAGAACTGCCTTCAAAATCCTGCAGGCAGGCTACTATTGGCCCACACTTCATCATAATGTCAGAAGATATATCAGCCAGTGTGACCAATGCCAAAGAATGGGGAAACCAACCCAAAGGGATGAGATGCCTCTCCAACCTCAGGTGACTCTTGAGCCATTTGAGAAGTGGGGTATGGACATTGTGGGCCCAATCATCCCTCCTTCGAGGCAAAGGTCTTACATCATTATGTGCACTAACTACCTGACAAAGTGGGCAGAGACCAAAGCAATCAAAGCAGCAACAAAAGAAAAGGTGGTCGAGTTCTTAAGAGAAAACATCTTCTACAAGTTTGGCTATCCAAGAGAGCTAGTCACCGATCAAGGGAGCCAGTTCACATCCAACCTGGTTGAAGACCTACTAGCTCATCACAAGATCAAGCATAGGACTTCCACCCCCTATCACCCTCAAGCAAATGGGCAGGTGGAAGTCACCAATAGAGCATTTGAAGGGATCTTGACTAAGGTGGTGAGCAGCAGCAGAAAGGACTGGGTAGATCGCCTGGTTGAGGCCACATGGGCTTACAACACCACTTGGAAGACCACCACTGGCTTCACACCTTATGAGCTGGTCTACGGGAAGAAAGCTTTGCTGTCCATTGAATTTGAATACAACACTTTGAGGATGGCAGCTCAGCTGGACCTAGATCTCAGCCATGCACAACAAGAAAGGTTATTACAGCTGAATGGACTAGATGAGCACCGAATGCAGGCCCTCCTTCACTCAGAAGTGGTTCAACTTCAGAGAAATGTGTGGCATGACCAACACCTCCATGACAAGCAATTCCAGCCGGGAGATTGGGCCTTGTTGTATGACTCCAGATACAAAGATTTCAAGGGGAAGCTGAGAACCAGATGGCTAGGGCCATATGCAGTGGAAAAATGTCATGACAATGGATCTGTTCTTATTCGGACCATTGATGAGGAAGCCATCCCCATGCTTGTCAATGGGCATCGATTGAAGATCTACAGGAAGCCTCTCTCAAGACAAGAGTTCATCAAAACTATGGAGAAGTCAGTGTTGGTCATAGAGAAGGGTTCTGCCTCTGCTTTGGGCATACCCTGAAAAATCTAAAAAAAAAATAAAAAAATAATAATAATAATAATAATAATAATAAATAATAAAGATCCTTGGGTGAAAACCTTTCTGAGGCGCCCAAGGCAGGTGGTAGGGGTGAAAACCTCATTGAGGCGCCCCTATTGTCTTTCAAAAAAAAAAAGAAAAAGATTTGAAAAAGATCCTTGAGTGAAAACCTCTCTGAGGCGCTCAGGGCAGATGGCAAGGGTGAAAACCTCATTGAGGCACCCCTGTTATCTTTCAAAAAAAAAAAGAAAAAAAAACAATAAGCAAGAAAGACAAAGACAGCAAGTTTATAATGTGAAATTGCATGCAGATTGCAGGTGTTCTATGGAGGAGAGGGAGCCTCTCAACTCAGAGCCAAGGATCCCTATCATACTGCCAGGAGACCTCACCAGCACCTCCTCCAAGAATATTCAGTTCCACCAAGGTATGTGCACAATTTCATCATGGCTTGAGTCTTCTACAGGAAGATGCAGACTTTCTACAGGAAGGTGCAGATTTTCTACAGGAAGCGCAAACTTTCTATAGGAAGCTCTGTATTTCTACAGGAAACTTCCTGTAGGAGTTCAGGATGGGCCAGAATTCATCTTATGAGGAGATCTAACGGCTAAGGATTGGTTTGGACGCATGCAAGCTACTGTTGTCACCCTTGCACACTGTTGTCACCTTGTTCCACCATCCTTGTCGACATGCAACAAAGTTACCTGCACCAGCAAAGCAGATCGATGAGTTTTCAAGGAGAAAGCGATTTTTAAGATAAACAAATGCTGAGATCTCATACCATATCCATCCCAGTCATCCAGAAGCTCCAGGAGCGTGATCGTGAGGCCAGATCCTTCATCGTGCAGCATGCACCCAAGGAGGAAGAACTGTTACAAGACATCCCGTGGGAGTCCTGTAACAGTTAAGCCCGCTAGAGTGGATACCATTCACAACGCTGGCCATATGCAATGAAACACGGGCGCATGCAGCCAAAGCATCCCATCCATCGTCGGCAACCTGTAAACATGAACCTCCAGGCCTGTGCAAATTCATCAATGGTAGATAGATCCGCTCATCATCGTCCAAAGCCGAAAAATCGTGTTGCAGCCGCGCAGGTAAGTGTCTCGACCCTTCCTTCCTTCAGATTGCATGAATTTTACTTTGAAATTGTTTGCAAAGTGCGAGGTGAGTGGGTTGAGCGGTGGTATGGTCATTTGAATGGCCACGTCGACCGGTTAATGGTCCAGTCAGATGTTTGGGTGGCGGCCGTGACAAAAGGAATGGGCAGCACGCACGTGAGAAAAATCCCGTCGGGAAAAACGAGTCTAACGAGAATGGCGGCGGCGGATCTGCTGGGGGATGATCGGCAGTAAGTGAACTCGCAGACAAATGATGGAACAACGTTATCCAACGGTCCGGCGAGGACAGCTCAACCCCGCGCCACGGATTCCGCCGATTCAAATCTAATCGGCTAGATTGCCCGCATGCATTTATCATCCACTGTTTGAACCTCAAGTGAACATTCGGATCCCTCTGCAGTTTGGAACTCCAAGCCTTTGGCTATCAGAACGCCTGTGAAGCAACACCGAAAGTGCAGACCAACTGCAGTCTTTCCCAGAAATCACGCGCTGCTCCTACAGGAAAGCTGCTCCTACAGGAACACTGTTTCTACAGGAAGGCGGGTTCCTCACGTAAAAAGGTGGAAGATAAAAAGGTAACCTTGAACTCTCCATGCAATTGGTTTTTAAAGGTGGCAGAATCGTCGTCTACAGTCTGGTCTTAGGAGGTTGTTGCAAGTATTGTCTACTGTGCATAGACTGTTGTTCTACAGGATGTCAGTATAATTAAAATGTGTTAAGGTCCTCAGGGATAAATTTCGTGGATTATGTGCATGACAGAAGCGTAATTCTACGCTCTGTCTCAGTAAGCTAAATTTCCTTCGCATCCGCCACCTCTAGTTAAAACCACAGTTTTTATCATGCCGGGTGGGTTTATTAGACGGGAACCCACTGATTCATCAAAGTTAAGGGAAAACCAGGAAGTGGTGGAGCTCTTCACACGAGCACAATGGATATCCTTTTGTGACAAGTTGCAGGGTTATGACGACGAAGTGGCAGAAGAATTTTTACAAGCTTTGAGGCCAAAATCCAAAACATTGGCCACCGTGAATTTCAGGGGCCTAAGCCTCAAGCTCACCCCGCAATATATCAGTCGAATTACTAAACTTCCAATGGGTTTGCCATGGGATAAGGAAGAAAGGAAGTTGAGCCAGCAGGCCAAGAAAGAATTCTTTCCACCTGAGGAGGAATTCTCGGAGGACAAAAATGGGGTGCATAGAACTAGTTTGTTGCCACCATGGAATGAAGTTAGCCTGCAGATCATGAAGTATATAACCTGTGAAGGCCGTTTTAGCATTGTGTACGGGTATCACTTTAGGTTGCTCACTGAATTAAGGCACCAGATTGATCTTCCTGTAGAAAATAAAATGAGCATTCCTTATTTCCTGCTACAGTCTTTAATTGAGTGTGCCACAAAGTTAAAAGAAGGCATACTAGATCAGGTAGCCCACCATGGATTGATCAAACTTCTTGTTGAGGATGCACTTCATTCATATAAGGTTCCCCTCTCATGGGAAGCATTCAGAAGTTTAACAAGAGATGGAGACATAACGATGTTGACCGAGGAAAGTGGTTCCTCCAGCAGTGAGGAAAAAGAATCAGTGGCCGCGGGAAAGAGAGAAACAGGCCAGAAGACCCCGACCACAGTACAGAAGAAAGAGCGAAAGAAGAAGCATGAGAAAAAGGATGACAAAGAAAAAGGTGACACACCTATCTTGTCAGTAAGAGAGAAAAGGTTGCAGAGCAGAACAGACAAAGCTGAGAAGGTCCACATCAACCTAAGTACCTCATCAGCACCCGCAACCAAACCAAAAAGCAAAACCCATGCAGCAAAGCAAGCCAAGGTGGTGACACCTGTGTCTACAGGAAAGCAGAAACAGGCTTCTACAGGAAGCCCGAAAACAGAGAAAGGGTCTTCTATAGGAAGCCCGAAAATTATTGGGAAAGGGTCTTCTATAGGAAGCCCGAAAGCTGTTGAAAAAGGGTATTCTACAGGAAGCCCGAAAATTGCTAAAATAGGGTCTTCTACAGGAAGCCCTGACAAAGTGAAACCCAAGGAGAAGAAGGTTGATATTCGTGAGAGGGAGGCAGCAGCTGTGCTGGCCGCCCTCAGCACGCCACCTAAGCCAAAAGAGAAAAGAAAGAGGGAGACCCCTCTATACTTTGAGGCTCGAAGAAGTGTCAGGATAAAGACGGACAAGCCACAGCCTCCATCCAGCAGCCAAACCACTACAGGGGATGCCCCTACTTCACCCGCTGAGAGGTCCCCCTCGAAGATATCGGTCACCTACGAGAGGGGGAGCCCAAAAACAACTTCTTGGAAAGGGAGGTTGGGCCAATCGGTTTCAAAAGCTCGGCTCAAGGTCAAGGAAACAGAGAAGGGGGAAGAAGCGGCACCCTCATCACCACCAAGGAAAGAACAGGCAGAGCCACCAAAAGTAGGAAAGAAAGAGAGTATTCTGGAGCCTAGTTCTCGGCCAAGGACAAGGAGCCAGAGCAAAGTTGCTCAAGGATGAGCAAATGTTTTAGCTGGGGGGTGATGATGAGCCCCAATTTTTGGTAACAATTTGGGCTCATTTGGCCTACTTACCTTGCCCAACCCTTCATCTTTTAACACTTATGCATTCATTTCTTAGTATATTCGTGTTATTTGTAGGAAGAAGGGCAGGCATTATATCTATGTGGCTAATACATGATGATTTCAGGTTTTTTGGCATTAAAGAGAGCAAAGACCACGCAAATGGAGACAAGGAGACAGCAAAGGTGGCATTGCGGGTTCATAGGGAGGTTGTCCACAGTCTTGATGACCTTCCTTGTGATTTCCACCTTAACTCCGAGCTCCAACAGCTCTCCCCACCGAGCTTAAAGGCAGCCAACGGATTCTACAGGAACAGCAGTTTAACTTTCAGTTGGACAGCCAAGCTCCACGAATTGAGGAAGCCAGCTTGATCTTCATCATGTATAAATATGAAGGCCATAGCCTTTGATAGGAGCTTTTTGAACCTTTGAACTACTGTTGCAATTTCTAAGCACGAGCTACAGCTCGGTTTTTGCTTTTTGTAAGCCAGTTTTGGCATGATGTTAGACTCATGATTATTTAATAAAGGCAGGCAGCTTTGGATTCAATTCTGAGTTTTTAAGGGAGCTATAGCTCTCAGGTTAGGGCCCAACCTGAGAGCAATAGACCTCCTTTTCCTTGTATTGTTACTTGTTTTCCTTTCAGCACTTTATTTCTTTGCTTTGACATGCATTTGAAAAAAACACAGTCTGCTGATTTGATTTCTTTAATGTGATTGGATAAGGATTAGTTTATGGTTAAAGTGCTTTTAGTTGCTTAGATTAGAGTAGGAGGATTGTGATTCATTAGAGCTCCAAAAAAGGTTGACAGTGCACTCGCTGCCATCTCTATTTCGAGATTGGGGGTGTGGGCTGTACCAACTACCAAAAAAACGCAGTCTTACACTTTCATGCAAACTGCCACACAGTCATTTCAGTTGTAGATCCATCCATGCACTCTGATCTTGAGCACTACTTCTTCGTTCCAACACCATGCACGATTTTTCTCCACACTTTACATTGCTGTTCATTGGTTTAATAACACAGTTAGAATAGGTTGATGGAATTCTCAGTTTTGTGCAGGATATAGAGGATTTGTTTCTTTTACACTGCATAGCATCACTTTATCGTGTTCTTCTTCTTCTCAACCACGCCTGAAGCCACTTGCTCGACCTCTGTTCAGCTCATTAGCCTTCCAACCCTTCTACTTCTCACGTAGCTTCATCTTTTTAACTTTTCCTTGCTTACACGCTTCTACCCACCAACCAACCTTACCCACTCTTTCCTCATCTCATATCTCTGTCCCTGGGCCATCTCAAACTCCTACTTCACCTTACCCATCCACCCATACAACTCCTCCACTCCTCCATCACCCAAAACTCCAAGTATAGCACATCCTGTAGAAGTTAGCAGACTTCCTGTAGAAATCCCGAGCTTCCTGTAGGATCCCCTACAGACATCTTGTAGAAGCCTGTAAACTCGGTTGCCGAGCATTTGAACGTTGTGGAATCCTGTGGACTGATGTTAGGGATCCCCTGGAACCTCTCCTAGCCCTCTTGACCTTTCGCAAGCTTTCTTTCCCTTCGCACTACCCCTGCACAGGCCAAACCTAATAAGAAACAAAATCATGATAACTCCAACCACTTAAGCAAAAATATAAAAACATGTTCTTTTCAATAGAAGTAGTTTAAGTTCATGCATTTCACATCATTAGAAGTAATGGCATCATTTTTAGACATTTTCACTCCCACCATTGCATCATAGAGATTAAGCTAGTCAGATTAGGGTTTACTAGGGTTTCCATGTTTTGGTTGGCTTTCAGTTCATTTTTGCAAAGTAGATTAATTTCCTTTGAGATAGCCTTCGTCCATCATTTAGAAAGCTTCTTCTGAGAACATATAGAAGTTGGCTTGAGCCCTAGCGGACTTGTGCCAGCTGACCAAGTGACAGCTGCGACAAGAGCTAGTACTTGTGCATACAGCACCGTCGCTTCCAAGTTTGTTACGAACTACCGGGTTGATAAAATTAGAGATAGGAAGCTCCAGGAGTTGTAGCATTATTGCTACAATAATGGAGCCCACCAGAACCCCTGTTTGGATCCATTGTATTGGTTTTCAATGGTTTTGTCCCATGGTTTGAATAAGGGCTTGCCTATAAAATGGAAAAAAGATGACTTGGCTAGACACTTGTGAAATTTGAATATCTTAAGATCTGAACTTTTGGGTGATTGGTTTTAAAAGCTAGATCTAAATCAAGGAGAAAATTTAAGGCAAATCTATTGATAAGTCATGATCTCTTGGGTGCATGATCAGATCTGTGGATCTGACTGGCTGTGGCACATTGGAGGACTGTTAATTTGGCACTAATCAGAGGTTCGCAGGTGATCCGCGTGAGTGCGGGGGTACGCAACGCAGGAGAAGGTGTAGTGCGGGGGTACGTAGCACAGAAGAGGGCACAGTGTGAGGTATGCAACACAGGAGAAGGCTCAGTGCAGAGGTATGCAGGGAAACAGAAGAACAAGTCGTGGAGGTACGCTGTCAGGTGGGCAGTGCAGGTGCGGATCTGAGCAGAGGTACGCAGGGCAGCAGAACGAGTGGTGAGGAGATATGTAGAGCAGTAGACCGACCAGGTGAGGATCTGTGCAGTTTAGACACAGAAGAGCTGCGGGTATTCGTAGGCCAGTATTGGTGAAGTTGTGGACCTATCTTGAAACATTTGTTGGCTGTCTTTTATCTATTGCTGCAGAGTTCTGGGTTTAGATTTTTGGTATTACTTTTCTATTTATAGCATTTTGAGAAGTTGGGTGATTCATTGGTTGATTGTATAAGGAGATTGGGTGATTTGCATGTACTTGATGATTATTTGATCTTCTTGGATCCAGTTTGAAATTTAATGAAACGTGGTCCCTAAAGAAGTAAAAGAGTAAAGGGGGTTGTAGCTCCCTTCCAGGAGAGACTGGAAAACGAGAGAGAGTTGTAGCTCTCTGCAGGTTGCAGCCTGCGTACTGGTAAAGGCTTGCAACAGGAACAAAATCCTTGTAAAAGAAGTTTCTAATTGAAAGAAGATATAGACATATTGCAGCAGGTGGTTTTCACCCACATTGGGTTTCCACCTTATATCTGGTGTTGTTTGGTGTGCTTATCTATTTTTCTTGTTCTTGTTCATTATTATATGGCACTGACATACAAATTAATGATCAATATCTGAAGAATAAATTAAAGTATAAATCTGGAAGGCATATTGAAAAGAATTTGATAATACTGATTCACCCCCCTTCTCAGTATTATTTCCAACAATTGGTATCGGAGCAGGTTCTTCAGAAGAAGCTTGATCGCTTGAAGAAATATCTTTCATCATGAGCAACTACGAGAGGGAAGCATCAATCAGGCCACCGAATTTTGATGGGACAAACTTCGTTTATTAGAAGGTAAGAGTTACTGCCTATCTTCAATCTCTTGGTACAGAAGTCTGGGATATCATAGATACAGGGTATACTTTTCCATCAGCAACTCCTATAGATCCGGCTGAGAAGAAGAAATATGAAACAAATGCAAAGGCGGTTAATACTCTATTAGGATTCCTATCTTAATCAGAATTTGTTAAGGCAATGCAGTTTAAATCTACAAAAGAGATATGGGACAAGAATGTTCTGAGCTATGAAGGAGATGATCAGGTAAAATGAGAAAAACTTCAAACCCTCAGAATTCAGTATGAAAATCTTAGGATGTATAATGATGAAAGTGTGGCTAACTATTTTCTTCGTGTAGATGAGATTGTTAATTGTATGAAAAATTTGGGTGAAGAAATAAAAGAGGCTGTTGTGGTTGAAAAAGTTCTAAGATCTTTGTCCCCTAGGTTTGAATCTAAAGTTTCTGCAATAGAAGAAAAAGAGAATCTACAAAGCCTTAAAATGTCACAGATGCACGGAATTCTAACTGCTTATGAAATGAGGAAAGGAGGTCCATCAGACAGGACAGAAGCTGGCTTCAAGGCTTCAGGCAAAAGAGAGTACTATGAATCAGGACACATGTCAGAAGAAGAAGAAGAATCAAATTTTGTCAGAAATCATCAACGAGGTACTGGTCGTTTCTGAGGTAAGTTACCTTTCAAATGCTTTGCTTGTGGAAGAGTCGGTCACTATGCTGCCAAATGTCCTCACAAGGATAAGATTGACAAAGGGAAGGAACCTGTTAGATGGAACAAGAAACAAAATGCAAGGAAGAAAAGTTACTACACTCATGAAGACAATGATGGCCTATCAAATAGTGACGAAGATGAGCGAGGTAATGATTATAAACTTTTAATGGCCTTTAAAGATGATGATTACATGGACGCTATAGATGTATATGGTTTTTATGAAGAGATTTCTCGACTCAAGATATGTTTAGAAGAAAAAGAAATGATCATTGATACTCTGCAATTCCAACTTGATGAAAAAGAAAAATCTCTTGAGAAGTTAGAATGTGAAATTCTTGGCCTTAGAAAAGAAATTGGGAAAACAAAGGCTCTTAATCTTAAATTTGTTAAAGGATCTGAAACTCTGGATGAGATTATCAATGTACAATGTTCTCCACTAATCAAGATAGGTCTGGGTTATAATGGAGAAACATCTCAAGCATCCACCTCAAAGAGTTATCTTGATGCAGCAAGGAGGAATGAGCAAAAGACCAATGGAGATCACTAGGTAAGGCAGGGATGAATTACATCAAGAACAAACAAAGACTACCAGGTAAACCAGGGGCAATCCATCTTAAGGGTGAACAAAAGCTACAACCAACCACAGGTAAAAACTTCTCAATTTGCTTCAAGGATGGATGACAATAGAAATTACAATCATTTGGCTGGTAGATTTGATAATCATAGAAGTTTCTTCAATGGCCAATGTTTCTCTTGCCATAATTTCGGTCACAAAGTAGCTCAATGTGTTGCTTATAAGACAATCATGACTAGAGAAGCTAAAAAACAAACAAGTATGACTGGGATTACGAAAAGGACCTATAACAACTTTTCTGCCCTTGAAAATGAAATTGAATGTTCTATTTGTAATAACTTCGGTCATGAAGATTCTGATTGCAGGAGTAGGTTTCGGCAGACAAAGGAACAACCCTCAAGGACTAGAACATGGAGAATAAAGGAACCACAAACAGAAAGATGTGGGATAGCATTTTATGCAGAAGGACAAGAAAATCTATGGTACATCGATTGCGGATGTTCGAAGCATATGACAAGTGATAAAGAAAAACTTGAATCATATACTGCTTTAGAAAAGGGAAAGAAAGTTTCTTTTGGAAATGATACCCCTGCAACCATAAAAGGAAAAGGCGCTGCTCAGTTGAAAGAAAAGGTCAAAGCTAGAAATTTTTTGTATGTTGATGGCTTGAAGCATAATCTACTAAGTGTCAGTCAGATGTGCAATCAAGGAACAAAGGTAATATTTCGATCAAATGGATGTAGTGTTCGTGATCTTGATATAGGAAAAACAGTGATCAAAGGCAGAAGAACTCCAAATAATCTATACATATTTGAAGAAGAACAACAACAATGCTATTTGAGAAAAGATGATGAACATTGGTTATGGCACCGGAGGTTGGGGCATCTAAGATTTTCACAAATAAGGAAACCATGAAAATACCAGGCAGTTCGTGGTCTTCCAGTTATCAAAATTCTAGACAACACCATATGTAAATCATGTCAGTTTGGTAAGCAAACCAGAACTAACTTCCTTGAGAATGAAGGATCTGCCACCAGGCCTCTTGAACTAGTCCATACAGATGTATGTGGTCCATTTAGGATAAGGTCACCTCGAGCAGAAGAATACTTTATATTATTCATTGACGACTTCTCCAGGATGGTTTGGTTGGGACTTATGAAACACAAGGACGAAGCATTCGAAAAATTAAAATCTTTCAAAGCCTTGGCTGAAAACGAATCAGATCATAAAATTAAGTGCCTCAGGTCCGACAGAGGTGGGGAGTTTACCTCAAATGAATTTTTCAATTTCTGTGAAGAACATGGAATAAGAAGGGAATTCTCTACAGCTAGGACTCCTACACAAAAATGGAGTGGTGGAAAGGATGAACAGAATGGTCCAACAAATGGCTTGTGCTATGCTTGATGAGTTTGGGACTCCCGCAACCTTCTGGGGTGAAGCTGCTTTTGCTACAGTTGTTATTCTCAACAAAACAAATGTCTGAGTGAACAACACTCAAACTCCTCATGAGCTCTGGTATGGTGAGACTCCTTTGGTAAAGCATTTCAAAATTTTTGGAAGAAAATGCTATATTAAGAATAATGATGAACAGCTTGGCAAACTTGAACCTAGAGCAGATGAAGGCATTCTCCTTGGTTATTCTCCCCACAGCAAATCATATAAGTGTTACAATAAAAGACTTGGAAGAATTGTTGACAGCATTGATGTAGTGGTTGATGAAAAGGGATACATTCCTAGGCAAGTAAATTATGAAAATATCGAAGAAGATGAAGACTACTCTCCAAATCAGATTGATGATGAAGAAGAACCTCAAGAGGCACCAGAGGAACAGATAAGGATAGAAGAGAAGACTCCATCTAGGTACGTTCAAAAGAATCATCCAGAATCTCAGATTTTGGGGCAGAAAGAGGTAGGTGTACAAAAAAGAAGAACAATTGCAGAAGCCTCAAGCTATTTGGCATTACTCTCCTCCACTGAACCACAAAATGTAAGAGAGGCATGCAAAGATGAATGTTGGGTCAAGGCAATGGATGAAGAACTTGAGCGGATCGAAAAGAACAACACTTTGGAGTTGGTTCCTAGACCAAAAGATAAGAATGTCATAGGGACAAAATGGATCTTCAAAAATAAGTAGAATGAAAATGGGGAAGTAATTAGAAACAAGGCCAGACTTGTTTGTAAAAGGTATGCTCAACAAGAAGGAATAGACTTTGAAGAAACTTTTGCTCTCGTTGCTAGACTTGAGGCCATCCGAATGTTCCTTGCTCTCTCAAGCTTTCAGAAGTTCAAAGTATTTCAAATGGATGTAAAATCAACCTTTCTTAATGGAGAATTAGAAGAAGAAGTGTACATTGAGCAACCAGATGGGTTCATCCTTGGGAATGATACAAATCTTGTATGCAAACTAAAAAAGTCTCTCTATGGTCTTAAACAGGCTCCAAGGGCTTGGTACTATCGCTTGGACAAATATCTTCATCAACAAGGATTTTCAAAGGGATCAGCAGATAGCAATCTTTATATAAAAATTGAAAATGACAAATTACTAATACTTGTTGTGTATGTAGATGATATTATCTTTGGTAGCAATGAAGAAGCTATGAGTCAAAGCTTTGCCTTGGTGATGCAGAAGGAATTCGAAATGTCTTTCCTTGGAGAACTGACATATTTTCTTGGACTGCAAATCCAACAAAATGAAGGCGGGATCTTCTTGTCTCAAACCAAGTATCTCAAGCAGATTTTAAAGAAATATGGCATGGAAGATGCAAAACCAGTATGTACCCCCGTGGTCACAGGATGTAGCCTCAGTGCAAATGATGAATCAGCAACAGTGCATCAACTAACCTACAGATCTATGATTTGAAGTCTTCTTTATTTGACAGGTACCCGACCAGACATCATGCATGCAGTGGGAATAGTTGGAAGATTTCAGGCAAATCCAAAGGAAACTCATCTTCAGGCAGTGAAGAGAATTTTCAAGTACCTTCAACGAACTCAAAACTATGGTTTATGGTATCCTAGAGATACAGATCTCACACTTCATGCTTATACAGATGCAGATTGGGCCGGAAGCATGGATGACAGGAAGAGCACAAGTGGTGGTGCATTCTTTATGGGTTCTAGATTAGTATCTTGGTTCAGCAAGAAACAGAGTTCGATTGCTTTATCTACAGCTGAAGCGGAATATGTGGCTGTTGCATCTTGCTGCACTCAACTCCTTTGGATGACATAGACCTTGTAGGATTTTCTGATCACTTATACGCCACCTATCTCTATCTTATGTAATAATACAATGGCAATTAGCATTTCAAAGAACCCATTCATGCATTCAAAGACCAAGCACATATTGATCAAGTATCACTTTCTCAGGGAACAAGTGCTTGAACAAAAGGTCAAGTTGGAGTATGTTCCTTCTAAGGAACAAGTTGTTGATATACTCACCAAACCATTGCCCGAGGAGACCTTTGTATAACTCAGGCAAAAGCTGGGGGTTGTTGATGCATCATCCTGTTGTTGAATTTCATGTGTTTCAAAGATTGTTGGTTGTACGCAAGTTTCATATGGGGTATACGCATACATTTGCTGGGTTGCGGATTGGTCGAAGATCGAATGGCATAGGTTCAGGGGGAGAATATAATGCATTGTTGGCATTATGGTAGAAGATCTTGGAGGAAGTACAGAAGAAGATCATGGATGCTTATCTGAATAGTGTTGCAATATGTCTCTATCCCTTTCATGGTCAATTATGGTGTTTGGGGGATTATGGTTCTTCTTGAAGAAATTTCTTTCCTTTTGCAGATATGGTTTATAGTCAGGGGGAGCATGTTCTCACGGGGAGCATAACCCTTTGCCCTTGATGTCGAAGGGGGAGAATGACGTTGAGGATCTTGAGGTTGCCATCAAGCTCAAAGGGGGAGATTGTTGGCATTATGATTCTGGTTTGGCTCGATGGTATAGGTGTTGTGCTTGATGGAAACTCACTCAAGTGGCAAAATTCTATTCAGGCTCTCAAAATGATGGAAAATAAGAGGTTCACAGGTGCATCGTTCAAATGGTGCAGACCCGCAGGTTCACCGTCCAGGAAGTGCAGACATACTCGCAGGCTATCTGTTCATAAGGTGCGGTCCCCCAGTTCACTCTCTCCAATGCAGAGAAGCGCACTCACGTGGGGTTTCTTATGTTTGGCCCTTAGTATTTATCCCTTCGTTCATGATCCTATGGTTTTGGCCCGTGGTTTAGGATATAAATTATTTGAACCCCTGTTTGGATCCATTGTATTGGTTTCCGATGGTTTTCTACCATGGTTTGAATAAGGGCTTTCCTATAAAAAGGAAAAGAGATCACTTGGCTAGACACTTGTGAAATTTGAATATCTAAAGATCTGAAAGTTTGGGTGATTCATTTTAAAAGCTAGATCTAAATCAAGGAGAAACTTTAAGGCGAATCTATTGATAAGTCGTGATCTCTCGGACGCATGATCAGATCTATGGATCTGACTGACTGTGGCACATTGGAGGACTGTTAATTTGGCCCTAATCAGAGGATCACATGCAATCCACGGCATGAGTGCAGGGGTAGGCAGAGTAGGAGAAGGCGCAGTGCGGAGGTACGTAGCACAGCAGAAGGCGCAGTGCGAGGTACGCAGTGCAGGAGAAGGCTCAGTGCGGAGGTATGCAGGGAAACAAAAGAAAAAGTCGTGAACGTATGCTGTCAGGCAGGCAGTGCAGGTGCGGATCTGAGCAGAGGTACGCAGGGCAGCAGAACGAGTGGTTTGGAGATACGCAGAGCAGTAGACCAACCAAGTGCGGATCTGCGCAATTTAGACACAGAAGAGTTGCGGGTATTCGCTGGCCACTATTGGTGAAGTTGTGGACCTATCTTGAAACATTTGTTGGCTATGTTTTATCTATTGCTGCAGAGTTCTGGGTTTAGATTTCTAGTATTACTTTTCTGTTTACAATATTCTAAGAAGTTGGGTGATTCATTGGTTGATTGTATAAGGAGATTGGGTGATTTGCATGTACTTGATGATTATTTGATCTTCTTGGATCCAGTTTGAAAATTAATGAAACATGGTCCGTAAAGAAGTAAAAGAGCAAAGGGGGTTGTAGCTCCCTTCCAGGAGAGACTGGAAAATGAGAGAGAGTTGTAGCTCTCTACAGGTTGCAGCCTGCGTACTGGTAAAGGACTACACCAGTACAAAATCCTTGTAAAAGAAGTTTCTAATTGAAAGAAGATAGAGACATATTGCAGCAGGTGGTTTTCACCCACATTGGGTTTCCACCTTATATTTGGTGTTCTTTGGTGTGCTTATCTATTTTTATTGTTCTTATTCATTATTATATGGCACTGGCATACAAATTAACGATCAATATCTGAAGAATAAATTAAAGTATAAATCTGGATGGCATATTGAAAAGAATTTGATAATACTGATTCACCCCCCCCTCTCAGTATTATTTCCAACAGGTAATTCCCGCCAATTCCTTACACGATATGGTCGGATTTATTTGTTCTTCATCTAGGCTTTGTTCCTGGAGTATATCCTCTTCTTTTGACCTTTCTTTCTCCTTTTCGTCTTCCTCTTCATAATCTATGTAGAATAATTTCTTCTCAGTACACTTATGACCTTTATTGTATTTTCTTTCACAACTATAACAAAGTCCTTTTGCTCTTTTTTCTTCCAATTGTTGTGGTGTTAACCTTATAGGTTGTGGAAGACTAGGGGCAACAACACTTTCGTCTTTATAGTTGTGAGTGGTATGCTTCCTGGTTGCCATAGTTTTGCTTTCCATTTTTCTTGCTAACCTGAATGCCTTCTCTAATGAATCATGTTCCCAAAGGCGAACGTCATGTTGGATATTATCCTTTAAAGACCCTATGAACACATCAATCCTATGCTCCTCTGGAATATCTTTTAGCCTTATGTTCAATTTTTGGAACTCCTCATTGTGCTCCATTATTGAACCCTTTTGTTTAAGACTTATCAATTGGCTAAAAAAAGTGATGCCTTTTGTATCCTCATAATGTGCTAACAATTCTTCCGTAAAAATTGCCCAAGTGATAATTTTTTTACGAGAGCAAAGCCATTGATACCATACAAACTGATTTGGTTCCAAATATAAAGTTGCCATACGTACCTTTTGTGTATTTTGCACATTATTGAGATCGAAGAATTGCTCCATCTGTAATATCCATATTGCGGGATCCTTGCCATCAAACTTCCTCATATCGATTTTTGGAATATGGTGGGTCTTCGATCCAACATTAGATTCTATGGAATCATGATTAACATTTCTTTTCTTCTCATCATTAGTTTCATTTACTACCCTTTCACCATTAGTGACCCTTTCTTGTAGCAACTTCTTCAATTCTTCCATGTCTGTCTTCAAATCTATCCTCAAATCGTCCATCTTATCTTCTACGCCTTTCTTTAAACAATCCATCTTAGCTTCTACGCCTTTCTTTGAACCATCCATCTTAGCTTCTACATCTGTCTTTAAACCATCCATCTTAGATTTTGTTCCTCTTTGTGCAAGTGACACTTGTTGCACTTGGTCTCGTAATTTTGCTATATCATGTTGCATTTATTCCTCTTCTTCATAAGTCATGCTAGAGCTTTCACGTTGCTTACTAGGTGTTTGCATTTTCTTTCCTTGGGGGATCAATTACCGATAATAATGCTTTACTATGCCCTATGAATTCCTTCAAACAAAGCTTACGCAAAAATTTAAAAAAAAAAACTACACACCTTTTTTCACTTTGTAGAAGCCTGATATTGAATCTGATGTATATCTGTAATTTCAAATCCTCCAGTTCTAAAATTATGATCTGTAGTAACCTTCTATGTCCTCTTTCCAATGCCACTAGTCTGATCCAAATTGGATTCTCCAAGAAAGAGTTATGCACAATATCCCGCAGTGACCTGATTATAGACTAGTTCCGTACAGCGAAATTGTATGAAGTTCCACGTGTCACTGTTTCGACCTTTGACTCTAAAAGATATATATAAGAAAGCTACAGTCTGTCCTCTTTCTGTATCTTCTGACGAAATTTCAATCCGATGCTCCGAAAGAAAGTTATGACGATTTTCCCTAGGTCACCTGTTTGGAATGTAATTAAGGAGTCTGCAAAAAGACAAACTTCCTCAGATCATATCTCTGCAAATATAGTGCAAAAAGATGTGAAATTCAAACCCAAGGTTCAGCATGATTTATTCTCAAATGGGTTTTTTTTTGCAACTTCTGAATTGTCATAGAAAAAAAGTTATAGCGAAAATGCCACGATGACCTGTTTGGAGTAGCGAAACCCTAGAATCTAAAGCTTTGATACCAAATGTTATGAAACCAGCTCAAGAAAAGATAGAAAAGATAGATCAACGCCTTAGAATTCAGCCTCTTCGAGGGGGAAACCTCTTTTACATTACATAAATGAACAATTCTTGGACGATTCAAATGACAAAACCTCCTTTCTATATATAGGATTCTAAGGAGTCACAATATAATCCAACCGACCTAACAATAATAATATAAAGCCACAAAAATAACAATAGAGGGATTCTATGGGGCACAGTAATAACAATATGGGGGCAATAGGGGCACAACAATATTAATAAGGGGTATAACTACAATAGTAATGGGGTAACCACTAGTATTATAGGGACCCAACAAATAGAAGGAAGAGAAAAAAGGGCAGAAAAGACAGAAGTGTCCCCTGAGACTCTAGAAAGAGAGGCAGCAGCTGCTCTCACTGACCTCAACACACCAATTAAGCCAAAACAAAAGAGGAAGAGGTAGACCTCAATGTATTTTAGGGCTAGGAAGAGCACAATAATCAAAACAAGGAAACCCCAACCTTCTTCAAAAGTCCCAATTATTATTGAAGATTCACCCTCCACCCAAGGAAAATAATCCCCTTCCAAGGCAACTATCACATATGAAATGGAGACTGCTAGATCCCCCACATGGAAAGAAAAGGTAGAACTACAAGACCCAAAAACAGTCCTATAGGAGGCATAGACAGTTCTACTGGAGACCCTGTCAGAACTACAAGAGACCCAAAAGCTTGAGAAAAGGGTAGAAGGACAACCACAGGAAAAGGAGGAAGAAACAAAGCTACAAGAACTTTATCCCTAGCTCGGGCTTGGATCCTACTACAATCTTCTTGAGGGGGGAGAAGATTTCCACAAATAATTGCAATTCCAATATTATTTGGATTAGAGAAAGAAATAATAAGGACCCATAGGTGGATGCAAATAGCTAGATCCAAAGGAGTTGTGGATATTGGCCAAATGGAGAAAAAACTCAGAGAAATGGGCAGAGAGAGTTATGTGCTATAAGACACAAAGAAGCAATCACAAGAAGCCACCTTGAAACTAAAAATGAATTGCTAAGAAGACAACTACAAGAGAAAGAGACCCAATTGGCATGCATGGCCAGCTGGTCCATGGAGGCATTGCAATGTAGGACATGAACAAAATCCTATGGACTGTATCTCAAGGACCAATGGTTGCAATTTTAGATAAATACTTTGGCACAAAGAGGCACAATGTCTTTGCAAGATTACAGCCAGTTTATGGACCTGTGTCACCAAAGCACATCAGAAGATAAGGAAAAGCTGACAGAATTCTACCTGCATAACATGACCCTCATGGACATGAATGTGTGGGACCTTGATGCTAGGCTAGGGGACCTGCAAATAATGGCCATGGTCTCATGGATGAACCATGAATAGCTAAGGGCAACAAAATTAAGAAAGTTGATGATAAAGGAGTAGAATGAGCCATTAATGATCAGATCTGAGCCATAATGTTGGGTCCCTATAATACTAGTGATTACCCATTACTATTGTAGTTGTACCCATTATTAATATTTTTGTGCCCCTATTATCCCCATATTGTTATTACTGTGCCCCATAGAATCCCTCTATTGTTATTTTTGTGGCTTTATATTATTATTGTTAGGTCAACTGGGTTATATTGTGACTCCTTAGACTCCTATATATAGAAACGAGGTTTCGTCATTTGAATCATCCAAGAACTGTTCATTTATGTAATGTAAAGGAGGTTTCCCCCTCGAAGAGGCTGAATTCTAAGGCGTTGATCTATCTTTTCTATCTTTTCTTGAGCTAGTTTCATAACATTTGGTATGAGAGCTTCAGATTCTAGGGTTTCGCTGCTCCAAACAGGTCATCGTGGCATTTTCGCTATAACTTTTTTTCTATAAAATTTCAGAAGTTTCAAAAAAAACCCATTTTAGAAGAAATTGCGCTGAACCTTGGGTCCAAATTTCAGAGCTGTTCGTGCTATATGTACAGAGATATGATCTGAGGAAGTTGGTCTTTTTGCAGACTCCTGAATTACATTCCAAACAGGTGACCTGGGGAAAAGCATCATAACATTCTCTCTGGGGATCGGATTGCAATTTCGTAATAAGGTACATAAAGAGGATGGAATATAGTTTCTTGTAGACATGTTTTAGATCCGAAGGTCAAAACAGTGACTCATGGTAAGTCGTACAAGTTCGCTCTACTGAACTAGTCTATAATCAAGTCACTGTGGGAGATTTCGCATAACTCTTCCTTGGAGAATCCAATTTGGGTCAGACTTGTGGAATTGGAAAGAGGACACAGAGGGCTACTAAAAATAAAAAATTCAGATCTAGATGAGTGGAAAGTATAGAGATACATCAAAGGAAATATTGAGCTCCTACAAAGTGAA
This sequence comes from Pinus tabuliformis, assembly GCA_031772625.1. Taxonomy (NCBI): domain Eukaryota; kingdom Viridiplantae; phylum Streptophyta; class Pinopsida; order Pinales; family Pinaceae; genus Pinus; species Pinus tabuliformis. The sequence goes on along the minus strand of CM062804.1, from coordinate 283,705,970 downwards.
AAAAGGTGTGTAGATTTTCTTAAATTTTTGCTTAAGCTTGGTTTGAAAATTTATTTGAAGGAATTCAAAGGGCATAGTAGAGCATTATTATTGGTAACTAATGCCCCGAGGAAAGAAAATGCAAACACCTAGTAAGGAACCTGAAAGCTCTAGCATGACTCATGAAGAAGAGGAAGAAATGCAACATGATATATCAAAATTACAAGACCAAGTGCAACAACAGTCCCTTGCACAAAAAGGAACAGAATCTAAGATGGATGGTTTAAAGAAAGGCATAGAAGCTAAGATGAATTGTTTAAAGAAAGGTGTAGAAGCTGAGATGAATGACATGGAAGCTAAGATGGATGATTATAAGATAGATTTGAAGACAGACATGGAAGAATTGAAGATAAATATGAATAAGTTGCCATAAGAAAGGGTCACTAATGGTGAAAGGGTAGTAAAGGAAACTCATGATGAGAACAAAAGAAATGTTAATCATGATTCCATAGACCCTAATGTTGGATCAAAGACCCACCATATTCCAAAAATCGATATGAGGAAGTTTGATGGCAAGGATCCCGCAACATGGATATTACAGATGGAGCAATTTTTCGATCTCAATAATGTGCAAAACACACAAAAGGTACATATTGCAACTTTATATTTGGAACCAAATCAGTTTGTATGGTATCAATGGCTTTGCTCTTGTAAACAATTTATCACTTGGGCAATTTTTACGGAAGAATTGGTAGCACATTATGAGGATACAAAAAGCAACACTTTTTTTAACCAATTGATAAGTCTCAAACAAAAGGGTTCAATAATGGAGCACATTGAGGAGTTCCAAAAATTGAATTGTTCATAGGCCTTTAAAGGATAATATCCAACATGATGTTCACCTTTAGGAACCTGATTCATTAGAGAAGACATTCAGGTTAGCAAGAAAAATGGAAGGAAAAATTATGGCAACCAGGAAGCATACCACTCACAACTATAAAGACGGAAGTGTTGTTTCCGCTAGTCTTCCACAACCTATAAGGTTGACACCATAGTAATTGGAAGAGAAAAGAGCAAAATGGCTTTGTTACAGTTGTGATAGAAAATACACTAAAGGTCATAAGTGTGCTGAGAAGAAATTATTCTACATAGATTGTGAGGAGGAAGAAGAAAAGGAGCAAGAAAGGTCAAAAGAAGAGGATATACTCCAGGAACAAAGCCTAGATAAAGAAGATATGAATCTGACCATATCTTGTAATGCATTGGCAGGAATTACCACTCCTCAAACCATCAAGTTAGAAGGACAATTCAAGAAGAAAAAGGTAATATTGTTGATTGATTTAGGAAGTACCCACAATTTTATTCATTGTAAGGTAGCAAGAGAATTGAATTGCTTCTTATATCCAACACCAGAGTGTCAAGTGATGGTTGCAAATGGAGGAACAATAAATTGCTCAGGAAAGTGCCATAATATCAAGCTATCCATGGGAGAATATGTATTGACTAGCCCAATGCTTTCCATTCCAATGGGAGGTGTTGATGTTGTACTAGGAGTCCAATGGCTACAATCCTTTGGTACAGTAGCTTTTAATTTTCAAGAACTTTTCATGAAAATTTCTGTGGAAGGAAAGGAAGTTGAATTAATGGGTATTGCAGGGAAACCGGGAAAGATAATCAGCTCTAACGGTATGACAAAGCTTCTAAAAAAGGAACAAAGAGGTGTAATTACAAAATTATGTTCGCTAGATGTGTCCACAGTGGATTCATCTATTTCTCCAGATCTCCAAAATGTCTTGGACAATCATTCCAAGGTATTTGAGACTCCCAAAGGTCTCCCACCTATTCGTGATCATGATCATGCTATTCATCTGATTCCAGGAAGTGTTCCTCCAAACATTAGGCCGTACAGATATCCCTATGCCCAAAAGAGTGAAATTGAACGTATGGTTGCAGAAATTCTAGAGGCTGGTATAATTCAACCAAGTCAAAGTTCTTTCTCTGCTCCAGTCGTATTGGTGCACAAGAAGGATGGATCATGGTGCATGTGTCTGGATTATGGCGAGCTCAACAAGCTCACTATTAAAGATAAGTTTCACAGTCTAGTCATTGATGAATTACTGGATGAATTGCATGGATCAATTTACTTCACCAAGTTGGATCTTCGTTCGAGATATCATCAAATTAGAATAAAGATTGAAGACATTCCGAAAACAACATTTAGAACTCATGAGGGTCATTATGAATTTTTGGTAATGCCTTTTGGCCTTACCAATGCACCTTCAACATTTCAAGGTTTGATGAATTCAATTTTAAAACCATTCCTTAAAAAATTTGTGTTAGTATTTTTGGATGATATACTAATCTACAACAAGTCTTGGAAGGATCATGTTGAACATGTTGACAGGGTGCTACAACTATTAGAGGAGAAACAATTATATGCAAAAAGATCCAAATGTTTCTTTGGAGTACAAGAGGTGGAATATCTGGGTCATATTGTATCTCATGAAGGAGTTAAGGTAGACCCTAGAAAAATTAAAGCCATTAAGGAATGGAAAGTTCCCACATCCATAAAGCATCTGCGAGGATTTCTCGGGTTGACAGGGTATTATTGCAAGTTTGTTAAGAATTATGGGAGAATAGCAGCACCTCTAACAACATTATTGAAGAAAGATGCATTTTCATGGACTCCAGAAGCAACAAAGGCATTCGAACATCTTAAAGAGGCAATGTGCCAAGCACCGGTCTTAGCTACACCGGACTTCACAAAAACCTTTATTGTGGAATGTGATGCTTCAGGAAATGGAATTGGTGTTGTTTTAATGCAAGATGAAGGACCCATTGCTTTTGAAATTCATCCAATCAAGGGAAAGTTTTTACACAAAGATATTTATGAGAAGGAAATATTGGAAATACTCCATGCACTTAAGAAATGGTGACCCTACCTAATGGGAAGACACTTCAAGGTAAAAACGGATCATGATAGCCTTAAATACTTTTTAGAACAAAGATTATCCTTTGAAGAGCAACAAAAGTGGGTCACAAAGATGTTGGGTTATGACTTTGAAATCATCTACAAAAAAGGGAAACAAAATGTGGTGGCAGATGCACTCTCAAGAAAGGATGAGGATGTGGAAGCATTGTTGTGCGCCATTTCTATTATCCCACCAGATTAGATAAACAAAGCAAGGCAGGAATAGAAGAATGACAAAGAAGTGTTGGCACTTATTCAAAAGTTACAACAAGATTCCAGTATGTCTGATACATTTATCTAGAAAAATGATTCGTTATGGTACAAAGATCGCTTATACCTCTGTAAGAATTCCCAGCTAAAGCAAAAGATTCTTATGGAACTGCATACTTCTCCCTTTGGAGGGCACTCAGGATTTTTAAAAACTTACCACAGGGTTAAGAAGGAATTTTTTTGGGATGGCCTTAAATTAGATATTCAAAAGTTTATGGTGGATTGTTTGGTTTGCCAACAAAATAAAGTTGAAACAATTAAGACACCGGGTCTATTACAACCTTTATCCATTCCAAGCCAATGTTGGGAGGAGGTTTCAATGTATTTTATCACACGTTTACCCAAGTCTGAGGGAAAGAGTGTCATCATGGTGGTAGTTGACAAACTTACCAAGTATGCACACTTTTGTGCATTATCACATCCATTTAAGGCCAGTAAAGTTTCTACTGCATTTATGGAAACAATTCAAAAGCTACATGGAAACCCAAAGATTATTGTAAGTGACAGAGATCCCATTTTCACTGGAAATTTTTGGACAGAATTATTTTCTTGTCTTGGTACTCAGTTAGCTCATAGCTCATCTTATCATCCTCAATCTGATGGGAAAAATGAGATAGTAAACAAATGTTTGGAAGGATATCTTCGTTGCTTTGTATCTGATAAACATACACAATGGGTCAAATGGTTGCCCCTGGTTGAATGGTGGTATAACACTTTCTTCCATACAGTAACAAAAATGACCCCATTTATGGCACTTTATGGGTATCAGCCACCATCCATCACATCATATTTAAGAGAAAATTCTAATTTTCAAGCAGTGGAACATCACATTGAACATCAACAACAAGTCCTCCAACTCTTAAAGGATAACCTCATGTTGGCACAGAATAGAATGAAACAACAGACAGATAAACATCGTAGCAAAAGAAGTTTTCATGTAGGTGATTGGGTATTCCTACAGCTATAACCATATAAGCAAATGTCCCTCAAGCAAGCTAAGAAGGATAATAAATTATCACCAAAGTATTATGGTCCATACAAGGTGTTGAAAAAGATTGGTACTATGGCATACAAATTGGAGCTTCCTGTAGCTTCTCGATTGCACCCAGTTTTCCATGTTTCGTGTTTAAAGAAGGTTATAGGCGACAAGCTCCCAGTTCAAACAATATTGTCAGAACTTGACGAGGAAGGAAAAATTATATTGGAACCGGAAGCAGTCACAGAACTTATCCGCTGAAGATTCCACATGGGAGGATGAGAATTTTATACAGAAGCGTCCAGAACTTCTCAAGCATTGAGGACAACACTTTTCTGAAGGAGAGGGCCATGTTGGGTCCCTATAATACTAGTGATTGCCCCATTACTGTTGTAGTTGTACCCCTTATTAATATTGTTGTGCCCCTATTATCCCCATATTGTTATTATTGTGCCCCATAAAATCCCTCTATTGTTACTTTTGTGGCTTTATATTATTATTGTTAGGTCGGCTAGGTTATATTTTGACTCCTTAGACTCCTATATATAGAAAGGAGGTTTCGTAATTTGAATCATCCAAGAATTGTTCATTTATGTAATGTAAAGGAGGTTGCCCCCTCGAAGAGGATGAATTCTAAGGCGTTGATCTATCTTTCCAATCCTTTCTTGAGTTGGTTTCATAACACATAAGACCCCATGGTACTCATTAGCACACATAACCTTCTTGCCAATAATCCTTAGATTGCCCCTAGATATATAAGTGATCAAGCACAAGCCATTCCACATTTTGATGATATGGAAAGGTTACTTGGGGATGACTGTGTGCATCCATGTATGAGGAGATGGAACACCTTACCACACAGTCTGCAGATCAGGGAATATCATTCCCCAATGAGGATGAACGAGGCATTAAGGAGAGTGCCAATGTACAAGCACTCCATGTAAAGGCTGAAGGTCAATTGGATTGGCCTCAAATTGAGTCCCCCACTCCTGCTAGGCATGCTGGAAGGCAGAAGAGAAGAAGAAGAGTAGGAGCGGTGGGAAGATATAGACAAGAAGGCAGGATTCTATGACAAGGAAGACGAGACCACATCAGAAGCATGGGATGCTATGTAGGCCACCAGGGCCATAAAAGATGAGGAGATGGATTCAGTTGCTCAGAGGATGAGAAACACTATCAGTAGGGGGCTGATGATGAGCCTCATAAATGGGTAACTATATGGGCTCATTTTACCTCCTAACCTAGTCAAATCAACCATTCTCTTAGCTTATTGTATGATTTTCTAATTTTTCTTATGCTTATAGAGTGAGTTGAATTAGTTATGATGCCATGTGGTCTAATATGTGTTTAATGCGGATTATTGATGAATTTTGTGGTCAAAATCAAGGATCCAATGGACAAATGGTAGCAATAACTTAAAGTGGTCAAAGAAGAGGACTTATAGGAGGGGATACCCCTAATTTATTACTCCTCACTTCAAATTCCCCTTCATTCAACTCAAAGTACAAGCAGCCAAGTCATGCACTAGAAGGCAGCTGAGCAAGTGAAGGATGACTGATGATTATCTTGAGTTTTAGGAGCCAAGCCCCCATGATTTTAAGGAAGTTGTTGGTAGCTTCATTTGTATAAGTAGAGAGGCCTGGGGCATCACTAGGGTTGGATTTTTGTCGGACTTTTGTTGTATTTTTTCTTATGTAAACTCTGCTCAACTTCGAGCTTATTATCTTGATAGTTCATGTAATCTTGCTATTGTTCTGAGAATAAAGATGGAATCCTTTTTGAGTTAGCACTGAGTTGCCTCAGAGGGTTGAAGCTCTTGGGTTAGGGCCCAATCCAAGTAGCCAAGCTCCTATTTACTTGTATTCGTATGTTTCATTTCAATTTGTAGATTAGGTTGTTGTTAGATGCATTTTTTTATGGTTAAGAATAGGTTGCTTTTTTGATGATTCAGTAGGTTGCTTCCATTTGTTCTTTCTATTGCAGGTTAAGAAATGATAAAGAAAAGATCCAAAAGGCTAGAAATATTACCTTGGCCTCTCTTCCTCCCTTTGTGACAATGATTTGAGGCAAATACCCTCTTGGTACCCCAAAAACATAGATTTTCCTCATTCATAGGACTTCTAGTGTTCGCAGCTTTTTAGTTGGTTAATAATCTAGTTTTGCCTTACTTCAGAACTTCTTCATCATGCTAAATTCTTTATTTACAATAGTTCTCTTTCATTCTTTCCTTTCCTGCTGCAGTTATCAACATTTCCTTTCATAGGTCATAGTTTATTTTGATGTAAAAACTCTATTTTTCTATATGCACTTATTTCATTGGTTGCTTAATCTCATTGGTTGGCTGTCAGTTGTTTATGCAGAAGATATCTTCTAATAGAAGGCCAGCCTATCAACCATCCCATCCTCCATCTGATCCATGCCCTACAGATCACCCAAGTATCCCCTCAATTCTGCCTTAGTTTCCTGCATTTTCCATAGAATTTCTTCCTCTCTCCTTGAGCAAATCCAATCATCTTTCTCTCTCCTAATGATTGTTGGTATACCCTAGGTACCCTAACACCTCATTCAAACCTTCATCCACATTTTCCACCCACTCTCACACCTTCAAAATAGTGAGAAATTCTCTCGGCCTCCTCCTGTAGGCCTCCTGTAGAACGTTGTTTTTCCCCCTGTAGATTTCCTGTGCCCTCCTGTAGTTTTTCCTGTAGGCATTTTTTTGAAGGCTGAGTTTGGGAAAAGCCTATAGAAGGCCACCTGAGACATCCTAGGACCCATCCACACCATCCTACATCCTCTCATGTCCCAAATTTTCCCTTTAACACCACCTATTCGCTGCCACATTCACAAAAAAATAAATTACATGCATGCCAAATTCACATAAAAATACATAAAAATCCAAAAAGATGTTTTTTACTCATTTACTTCTATAAATAGCTTAGTTAGATGTTGTTTACTTCGTTGATTAGGTAATGGAATTCTATTCATAGTTTTCATAGTGCTTTCTGCAAAAGTGGGATTAGTTGGTTAATTAGGATTTACTTGGTTTGCTTTGCATTTCAGTCTTCCTTTCTGCAAGTAGAATAGAATTTGTAGAGTAATCTCTCCTTTTCCTTTCATCGCATATAGAGATTCTTCTGAAATCCATAGGAGTTGGCTTGCACTCCTAGTGATCTTGCGCCAGCTGACCAAGTGAGAACCTGTAGTAAGAACTAGTACTTGTGTATACAACACCGTCACTTCCAAGTTTGTTATGAACTACCGGGTTGATAAGAGTAAAGTAGGCAGCCCAGGAGTTGCAACTTTATTGATGCAATACTAGTTCTCAGCATCTGTGGCTCTAGGGAAGCTGAAGATGATAGATATCCTATGAAAAGATCCTCATTCTTGGTAGAATTATGGGGGCTTGTCAAAACTACAGTGGACTGTAGATTTTCCTCTTGAAAGGATTCTTCTCCTGGATTGGTCTTTTGTGTCTTCGTGTAAATTTCAAAACTCTTTCCCTTGAATTTATATGAATGAAGGTAAAGCATCCTCCCTTGGTCTGTTTTCCTGTGGCATTGGATTTTTTGATGTCGTTGTAGAGAGTGCTTGTTCTTCTACCTCCTCCAAACTATTTTCGTGCCATTGATCCTAGTTCATATATTTTTCTATGTTTGGCCTAGGAGTATGAGTGTAGGGAGTATTCTTTTGTTGTACTCTTAGTTTTCAAATTATTCCCAAAGGATCATATCACTAGGTGAAGCTAAGTTTGAAATTCATCTACTTGAGGAGAAGATCTACTTCTTTGGTTGTTGTCCTGGTATTTCAAATAAAAGGGCCAACGTGTTTTTTAATCTTGAATTGAGTTTTCTTCTTAGCTGCCACAAAGTGCAACTCATCCATATTAATCATTTGTCTAATATATTCTAGTGAAAAAGATCTCATACTAACAAATTTAGGCAACCTATATGGATGCAATTCGTACCCATACACTTTGATCTCAGTATAATTTTGGTACAGGTAATGATCACCTATCTTGGTTTGCTCACTGAGGTGTAGAAAGTGGTTTATCTCATGTCCTATCATTGGTTGACCAACACTATTCAATAGGTAAGAAACTGTATATAAGAACTCGGAATTCCCTTGTTCATCCAGTTTTTGTAATGGAAATTGAAACTTGTATGCTCAATGGAACAAAAACAAAAACAAATACACTAAAATTGAAGAATGCTTCAAAACCCATTTTGTAGAAAAATTTAGGAACGTTTCATGGATATAATCTTCTAAGAATTCATTCTAATTGAAGAGGATTGAGGGCTTTCCACTTATTGAGAAAACTGATGAATTACTGGATGAATTGCATGGATCAATTTACTTCACCAAGTTGGATCTTCATTCGAGATATCATCAAATTAGAATAAATATTGAAGACATTCTGAAAACAACATTTAGAACTCATGAGGGTCATTATGAATTTTGGTCATGCCTTTTGGCCTTACCAATGCGCCTTCAACATTTCAAGGTTTGATGAATTCAATTTTAAAACCATTCCTTAGAAAATTTGTGTTAGTAATTTTTGATGATATACTAATCTACAACAAGTCTTGGAAGGATCATGTTGAACATGTTGACGGGGTGCTACAACTATTGGAGGAGAAACAATTATATTCAAAAAGATACAAATGTTTCATTGGAGTACAAGAGGTGGAATATCTGGGTCATATTGTATCTCATGAAGGAGTTAAGGTAGACCCTAGAAAAATTAAAGCCATTAAGGAATAGAAAATTCCCACATCCATAAAGCATCTGCGAGGATTTCTCAAGTTGACAGGGTATTATTGCAAGTTTATTAAGAATTATGGGAGAATAGCAGCACCTCTAACAACATCATTGAAGAAAGATGCATTTTCATGGACTCCAGAAGCAACAAAGGCATTCGAACATCTTAAAGAGGCAATGTGCCAAGCACCGGTCTTAGCTACACCGGACTTCACAAAAACATTTATTGTGGAATGTGATGCTTCAGGAAATGGAATTGGTGCTGTTTTAATGCAAGATGAAAGACCCATTGCTTTTGAAAGTCATCCAATCAAGGGAAAGTTTTTACACAAAGCTATTTATGAGAAGGAAATGTTGGCAATACTCCATGCACTTAAGAAATGGCGACCCTACCTAATGGGAAGACACTTCAAGGTAAAAACGGATCATGATAGACTTAAATACTTTTAAGAACAAAGATTATCCTCTGAAGAGCAACAAAAGTGGGTCACAAAGATGTTGGGTTATGACTTTGAAATCATCTACAAAAAAGGGAAGCAAAATGTGGTGGCAGATGCACTCTCAAGAAAGGATGAGGATGTGGAAACATTGTTGTGCGCCATTTCTATTATCCAACCAGATTGGATAAACAAAGCAAGGGAAGAATGGAAGAATGACGAAGAAGTGTGGGCACTTATTCGAAAGTTACAACAAGATTCCAGTATGTCTGATACATTTAGCTGGAAAAATGATTCGTTATCGTACAAAGATCGCTTATACCTCTGTAAGAATTCCCAGCTAAAGAAAAAGATTCTTATAGAATTGCACACTTCTCCCTTTGGAGGGCACTCAGGATTTTTAAAAACTTACCACAGGGTTAAGAAGGAATTTTTTTGGGATGGCCTTAAAGCAGATATTCAAAAGTTTGTGGTGGAATGTTTGGTTTGCCAACAAAATAAAGTTGAAACAATTAAGACACAGGGTCTATTACAACGTTTATCCATTCCAAGCCAACGTTGGGAGGAGGTTTCAATGGATTTTATCACAGGTTTACCCAAGTCTGAGGGAAAGAGTGTCATCATGGTGGTAGTTGACAGACTTACCAAGTATGCACACTTTTGTGCATTATGACATCCATTTAAAGCCAGTAAAGTTTCTACTGCATTTATGGAAACAATTCAAAAGCTACATGGAAACCCAAAGATTATTGTAAGTGACAGAGATCCCATTTTCACTGGAAATTTTTGGACATAATTATTTTCTTGTCTTGGTACTCAGTTAGCTCATAGATCATCTTATCATCCTCAATCTGATGGACAAACTGAGATAGTAAACAAATGTTTGGAAGGATATCTTCGTTGCTTTGTATCTGATAAACATACACAATGGGTCAAATGGTTGCCTCTGGTTGAATGGTGGTATAACACTTCCTTCCATACAATAACAAAAATGACCCAATTTATGGCACTTTATGGGTATCCGCCAACATCCATCACATCATATTTAAGAGAAAATTCTAATTTTCAAGCAGTGGAACATCACATTGAACATCAACAACAAGTCCTCCAACTCTTAAAGGATAACCTCGTGTTGGCACAGAATAGAATGAAACAACAGGCAGATAAACATCATAGCAAAAGAAGTTTTGATGTAGGTGATTGGGTATTCCTACGGCTACAACCATATAAGCAAATGTCCCTCAAGCAAGCTAAGAAGGATAATAAATTATCACCAAAGTATTATGGTCCATACAAGGTGTTGCAAAAGATTGGTACTATGGCATACAAATTGGAACTTCCTGCAGCTTCTCGATTGCACCCAGTTTTCCATGTTTCGTGTTTAAAGAAGGTTATAGGAGACAAGCTCCCAGTTCAAACAATATTTCCAGAACTTGACGAGGAAGGGAAAATTATATTGGAACCGGAAGCAGTCACAGAAACAAGAACTTGACAGCTACGAAATCGATCAATCTCAGAGTATCTTATCAAGTGGAAGAACTTATCCGCTGAAGATTCCACATGGGAGGATGAGAATTTTATACAGAAGCATCCAGAACTTCTCAAGCATTGAGGACAACACTTTTTTGAAGGAGAGGGCCATGTTGGGTCCCTATAATACTAGTGATTTCCCCATTACTATTGTAGTTGTACCCCTTACTAATATTGTTGTGCCCCTATTATCCCCATATTGTTATTACTGTGCCCCATAAAATCCCTCTATTGTTATTTTTGTGGCTTTATATTATTATTGTTAGGTCGGCTAGGTTATATTTTGACTCCTTAGACTCCTATATATAGAAAGGAGGTTTCGTCATTTGAATCATCCAAGAATTGTTCATTTATGTAATGTAAAGGAGGTTGCCCCCTCGAAGAGGATGAATTCTAAGGCGTTGAACTATCTTTCGTGTCCTTTCTTGAGCTGGTTTCATAACACATAAGACCCCATGGTACTCATTAGCACACAAAACCTGCTTGCCAATAATCCTTAGATTGCCCCTAGATATATAAGTGATCAAGCACAAGCCATTCCACATTTTGAGGATATGGAAAGGTTACTTGGGGATGACTGTGTGCATCCATGTATGAGGAGATGGAACACCTTACCACATAGTCTGTAGATCATGGAATATCATTCCCCAATGAGGATGAAGGAGGCATTAAGGAGAGTGACAATGTACAAGCACTCCATGCAAAGGCTGAAGGTCAATTGGCTTGGCCTCAAATTGAGTCCCCCACTCCTGCTAGGCATGCTCGAAAGCAGAAGAGAAGAAGAAGAGTAGGAGCGGTGGGAAGAGATAGACAAGAAGGCAGGATTCTATGACAAGGAAGACGAGACCACATCAGAAGCATGGGATGCTATGGAGGCCACCAGGGCCATAAAATATGAGGAGATGGATTAAGTTGCTCAGAGGATGAGAAACACTCTCAGTAGGGGGGTGATGATGAGCCTCATAAATGGGTAATTATATGGGCTCATTTTACCTCCTAACCTAGTCAAATCAACCATTCTCTTAGCTTATTGTATGATTTTCTAATTGTGTTTATGGTTATAGAGTGAGTTGAGTTAGTTATGATGCCATGCGGTCTAATATGTGTTTAATGCATATTATTGATGAATTTTGTGGTCAAAATCAAGGATCCAATGGACAAATGGTAGCAATAACTTGAAGTGGACAAAGAAGAGGACTCATAGGAGGGGATCCCCCTAATTTATTACTCCTCACTTCGAATTCCCCTTCATTCAACTCAGAGTACAAGCAGCCAAGTCATGCACTAGAAGGCAGCTGAGCAAGTGAAGGATGACTAATGATTATCTCGAGTTTTAGGAGCCAAGCCCCCATGATTTTAAGTAAGTTGTTGGTAGCTTCATTTGTATAAGTAGAGAGGCCTAGGGCATCACTAGGGTTGGATTTTCGTTGGATTTTTGTTGTAGTTTTGCTTATGTAAACTCTACTGAACTTCGAGCTTATTATCTTGATAGTTCACGTAATCTTGCTATTGTTCTGAGAATAAATATGGAATCCTTTTGGAGTTAGCACTGAGTTACCTCAGAGGGTTGAAGCTCTTGGGTGAGGGCCCAATCCAAGTAGCCAAGCTCCTCTTTACTTCTATTCGTATGTTTCATTTCAGTTTGTAGATTAGGTTGTTGTTAGATGCATTTTTTTATGGTTAAGAATAGGTTGCTTTTTTGATGATTCAGTAGGTTGCTTCCATTTGTTCTTTCTATTGCAGGTTAAGAAATGATAAAGAAAAGATCCAAAAGGCTAGAAATATTACCTTGGCCTCTCTTCCTCCCTTGTGACAATGATTTGAGGCAAAGACCCTCTTGCTACCCCAAAAACATAGATTTTCCTCATTCATAGGACTTTTAGTGTTCGCAGCTTTTTAGTTGGTTAATAATCTAGTTTTGCCTTACTTCAAAACTTATTCATCATGCTCAATTATTTATTTACAATAGTTCTCTTTCATTCTTTGCTTTCCTGCTGCAGTTATCAACATTTCCTTTCATAGATCATAGTTTATTTTGATGCAAAAACTGTATTTTTCTATATGCACTTATTTCATTGCTTGCTTAATCTCATTGGTTGACTGTCAGTTGTTTATGCAGAAGATATCTTCTAGTAGAAGGCCAGCCTGTCAACCATCCCATCCTCCATCTGATCCATGCCCTACAGATCACCAAAGTATCCCCTCAATTCTGCCTTAGTTTCCTGCATTTTCCATAGAATTTATTCTCCTCTCCTTGAGAAAATCCAATCATATTTCTCTCTCCTAATGATTGCTGGTATACCCTAGGTACCCTAACACCTCATTCCAACCTTCATCCACATTTTCCACCCATTCTCACACCTTCAAGATAGTGAGAACTGCTCTCGACCTCCTCCTGTAGGCCTCCTGTAGAACGTTGTTTTTCCTCCTGTAGTTTTTCCTGTAGGCATTCTTTTGAAGGCCGAGTTTTGGAAAATCCTATAGAAGGCCACCTGAGACATCCTAGGACCCATCCACACCATCCTACATCCTCTCAAGTCCCGATTTCCTTTTAACACCACCTATTCACTTCCACATTCACAAACAAATAAATTACATGCATGCCAAATTCACATAAAAATACATAAAAATCCAAAAAGATGTTTTTTACTCATTTACTTCTATAAATAGCTTAGTTAGATGTTGTTTACTTCGTTGATTAGGTAATGGCATTCTTTTCATAGTTTTCATAGTGCTTTTTGCAAAAGTAGGATTAGTTGGTTAATTAGGATTTACTTGGTTTGCTTTGCATTTCAGTCTTCCTTTCTGCAAGTAGAATAGAATTTGTAGAGTAATCTCTCCTTTTCCTTTCATCGCATATAGAGATTCTTCTGAAATCCATAGGAGTTGGCTTGCACTCCTAGTGATCTTGCGCCAGCTGACCAAGTGACAACCTGCAATAAGAACTAGTACTTGTGTATACAACACCGTAACTTCCAAGTTTGTTACGAACTACCGGGTTGATAAGAGTAAAGTAGGCAGCGCAGGAGTTGCAACATTATTGATGCAATACTAGTTCTCAGCACCAGTGGCTCTTGGGAAGCTGAAGATGATAGATATCCTATGAAAAGATCTTCATTCTTGGTAGAATTATGGGCGCTTGTCAAAACTATAGTGGACTGTAGATTTTCCTCTTGAAAGGATTCTTCTCCTGGATTGGTCTTTTGTCTCTTCTTGTAAATTTCAAAACTCTTTCCCTTGAATTTATATGAATGAAGGGAAAACATCCTCCCTTGGTCTATTTTCCTGTGGCGTTGGATTTTTTGATGTCGTTGTAGAGAGTGCTTGTTCTTCTACCTCCTCCAAACTATTTTTGTGCCATTGATCCTAGTTCATATATTTTTCTATTTTTGGCCTAGGAGTATGAGTGTAGGGAGTATTCTTTTGTTGTACTCTTAGTTTTCAAATTATTCCCAAAGGATCATATCACTAGGTGAAGCTAAGTTTGAAATTCATCTACTTGAGGAGAAGATCTACTTCTTTGGTTGTTGTCCTGGTATTTCAAATAAAAGGGCCAATGCGTTTTTTAATCTTGAATTGAGTTTTCTTCTTAGATGCCACAAAGTGCAACTCATCCATATTAATCATTTGTCTAATATATTCTAGTGAAAAAAATCTCATAGGAACAAATTTGGGCAACCTATATGGATGCAATTCGTACCCATACACTTTGATCTCATTATAATTTTGGTACAGGTAATGATCACCTATCTTGGTTTGCTCACTGAGGTGTAGAAAGCATTTTATCTCATGTCCTATCCTTGGTTGACCATCACTATTCAATAGGTAAGAAACTGTATATAAGAACTCGGAATTTCCTTGTTCATCCAGTTTTTGTAATGGAAATTGAAACTTGTATGCTCAATGGAACAAAAACAAAAACAAATACACTAAAATTGAAGAATGCTTCAAAACCCATTTTGTAGAAAAATTTAGGAACTTTTCATGGATATAATCTTCTAAGAATTCATTCTAATTGAAGAGGACTGAGGGCTTTCCACTTATTGAGAAAACTGATAAAAACCTTATGATGGCTTCATAAACCCATTAATCAGATTGATAGCCTAATAAACAAGAAATTATTAAGATATTTTTCTTTGTCATTTTAGGGAACATGGAGGAGTGATAAGGAGGATTTTTCTTAGGAAATTGGATTTCCTCAAGTACAAATGTCTCAAATATTTTGGATTTGTGAAGGAATGTGAGGTTTTTGTAGATTTTCATGAGGGAATATACTTGAAAGTGTTTCATAGAGGGAATTTTTTGAATCTGAAGCATTTTATCGGTGGAATCAAGGGTAATTGTGAAAAGAACATCCTTGTTGTGGGATATAATTGCCCTTTAACTGGGAATGTACCGGAGGTGGAACCATGAAAAAAATTTAGGAAAATGATGGGTCCAAGGAAAGACGAATTGGGGTAGGAAGGAGCCCCACAAATCCAATTCATCACTAAGATCAATGAATTTTTGTTTTAAGCGGTTGTGGAGTTTGTAGAGATCGAACTTGCAACTGGTTTCAATGATTTTGTATTCTCGATGTACCATGGGTTGGTAGTCTACGTCAATTACAGGGGGTAGAAGGGGGTTTTCAACTATTGATTTGGATTTACACTTAGAATCCATGTTGCAAAGAAAACATTTGCAATACTAAAATTACCCAGGAATTGGTTGGATGAATACTAGTGGCTTGATGATTGGTAGCAGTGACAGGTTGGCTTGCTGACTGGTTGCAGTAACAGTAGAAGGTTTGTGGATTCATTCATCCAATGCAACAAGGCTACATAAGAAAGGCCTACTAAACGAGATTCTGATTTGTTTATATTCCATATCAGTGTAATGTTGGAAATTTTTTTGTTAAACAGAGCCAGTTCATTACTCAAGCGAAGATTATATCTCGAATAGATAGTTAAGAGTTGAATGATAGACATAAGGGATGTATCACATGGTAGGACTAGGTTGGGAAGGGGACATGCCATGTGGAGAGGAGAGATTGGGTGGAGTCGTAAAGGATGTGCCACTTGGTAGCAGTGGCGTGGGATGCAAGTGATACTTGGTGAGAGAATAGGGGAGAGGAAAGTGTAGAGTCAACGGTTATAATTAGGTGGGAAGAGGGGAAAGGTGGATTTCAAGGGGGGAGGGGGTTGAATTCAGCTAGGGAGCACCACGTAGCCAAAATTTGGATTTAGGGAATCAACTTTTCAGACCCCCCCCCCCCCCCCCCGCCCCCCCTTCATTAACAATTGGAGGGGTGCAGGGGGAGGGGAAGGGGTCCAATGGTATCACCCGCCATTGATCTGGGTGGGTGAGATCACGACCCTTCATTGTAGCTCGATTCTTATTACAAAATGACAAAAAATATTCTATCCAAGCTAACTTTATTAACCTTTAATTAATCATGCTTAAACTTTGCAATTAATTTATTAAATATATTTATTTAAATCTAATACGGTATTATGACTAGTTGTGCATATTTATGTTTTCTAAGGGGTATTTCATCCTTCTTTTCAATCGATATATATATGTATATGTATATATATATATATATATATATATATATATATATATATATATATATATATATATATTAATGTGGTATTTGATCTCGCTCACTTATTGGGGCTATTTTCATTTTTTAATATTTTTTATTTCTTTTGTTTTATCACCTATATATATATCCTTTTTTTTTTTAATTTCCTTTCATTTTATTTTTTCTTTTCTTGGAAATAATTTGTAGAATAAAACATTATTTACAATATCTCATCTCATAAAAATCAGCAGATAACCATCAATTGGTCCTATGAATTATATGACCCTAAAAATAGCTCCAATGGGAATGGCATCCTCCTTGTGAGGTGCCAAGAATGTTGTAGATTAGTAGTCTTTATCTAGTGTGTATCCTATCCTTATCCTATAACTCAATTTATTACATATTGTTATTATAAATACTGGCAACAACTCACTAGAACCTTAGGACCTTCTCTTCAGGCTTCAATTCCTGATGTTATCCACCCTATCTTGCATTAAAATAGTAAAATGATATTTACAATGAGGTTAATGAGAAAATTATCTATTCTAGAAGAAAATAGTACTTGAGTAGACTTCCATTGATAGGTCCTCTTGTCTATCCTTCTCCAGTCAAGTCTTTCAGAAAGAATGCATTATTGCCTTGGAAAGATTCAATTTTATAGGTTCCTCTCCACAAATTATCATATTTCCCATGCTTACCTTTTTATTCATTAATTGAGACCCATCTCCACACAAGGTCATCTAGTTGGAAGTCATCTACTTTGGTTCTTCTATCATGGATCTTTTTTATTTTGTCCTGAATTATTTGAGTTTTGTTGTAGACTTGCTCCCTAGTTTGTTGCAACTATATTGTTTGATTTATCCTTCTCTCTACATCATTTGGATCGACTTGTGATTCTTGCAATATTTTTAGCACACAAATTCCTAGGGAAGTAGGAAAAATTGCATCCATCCCATATAATAATTGGAAATGAGAGATTCCAATAGACTTGTTTGTGGTAATTTTATTAGCCCATAGAGCATTTAGCAACTTCTTGTGCCATGATTTTTTACTTTCCTACAATAGTTTCTTAATAGTGTTTACTAAACTCTTATTAGAAGAATCATCTAACCCATTCCCTTGTGGGTAATAAGTAGTATAGTGTCCTAACTCGATGTGATACTTGCAGAAAAAATCAATCACTCTTTGACTTGACAGAAACAACATTCTCAGTAATGATTTTATGTGGAAACCCAAATCTGGAAAGAATATTACCTTCTAAAAATTGAATGATTACAGTGTCTGCAGCTTGTCTCATTGGAACAGCCTCAATCCACTTAGTGAAGTAGTCAATGGCTGTCAAAATCCATCTATGTTAAGCTGAAGAGTTTGGATGGATTTCTCCAATGAAATATAGGCCCCATTATTGGAAAGGAACCTCAACTGAAATAAGGGGAAATTTTTTCTCCTGGCTTCAAAGATTGGGCACTAATGGCATGTTGAAACTCTATTATAAACATCGGCAAACAAGGTAGGCTATTAAAAACCTGCTCTCAGGATTTATGTAGACGTGGTTTTGCAGTACAAATGTCCTCCACAGGCTCCTTGATGAAGTTATTCTATAGCCTTGTCTGCTTCATCCTTCAATAAACAATTTAGCAAAATACCTCCAACATCTTTCCAATACACATTCTGATCTAAAATGCAGAACTTCATAGATTTTAACTTGAGCAATCTAGCTTTTGTTTTTGTGAGACCAGGAGGATCTTGTAGATTCTATAAAACAAAGATAATATCTAAATACCAAGGACATGTAGAAAAAGATTATGATACACTTGGAGTCATCACCTCTTCTTGTTCATCAAGTGTAGCTATGAAATTTATATCTTTTGCATGGAAATTGGACTCAGTCATTAGCTTAGCCAATACCTAAACTTTCATGAGCTTAGTAGATCTTATCTCAATGTCATAATCTAGAATAAATACAATCCATTTTCCTATTTTCCCATCTAGATCAATTTGTGTAAGGATATCTTTTACTTCAACACTTGGGACAAATGCAATGATATGGGAATGTAGAATGTAGAATGTAAAATCTTTATGTTCCTTTATTAAAGAAAATGATTTTTTTCCCATGATATTATCCTTTAATGAGGCATCCCTTAAAGCTCTACCAAAAAAAGCTATAGGTTGTTAATATCCTTCACTCTTTTTCTACAACAAAACTACTGCAATAGTGTGTTCATATGCAAAAGAAAAAATCATGAAATCATTTGTAAAGTCAGGGCTAATCAAAATAGGAGCAGTTGTCAAAGCTACCATGATGCAACCTAAGCCACACATACCCACAATATGCATATAAAATGCATTTCATATACACGTCCCAAGAATTTTAAAGTTTCATACTTATTAAAACCTTCAAAAATCAAGGTTTAAGGCTCCTTAACTAAACTCTATGTGGAAACATTTCATGTAACTATCCCAAGTCTAAACTTTAATAAACCTTTGAGCAGAACCTTATGCAACCCTTCATAATGTTTGGTTAATTCTTGTTACCTCCGCATATCAATAGTACCCTTTTAACTTTGGTTTCAGTTTAACCCAACATTAACCATAATACATTTATTCCACTCATTTCTATTATAAATCTTGTATAATAGAAATATTTCATAACCCACACTTAAACCTTACCTTTTCACCATTCCTCAAACCTTTCCACATATATCGATGCTCTCTTTAGCACATTAAATCTCTATCGCCAATCTCATTCCTTCAGATCCAACGGATGTTGCGTAATCTCGTGTGAAATCTTGCACGACCAATACCAAGTTGAGAGCGTGTGAGAAAAGTGGTTTCCTCTTTCCATCGTGTGCTACGTGTCAAACCCTCAAGTTAATCTTGTGAAATTGTAGAATACCATTTCCAACTTTTAGGGCGTGTGAGATACTACTTACCGCCTATGAAGACCACTCCATTATTTTGCACATTTTCCACCCTTCTGTCGACATGTGCCTTGATGTGATCCACCCATTTCTTAACTTAATCTCTTGCGATAAGATCTTCGTCGCTCATCTTCCATTAACCCTGTCCATTGATCCAACTGATCCAATGGTTATTATGCATTGTAACATTTTTTTGTTTCTTACTGTGTAATACCCTATTTCGCTTTCTGCCTATGTATTTGTTCTCGCCTTACGATATTCAATTGTTCTGATCTCCATCTCCACTCTGTTACTTCATTTCTTCGTGACTTTACACTTCCTTCATAAATCCTTAGGTTTTAGGAAGCCTTGCAGTTATACCTTCTCTATGACATTGAAGGTTTTCTCCAATATTGTCTGTGTGCAAACCCATAACACTCTTCTATGCCTTCTTATTTGATTCTACACACCTACAAACCTATGTTACACAGAATTACTCTAATCCACACATAATATGTAATTCAATTACTCAATACACACCACACAAGTCAGAAATTGCACTTCTATATTGACAAATAAATATTTACACCATGAGTTCCTTCTCAGCTTAATCTTCTAAATCAGTGGCCTTTTGACACTACTTTACTCTATCTTCCCATAGGCTACAATCAATCTCCTCTAATTCCTAACTCTCTAACTTACTAACTCTTCATATGCCTTTTAGGCTTACATTTATACAAAAGGTTCTATAACCCATTTTGGTTCAGATCCTTAATCTTTTCAACTAAATCTTGAATATCCTCTAAGTCCACTTTTGACTCAACTAATCCCTAAGGATCGTCTCTAGTTCCACAAATCATGAAACCAATTTCTAATCTAAGATTTACAATTTATTTCCGAATCTCCCAATCTTCACTAATCACTCATCATCACTCATGTTCTCTTACATTTGACAACATTTACAAATATCCTCACAATATCTAATTGATTCCTATTCTTAATATCTCTCACAAACTTACTTAAAAACCTTAATAATTACATAAATTTAATACTCAGGAAACCAACTTCCTTGAAAACACAAGACCCCCTATGTCTACTAAAATACAATGATATTTCTAAGATGAATGCTCCTACATCAGACTCCCCAGGTTGAAAACATTCATGATCTCCTGATCATGTGTTCTCATATGTTGATAGGAAACCTTGAGGGTCACAAACTTTAGTTTGTAGCTGTCTGAATGATCTGTTCCTTTGTTGCTGCTATATGTTTGTCGTCTTCTATTTCATCTTACTCTCCTTGTCAATTAGTTTCAAATTCTGATGATCCAGACTTAAACAGGAATGCAACAAATTATAGAGATAACCATAAACACAGATATGCAGTGGAAATAATACTTCATTTCATTAATGTAAAATACTAAAATATGCTTACAAACAGTAATGGAAATAAACCAGCTAGGACGATGGTAGCTTATCTCTGAGAACAAATGGAAAACCCTTAACATTCCAAAACATAACCCTAGAAGATAAAACACCAAACTGTAGGCCCCGTTTGGGTAAATTGGTACATCAACTTCCAGGGGTCGTAACTTTGGCATACGATCTCCGTTTGACGCTACAATAGCTCGTTAGAAAGATCTATCTAAGCATTACCACTTTGGGAAGGGAAACATTGGTGGTCCATGGACCAATGTTGCCCCCAGATTTCCCAAAAAATGTCGTTTAGGGCCTCAAAACAGATCCGGATGTTCAGGACCCGAAAAACTGCTAAAAATAGTAAGTTGTGCTACAATTAAGGAAACTGAAAATGCTAAGAGAAACAATGGTGGGGGTCCAGGTAGACTTGGCAGGTGGCCACCAATATCCACTTGGATCATTCCACCCCCCTTAGGAAGCAATGGTCCCCATTGCATTGAGTTCCTCCATGAGGTGAGGAAACTTTTGCTGAACTTGGTCCCTAGCGAGCCACTTGCCCTGGTGAAGGAGTTTGCCCTCTTTGACAACTACATACAGTTGGATATTCTGTTGGCGAGTGTTCTTTATCTATGTGTCCATGATCCGATCAGTTGCAGCTTATTCCACGCAATATGGATTTAATTCTGTGGGTGTGAGCTGTTCTACAATGTCGAATGTGTCTAGCAATGGTGGAGAGTATGGCCGCAGGCGGTCCACATTGAACACTAGGTGTAGGCCAAGGAATGGGGTAATGTTGAGCTCAAATGAATTGTCTCCCACAGCCTTAGTAATGGTTTAAGGACCATATTAGAGTGGTCTCAGTTTCCGATAGGCTCCAGTAAGGCGTTCCTTTTGCAAATGCAACCAGACTTTGTCGCCCACCTGAAACTTGTGTGGAACTCAATATTGATCATGTCGCTGCTTGTACTTGGCATTTGATTTCTCGAGAATGTCATGGACCTGCTAGCGAATATGTTTGATGTGCTCAATGAAGCTGGTTGCCTTGTCTGTTTCGGACTGGAAATGAGCCGAATCTGTGTAAGTAGCTGCAAGTGGCATGGCCACATCAATGGGGCATAGTGGCTGGAATCCCAAGCCCACTTGAAAAGGGTTGTGGCCAGTCGAGCTGTGAAGAGCTCGGTTGTAGCTGTGTTGAACATAGGGGAGGCTCTCGTCCCATGTGTGTGGATGCTTTTAGTTGTACATGTGTAGAATGTGTACAATCATCCTATTGACAACCTCTGTCTGGCCATCAGTTTGAGGATGGAAGGCTGTGGACTTAGTGAGTTTATTGTCTAGCATTGACCAGAGACTGGACCAAAATGTACTGAGGAATCGATTGTCCTGATCTAAGATGATAGACTTTATCCCAAAGTGCACCCACACTTGTTCAAAGAAGAGTTTAGCAGTGGCTTCTGCTATGATATTCTTCTTACAGGCCGCCATAATGTCCATCTTTGAGAACCTGTCGATGACCACAAAAACACAGTCATTCCCATGCTTAGTGGAAGGAAGGCCTCACATGTAATCCATGGAGATGGACTCCCAAGGTTGACTAGGGGTAGGCAGTGGGGTATAGAGGCCTTGCTTCTTGATGGTCAGTTTGGCAATGGCACAGGAAATACATGATCTGATGTACTTCCTGACATCCTGTAGAAGATTCGGCCAATAGAAATACTTTTGCAGTACTGCCACCATTTTCTCAACCCCAAAATGCCCAATAGCCTGACTGTAGTGTTCTTCCCAAATCATCTTGGCATGCTCGCTTGAAGGAACACAAAGGTGACCCAAGTGGCATAACAGGGCATCCTAGAGGTGAAAATCTGGAACATGCTGACCCTCCAATAGTGTCTGGTATATGTGGCCGAATTCTGGGTTGCTTTTGTAGAGAAGTGGCTAATCAGAAGTCTCATGCCCACAAGAGTTGAGCATAGTGGTTAACGCCATGATCGGTGGTCGAATGAGGCAATCTACAACATTATTGGTGCTGGCCTTCTTATACATGATATTCAAATGGAACTATTGCAGGTATGTAGACCACTTCTGATGGCGATCATTCTGCGATTTCCCTTGGGTCTATATGAATTGCAGGGGTTAGTGGTATTTGTGGATGACCATTTCCTTCCCCAAAATGTAATGCTTCCATTATCAACAGGAATGCACAATGGAATAAATCTCTTTATCATAAGTGGGATACTTCCGGACTGTGTCTGAAAGTGTTTCACTGTGATATGCCACTAGATGCCTATGTTGTGTAAGGACTGCCCCAATAGCATAGTCAGAGGCATCTGTCTCGACCTCAAATGGTTGTTGTAAATCTGGTAACGTGAGCATTGCTGCCGTGCTGAGGTGATCTTTCAAATCTATGAATGCCATATGTTGAGATTCAGACCAAAAGAATTTTGCTTTCGCTCCTCCCTTGGTGACTTGACTCAAGGGCCAAGTGATATGAGAAAACCCCAACACGAACTTGCAGTAGAAGTTGGCAAGACCTAGAAAGCTACAGAGCTCTGTCAGAGTGGTTGGAGATGGCCAATCCCGAATGACTTGGATCTTGGCTGGATCCACATGCACCCCCTATTCCTCAATAATGTATCCTAGATACTAAGCCTGGGTCATGCCAAAAGTGCATTTCTCCAAATTGGCACATAGCTTGTGTTGCCACAGTGTTTGGAGAACCTGTCGGATGTGGTGGAGGTGCTCTTCCCAACTCTGGCTGAAGATTAGAATATCATCCAAGTATACCACTACAAATGAGTTGGTGAATGGCCACAAGATATCATCCATTAGCCTCATGAAGGTTGCAGGAGCATTCGTCAACCCGAAAGGCATAACCAACCATTCGAAAAGGCCCTCCTTGGCTTTGGAGACAGTCTTCCACACATCAGAGGGTTCGATTGGTACCTCGTGATATCCTCCTAACTTTAGATCGGTCTTGCTGAAATATTTTGCCCCCTTTAGTTGGTCCAGGAGGTCATAAATCCATGGGATCAGGTACCTATTACAGACAGTGATCTTGTTCAGTGCCCGATAGTCAATACAGAGTCTCCAAGTCCCATCCTTCTTCTGTACCAACATGATCGGGCTCCCGCAAGGTGATGAACTCGGGCGTATGTGACCTTTTTGCAGAAGCTCCTGAATCTACCTCTTGATTTCATTGTTCTCCAGAACAGAGCGCCGATAAATTGGTCCATTGGGTAGTGGTGCACCCGGGGTTAGATCAATGGAGTGCTTGGCCTGACAGTGCAGAGGAACCCCTGCGGGGGAGGTGGAGATGTCCTCATACTCCTCCACGACCTTGTCCATCTGTAGTTGTCGTGTGGAGGGGCCCTGTCTAAAGGTCGTGGCCACCGTCTTCTTCTTTCCTTGAGGGCATATCATCAGGAAAACAAATTTCCCGGTTTTGGAAATGAGCTTACTGCACTGTTTTGAAGTAATCAAAGAGATGGTGGTAGGTGGTGCTACGTCTGGTATCCTGTACAACTTATTTCCCAATGTAATAATAACAGTACAGGGCCTTTATTCATACGCAGCATGTTGCTTCCACAAGTATGGTTTTCCTAATAATACATCACAAACTTCAAGGGGAGCAATGTCACACAATACCTCATCAATGAAGGGCTTGATGTTGTATGGAAGGCGACACTGCTGGCTCACGTGAAGATCTCGCCCTTGGTGAAGCCACCCAATGGTGTACGGTCATGGATGCGTTGTGGTCAGTAAGCCCAACTGCTTCACAACCTCTGCCGAAATGAGGTTCTTTTGGCTCCCGCTATCGAAAATGAACTGTAGCGGGGAGCCCTTTACCCACATCTGGGAGTGGAAGAGACGCTCCTCCTCCTCTAGATCTTCGAGTTCATTTTTCTTGATCTTGGCGGTAGGAACAGTGGTGTTGGGATCCAAATCAATGATCTGCTTCCCTTTGTCATTCCCCTTATCAAGTTCTAACTCAGAGTCGAAACATGCATCTAATTCTGAAACCTTTAGCTCAGCCACGAGTGACTTCTTGGCCTCACACTCACTTGTGTTGTGAGTGGAACTCTTATGGAACTCACACCATTTTTCCGTGTCCTTTTTCGGCTTCGCGGCACTGTTCTTTGCTTGCAGCTTTGGCAGGTTGTCTTGGGCTGCCTTGCCTTGGCTTTGTCCTTTGTTCTGTGGTTTAGGGGCACCTTTCCCTTGCTTCAGATTCGCAGATCCAAAGTCTTGCTTCTTTTGTTTAAACTTCTGCTCGACATTGACGACATATCGGTATGCTGTGCCGAGAGAGGAGATGTTTAGGAATTCTATTTCTTCCTGGATGTATTTATGGAGGCAACCGCGGTATTTGAGTATCAAATGCTGCTCCGAATCCTTCATACCCAACTTTGTGCGAAGGGTATGGAAAATATTGGTGAACTCCAACACGTCTTGGTCCCTTCCCTGCTGCAACGTGGTCCACTTTATGTATTCATTCTCATAGCTTCCGACAGGGTAGTACTGCTCCTTAATGGCCTCCCAGAATGAATTCCATGTGGGTGCAGCTAAAAATATTGAGTCGGTATTTTCATCCTTTTGCTCGCAGTAAGTTTCCCACCAGTCCTTGACGTGGAGAGCTGCTTTGAGAAGAGCAAAAACAATCTTTTCCTGACTCGAAAATTCATGAACAGAAAAATAAACCTCTAGCAGATTTAACCATTTATCTACGGAATCTACGTCTATCTGACCCTTGAATATGGGGATTTCAAAATTAACTTGTACCTTAAAGGGCGTGGCGTTTCCAGAGTAGCTGCTGGAAGTCGATGCATCACTTCTGGGTAGTCGCTGAAGGATCTGGGCAAAGCTATCCATCATCGCGTTCCGTTGTCGCTCGAGGGCTTCTTCGAGTAAGATTTTGATAGGATCTCCTACCCCCTCATCCTTCTTCTTATCCACCATGGGAGGTCGTTGAGATTTGCGAGGTTGGTCTTGCAAAGGTTCGATCAGTTCAAGCCCTAACTCCTTATATCCCGACCTCGTTGGGGACATGCAAAGAAAAATAGAGAAAAAGTAGACCGCTCTGATACCACTGATCTGGACTTAAACAGAAACGCAACAAATTACAGAGATAACCATAAACACAGATATGCAGTGGAAATAATACTTCATTTCATTAATGTAAAATATTGAAATATGCTTACAAACAGTAATGGAAATAAACCAGCTAGGACAATGGTAGCTTATCTCTGAGAAGAGATGTGGTGGCTACATGCCTCTAAACTATGTTACAATGAGGCTCTAAGGCCTATTTATTGTTGAGAAAAAATGGAAAACCCTTAACATTCCAAAACCTAACCCTAGAAGATGAAATGCCAAACTATGGGCCCCGTTTGGGTAAATTGGTACATCAACTTCTCGGGGTCGTAACTTTGGCATACGATCTCCGTTTGACGCATACAATAGCTTGTTAGAAAGATCTATCCGAGCACTACCACTTTGGGAAGGGAAAAATTAGTCCATGGACCCATGTTGCCCCCAGATTCCCCAAAAACCATCGTTTAGGGCCTCAAAATAGCTCTAGAATTTCAGGACCGGAAAAACTGCTAAAAATAGTAAGTTGTGCTACAATTAAGGAAACTAAAAATGCTAAGAGAGATAATGGTGGGGGTCCAGGTGGACTTGGCAGGTGGCCACCAATATCCACATGGATCATCTGATTGATCATTCTTCCTATTGCTATCAGTCTCCTCCATCTGTAGTGCTTCATCATTAACTTCCATAATTATTCAATCTCTATCTCTAGCACATCCTTGGGCTGGTACATACTCTGCCATTTATTGTTCTACTCTATCCACTCATCTTCAAATTGTTGTTCATTATCTTCTCTTTGAAGTTGTTGGATTGTTACTACTTCCCTTTCGTCCTTACCCTCTTGTGACTTTCCAAGCAACCCCTGTTTAATATCTGTAAATTTACTTTCAAAAAATAAATTGTCTTCAAATTCCCCTTGTACTTGATTCCCCTCAAAAACATCACTATGTTGTTCCTCAATTCCAGCATACTTTCCTTCCTCTTCCTTGACAACCCTCAGTAATTTTCCTTCACTTCCTTGACTGATTTTGATAATCAGTTTAATTTCTCCAAGCACAGTATCACCATGCTTTTCATTTTCCTCATCAGTATGTCTGACCTGGAAACTTTCAGTATTTTGCAGTTCTAAAACTGACTCTTCAACTTGAAACATGTCTGTCTCATTTTCATCAAATCCTATAATCATAAAACAATTATCATAATTAAAAATATAAGGTCTCATTACCTTCTCTTTCTCTGGCAACATCTCAGTATGCTGCTCTAATTTTTCCTCCTCTATCAGCACATCAGTATGCTGATTCAACCTCTCTAAAGAATTCTCTAAAGGACTCTCGAGAATGTTAGCAAATCTCTCTTCCACACCATCTGCTTTAATGATGTATTTCTGCTCTTTTCCACTGTAGTGAACTCCTTCATCTGCAATCACACTGTCATCTTTTGAGTTTTCTAGCAAATAATCCAATAATTAAAGTTCGCTATGACACTTCATAAGTATTTCATCATCACTTATAATTCCTGCATTTGTACACAATTTATCAGTTTGAGAATTACAAGATTCAACAGTCTCAACTACTACTTCACATATTAGTTCTTCAAATTGGATCTCATCTCCTTCTTTCACAAGAAATTTTTCCTGTGTTATAACAGACTCAAACATCAATGTATTATGAAATTCTTTTTGCTATAATAATTCACTTCTTTTCTCGTTCAAGAGACGTTCTCCATCATTCTTTACTTCAGAGTATTTATCTTCTGAAAGATACTCTTCCATACTTTTGTCAGCTTCAAAAGGTTGTTCATCTTCTGCAAAACCTGTAATCACATCAAAATTATTAGATTCAAATATATAAGGCTTTATGGCCTCTTCTACTATCTCTATCCACATTTCTTCATGTTGCCTTGAACTATCACAATAGTTCATGAGATCTTTAATTGATCTCCATTCTTCATCTTCACCAAAAACATCACCTTATTCTGCTTCACAAATGGAAACTTCCATTTCCAACTCAGCTTCTCTGAGTTTTTCCACCAACCACTTCACTTGCCTCTATTGTATCCTTCTCTGTAACTTAGGCCACTTCACTGCCTTTTTCCTCAAGACCCAACCTTGTCTTTGGTTTTCCTCTAGTAGCATCCTTAATACATCGAGTTGTTCTTTTAACTCCACAATATCCTTGTCAAGCTCCTCTTGACTCATCTGTTTCCTACAGATTTCTTTAGCACCCTTCTCCTTCATCTTGTATCCTTCTTCTAAGCCTTCCACATGAATTTCCATATTCATCTTTTCTTCTCTGTGAAATTTTCCTTGTTCACTAAACCTCTGCAATAGCAAGTCTATTCTAACCTGCTATAATTACCTTACTAAGCCATCCCCTTTGGACTTGGACTGCTGACAACTTCAAATATTCTTTCTAGAATCTTCTTTTGAGCTTACCTTCTCCTCAAGATTCTTCTTCACTTAATTGTCTCTATATTCCATTTGCCTTGGCATCCTCTTTCTTCACCTTTATTTCATTGTGGTCTTTCTCAGAACCACTATTATCTTTGTTGTGACTATCAATAGTCATCTTATTCTCTATCTTCACGAGTTCCTCACTCACTATGAGATGCATTAAAGCCTCTGCAACAGCAAGTCCTCCCTGTTGTCACTTACTTCACCATGCTCTCCTATGTACTTGGTCTTTTGGCAAGCACTTGGTTCTCTATTCTCTCGAACCTCTTTGAGCACTTCTCTCTGCTCCTTCTAGGCTTGAACTCATATACACCTTTTAAGAACACAACTGTCCTCTTGTATTTCAATCACAAATGAAATACTAGGTTCTGGCCACCTTTTCTTTCACTCAAAATTTCTTACCAACTTCCTTCATCCCTTAGAATTCTACCCACATCCTCTTTGGAATTTCCTTTATGATCTTTCCGTGAGTTGCAACAAAACATTTGCAGTAACAAGTCCTCCTTGCTACATGATACCTCACTAAGCTTCTCTCCTATGAGCTTAGTCTTTTGGTTTCTTTCTGGTTCTTTTCTCTGGAAACAATTGAGCACTCCTTGCTCTAGGTTGCTGCTATCTTCTTACCTTCTTCTACCGCTACCTGTGTGATAATATAAAGACCACAAACTCTCCAATCTTCAAACTAAATTAAAACAAAAACATATCATCTCACCTTCAAGACCTCTGCATGATCTTGTTCTACAATTCACCTTCACTTTGAATAGATTGTCCTTTACTTCTTTACATCTGCAAATTATGCTACACATTATCTTTATGTGCCTACTATTTGTCAGATTTAAAATCTGATCTACTCTCGCTTGTATACATACCTTCAAAACATAAATTTGTTCTATGTTTTCTCAAAGAATTCTTACACGTAGAATTTCCTTATTCAGCTCTGATACCAATCCATGTCGCCTAAGATGCACATACCCACTGTATGCATATAAAATATATGTCATATACATGTCCCAAGAATTTTAAAATTCCATACTTAGTAAAACCTTCACAAATCAAGGCTTAAGGCTCCTTAACTAAATTCTGTGTGGAAACTTTTCATGTAACTATCCCATGTCTCAACTTTAATAAACCTTTGAGCAGAACCTTATACAACCCTTCATAATATTTGGGTAATTCTTGTTACTGTCGCATATCAATATTACCCTTTTAACTCTGGTTTCAGTTTAACCCAACATTAACCATAACACATTTATTCCACTCATTTATATTACAACTCTTGTATAATAGAAATATTTCATTACCCACACTTCAACCTTACCTTTTCTCCATTCCTCAAACCTTTGCACATATATTGATGCTCTATTTAGTGCATTAAATCTTTGTTGTTGATATCATTCCTTTAGATCCAACAGATATTGTGTAATCTTGCATGAAATGTTGCATAGCCGATACCAGGTCGAGAGAGCGTGAGAAAAGTGGTTTCCTCTTTCCATCATGTGCTACGTGTCAACCCCTCGGGTTAATCACGTGAAATTGTAGAATACCAGTTACAGCTTTTAGGGCGCGTGAGATATCACTTACTGCCTATGAAGACCGCTCCATTATTCTACACATTTTCCACCCTTCTGTCGACATGTGCCTTGATGTGATATGTCCATTTATTAACTTAATCTCTTGCGATAATATCTTTGTCGCTCATCTTCCATTAACCCTGTCCATTGATCCGACTGATCCAACGATTACTATGCACTGTTACATTCTTTTGTTGCTTATTGTGCAATAGCCTATTCAACATTATGCTTGTGTATTTGCTCTCACCTTACGGTCTTCAATTTTTCTAATCTCCATCTCCACTCTGTTACTTCATTTCTTCATTCCTTTACACTTCATTCATAAATCCTTAGGTTTTAGGAAGCCTTGTATTTATACCTTCACTGTAACATTGAAGGTTTTCTCTAATACTGTCTATGTGCAAACCTGTAACACTCTTCTTTGCCTTCTTCTCTGATTCTATAGACCTGAAAACCTATGTTACACAAAATTACTCTAATCCACACATAATATGTAATTCAATTACTCAATACACACCATATAACTTAGAAATTTGACTTCTTTACTGATAAATAAATATTTACACCATCAATTCCTTCTCAGCCTGATCTTCTATATCAGTGGAATTTTGACACTACTTCCCTCTATTTGCCTGTAGGCTACAATCCATCTCCTCTACTTCCTAACTCTCTAACTAACTAACTCTCTCTATGCCTTTTAGGCTTACATTTATACAAAAGGTTCTACAATCCATTTCAATTCAGATCCTTAATCTTTTCAACTAAATCCTGAATATAAGTCAACTTTTGACTCAAGTAAAGCCTAAGGATCCTCTCTAGTTCCACAAATCATGAAACCAATTTCTAATCTAAGATTTACAATTGATTTCCAAATCTCTAAATCCTCACTAATCCCTCACCATCACTCATGTTCTCCTACATTCGAGAGCATTTACAAATATCCTCACAATATATAATTAATTCTTATTCTTAATATCTCTCACAAACTTACTTAAAAACATTAATAATTACATTAATTTAATACTCAGGAAACCAACTTCCTTGAAGACCCAAGACCCCCTATGTCTACTGAAATACAATGATATTTCTAAGCCAAATTCTCCTGCATCATAACTTTACTTCACTAAAAGATTTCTTGGCTTCACTATTCCATTTTATTTCAATATATTTATTTAACATGTTTGCAATGGCTCTCAAGATCTCGACCAAGTTAGGAATAAATCTTCTAAGGAAATTTATCCTACCAATGAAGGACTTAATTTCTTTCTTGTTCCTGGGAGGGTCCATTTCCATTGTGGCTTCAAATCTATTAGGGTCTATTATGATGCATTCTTTTGAAATAATATGGCCAAGTAGCTTTTGTTCCTTTAAACCAATTGATATTTTTTGGTGCTTAAGGAAAAACCGTGTTTCCTGCAGTTTTCAAAAGTTTTCCTCAAGTGTAAGAGGTGGTTTTCTTTTGTTTTGAAAAATATTGTGATATCATCCAAGTAAATTACAATGAACCTATCTTTCTCATTAGCAAATGCAATTTCCATTTCTCTCTGAAAAGTGGCCCCTACATTCATAGGACCAAAGGGCATTTTAACATACAAAAAGGTGCCCTAAGGTGTAGTGAAAGTTGTTTTATGTTGATCATCACAATGAACTAGAATTTGGTTGTATCCTGAGAAACCATGCAACAAAAAAATTCTATTGGAACAAACTAATTTCTGTAAGGTATGATCCATTTTAGGTAGAGGGTAGTTGTCCTTGAGATAAAATTTGTTCAGATTCCTGAAATTTACACCTAGTCTTATTTCTCATGTCTTCTTTCTTGTTGCGACTAGATTAGACACCCATTTTAAAACTCTTAAGGGTCCAATGATTTTTGCGTCAAACAACTTTGTAACTTCCTTTTCTATCAAAGGTAATAGAATTGGATTTACCCTCCTTAATTTTTTCTTGAAGGGTTTTTCATTTTCCCTAATGGGAATGGTATTTTGTATGACACTGATATCATATGATTTCAGATCTTCATAGCTCCAAGAAAACACATCAGAAAAATATTTTAATAACTTAATGTATTCATGTTTTTCTTTAGGACACAAGTATTTGGATAACCTTACAATCTTAGGACTTTCCTCAGTACCTATGTTACGGTTCTCTACCTTAGCTCCTACAGGTTATATTTTCATATTTTTGTCTACATCATTAAAATAAGAAAGCTCTTCCAAAGGCACCAATCATCATTGCAATACATTGTCTTATAATTGCAAAACCTCAAGTTTTTCTGGATTGTCATCGATTTTGTTTAACACTATTTCCATTTTATTTTCATCTACATAATTATCTTTATCAATATGTACACTTAAATTCATACTTCAACTGTAAAACATTTTCTTCCTGCTTATCACTATCAAAAAGCTGCCAATATCTTACATTATCGAGAACAACTAGCCTATGTTTCACTTCCATATCATATTTTCTATTAGGATGAAATGACATTTTACATGTACTAGCTGAAGTAGCCAAGGCATGAGCTAAGCTATTTCTCCCTCTAAGGATAACAAACAATTTATATTCGGGAAAATATTGTAGAAAACCTAGAACTCCATTTCTGTAGGCTTTGAGTCTAGGGTGTTTAGCCAAGTACTCACCTTTAATTTGGTTAATCATGAGTTCAGAATGCCCGTGTATAGAAATTATTTTAGCTCCCAATCTATTCAAAATTTGCAGTTGGAAAATCAGTACTTCATATTCAGCTATATTATTTGTACATTGGAAATTAAGCTTGTAAGAATGTCCCTTTGCTATATTTGTTTGTGTGTTTGAGATGAAAATACCTGCCCCTACTCCTTCCTTACTTACAGCCCCAACAAAACCCATATTTCAAAGGGCTTCTCCCTCTTCATATTGTTTCTCAGTATCTATGTCTTACTCAATTAAGCTTCCAAGTGTGACATTTTATTCCCTACACATTCATCATTATACAAAATAAAGGAATCCATATCTCAATGTACAAGGTACTGGGGGTAACTATTTTTTTTTCTTGACCACTGACCATATATTTCATTAATGTTTCCCTTTATAATCTTCTCCGTTGACCAAAAACGGGAATGGTAGCATAGGTCATGTCCATCTGCAAAGTACCCTGTAAATTTTCTCCCCATGATCTTGATAGTAACATTCCATACTTGGGAGGCATGTCTCCTACTACAATGTCCATGACTAGACTCTTTGATGGTATTTGGGCCAGAGTGACACATAAGTCTTTGATGAGACCTAGGCTTCTTATTTTGCTGGAATCAAAAGAGTACAAATATTTATAAGGTTGTGATGTCTAAACCTAGTCTTTCCATGATATCTTTGGGCATGAGATTGTGAGAAGCACCAAAATAAATCATTGCATTGTGTAGAATCTTATCATCAATGTTTAAATTAATATAGAAAGGTGGCATAGTTCCATCCTAAGACTTTCCTTCAACTTCAGGTCCAAACAATAACTTAGGTTTATCATCAGCTAAGTTAACTATGTCGTGTCCCTTCCCCTATATTTAGACCCTTCATGACTAGAGATGTAGATGTATTATTGTTAATTAATTTACTGAGAGAAATATAAATTTTGACCTTCGATAATTGATTTTAAATACTAAAATATGTTTGATGTTTATCTATTTCTTTGATATTTTGATCTTGTTTTTTAGAAGTCCCCTTTTGAGAATCATCTTTTGACTTGCTAGCAGAAGGCATGCCATTCTAAATTTTCTTGGGAGGATTTTCAAGAACCTTTGTACTTCTCAAATTGTATTGTCTATGCATCTCTTGTTGAAATATAACAACAAAATGTAATTATGTGTAAAATTTTTAAATTACCGTAAGTTAGTTTTGTAATGGCATTTATAACGAGAAGGAGTTATGTAACAATTTTCCCATATTAATTGGGATGGCCCGAGAGGCTTGTATCATGGAGAATCATCTTTGATTAGTAAAGATTTCCAATCCCTTGCCCCATGGAGGTTTCCTTGACACACTGTCAAGGTTTTACCATGTAAATTTGTTGTGTTTACTCATGTATTATTATTTAAGTTTTGCTATTTTTCTTTCTTGTTTAATGAGCTCTTGAGACCAACAAGTGATATCAGAAGATGAGTCGAGAGTTGTCGGCAGTTGGAGGAAAAGTCTGTTAAAGAAAAAACCTCGTCTACCCTACCACCATGAGTACTATACTAGAGAAGGCAGGCAGTGAATTTTTTGAGTTGTCTTTGTGAAAGATAGTGTGTAGCCAGCAAGCAGCAGAGGCAGCCACCCAACCCATTATGAAAATCAAAGGAGCAGTCTTTGCCATTTGTAGTGCCCACCAAGAAGGAACAAGGAACATATAGTCATTTCAATAGAATTTCCCTTCCCATTGATTAAGAAAATGATGAGAAAAATTCAATTGATGCCCGCTATTGGAGACAGAGGCCGGTGAGCATTGAGAGCTTCCAATCATGTAGTTTTGTGAGCATAGGTCAGTGATCATTGAGCCATTAACACTCAGTAGCCAAATTGGCTACTCGTTTGTGAGACATTAACATTGAGCAACCAAACCAACCACTCGTTTGTTGAACGAGAAATAGGAGGTCGATGTTTTTGCCATTGAGAAATAAATTCCAGGAAGAGGGTTTCTACAAACCCCTATGGAAGAACGAGTCAAAGAAAAAAAATCGGGTACAAAATCACAACATTGTTTCTCACTATGGAGGTCGGGTAATTGTTATTTTTTATGGATTTTTTTTTTTGAATGAATATGAAGTAGGTTTTGAATTATATATTTTTTAAGGGAGAGAAACAAATTGTATTGAATAAAATTGAATAGGATTTAAAGAAATTTTGAAATTTAAAAATAAAGAAGGGTGATGTTTTTTTTTTTTAAGGAAGGAAACCCTTGTGAAACCCTAGCTAGAGGAGGGATAAATCAGAAATAAAATTTGAAAACCCTAGATGGAAGAAGGGAAATCAAAATATTTTTTTTAAGAAACCCTAGTTGAAAGAAGGAAATCCTAGGAGGAAGGACTTGTAGGAAAGAAATGGCTAAAATGATGAATGCAAAGTTCGAGGTGGAGAATTTCATCGGAAAGAACAACTTTGCTTTATGGAAAATGAAAGTTTGGGATTTTATTGTGCAACAAGGGTTGCACAAAGCATTAGAAAGGGTGGAGAAACAACCTAATAGCATGATAGATGCAGACTAGGAGGACTTGGAAGATCGAGCTCTCGGTACCATCAGATTATGCTTGGTGGATGAAGTTCTCTTCAACATCGTTGAAGAGCGTACAACTACAAGTTTATGAGAAAAAAAGGAAAAATTGTATATGAAAAAATCATTTAGAAATAGGATTTGTTTGAAAAGATAATTGCATCATCTTCGGATAAAGCAGTGGGCAAAATTTGTAGAACATTTAAATGTTTTTAATACACTTATTTTCCAATTATTGTAACAATTTATAGGGTAAGTTCCTTAGATAGAACACCAAAGGACACCACTCACAAATAGATCATAGATGAGTACACCAATATTCTTGACATCATTAAATCTCTCAAAGAGGGAAATAGTCCACGGCGTGAGCCAATGCGGCCATTTCAAGTAATTTATTAATGTAAAAGAAATAAAATTTACATAAGATTCTCACATGAACGGTCACCTAACAAATGACCCTCCATGCACTTTAAATATAGATCATGGACCAATCGGTTGTTAAGCCATAGATCAAATGTCGATAGAACATATCATGACGATCAGATTGTAAGTTACAAAAAGTACATACTAAATAAACACACTTTACCTAAATATACACTAGACCAAGTTATACTTAATTATTTCCTATGTGTCGGAATATCCTAACATCCCTCCTTAAGAACAAATTGGGGTAGGATTTGAGGATGTATAAAGAAGACATAATAGGAGAAGGAAGGATGCATTAGAGCCTATCCTCCCTTAGTGACAACTTCATGAAATCCAACCATAAATTGAAGTTTAGTAAACTTTGCCTCTGTGAGAGCCTTTGTAAAGATGTCTGCAACTTTATCATTGGTTGAACAATACTGCACATCAAGAACATGGTTATGAATGAGCTTTCTGATGAAGTGCTTGTGTAGTTCAATGTGTTTGTTGTGCTAATGTTGGACTGGATCTTTCCATATTTTAATGGCACTTTGATTATCACACCAAAGTGTAGTCGGATGCTGCTGTTGAAAATCAAACTCTAATAGGATTAGACAAAGCCATAGGGCTTCCTTACTAGCTTCAACAACACCATGATAATTTGGTTCTGTTGAAGAAAGAGAAATGGCAGTTTGTTTCTTTCAAGCCCATATAATAGGTCCAAAACCTAAGAGTGAAAAATGTACTTTTGTTGGATATTCTGAAGATGTCAAAGGATATAGAATTCTTCAACCTAAATCCAAAAATGTTATCATTAGAAGAGATGTAAAGTTTGCTGAAAATATATCGGCCTACGAGCCTAGTTCGGCGGATGTGCTACATCTCTCTATCCCTTCTACTTCTAAAAATATTCATTCTTCAGATGATGAAAGTGAGGATGAAAATACTCCCCCACCTTCTCAGGATCCTCCCTCAGTTCCTCATCTTCTAAAATGGGTATGTGCTACTCGGGATGCAGTAGGTGCTCTTGCAGGTGATCCTACAGATCAACATCATACACATTCTCAATTCGATACAACTCTAATACCATGTAGGAATTTACAAGGTAAACTCCTTAGATAGAACACCAAAGGACACCACTCACAAACATATCACAGATAAGTACACCAGTATTCTTGACATGGTTAAAACACTCAAAGAGGGAAATAGTCCACAGCCTAAGCCAACACGGCCACTTCAGGAAATTTATTAATGTAAAAGAAATAAAATGTGCATAAGCTTCTCTCACGAACAATCACCTAAAAAATGACCCTCCATGCTATTTAAATAGAGGTCATGGACCAATCAACTGTTAAGCCATGGATCAAGTGTCGGTAATATCAAGGAGAGAATGAACTGTCAGATCACTTCATGTCTAGGACATATCATGACCATTGAATTGTAAGTTATAAATAGTACATACTAAGGAAACACACTTTACCTAACTATACACTAGACCAAGTTATACTTAATTATTTCCTGTGTGTCAGAATATCCAGAACATTATCATATATGGAAGTTAAAATTGAGGAAGAAGACAAAGCTATAACCTTGTTGTGTTCTCTTCTCGAATCATGGGACCACTTTGTAACTTAAATCAGTTTGAGGACTGCTGATTCTTTGAAATTTGAATTAGTTGTGGGAGCTCTTTTATGTGAAGAAGTATGTAGGAAATCCAGTATTGAAACATCTAGACCAGAAGCTGTGATAGCAACAAGCTTGTCAAAGGAAAGAGGGGATAAAGCAAGGGTTTCTTCCAGATCAAAATCAAAGGGAAAGAAGTGTAAATCCAAATGAAAGTACTGCAACAAAATTGGACACCTCAAGAAAGACTATTGGAAATGAAAGAGTCTAAAAACCCAAAGAAGGCAGAAAATCAAGTTGATTTAGGTATTATTGATGAAGTTTTATATGTTGAAGAATTATGTATGGTAGAAGAAACTTTACATGTATGTAATGTCTCTCAGAATGTTGAAAATTGGTTGTTAGACTCTGGTTCTTCTCATCACATGAGTCTACAAATAAATTGGTTTACTTAATATGAACTTGTAAATGGTAGTTATGTGTTTATGGGTAATAATTTATCCTGTCAGAATGTTGAGATGTGAAATATCAAAATTAAAATGTATGGTAATATAGTTAAAACATTAATTGATGTTAGACAGGTACCTAAATTAAGGTAAATTTTGATTTCTTTAGGAGTGTTGGACTTAGAAGGTTACAGGATTACAGGTCGAAATGGAGTACTAAAAGTCTCAAAAGCTGTCCTGGTTGTTATGAAGGTAGAAAAGGTAAAAAATATTTACACACTCAAAGGAAGTACTTAGGACAGTGAGGGAGCAATTGTGTCAGAGAAAGAAGAAGAAGGTAATCACCTATGGCATCAAGGATTGGGTCACATGAGCGAGAAAGGTCTTCATGTAATCATGAACCACAAATCACTTCCTTATTTGACATACTTGAGGTTGGTTTTTTGTAAACATTCTATGTATGGAAAACAATGTAAACAAAGGTTTAAAACTAGAAGTCATAATAGTAAACATTGTGTGTATGGAAAACAATGTAAACAAAGGTTTATAACTAGAAGTCATAATAGTAAAGAGATTTTGGACTATATTCATTATGATCTGTCGGGACCATCTCCTATTGTATCTTATGGAGGTGCTTTATATTTCTTAATGTTTAATGATTATTTCTCCTGGAAAGTTTGGGTCTTTATGTTGAAAAATAAAGATGATGTATTTAATGTTTTTAAACAATTTAAAGCAATGCTGGAAAAGAAAACAAGCAAATCAATCAAATTTTTAAGCACTAACCATGGTGGTGAATTTACTTCTCTAGAATTTGAACAATAATGTAAGGATGAAGAAATTGTTAGGCATAAAACTGTTGTTTATACTCAGCAAAATGGTGTTGCTGAATGTATGAATTAGACTCTTATGGAAAGAGCCAAAAGCATGATCAATAATGCTAACCTGCAAAAAGAGTTATGGGAAAAAGAAATATCCACTGCTTGTTATTTATTTAACATATCACCTTAACTTGCAATTATTTCTAAAATTCCTGAAGAAGTTTGGTTTAGTTAGTATTGTGGTTATTCACATTTAAGGATTTTTGGTTGTGATCCCTATCCTCTGATTCCTTAAAAATAGCACTCGAAATTAGATCCAAAATTGAAATGTTATAACTTTTTTGGGTATGACTATGTAGTGAAAGGATACAAGTTGTGGGCTCCTTCTTCACGGAAGATAGTCGTTAATATTGATGTAGAATTTGACAAATTCTCTCTTTTACAATCAGATGTTGGAAAATTTGAACATGAATAGCTATCACCAAATCAACAAAATCAGTTGGAGGCTGGACTTTTTTCAGAAATTTGAAAGGAAGGCGAGACTTCTGAAGAAAAAGGTGAAGAAGATGCAAAGGAAACTATTCAAATTTCAAAACTAGTTCAACAACTAGTCACTTTAAGAAGTTCTACAAGGGAAGGAAGAACACCCAAAAGGTATGAATATTCTTCTTCATCTTTTTCATTGATTACTGAAAATGTGGAACCTTCCTGTTACCAGGAAGTAGTGGATGATGTGGATAGAGGAAAGTGGAAAAATGTTATATACAAAGAAATAGATTCCTTAGCCAAGAACAAAACCTGGGATCTTGTAGAAATTCCTGAAGGGAGAAGTGTTGTTGGATGCGAATGGATATTCAAGTTAAAGCAAAATGATGATGGAAGTATCGAAAGATATAAGCTGAGGCTGGTAACAAAAGGGTATTCTCAAGTTGAAGGTATTGACTTTCATGAGATTTTTTCAATAGTGATAAAACTTGTTTATATTCGTACTTTGTTGGCACTAACTGCATTAGTTAACCTTGACTTAGAACAGTTAGATGTTAAAACAACTTTTCTACATGGTTATTTGGATGAAGATATATATATATATGGAACAACTAGAAGGTTTTGTACAAGGTCGCAACAAAAGAATATTTTGCAAGATCGTGAAATCATTGCATGGCCTATGGAAGTCTCCCAGGAAATGGTACATAAATTTTGACTCCATGGTGATCCAAGACCGTATTAGAAGTGAGTATGTGTTGGCATTATGATACAAGTGTTGTCCTTGATGGAAACTCACTCATAGGTCAATTCAATTTTGATAAAAGGCAAATCACAGTAGAACATGAATATTAAGAGGTAACAGGGCAGTGGTACAAAAGAATAGGAAGATGGAACTAAGGTCTATTGATAAAAATAAAGAAGGTGAAGGAAAATTTTGATGTAAAGTAGTTTAAGAAGTATATGCAGGTCCACTTAGTCAAAATGGCATATACATGCTGGTACACAGAACAAAAGGAGCGTATACATATACACACACACTCACAAGAAGAAAAACATGTACACGTTGGAAAATCAATGTTTTGGTCCAAGGTATTTGGTCTGAAGTACTGATCTGAGGTATTTGGCCCTATGTGGTTTTGGTTCGAGGTATTGAGACAGCACTAAAACTATATAAGGAGGAGAAGATCATTACCCAAGGTGTGCAAGTGAATGGGTTTCTAATGAATACTTCTATCTAAAGTATATTTTATGTTGCAAAGGCTAT
Source organism: Pinus tabuliformis (assembly GCA_031772625.1). NCBI lineage: Eukaryota > Viridiplantae > Streptophyta > Pinopsida > Pinales > Pinaceae > Pinus > Pinus tabuliformis. The sequence continues at coordinate 283,665,790 of CM062804.1, read as the reverse complement.
GTTGGTGATTTTCTCTGAAATATTTTGTGCACCTTGAATTCAATGTTGGATCAGGATCATGAGACCTAAAATGACTTATCATTGAATGATCTGATATTGGTTGGGCCAGATATAATTGTGTACACTTGTTTTATTATTTAAAGGTTGTGATCTGGGTTTGCTTGAAGTCCAGAATAACAACGAAGCTATGAGTTAATATTTACAGATATGTAGGCTTGTTCGTATCGGTAAAAGCATGTGTACATGCAAGTTATACTCTTCCAAGTAGCGTAAACAAAAGGAAAGCCTTGTCTTCAAATCTAGCTGATCTATCGAACCAGTTCTATTGTTTTACTATTATCTCTCAAAGAAGTCTTCTTAGATATGAAAGTAAACCTAATTGCATAAGGAGTTCGATATCTGATTGATTTATTGTATAAGTAGGGTGATCTATGCTACTACCTGTGTGAAGCTCTATAAATTGACAATAGATGTTCAATAGATTGATGGTTGGTACAAAATTGATTCAAAATTTTTTGGTTTCAGTAGTTTTAAACGTATACGCATGTTTGATTGAACGTAGTAGTGTATACACACAGGCTGGGTTCAGTAAAGTAGCGTACACATTATGATGCATGATTTTTGAGGTTGCATCTGGTTCTGAATGATGATGTGGGTTTCTGGGTTCATCACAATGTTCTGGTGACAGTGATATGACTGATCAGATGACTTGATCACTGGTTGATGTAGTTTGAAAGTTCTGATGGGTCTAGTATGAAAATTTGATGAAACGAGGCCTTCATGTATATAGTTGTGTACTAGGAGCATCGAGTCTGAAAATTTATGAAACTTGGCCCCTAGAGGAAGAGAGAAGGTCATAACCTTCTGTAAGCTAGCGCCTGCGTACTAGTAAACACATTGTATGGTACAAGTGATAGGGTGTTGTAGCTCCCTTCCAGCGGAAGATGGAAAATGAGAGAAGGTTGTAGCCTTCCGTAGGTGGGTGCCTATGTATTGGTATGAGTCTGCACTAGTACAAGTTTGTAAACATATTTTCTTATTATTAAAAGAAGAGAGAGATGAAAACAGTAGGTGGTTTTCACCCACATTGGGTTTCCACCTTAAATCTTGGTGTTCATTTGTGTTGCTTATGTGTGTTGGTTTATTCTATTTTTACTGCACTATTTAATAAGTTATTGATGCACTGGTTATAGATCAACACATGATAGATTAACTAAATCACAAATTCTTTGGGTATACAATACTTTCTCTAATTACAATAGTGTGTACAAGCTAGTTCACTTTACAGAAGTAGCGTTTATGAAATTTTTTGGGAAATAAAAATTATTGATCTAATAATACTGATTCACCCCCCCTCTGAGTATTATTTCCAAAAATTGGTATCCGAGCAGGTCCTTCAGAAGACACTTGATCACTTGAAGGAAGATATTTCAAGATGAATAATCACGAAGGCATGGGATCCATCTGACCACCAATCTTCAATGGGAGAAACTTAGTATATTGGAAAATGAGAACTAGAGCCTATATACAATCACTTGGAGCCGATGTTTGGGAAATTGTGGAAGGAGGATATCAATTTCTAGCACCAATTTCTACAAACTCTGTAGGTAAGAAGTTATACGAAACCAATGCCAAAGTTGTCAATACATTATAGGGAAGTCTGTCAGAAATAGAATTTTTCAATAGCATGCAACTCAAAACAGCCAAAGAGATATGGGAAAAAATCATTCAGAGCTACGAAGGAGACTCTCAGGTAAAACATGTTAAGCTTCAAACTCTCAGAATTCAGTATGAAACTGTTAAGATGCATAATGATGAAAGTGTTGCTAGTTACTTTTTAGAAATAGATGAGATTGTTAATTGTATGAAGAATCTAGGTGAAGAGATAAAGGAAGTTACTTTAGTTGAGAAAATTTTGAGATCTTTGTATTCTAAATTTGAGTCAAAAGTATCTTCCATAGAAGAAAAACATGATCTTCGTACTATCACTGTGACTCAACTTCATGGAATCCTAACTGCATTTGAAATGAGAAAATGAGGTCCATTAGATATGAGAGAATCCACATTTAAATCATCAGCAAAGGGAAAAGAAAAATAAGAGCACAATGAATCAGGACACATTTCAGAATAAGAAGATGAGGAAAATTTTGTCAAGAAGCTTCAATGGGGTTCTAGAAGATTCAGAGGTAAGCTACCTTTCAAATGCTTTGCTTGTGGTAGATTCGGTCACTATACTGCCAAATGTCCTCATAAAGATAAACATGAAAAAGGAAGGAATATGCAAAAGGCAATAGAAAACAGGTTGTGAATAGATGGAGTTACTATATGCATGAAGATAGTGATGGTTTATCTAATAGTGATGAAGATGAAACTAAACAAGATTATAGACTACTCATGGTTTATGACAATGATGATTTTTTGGATGCATTAGAAGAGGAAGACATTCTTGAGGAAATCACTAAAATCAAAATTTGTGTAGAATAAAAGAATATGATCATAGATACATTGACACACCAACTTGCTGAAAGAGAAAAACACAATGAAAAACTAGAATGTGAAATTGTGGGTCTAAGAAAAGATCTTGAGAAGACAAAATATCTTAATCTTAGATTTGCTAAAGGATCAAAAAATTTAAATGAAATCATCAATGTTCAGCGTTCTCCTATGGTAAAGACAGGTCTTGGATATACTGAAGATTCATCTCAATCACAAAAGCCGCCAGCCTCCACGAGAAGCTATCTTGATGCAACAAAGACCATTGAACAATATGTAAATCGTCAAAAAAGTCTAAAATTACTCATCAAGTAAATCATACTCAATTTACTCCAAGGATGAATATCAATAAAAGCTACAATCAACAGGTAAACAATACCAAAGGATACTATGATCGCAGAAATTTCTTTAATGGCCAATGTTTTTCATGTCATAACTTTGGGCCCAAGGCTGCTTAATGTGTTGCTTACAAAACCATCATGACTAGAGAAGCACGAAATTAAAGGAGTGTGACAGGAATCATGAAAAGTTCCTATAATAACTTTTCTCCTCTTGAAAATGAAATAAAATGTTCGATTTGTAACAACTTTGGTCATGAAGAATCTGAATGCAGGAGCAAATTTCAGCCAACACATCAAAAGGAGCAAACACCATTAAATCCCAAGATATGGAGAATAAAGCAATCTCAATCAGAAAGATGTGGCATAGCTTTGTATGTAAAAGGACAAGAAAATTAGTGGTACATTGACAGTGGATGCTCCAAACACATGATAGGTGATAAACAGAAACTGCATTCATATAATGCTTTAGAAAAAGAAAAGAATGTCTCATTTGGAAATGACACTCATGCTGTCATTAAAGGTAAAGGCTCTGTTTTCTTGAAAGAAAAGGTTAAAGCTAGAAATGTCATGTATGTAGATGGTTTAAAGCATAATATGTTGAGTGTCAGTCAAATGTGTGATCAAGGAAATGAAGTGGTATTTCGATCAAACGGATGTGTGGTTCATGAGCTTGATATAGGAAAGACTGTGATCAAGGGGACAAGAACTCCAAACAACTTATATATACTTAAATGAGGAAAAAAACAATGCTATCTAAGCAAAACAGATGAAAATTGGCTATGGCATAGAAGATTGGGACATCTAAGATTTTCTCAAATAAGAAAAGCATGTAGGCTCAAGGCAGTTCGTGATATTCCAGATATCAGCATCCCATAAAATACCATATGCAAACCATGTCAAATCGGTAAGAAAACCAGAGTTCACTTCATTCCAAAAGAAGGGTCAGCAATTAAACTGGTTGAACTCATCGATAGTAATTTATGTGGACCAACAAGGAAAAGTCACCTCATGGAGAAGAATACTTTATTTTATTTATTGATGATTTTTCTGGGATGCGTTGGATATGTCTACTAAAGAAAAAAGATGAAGCATTTGAAAAGTTTAAAGCATTCAAAGCTTTAGTTGAAAATGAATTAGATCGAAAAATCAAATGTCTCGGATCCGATCGAGGGGGAGAATTCATATCAGATGAATTCTTTTACTTTTGTGAAAAACATGGAATAAAAGGCAATTCTCCATCACAAGAACTCCTCGGAAAAATGGTGTGGTAGAAAGGATGAACATAACAGATTAACAAATGGCTTGAGCTATGCTAGATGAATTTAGAACTCTTGCAACCTTCTGAGGTGAAGCGGCATTTGCTGCCGTACTATTCTCAGCAAAGTGAATGTTTGGGTAAATAGCAATTAAATTCCATACAAAATTTGGTATGGTAAGCCTCCTACTGTAAAACACATTAGATTTTTTGGAAGCAAATGTTTTATCAAAAGGACTGATGAAAAGCTTGTTAAGTTCAAACCCAGTGCAGATCAAGGAATTATTCTTGGTTATTGATCTAGAAGTGAAGGATACAAATGTTATAATAAAATACTTCAGAAAATTGTTGAAAGCATTGATGTTGTAATTGATGAAACATGCATAAATTTGGAACAAATGAAATCAATAGAGGAATATGATAGTGAGGAAGTTGGGGAATGTTTTCCCGTATCAAATCAAAATAATATATGAGAGGAAACTAATGAAACACCAGAAGAAGCTATAATAGACAGGGAAAAGACTCCATCTAGGTATGTTCAGAAGAAACATCTAGAATCTCAAATTCTAGGAGAAAAGGGGGCTGGTGTATAGACAAGAAGAACTCTTACAGGGACCTCAAGCTATCTAGCATTACTATCTCCCGTGAACCTCAAAATGTAAATGAAGCCTACAAAGATGAATGTTGGGTCAAGGCTATGGATGAAAAACTTGACCAAATTGAAAAGAATGATACTTTGGAGTTATTTCTTCGACCTGATGATAAAAATTTTATAGGAACAAAATGGATATTTAAGAACAAGCTGAATGAAAATGGAGAAGTTATTAGAAATAAGGCCAGACTTGTTTGTAAAGTGTATGCTCAAAAAGAAGGTATAGATTTTGAAGAAACTTTTGCACTTGTTGCCAGACGTGAAGCCATAAGGATGTTTCTTTCTCTTTCTAGTTTTTTAAAATTCGAAGTATATCAAATGGATGAAAAATCAACATTCCTTAATGGATACTTAGAAGAAGAAGTTTATATCGAACAACCAAAAGGATTCATTCTAGGAAATGATGCAAAACTTGTATGCAAGCTTAAAAAGGCTCTCTATGGTCTGAAATAGGCTCTAAGGCTTGGTAATACCACCTTGACATATATCTACAACAACAAGGTTTCACAAAAGGTTCCGTAGATAGAAATTTATACACAAAGGTTGAAAATGATAAATTGCTAATTATTGTTGTTTATGTTGATGATATCATATTTGGTAGCAAAGAAGAATCCATGAGTCAAAATTTTGCTTCAATAATGCACCAAGAATTTGAAATGTCCTTACTTGGTGAACTTACTAATTTTCTTGGTCTACAATTACATCAATCCAAAGATGGTATCTTTCTTTCGCAAACCAAATATCTCGAGCAGCTCTTGAAGAAGTACGGAATGGAAGATTTTAAACCAGTATGTACTCCAATGGTAACATGATGTAATCTCAATTCTAACGATGAATCACCAATAGTAAACAAACCGAATTATAGATCTATGATTTGAAGTTTGCTTTATCTAACAGGTACCAAACTTGATATCATGCATGCAGTAGAAATTGTTGGAAGTTTCTAAGCAAATCCAAAGGAATCACATCTCTAGGCAGTCAGAAGAGTTCTCAAATATCGTTAAGGAACTCATGACTTTGGACTATGGTATCCTAAAGGTACACACCTTACTCTTCATGCATATACAAATGGAGATTGGGCAGGAAATGTTGATGATCGAAAGAGCACTAGTGGAGGTGCATTCTATATGGGTTCTCGGTTAGTGTCATGGTTCAACAAGAAATAAAGTTCGACTGCCTTATCTATAGTTGAGGAAGAATATGTGGATGCTTCGTTTTTCTACACACAACTACTTTGGATGATGCAAACATTGAAATACATTCAGATCACATGTACTCCACCCTTCTCCATTCTATGTGATAATACAAGTGCCATCAGTATTTCAAAAAATTCAGTCATGCACTCCAAGACTAAGAACATACCCACTAAGTATCATTTTATCCAACAACAAGTGCTTGGAAAAAAGGTTAAATTATAGTATATTCCCTCCAAATAATAGGTTGTTGATATATTCACTAAACCACTTCCCATAGAAATATTTGAATATCTTAGACAAAAGTTGGGAGTAGTTGTTGCATCATCCTGCTCTTAAATCCAATTTTCAGAGGAAGGTTATTATACATAGGTTTCATGAAGTATAGTCACATATACATGCGGGTTTATGTGGTTGAAGGATCTTATATTTTTTTCTAATAGAAAATAGTGGGTCAGACTCTGATATGGGTGCTTTGTATGATATTGATGATTACAGTATGATGATATGATTTGTTCTTTGATTTTTATCCGATTGACAAAGATGCCTTCATAAATGACTTGTTGACAATGCATAGGTAGCACAAGTTCAAGGGGAGAATTATCCTTCACACACATTCTATGTTGTTTTCATTTTGGTTGTTGAATTCAACTATGATTTGTTGTTTAAGTCATAGGGTTTGGTATGACTTCTTCTGTCATAGTTGTTATAGACATATTTGGGCACATCAACCCCTAATATAGTTGTTTTATGCCCTAAAGAAACTTAGTCCTTTGAATGCCTCATTCCCCAAAAGTTCCATCACAAAATTCATCCAAAAAGTGCCTAAAAGGGATCATTGCATAAATCCCTATGTTAGGGTGCTATGCATAGCAGGTACCACATTTTCAAAGTGATATGCATCGTAGTTTGGCCCTTTGGAAGGTGTGATGGGCGAGGTTGGACAAAATTCTGGGAGAGTTTGAGAATCAGTTGCTCATGGAAACCTCTAGAACATTCTTTAGTACCACTTGCCCCTCTGCGTTCGCCCAAGGATGACTAAATGTATTAGGAAACCACCTCCTACTCCCCTCTTTCATGGAACTAATTTCTAAAAATAGAAAGGCATTCATCATCACCACTGATGAATTAACCTCCTGCACTCATCTATAAATGGATCCCTCATCCAAGAGATCGAGAGGCTGTATTATTCTAAGTTGTGAGGAAGTGCTGCTAGTTTTAGTATTGAGGCAAAAGTATTGTGTTATTGTTGGAATTTCTTGTAGTTCATGAGGTGAAGAAGGTTTGAAGCTGGGAGGATGGCACTGTATTGAACTTATGGGTTGCAATCCTCCTTTCTATTAATAAAGCTTTTCAAGATTTTTCCCCTATGATTGTGTAATCTTTCAAAGCAATTGTAAGTTTATCATACTTTCAATTCTGTGATGTTTATGAATTATGGATCATTATGCTTTGATGGGTCTATGTTTTTGTAATTGTGCATGTACTCTCCAAGCACGTTAAGTACAAGGAGGAGTAACAAGATCAACCAAAGGAGAGAGAGATCAAGCGAGGAATCAAGTGGAAGTTACAGGTTGGCTCTTTATAATTTTCCCCTTATCGGTCATTCATAGGAAAATAGTGAATTGTTTTAACTGTTGTTTCTAGGTTAGCTACCAAGTCTAGAGGGTTAGCATTTCTTAGAAATACTAATTTTCCTGGAAACAAATTAGCAACTCCACTGGGGACAAAATGATGATGGCTTTTTGCTATTCTATGCTCTATGATAAGCTATGAAAACTATAGATAGAGTCTGAAGCAAGCCAGGAAGCCTTCAAACCACTTTTGTTATACAATTGCATAGTAGATAAATGTACTTCAGTTAATCTCTAGTTTATTTAATATTTTGAGCATTTGAATTTGTGCAAAAAGTATCAAAATTCACTTTTTGGTAGATTAGTAGCCTCTTAGAACATTCCGCTACACTTTAGTTGTTATTGTTCATTCAAATCAAGCTTAATCCACTGAAAATTACATCAAATTTGAGGCAAAAACAACTTCAGAATCGCTCTTTATGACCATCACACTATCCTGAATTGTAACCTGCTATGCATAGTAGTTCCCGAATGGACAAAGTGCTATGCATCACTCTGTATATCACTACAAGCTGCGATGATTGACTAAAGCTCAATTTTCCCATCAAGGAATTGAGGTTTTTGACCAGTTTTCATCTCTCTTTGATCGCTTGTTGAATATGAATGATGTCTCATCATTGATGCCAACTTTCATCACTTAGATCAGCCCCTGTTTAGATTATTATTGGTAAATGTTTTTTATTTATTTTTTTGTCATTGCAATCTATTGTCAAAAATTAGTGTTGATCGATTTGTCGTTTCGATAGAAAAAGTGTGGTAAAGTCTTCAATTTTCGTCGAAGAAGTGAAGTGTCTTAAAAGTCATCCTTCATATCTGATCGATTAATATATTTTATGCATTGGATTTGATTTCATTCAAAGTGTCGAAAATTATTATTTCTTCAAATATGAAAGTGTCGTTTATTCTTCCTTTCTCCCTTTGAAGAAAAATTGTTGAAAATTTCCATTTTGTGTGAAACATTTTGAATCATTGTTGCATTTAGTTTTCCTTCTTGTATCATTCACATTAAGGGAAGCTGAAAAAGAATACATGCATTTGCATTTTAGCATTTTTGTGCACAAAAGAATGAATTAGGGAATTGCACTAGTGTGTGCTCTTTGGTGTTTTCTCAAAAGTAGTTCTATGCTCTATCCCTTGTAGTTAGGATTTTCATTGTTTAAATAAACGAAAATATTGCTTATCATTTTAGATGTATCTTTAGGAATTTCAGAATACATTTCGCGGTGAACCCTCAAAGAAATTTTTTTAAGTAAGACCAACTTAAAATGAACCTCAATTAACTTAACAACGCTTTGGAATCTAACACAACACATGTAGAGGTCTAGGCTAGAGACGTGTTCCAGCATCTTTAAACCTAGTGGCTATCATTTTCACTGAAGTTTGGGTGGTTCCTCCTCTTTGATACAATAAGTGCTAGTACGGACTCGTGCTCCCTATACCATTGTGTATATAATGGGAGACCCCAATAGGCTTAAATCCTTTGTCCCTAGGAAGCCGAGTCTGCCGCCTTATCGATCGCAATGCACTGAATAGAGGATTCGGGAAGATTGAATACCATACGTAAAGTCCTTTGTAATTTCTCTTTAATTTATCACGAAGGTGTATATTGCAATTTTTCGATTGGTCTGGTAAATCCTCTTGTCTAGAGTCTCCAAAGTAGTCACTTTCATTCCTTTTCGACTCTCTAAAAGTAAAAGGATCATCTAAGCACTTGTCCTTCTAGGCTCATTAAAAATCGAAGGCGACTAGAGTCATCTTTAGCTTTTTCTTGACTCTTTAAAACTGAAAAAGCAAAGTTGTGTCCAAGTGTTGTTAAAATTAATTGACTACAAATAACATCTTTTTCCCTTAGCTGAGTTTTAAGTTGATCAAGTAATCCGCAATTGTGGAAGAAGTCAATCCAAACCCCATCATTCATGGATAATAGCGAGTCAACCGTCTTTGCCTCCTGAAGCGATACCAATTTTGATGAAGCAGTCTCGTTTAACTGAGTCTAGTTCATCTGGGTTGTTTGCAACTTTTGTTTCAACATCTTCAAAGACTCTAGTTACTCCAATTATTTCTAGCACATCCACCTCTAAAGAGCAAGTTCCAAATTTACCTAAGGACACTAGTACTAATCCTAGTGTAATAGTATCCGAGGTTGTCCAACAAAAAATTGATCCTCAATATGAAATTGTTCAACCAAGAAATACTTCTGATCCTAAAGAAACTCCATCAAGAGTTGGTCTAAAACCCATTACAGATCAAACCGAGGTTACATCTGACCCAGAAGTTGTTCAAGAACCTCCCTTTGATACTATAGTTCAATTACCTAAAAATCTAGACTTCAAATTTCAGTATCCAAAAGTTGTTACCGCTCCGGTATCAGGTACTGTAGAAACCACACCTTCTTCAGCACCAGAGATCTTTTACGGACTTGACGGTAAACCTCATCCACCCGGTTTGATTGATATAGAGGAGATAGTAGAGGATTCCTTATCTACCAACCCATCTCATTTTGGAACTGGAATTAACCTTTATCCTGCTACTCCTGATTATTTTTCTTCCTTTAATCCTACTTCATCACGAGTTCCCGTCGAATCTTTAGGATAAATTTTGGACAAGTTAACCATGTCTGAACAACCGTCAACATCCAGGACTATATCATTTGATGCAGCTGCAGCAGAATCTTCTACTGCTACTCCTTTGATGTTTTTTGCTACACCTAAATTACACCTATATGGTGAATCATCATGTTATGAAACCATCTCAAGAAAAGATAGAAAAGATAGATCAACGCCTTAGAATTCAGCCTCTTTGACGGGGAAACCTCCTTTACATTACATAAATGAACAATTCTTGGATGATACAAATGACAAAACCTCCTTTCTATATATAGGAGTCTAAGGAGTCACAATATAATCCAGCCGACCTAACAATAATAATATAAAGCCACAAAAATAACAATAGAGGGATTCTATGCGGCATAGAAATAACAATATGGGGGTAATAGGGGCACAACAATATAAATAAGGGGTATAACTACAATAGTAATGGGGTAATCACTAGTATTATAGGGACCCAACATGCCCCTCTCCTTCAAAAAAGTGTTGTCCTCAACGCTTGAGTAGTTCTGGATACTTCTGCATAAAATTCTCATCCTCCCATGTGGAATCTTCAGCGGATAAGTTCTTCCACTTGATAAGATACTCTGAAATTGATCGATTTCGTAGCTGTCGAGTTCTTGTTTCTGTGACTGCTTCCGGTTCCAATATAATTTTTCCTTCCTCATCAAGTTCTGGCAATATTGTTTGAATTGGGAGCTTGTCACCTATAACCTTCTTTAAACATGAAACATGGAAAACTGGGTGCAATCGAGAAGCTGCAGGAAGCTCCAATTTGTATGCCATAGTACCAATCTTTTGCAACACCTTGTACGGACCATAATACTTTGGTGATAATTTATTATCCTTCTTAGCTTGCTTTAGGGACATTTGCTTATATGGTTGTAGCCGTAGGAATACCCAATCACCTACATCAAAACTTCTTTCACTGCGATGTTGATCTGCCTGTTGTTTCATTCTATTTTGTGCCAACACGAGGTTATCCTTTAAGAGTTGGAGGACTTGTTGTTGATGTTCGATGTGATGTTCCACTGCCTGAACCTTAGAATTTTCTCTTAAATATGATGTGATGGATGGTGGTTGATACCCATAAAGTGCCATAAATGGGGTCATTTTTGTTGCTGTATGGAAGGAAGTGTTATACCACCATTCAGCCAGAGGCAACCATTTGACCCATTGTGTCTGTTTATCAGATACAAAGCAACGAAGATATCCTTCCAAACATTTGTTTACTATCTCAGTTTGCCCATCAGATTGAGGATGATAAGATGAGCTATGAGCTAACTGAGTACCAAGACAAGAAAATAATTCTGTCCAAAAATTTCCAGTGAAAATGGGATCTCTGTCACTTACAATAATCTTTGGGTTTCCATGTAGCTTTTGAACTGTTTCCATAAATGCAGTAGAAACTGTACTGGCTTTAAATGGATGTGATAATGCACAAAAGTGTGCATACTTGGTAAGTCTGTCAACTACCACCATGATGACACTCTTTCCCTCAGACTTGGGTAAACCTGTGATAAAATCCATTGAAACCTCCTCCCAACGTTGGCTTGGAATGGATAAAGGTTGTAATAGACCCGGTGTCTTAATTGTTTCAACTTTATTTTGCTGGCAAACCAAACATTTCGCCACAAACTTTTGAATATCTGATTTAAGGCCATCCCAAAAAAATTCCTTCTTAACCCTGTGGTAAGTTTTTAAAAATCCTGAGTGCCCTCCTAAGGGAGAAGTGTGCAATTCCATAAGAATCTTTTGTTTTAGCTGGGAATTCTTACAGAGGTATAAGCGATCTTTGTACCATAACGAATCATTTTTCCAGCTAAATGTATCAGAAGTACTGGAATCTTGTTGTAGCTTTCGAATAAGTGCCCACACTTCTTCGTCATTCTTCCATTCCTCCCTTGCTTCGTTTATCCAATCTGGTTGGATAATAGAAATGGCACACAACAATGCTTCCACATCCTCATCCTTTCTTGAGAGTGCATCTGCCACCACATTTTGCTTCCCTTTTTTGTAGATGATTTCAAAGTCATAACCCAACATCTTTGTGACCCACTTTTGTTGCTCTTCAGAGGATAATCTTTGTTCTAAAAAGTATTTAAGGCTATCATGATCCGTTTTTACCTTGAAGTGTCTTCCCATTAGGTAGGGTCGCCATTTCTTAAGTGCATGGAGTATTGCCAACATTTCCTTCTCATAAATAGCTTTGCTTAAAAACTTTCCCTTGATTGGACGACTTTCAAAAGCAATGGGTCTTTCATCTTGCATTAGAACAGCACCAATTCCATTTCCTGAAGCATCACATTCCACAATAAAGGTTTTTGTGAAGTCCGGTGTAGCTAAGACCGGTGCTTGGCACATTGCCTCTTTAAGATGTTCAAAGGCCTTTGTTGCTTCCGGAGTCCATGAAAATGAATCTTTCTTCAATAATGTTGTTAGAGGTGCTGCTATTCTCCCATAATTCTTAACAAACTTGCGATAATACCCTGTCAACCCAAGAAATCCTCGCAGATGCTTTATGGATGTGGGGATTTTCCATTCCTTAATGGCTTTAATTTTGCTAGGGTCTACCTTAACTCCTTCATGAGATACAATATGACCCAAATATTCCACCTCCTGGACTCCAAAGAAACATTTGGATCTTTTTGCATATAATTGTTTCTCCTCCAATAGTTGTAGCACCCTGTCAACATGTTCAACATGATCCTTCCAAGACTTGCTGTAGATTAGTATATCATCAAAAAATACTAACACAAATTTTCTAAGGAATGGTTTGAAAATTGAATTCATCAAACCTTGAAATGTTGAAGGTGCATTGGTAAGGCCAAAAGGCATGACCAAAAATTCATAATGACCCTCATGAGTTCTAAATGCCGTTTTCGGAATGTCTTCAATCTTCATTCTGATTTGATGATATCCCGAACGAAGATCCAACTTGGTGAAGTAAATTGATCCATGCAATTCATCCAGTAATTCATCAATAACAGGAATGGGGAACTTATCTTTAATAGTGAGCTTGTTGAGCTCCCTATAATCCGGACACATGCGCCATGATCCATCCTTCTTGTGCACCAATACTACTGGAGCTGAGAAAGAACTTTGACTCGGTTGAATTATACCAGCCTCTAGCATTTCTGCAACCATACGTTCAATTTCACTTTTTTGGACATAGGGATATCTGTACGGCCTGATGTTTGGAGGAACACTTCCTGGAATCAGATGAATAGCATGATCATGATCACGCATAGGTGGGAGACCTTTGGGAGTCTCAAATACCTTGGAATGATTGTCCAAGACTTTTTGGAGATCTGGAGAAATAGATGATTCCAATGTGGAAACATCTAGCGAACATAATTGTGCAATTACACCTCTTTGCTCCTTTTTTAGAAGCTTTGTCATACCATTAGAGCTGATTATCTTTCCTGGTTTCCCTGCAATACCCCTTAATTCAACTTCCTTTCCTTCCGTAGAAAATTTGATGAAAAGTTCTTGAAAATTAAAAGCTATTGTACCCAAGGATTGTAGCCATTGGACTCCTAGTACAACATCAGCACCTCCCATTGGAATGGAAAGCATTGGGCTAGTCAATACATATTCTCCCATGGATAGCTTGATATTATGGCACTTTCCAGAGCAATTTATTGTTCCTCCATTTGCAATCATCACTTGACACTCTGGTGCTGGATATAGGAAGCAATTCAATTCTTTTGCTACCCTACAATGAATAAAATTGTGGGTGCTTCCTGAATCAATCAACACTATTACCTTTTTCTTCTTGATTTGTCCTTCTATCTTGATGGTTTGAGGAGTGGTAATTCCCGCCAATGCATTACAAGATATGGTCGGATTTATTTGTTCTTCATCTAGGCTTTGTTCCTGAAGTATATCTTCTTCTTTTGACCTTTCTTGCTCCTTTTCTTCTTCCTCTTCACAATCTATGTAGAATAATTTCTTCTCAGCACACTTATGACCTTTAGTGTATTTGCTATCACAACTGTAACAAAGCCCTTTTGCTCTTTTTTCTTCCAATTGTTGTGGTGTCAACCTTATAGGTTGTGGAAGACTAGGGGCAACAACACTTCCGTCTTTATAGTTGTGAGTGGTATGCTTCCTGGTTGCCATAATTTTGCTTTCCATTTTTCTTGCTAACCTGAATGCCTTCTCTAATGAATCAGGTTCCCAAAGGCGAACATCATGTTGGATATTATCCTTTAAAGACCCTATGAACACATCAATCCTATGCTCCTCTGGAATATCTTTTACCCTTATGTTCAATTTTTGGAACTCCTCAATGTGCTCCATTACTGAACCCTTTTGTTTGAGACTTATCAATTGGCTAAAAAAAGTGTTGCTTTTTGTATCTTCATAATGTGCTATCAATTCTTCCGTAAAAATTGCCCAAGTGATAAATTGTTTACGAGAGCAAAGCCATTGATACCATACAAACTGATTTGGTTCCAAATATACAGTTTCCATACGTACCTTTTGTGCGTTTTGCACATTATTGAGATCGAAGAATTGCTCCATCTGTAATATCCATGTGGCGGGATCCTTGCCATCAAACTTCCTCATATCGATTTTTGGAATATGGTGATTCTTCGATCCAACATTAGCATCTATGGAATCATGATTAACATTTCTTTTGTTCTCATCATGAGTTTCCTTTACTACCTTTTCACCATTAGTGACCCTTTCTTGTAGCAACTTCTTCAATTCTTCCATGTCTGTCTTCATATCTATCTTCAAATCTACCATGTCTCTTTTCAAATCTGTCTTCGAATCATCCACCTTAGCTTCCATGCCCTTTATCTTAGATTCCATGCCGTTTATCTTAGATTCCACGCCACATATCTTAGCTTCTGTTAGCTTTTGTGAGCGTGACATTTGTTGCACTTGTTCTTGTAATTTTGATATATCATGTAGCATTTCTTCCTCTTCTTCATGAGTCATGCTAGAGCTTTCAGGTTCCTTACTAGGTGTTTGCATTTTCTTTCCTCGGGGCATCAGTTACCGATAATAATGCTTTACTATGCCCTTTGAATTCCGTTAAACCAAGCTTACACAAAAATTAAAAAAAAAACTACACACCTTTTTTCACTTTATAAAAGCCTGATATTGAATCTGATGTATCTCTGTAATTTTAGATCATCCAATTCTGAAATTGCTACCTGTAGTAGCCTTCTGTGTCCTCTTTCCAATGCCACAAGTCTGAGCCAAATTGGATTCTCCAAGGAAGAGTTATGTGAAATCTCCCACAGTGACCTGTTTTTAGACTGGTTCAGTAGAGTGAACTTGTACGACGTGCCACGAGTCACTGTTTCAAACTTGGAATCTGAAACACACACACAAGAAACTACAGTCCGTCCTATTTATGTACCTTCTTACAAAATTTCAATCTGATCCCCAGAGAGAAAGTTATGACGATTTTCCCCAGGTCACCTGTTTTGAATGTAATTTAGGAGTCTGCAAAAAGACCAACTTCCTCAGATCATATCTCCGCAAATATCGCTCGAAAAGCTCTGAAATTCTGACCCAAGGTTCAGCGCGATTTCTTCTCAAATGGGTTTTTTTTTCGACTTCTGAAACATCACAGAAAAAAAGTTATAGCAAAAATGCCACGATGACCTGTTTGGAGCAGCGAAACCCTAGAATCCAAAGCTCTGATACCAAATGTTATGAAACCAGCTCAAGAAAAGATAGAAAAGATAGATCAACGCCTTAGAATTCAGCCTCTTCGAGGGGGCAACCTCCTTTACATTACATAAATGAACAATTCTTGGATGATACAAATGACAAAACCTCCTTTCTCTATATAGGAGTCTAAGGAGTCACAATATAATCCAGCCGACCTAACAATAATAATATAAAGCCACAAAAATAACAATAGAGGGATTCTATGGGGCACAGAAATAACAATATGGGGGTAATAGGGGCACAACAATATAAATAAGGGGTATAACTACAATAGCAATGGGGTAATCACTAGTATTATAGGGACCCAACACATCCATTCCGGTTGGTTAGCAATCATTATCTGGAACCCACTTAGGGGTTGCTTCTGCACCATGGTCAACTCCCATTTACTCGTCCATAATTCTATCTGTTTTTTCTCACATGGAAACTCAACAATTTGATCCTGCACATCAGTATCAATTTGGGAAAACCAGTTATCAAAGACCGATGTATCTATTAAACACTGGATTGCCACCATATAGAGAGTAGTATGCTTACTCACCGTTTCCTCCATTTTCAGTGGGACAACCATATGAGAGTTTCCCATAGTATTCTGGTCCCACTGGAGTTAGAGTTAGTCATTGGCAACCAGTACTACCAGCTCAACCAAGACCTGTGTATCCAACACAACAAATTCAAACTGTGTCCAATATTCCAACTATACTTGTTGTTACCACTGTGCCATAGTCATAGGCTAAAACTATTGTATCTCAACCGATACAAACTAATCCTTCCTCCTTGCAACAGCAAGTTTCAAGGCAAGAAGTTCAACTTGCTCAAGTTGTTATACAACATCCACTTATTTTTGGAACTCAACAACAACCCTAGGTTAGTGTACCTTTATCTGGAATGATGCAAGCATACACTGGTACAGTTGATCCACAACTTGGTCAGTCTTTCAGTACTAGGCAGCAATAATCAGTTCAACAACCGCAACCATAACAATATCAACAATCTCAATTCTAGCAGTCCCAACCGCAGTTTGGACTTGGTTCACAAGCTCAAACAAGTCTGGGACAATATTGAGCTTACCAAGGATCTGAGCAACAAGGCTTTGCAGGTTATGGACAACCACATTTCCAAACTGGTTATCAACAACCGCCTTATACTGGTTATGTCCAACAACCTTACCAAGATTACTAGATGCAGATTCCCTACACTAGTATGCAAAGGCCTATTGCACAAGCGATTCCATCTTATCTTGGGTATGCTCCACCCGACCTGAATCAATAGTTGCCATTTGTAGCAACTCTAGAACTACTAGATTTAAACTGATTCACTAATGATCGAATTGCATATTCCCCTTGGTGGCCAGCAATTCCACATAAATTGCCATCTGACATTCCAAAGTTCAATGGAAATTCAGGAGAAGACCCATCGAATCACGTAATGACTTTTCATCTATGCTGTTCATCCAATATCCTGAATGATGATTCGATTATACTTCATCTTTTCTAGAGAACACTGATTGGTCCAACTGCTAAATGGTATATTGGATTACCTAGAGCTTCTTTTGATAATTTCACCATTCTTGCCACTATGTTTCTAACCCACTTCCAATTACCTATCAGGTATGAGACTGGAACAAAACTTCTAACCAGCTTTAAATAGACTACCTCCACTCACATATTAGATCATATTCATGAGTGGCGACGTCGTCGTCGAATGTTTAAGACATATGTTCCTAATTAGCTTTTAGCTGAGTGGTTTATAAAGTCCTTACTGCCATCATTCATTGAGGATGTGGCGAAAGGAGGAGTTGTCACAGAAGAACAAGTCATTGCTCATGCCCACTATTTGGATCTGATTTACACGCAATCATGCAAGCTCTATGAAAAAATTCCTGATTCACCTACAACACTTTCACCGTTCCACCACCTCCAAAATCGAGTAGGGACTCTCATGCTGGCAATGACGTGATCGTTTCCTCGAGCACACAAATGGCAAGAGGACCATCTAGTCAAACTCTTGCTATTTCCAGTCAAAATGAAAATCAATCTGAAAATGCTCTTGCCTCCAAGATTAATGTCATGTCATCTGACAAAGGCAAAAATCCAAAGCAACCAGAAGGTAAGAAAAAGGGAAAGAGTAATAATAAGAAACAGGAGAATCCTACTCCTGAAAAATCATCTGAATCGCCTTCTGGGGCTAGGAAACCTCATTATCCATGTCTGATATGTAATGACGAGCATTTCACAAGAGATTTTCCACATTGATCTGAGGTCTCTAAACTTTTAAAGGCTTTGAATACCTCAACAGTGTTGACATATCTATTTCTAGCCCCAAAAACACATTTGGTTGCCACTGATAATGCTTCCACATCCTAAGTGCTTATGTTGCCAATCGCAAATAAACAAAATGATGTTTTGGTGTCGACAAGGAATAAATATTACGGGAATCCATCGTCGACGAATAACTGGGCTACTGATCAACCTAGTACTTCGACCACGACTTGACCAGAAGTTGTTCCACCAATTATACCTAAATTAACAATAAATCCACCCAAGGGAGTTGTAAAAAAATCGACATTAAATCCTCATGCTCGAGCAGCTCAAAACTATAATATAGTGAAAGGTCTGGCTCAATCACCGTCCACTATGTCGACACTCGAGTTATTGCAAAACTGTCCCTCCCAAAAACAGACTTTATTATTGGAAATAGGTCGAATCCGTCCTACAGATTCCAATCTTGTGGTCTTTAATCATACAAGATATACACCACAGTTAGCAGCACAACTAGCTTTTCTTATACAAGTAAAATCCCTCAATAAAAATGTTCATCGAACCATTATTGATGAGGGGGCATCTACTTGCATCATGTCTATGAGCTGCTGGAAAACTCTTGGTTCACCACCCTTGTTGCAATCACCAACAACATTAAAAGCTTTCGATGGAAGAATGTACACTCCATATGGGATTTTAAGTAACTTTCAAGTTGAACTAGGGGGAAAAATAGAAAATATTGAAGTTGAGGTTGTTGATGGACTCCTTGATTACAATATTTTACTGGGAAGGCCTTGGGTATATGCTGTGGCTGCTGTTGTTTCCACATACTTTCGAACGATTGCATTTCCTTTCAAGGGTGGAATCACAGTCATCGATAATTTAGCCTTTTTTGATAGTTCACAATCTACAAGAAGCATTCCATTAATACATGGAAATTCACAGTCACTTCATAATGTTGGAGTAGGTCTCCTAAAAGATCCTTCCTTGATGGGTACTTTTACCCTCCCGTCACCATCTGGTTTCGCGGAAGTGGCAACAGTGGAAACCTGTAACATGATTTCTTCTACATGATCTAAGTTTAAGAAGAATTCCAACTATTTTGAGAGTGATGATTATGGCGAGGCGATGCCACCAAGCCCCATCGAATTATTATAGTAATCAATCTATTGGGCTTGTGCAGCAAACCCTAATCTGCACTCGACAATTGTATGGGTAGATAGGTCTTTAGAGTATGGCACCTCTTCAGATCCTTTGTCGTGTATACTTTCTACAGACAAAGGAATCATCCAATCAATGATGATAGGAGGGACACCGTGGGAAGATTATCATCATCATTCCCATCTTCGAGATGACAATGAATATTATTCAAAAGAACTTAATCACCCTTCAATCTGATTTTTTTTCGAATTGTATAAATACTATCGATTCTGAGTGAAATCTATCTAACATAGAAGAAACAATTTCTATAAACATTTCAACCAAGCCTAACATTGTAGAAAATATTCATGTTGGCAAATCTTGCTCTCCATTGGAACTAGATAATTACTGTGCTCTTTTTCACGAATTTCGAGAAGTCTTTGCATGGTCTTATGAGGAAATGCCAGGCATTGACTCAAGCATTGTTGAACATGAAATTAAGATGTATCCTGATGTCAAACCAATATGACACGGCTTTGACTTGTTCATCCTAGGAAATCCACTGCCATTAAAGCAGAGGTTGAAAAACTTTTGCGTTCTGGCTTTATTTTCCCTGTACCTCTCACTAATTGGGTATCTAATATTGTTCCAGTGATGAAAAACAAGGGAAGATTAGAGTGTGTGTCAATTATAGGGATGTAAACCAAGCATGTCTAAAGGACAACTATCCTACACCCTTTATCGACTAGATCATTGATGAATGTGCCGGATGCGAAATCTTTTCATTTATGGATGGATTTTTTGGCTACAACCAAATCAATATCCGCCCACATGACCAATCAAAAACTGCATTTATATGTCCGTGGGGAAAATTCGCATATCGAAAACTACCCTTTGGTTTGAAGAACACAGGGGTTACATTTCAGAGGGTGATGAATTATGCCTTCCATGACATCAAATACATAATTCAACCATATCTTGATGATCTTCCTACTCATTCGTGAAAATGGACTGATCACCTGCAACATTTGAGAGCAATATTATTACGTTGTTAACACTACAAAATTAGACTAAATCCACACAAATGTGTGTTTTTTGTTGCCTTTGTTTGATTTCTCGCCTTCATAGTTTCAAAAGATGGAATTTGGCTCAATCCAATAAAGGTTCAGGCAATTCTTGACATGCCTCCACCTTCAAATTTCTTATAGATTCAGAGACTTCAAGGGAAGGCAAACTTTCTAAGGAGGTTCATTCCAAATTACATGGAATTAGCTAAAGGTTACACATGTCTATTGAATAAAGGGGTACCCTTCCATTGGGATCAGGGTGTGCAAGCTTCCTTTGATGCTCTCAAAGATTCCATAATTAAAGCATCATTAATGTATGCCGCAAACTATCAAAAAGACCTTTACGTGTATCTCGCATGTGCAGATACAACCACCGGTATGGTTTTAGTGCAAGAAGAAAATGGAACTGAACATCCTATATATGATTTGAGTTGCAATCTTAATTTTACAGAAAGTAAATATTCATATGTCGAAAAGTTAGATTTACCATCCATTCAAGCTGTGCAAAGATTTCGACATTATATCCTCCTTTGCAAAACTACCATATTATCATATTGCAACCCTATGACATACAATTTTTCACATCAATTGCTGGGGAGAAAATATTCTGAATGGATAGTAATTTTGCAGGAGTTTGATTTAGAATTCAACAAATCCAAATCAAATAAATATCTCGTCTTTACTGAGCTACTTTGTGACCTTAAGTCGTCCTCCAACGATTTAACATCAGAAGCATCAACCATTGATGTGTCCCTTTTTCTGATTTTGTCAAGTGATCCATGGTATGGAGATATACTGGTATATCTCTAGACCCAAGCTTTTAGGCCTAACACCTCTCGCTCTGAACAATGACATACTCGATACCAAGCCAAAGATTATCTGATCGTTGGTGATACACTTTATCGTCGTGCTGTTGATACAATCTTACGTAGGTGTCTTACTCATGAGGAGGCCAAAAAAGATTTGAATGGATGCCATTCAGGTGCTTGTGGGGGGCATTTATCTAGTTACACAACTGCACAAAAAATCTTGTGAGCTGGTTACTTCTAGCCATCTATATTTAAATATTGCATACATGTTGTCAGAAGGTGCCATGCTTGTAAGATTTTTTTATCGTAAAACCAGATTACCACCTGCACCATTACATCCAGTCATTACTGTTGGCCCATTTGCAAAATGGGGCATTGATTTCATGACATGTAGCCCCACCTCGAATGGGGGGCATGGGTATATTATAGTCGTTGTTGACTATTTTACCAAATGGGCCGAGGCGATGCCTACATTGGACAACAGTGGCGAAATGGCTGGTCTCTTTTTTTTCGATCATGTAGTTTCCAAGTTCGAAGTGCCGCAAGCTATAATCACATATCATGGGTCGCATTTTTGCAATCACATGATCATTGAGTTAACTACCAAATTAGGATTGTCTCATGATAGTTCTACTCCATATTATTTGCAAGCTAACGGGCAAGTTGAGGCAATCAACAAAATTCTTAAGTGCATGTTGAAAAGAATTATTGGAGTCCACAAATGAAATTGGCACTTAATCATGTACTCAACCTTGTGGGCATATCGAACCTCAGTGAGAAATGTGACTGAATTTACACCTTTTTAGTTGGTGTATGGTTTGGAAGAAATCTTACCAATTCAATGTGAAATCTCATCCCTCAAGCTCACAATTGACATGGTACCTGATACTTCTAAAGAAGAAGTTCATTTCTTGGAAAGAATCCATCTGGATGAAACCCGTCGTGATGCCACATTGGCTAACGAAGCACATAAGAAACACATCAAGGCACAATATGACAAGAATGTTAAGCCATGTGTCTTCTCATAAGGTGACCTGGTCTTGCTTTACAATCACGATTCTGACAAATTAGGAGCTGGGAAATTTGAGCCATTATGGATGGGTCCCTATATTGTTAAACGTGTATTGACAAAAGGAGCCTATGAGTTAGTCGATTATGATTGGATTCCATTGTCGCAGCCCTGAAACGGGTTGTATCTCAAACTTACTATACTTAATTGAGTGTAGTAAGACTCATTGTACATATGTTTTTATTGCATTTTTGAGGGTTAATTTCCTTTTAGAGTTTCAATTTGGTTAGATAATCCACTTCACATTTGTTGCAGATGTCGAACTTTTCAAAACCATTTGTTGGGTATGTTGACGGAGCTAGTTGTAGTGCGTAGAACTTATCTTATGCAGTCTAGGCTATCTTCGCTCCAAGCGGCGAGTTAGTGAGTTTCAGAGGGATATGTATTGGTCAACCAACAAACAATATCACTGAGTATAGCGCGTTGATTGAACTCCTCTCTGATACCATTTCACATGGCATACGCAGAATCATTGTTAGGATAGATTCACAACTTGTCATTCTACAACTTACTAGTGTTTATTTTGTGCGAAACCTAGCTATTCTTTGCATGTTCCTAAGGGTTCAAATTTTGGAAAGACATTTTGAATTCATCCAATATCAATATATTTCCAGAAATTTAAACACATTGGCTGACTCTCTAGCAAACTATGTGTTAAATAGACATTTTCAACATATGTAAAGAAATCATTTCACATCATCATTTGCACATGACTTTATTGCTTGACCATAATAAAACTGCGAAAGTCAAATATATAGTTGTTTATAATTTTTTACAAATATTTTGTGTCCAAGAAAAAATTGGTCATCTAACCCCATAAACTCAAAAATGAATGCAGAAAACATCCTAGACTAGTTATGCTGATGATAGCAGGTCACTTCCTATGCTATCATACACAGCAACCTCGTCCAACGACTTGGCACACCATTGGTATGGCGCTGTAGCCTCATGGGTAACTCATCAATCCGAACATCTAGAATAATGAGGGTTATGCCCTCTACATGATCCTGCAACTGACCCAAGGTCTCTGCTATGTCCAAATCTCTAAGGATTGTCATCCCAATAGCTCCCTCCAGTAGAGCATCTGCTTCCCGTGGGCGTGTCGCAGGTCAAACTAGTCCAATATACATACACATATGATTTTATTTAGTCTTGGTAACAATAAAAAACATAAAATAATGAAAACTCAAAAAGAAAAGTATGGTCAAATCAATTTACCAATAACACTCCACTGCACCGCAACTAGCAATGTTAAATCTGGATCGCCACAGAAATCCATCCCAACATATGGATATTCCGCAAAGGCCATCTCTTGACAGTCAAACCACTCAAAGAAGGTGGAGGAAAATGAGATCTGTGACTTGCCAGGATGCCTAGCCATAAGGTCAACCAATCGCTGCATCTATGGTTTTCTAGGTCTAGGCACTCCCAAAGAAATGTTCTATGGTTACATGATCAGGATTCTTTCCAAAGAAAAGGAAACTAAAATAGACCCATAACCAAAATTTTTGGTCTTTCTAACCTTCACTTTGGTTAGCTAATCCTTCATAAGTGGAATAATCACCTCACACCAGTTGAATATCTTCGGTTCTAGGCATTCCAAGGCATACTCCATATAATATCTGCTTGCTAAATGTAAAGCCACACTACCAACCAATCTAGCTAGGATAAAGAGGATAGTTATCAAAGGACGATCAATAACATCTGGGATATGAATCTTTCCATATCTATTGGGTTGAGACCCTTCCCTACAGAACTGACGAATGTAATCTCTCACTGATTCACCTCCCCGGGCGAGTCTTGGTAGTGAAATAGGGGCACCTCACCTCGATAAACCCATCAGAAAATAAACATCCTCGATGGTAAAAGGGATAACTTTACCCCTGATATGAAAATCCTGGTCAATAGGATCCCAAGCATGAACAAGATACTGCAACAACTCCATCTGTTGCCTCACGCTGAACAAGCGAAAAAAACTTTAGCAACCCACAGTTCTTTAAGGCATTTACTATGCCCTGGTCATTTAAGGAAATCATGTCTTGTTTATTGTGTTCTTTTTCTCACCATGTAACGACCATTTTGATCCAATGAATATCTGAAACACAAACATTAGATAAGTTAGGATCCAACTTGGGCAAAAATCAGTTAAAAATTTGATGAAAAACAATTGTTCAAACTTAGTTTTCTGCACCCATCACACTTTCCCTTTGAAGATAGTGCTATGCATAGCAAGTTGCCTATTAGCAGCCTGGGATGCATCGCACTTTTCGATAGGGACAAGGTGCGATGGTTTAAAAATGAAAAGTTAAACCCTAGAGGCCTAGAAAACTGAGAAAAGTTGCCCAAAACTAAAAAAGAATGGAATAGAATTGAAGAGCATAAGGATAGCTCCTACTAGTCCTAACATCGTGAGAAATGATCCACAGAATCTTTTGCAATCGATTGGTGAAGTTTGAGGGGAAAAACCACTTCAGAGCTCCAAAATACAATGTTAGAAATGAAATGGTGAAAATGAATTGTCAAAACTTGTTTTTATATTTACTTTTACATGTAAATCAAGTAGATGTTGGTTTTATTCATTTTTCATCCATAAATATATACTTTTAATCATCTTTGATGGAATTTTTAGCAGGATGAACCACTGAAAATAGAATCCGATGTACTAATAGTGAATTAAGAATCTTTGACAACCAAGCAAACTTTTTTTTCTCTTTTCGATCTTTGATATAAAAATGAAAAGAAAACCATAGAGTCCTATTTAAACTCTTTTCAAACTCTTTAGATAAGAAGATATAGTCGAGCACTTGTCTTTTCCACCTCATTAATGTATTGGAAATGACATCTCTCTTGTATTATTTTATCCTTTTTCGGACCTGAGGGATTATTATACGAAAAATAACTTATGGAGTTTTCTTTTCATATTTTTCAAACTCTCTAAACATGAAAAGGACCAAGTTATCATTGTTGTTAAACTCGCTTAAATAATAGTGACAAACTTGTCCATCTAGAGAAGACTGTGTTTCACCATCACTAGACGTGTTACAACATCAAATAGAGATGGGTTTGCCCGAAGGGTGAATTATAGAACAAGCATATGATATCTTTCTCAAGCTTGATAAAAAATAAAGAGGTACTAGTCAGCAATGACTGGGGAAAATGGGAAAACTCTTGAAAACTTATGGTAGCGAGTTGCTCTTGAACATGACACTTTCACTTCATCTCCATGATTAAGCTAGGTTGGGACATTCCGTTTGATGGTTATCATATCATTGGTCTATAACACCATCCATCACTTTTGCTTTGGGTCAATGCTACCAATTCATCTTAGTGTCACCGATATGTTCAAGAGAAGTCATTAAGTTAAAGTTTCATCCGTTGCAATACTACAAACCTTCATTTTCATGACTACCTTTCTTGAACCTTGTGTTGTCAGTTCATTTTCATCTCCAAAAGTCATTTTCTTCGTTTCATGTCGTAGATGTAGGATACATCAAGGCCCTTCTACGACGAGTCATTTCTTGTCGACATCATCTCATTATCCAAGAAGTTGACTTAGAAACACCCTTTCAATGCTTTGAAGCTTGCATACATCAATTGCAAGTTTCTCTCTTTCGGCGACAGGTTGGCATCAATGGCCTTTGACTAAAAGATTTTGTATGTTGTTCGACATCGAATCATCTATTCACACCCCGTAAAATGTATTGTAGTACCTTGAGGATCATCATCATTATCGATGATCCCTCTCGCGTTTGTTAACAACTTACATCATTGGCTGGTAATCAAACGATGTCTCTCCATGTTCAACCTGAGAACATCTCTGCACATGGTTTGACTTGTACATGAAGTGAAGATTGAACGAGTTTGAATACCCTGGATCTAGTTTCACCCATCTGAGCTGCAATATATTTAGGAGTACAAAAGCATCAAATGTACAAAGGCTCTACATAGATGGTCATCCTAATCATGGATCACAAATCTATATCTGTAGAATCACAAGTCTATATTTCTAGACAAATATTTGATCTATGTACATGTAATGAGAGTTTATATAAGCTGAGCATGGGAATGCCTCCCTCAGGTAATTCATGAGAAATCATATTATCATGATGTATTTTATCGTAATTAATGCAGGTCACCTTCCAATTTCGAAAATTCTGATTCTCATGATAAAGCATTTCACCCGACATAGATATTTACAACCTCATGTTTTAGGGGGCAACTGTTATAGACATATTTGGGCACATCTACCCAAACTCACATGTCGATGATATTAGGGTTCATCCACCACTAATATAGTTATTTCATTCCATAAAGAAATTTAGTCCTCTGAATGCCTCATTCCCTAAAAGTTCCATCACAAAATTCATCCAAAAAGTGCCTAAAAAAGATCATTGCAGAAAGCCCCATGTTAGGGTGCTATGCATAGCAGGTACCACACTATTAAAGTGATATGCATCGTAGTTTGGCCCTCTAAAAGGTGCGATGGGTGAGGTTGGACAAAATTCCAGGAGAGTTTGAGAATTAGTTGCTCATGGAAACCTTTAGAAACTTCTCCAGTGCCATCTACCCCTCTGAGTTCGCCCAAGGATGAATAAAGGAATTAGGAAACCACCTCATATTCCCCTCTTTCATGGAACCAATTCCTAAAAGTGGAAATGAATTCATCAGCACCATTGATGACTCAACCTCTTGTACTCATCTATAAATGGATCCCTCATCCAAAAGACCTAGAGTTTAAATTATTCTGAGTTGTATGGAAGTGTTGCTAGTTTTAGTATTGAGGCAAAAGTATTGTGTTATTGTCGGAATTTCTTGCAGTTCATGAGGTGAAGAAGGTTTGAAGTTGGGAGGATGGTGCTGGATCAAACTTATGGGTTGTAATCCTCCTTTCTATTAATAAATCTTTTTAAGATTTTTCCCCTATGATTGTGTAATCTTTCAATGCAATTGTATGTTTATCATACTTTCAATTCTGTGATGTTTATGAATTATGGATCATTATGCTTTGATGGGTTTATGTTTCTATAATTGCCCAGGTACTCTCCAATCATGTTAAGTACAGGGAGGAGTAACGAGATCCACCAAAGGAGAGAGATATCAAGTGAGGAATCAAGCAGAAGTTATAGGTTAGCTCGTTATAATCTTTCTCTTATATGTGATTCATAGGAAAAATAGTGAACTATTTTAGCTGTTGTTTCTAAGTTAGCTGCCAAGCCTAGAGGGTTAGAATTTCTTAGAAATACTAATTTTTCCAGAAACAATAGTCTATATTTGAATGAGTCCTATTGGAAAAATTATGTAATTTGTATCCCCACTTTACATGGGATGGATGATGTAATATTTGTTGTATTTTTATCATGTATAAACAATTGGTATATACCCACTTGGTTGGGTGGATGAGTCAAATGTGGTGTATCCCCACTTGTTTGGGTGATTAATGTATGTATGAGTCATTGGTCATAAGGAGGTCATACTCACTTAGTTGAGTTATAGAGTCATGCTATTCCTTTGAATCATATCTCTGCAGACTCGACATGTACTCAGCGAGAGTATGGACAGCATAATGGATATCAAAGGAGGAACGTTTCTTGGTCTGCCCTTTGACCTTGATGTCAAAGGGGGAGAGTATTTTGGTGTTGCATGTTATCTCTAACAAATTTTACAACTTGCATTAATCAACACCATCATGGTTGCCATCAAGTCCAAAGGGAAGATTGTTGGCATTATGATACAAGTGTTGTCCTTGATGGCAACTCACTCACAAGTCAATTCAATTCTGATAAAAGGAAACTCATAGTACAACAGGAATATTTAGAGGTAACAAGGCATTGGTACAGAAGAACAGGAAAATGGAGCTAAGGTCTACTGATTAGAATAAAGAAGCTGAAGGAAATGGTTGATGTGAAGCAGTTTAAGAAGTATATGCAGCTCCACTTAGTCAAAACAATGTATACATGCTGGTACTTAGAACAGAAAGAGCGTAGATGTATACACACACTCTCACAAGAAGAAAAGTGCATATAGGTTCCAAAATCAAGGATTTGGTCCAAGGTATTTGGTCCGAGGTATTTGGCCCGAAGTATTGATCTGAGGTATTTGGTCCAAGGTATTGGTCCTAAGTGGTTTTGTTACGAGGTATTGAGAAAGGCCTAAAACTATATAAGGAGGAGAAGATCATTAGGCTAGGGTGTGCAAGTGAATGGGTTTCTAATGAATACTTCTATTTGAAGTATATTTTATGTTGCAGGGGCTATGTTGGTGATTTGATCTGAAATTTTTTTTTCACTTTGAATTGAATGTTGGATCAAGATCATGAGACCTGAAATGACTTATCATTGAATGATCTGATATTGGTTGGGCTAGATCTAATTGTTTGCACCTGCTTTATTCTTTAAAGTTCATGATATGGGTTTGTCTGAAGTCTAGAATAACAGCGAAGTTATGAGTTAATATTTAAAGATCTATACGTTGGTTCGTCTCGGTAAAAGAACATGTACACGTAGGTTATACTCTTCAAAGTAGCATATACAAAATAAAATCCTTGTATTTAGGTTTGACTGATATATCAAATCAGTTCTGTTGTTTTACTGTTGTCTGTATATGAAGTCCTCTTACATCTGAAAGTAAAATTGAATGCATAAGGAGTGTGATATATGATTCATTGATTATATAAGTAGGGTGATCTTTGCTACTGCAGGTCTGAAGCTTTGTAAATTAACAATAGATGTTCAGTATGTTGCTGGTTGGTATAGACTTGATTCATAAGTTTTAGGTTTCAGTAGTTTTGAAGGTATATGTAGGTTTGATTGAAGGAATTAACATATACATGCAGGTTGGGTTTAGTAAAGTAGCGTACACATTTTGATGCATGATTTTTGAGGTTGCAGATGGTTCTAAATGATGATTCAGGTTTTTGGTTTCAGCATAGTGTTCTAGTGACAATGATATGACTTATCAGATGAAATGATTATTGGTTGATGCAGTTTGAATGTTCTAATGGGTCCAGTATGAAAATTTGCTTAAACGATGCCTTCATGTGTATAGGTGTGTACCAAGAGCATCCAATCTGAAAATTTATGAAACGTGGTCCCTGGAGGAAGAGAGAAGGTCGTAGACTTCTGTAGGCCAGCACCTGCGTACTAGTAAACATATTGGCTGGTACAAGAGATAACGACCTGTAGCTCCCTTCCAGTAGAAGTTGGAAAATGAGAGAAGGTTGTAGCCTTCTGAAAGTGGGTGCCTGCATACTAGTATGAGTTTGCACCAGTACAAGATTGTAAAGATATTTTCTTATTATTAAAAGAAGATAGAGATGACAACAGTAGGTGGTTTTCACCCACATTGGGTTTCCACCTTAAAGATTGGTGTTCATGTGTGTTGCTTATGTGTGATGGTTTATTATGTTTTTACTGCACTATTTAATAAGTTATCAATTTATTGTTTATAGATCAACACATGCTAAATTAACTAAATCACAAGTTCTCTGGGTGTACGTTGGTTTCTATAATCACAGTAGCGTGTACATGCTAGTTCATTTTACAGAAGTAGCATATATTAATATGTTTTGGAAATGAAAAATTATTGATCTGATAATACTTGATTCACGCCCCCCTCCCAGTATTATTTCCAACATTATGATCATTGTGTATACTTTAAGTGTTTCAATGGAATTTTCATTATCTTAGTTTTGTATGTTCACGATATGATTAGTGCAAGAAAAAAATTGAAGAGATCAACAGATTAAAGTCTTATATTTCTAGGACGTTTGCTATGAAGGATCTTGGAGCAGCAAAACATATCTTGGGCATGGAGATACACATAGACAGAAAAAATGGAATGCTTTGGTTATCCAAACAGAAGTATGTGGAAAGAGTTCAGTGTGAATAGTGTGAAACCTATTAACGTTCCATTCACTTCTCATTTTAAACTTTATTTCATTTTGAGTAATAGAACTGATGAAGAAAAAAGGTATATGTGTCATGTACAATATGAGAATGTTGTAGGAAACTTAATGTATGCGATGGTATCTACAAGACCTGACATTTCACATGAAGTTGGATTTGTCAGCGAGTTCATGGAAAATCCAGGTGAAGAACACTAGTAAGTAGTGGAATGGGTTCTTCGGCATTTAAGAGGCACAGTGACCATTGCATCATATTTAATGGTAGTGAAGGATCAGTATACAAATATGTGGATGCTAATTATGCTAGTGATTTGGACAAAATGAGTTATACTGCAGGTTGTGTCTTTACTCTTGCAGTTAGATAAAATAGTTGGATGTCAAATATTCAAGAAACATTTGTGTTGTCAACTATCGAAGCAAAGCATATAGCTGCTTCAGATTCTAGTAAAGAAGAAATCATGTTAAAAGGTATATTTGATGAGATTGGAAGAATGTAGGAGAAAGTGAATGGACTCTATGATAGTCAAAGTGCCATTCATTTGGATACAAATCCAACTTATCACAGTAAGACCAAGCACATTGATGTAAGGTATCATTTTTTGAAGCATGTGATTGATGGCAGAAAAGTACCTCTCAAGAGGGTCCATACATGGGAGAATTGTGTAGACATATCCACGAAGTGAGTTACATTAGAGAAGTTGTGATGGTGTTTGGATTCTCTTTGCTTCCAGAGGAGAGGATGAATGGGCATGGGCAAGGGATTAGGAAAACTGTTGTAAAGATGGAGTTTGTTGAAATATGACAACAAAACGTAATCATGGCTAAAACTTGTAAATTACTGTCAGTTAGTTCTGTAACGGGATTCATAATGACAAGGTGTTATGTAAATGGCTCGAGAGGTTTGTATCATGGAGAATCATATTTTATTAATAATTATTTCCAATCCCTTGCCCCGTCAAGGTTTCCTTGACACATTGTCAAGGTTTTACCACGTAAATTCGTTTTGTTTACTAATGTTTGCTTATTTTGGTTTCATATTCCATTTCTCTATATTTCTCTCTTGTTTAATGAGATCTTCAGACCAACACCTCCATGATAGCATTTTGGTATCCTTGATTATGATCATATGACTCTAAGGGGATAAATTATGGTTGCAATCGCGAGAATAGATATTGCTTCTCTTTAGTTAAGAAAATGTGGTCAATTTCACTTTCCTCAAATAATTTTATTTGATTTTCTTCACGATCCTTTGGAAGATTAGATTCTTCATCTACATAATTCTCTTGGAAAGGAGCTCTAATTTGTTGCTGATTAGTTTGGCCTCTCTGTTCTCTCTATTTGATTTGAGGTGGGTTTCTCCTAAAACTAGGATTTCTAATTGGAGGGCCATCTTGATTTTCTCTTGGAGGAGCCCTATTAGTTAATGTTAGGTCCCTATAATACTAGTGATTCCCCCATTACTATTGTCATTGTATCCCTTATTATTATTATTGTTCCCCTATTGTCCCCATATTGTTATTAGTGTGCCCCATAGAATCCCACTGTTGTTATTATTGTGCCCTTATATTATTATTGTTATGTCGGCTTTGATTATATTGTGACCCCTTAGACTCCTATATATAGAAAGGAGGTTTTGTCATTTGTATCATCCAATAATTGTTCATTTTTGTAATGTAAAGGAGTTTTCCACCTCGAAGAGGGTGATTTTGAATTCATTGATGTATCTTTTCTTTTATTTTATGAGCTGGTTGCATAACATTTGATATCAGAGCTTTGGATTCTAGGGTTTCGCTACTCCAAACAGGTCATTGTGCAATTTTCACTATAATGTTTTTCTGCAACGTTTCAGAAGCTGAAATTAAAACCCATTTTAGTAGAAATCTTGATGAATCTCGGGCCCAAAATTAAGATCTTTTCTCATGACATTTGCAGAGATATGATGCAATGAAGTTGCGGTTTTTGGAGGCTCTCAAATTACATCCCAAACAGGTGACCTTGGCAAAATTGTCATAACATTCTCTCTGAGCATTAGATAGAAATTGCATAAGAAGTTACAAAAAGATGATGGCTACAATATTTTGTTTATCAGTTTTAGGTTTGAAGGTCGAAACAGTGACACGTGGAGCTTCATACAAGTTCACTCTACCAAACAAATATATAATCAGGTCATCTTGGGAGATTGGACATAACATTTTCTTGGAGAATCCAATTTCTATCAAACTGGTTTCATTAGAAAGAGGATGCATAGTGCTACCATGAGTCACAATTTCAGAACTTGGAGATTCGAAATGTCAGAGATACAAAAAATTCAATATCGATCTCCTACGAAGAAAAAAAAGGTGTGTAGTTTTTTTTTTTAAATTTGCATAAGTTTGGTTTGAAAAATTAGTTTGAAGTGATACAAAGGGCATAGTGAGGCATAATTATCATTAATTGATGCCTTGAAGAAAGAAAATGGAAACACCTAGTAAGAAACCTGAAATCTCTACCATGACTCATAAAGAAGAGGAAGAAATGCAACATGATATATCAAAGTTACGAGACCAAGTGCAACAATTTTCACTGTCACAAAAAGTAACAGAAGCTAATATGGATGGATTAAAGAAATACATGCAAGGTAAGATGAATGGCATGGAAGCTAAGATGGATGCCATGGAAGCTAATATGGATGGTATAGAAGAAAATATTAAAG
This sequence comes from Pinus tabuliformis, assembly GCA_031772625.1. Lineage (NCBI taxonomy): Eukaryota > Viridiplantae > Streptophyta > Pinopsida > Pinales > Pinaceae > Pinus > Pinus tabuliformis. The sequence continues at coordinate 283,632,978 of CM062804.1, read as the reverse complement.
GAAACATGGAAGATTTGAAGATATATTTGACAAAGTTGTTACAATAAATGCTTACCAATGGCGAAAGGGTAGTAAAGGAAACTCATGATGAGAAAAAAATAAATGTTAATCATGATTTCATAGACTCTAATGTTGGATTGAAGACCCACCATGTTCTGAAGATCGATATGAGGAAGTTTAATGCCAAGGATCTTGTAACATGGATAATACAAATGGAGCAATATTTCGATCTCTATAATGTCAAAAACACACAAAAGGTACGCATTACAACTTTATATTTGGAACCAAATCATTTTGTACAGTATCGATGGATTTTCTCTCATAAACAAATTTTCACTTTGGAAATTTTTATGGAAGAAATTATAGCACATTATGAGGATACAAAAAGCAACACCTTTTTTAGCCAATTGATAAATATCAAACGAAAGGGTTCAGTGATGCAGCACATTGAGGACTTCCAAATCTTAAAGAGAAGGGTAAAATATATTCCAAAGGAGCATAGATTGATGTGTTCATAGGGAATTTAAAGGATGACATCCAACATGAGATTTTCCTTTGGAAACCTGATTCATTGGAGAATGAATTCAGGTTGGCAAGAAAAATTTGAAGAAAAATTATGGCAACAAAGAAGCCTACCACTCACAACTATAAAGATGGAAGTGTTGTTTCCCCTAGCCTTTCACAACCTAGAAGGTTGACACCACAACAATTTGAAGAAAAAGGAGAAAAAGGGATTTGTTACGTTTGTGATAGAAAATACACTATAGGTCATAAGTGTGCTAAGAAGAAATTATTTTACATAGATTGTGAAGAGGAGGAAGATAAGGAACAAGAAGCAACAAAATAAGAGGATATACACCAGGAACAAACCCTAGAGAAAGAAGAAATGAATCGGACCATATCTTTTAATGCATTTGTTAGAATTACCACTCCTCAAGCTCTCAATATAGTTGTAATATTGTTGATTGATTCATGCAATACCCATAATTTTATTCATTGTAAGATAACCAAGGAATTGAATTGCTTCCTATATCCAACATGAGAGTGTCAAGTGATGGTTGCAAATGGAGGAACCATAAATTCCTCTAGAAAGTGACATAATATCAAGCTATCCATAGGAGAATATGTATTGAATAGAACAATGCTTTCCATTCCAATGGGTGGTGCTGATGTTGTACCAGGAGTCTAATGGCTACAATCTTTGGGTACGATAACTTTTAATTTTCAAGAACTTTTCTTGAATTTTTTTTGCAAGGAAAGGAAGTTTAATTAAGGGGTATCACAAGGAAATTGAGAAATATGGTAAGATTTAACGACATGAAAAATATTCTAAAGAAAGAAAACCAAGGCATAATTGCACAATTATGTTCTCTAGAGGTTCTCACATAGAAATCATCTATTTCTCCAGATCTCCAAAAAGCCTTGGACAATCATACCAAGGTATTTGAGACTCCCAAAGGCCTCCCACCTATTCGTGATCATGATCATGTTATTAATTTGATTCCAGGAAGTGTTCCTCCAAACATCAAGCCTTACATATATCCCTATTCAGAAAAGAGTGAAATTGAATGTATGGTTGCAGAAATGCTAGAGGCTGGTATACTTCAACCTAGTCAAAGTTCTTTCTCTTCTCCAGTACTATTGGTGCACAAGAACGATAGATCATGGTGCATGTGTCTAAATTATAGGGAGCTCAACAAGCTCACTATTAAAGATAAATTTCCCATTCTTATGATTGATGAATTATTAGATGAATCACATGGATCAATTTACTTCACCAAGTTGGATCTTTGTTTGGGATATAATCAAATCAGAATGAAGACTAAAGATATTTCAAAAACAACTTTTAGAACTCATGAGGGTCATTATGAATTTTTGGTCATGCCTTTTCGCCTTACAAATCCACCTTCTACATTTCAAGGTTTTATGAATTCCATTTTCAAACCCTTCCATAGAAATTTTTTCTTAGTATTTTTTGATGATATACTAATCTACAAAAAGAATTGGAAGGATCATGTTCAACATGTTGATAGGGTGCTCAAACTATTGGAGGAGAAACAATTAAATGCAAAAATCTCCAAATGTTTCTTTGGAGTATAAGTGGTGGAATATCTGGGTTATATTGTATCTCATGAAGGTTTTAAGGTAGACCCTATAAAAATTAAAGACATTAAGGAATGGAAAATCCCCACTTCCATAAAGCATCTGCGAGGATTTCTCGGGTTGACAGGGTATTATCGCAAGTTTGTTAAGAATTATGGGAGAATAACAACACCTCTAATAACATTATTGAAGAAAGATGAATTTTCATGGACTCTAGAAGAAAGAAAGGCCTTTGAACACATTCACAAAAGCATTTATTGTGGAATGTGATGCCTCAGGAAATGGAATTGTTTCTCTTTAATGCAAGAAGAAAGACCCATTTCTTTAGAAAGTCATCCAATCAAAGGAAAGTATATACACAAAGCTATTTACGAGAAGCAAATGTTGGCAATACTTCATGCACTTAAGAAATGGTGACCCTACATAATGGGAAGACACTTCAAGGTAAACACAGATCATGATGGTCTTAAATATTTTTAGAATAAATATTATCTTCAGAAGAGTAGCAAAAATGGGCCACAAATATGTTGGGTTATGACTTTGAAATCATCTACAAAAAAGGGAAGAAAAATGTTGTTGCAGATGCACTCTCAAGAAAGGATGAGGATGTGGAAGCATTTCTTTGTGCCATTTCTATTGTCCAAGTAGATTGGATAAACAAAGAAAGGCATGAATGTAATAATGACAAAGAAGTGTGGGCACTCATTCAAAAGTTACAACAATATCCCAGTAAATCTGATACATTTAGATGGAAAAATGATTCGTTATGGTACAAATATCGCTTATACCTCTATAATAATTCCCAACACAAACAAAATATTCTTATGGTATTGCACACCTCTTCCTTAGGAGGGCACTCAGGATTTTTAAAACTTACCATAGGTTTAAGAAGGAATTTTTTTGGGATGGCCTTAAATATGATATTCAAAATTTTGTGGTAGAATGTTTGGTTTGCCAACAAAATAAAGTTGAAATAATTAAGACCCCAGGTCTATTACAACCTTTATCCATTCCAAGTCAACGATTGGGATGAGGTTTCAATGGATGTTATCAGAGGTTTGGCCAAGTTCGAAGGAAAAAGTGTAATCTTGGTGGTAGTTGATAGACTTACCAAGTATGCACACTTTTGTGCATTATCTCATCCATATAAATGCAATACAATTGTTATTACATTTATTGAAATAATTCAAAAGCTACATGGAAACCCAATGATTATAGTAAGTGTTATAGATCCCATTTTCACTAGAAATTTTTGGACATAATTATTTTCTTGTCTTGGTACTCAATTCGCTCATGGCTCATCATATCATCCTCAATCTGTTGGGAAAACAGATATAGTAAACAAATGTTTGTAAGGATATCTTTGTTTCATTGTATATGATAAACAGACACAATGGGTCAAATGGTTGCCTCTGGCTGAATGGTGGTATAACACTTCCTTCCATACTAAAGCAAAAATGAACCCATTTATTGCACTTTATGGATATCATCCACCATCCATCACATCATATTTAAGAGGAAATTCTAATGTTCAAGCAGTGGAAGATCACATTGAGCATGAAAAACAGGTTCTCTAACTCTTAAAGGATAACCTCACTTTGGCGCATAATAGAATGAAACAACAAGTATATTAATATTGCAGCGAAACAAGTATTGATGTAGGTGACTGAGTATTTCTATGGCTACAATCATATGAACAAATGTCCCTCAAGCAATGGTTTGTACAAGGTGTTGCACAAGATTGGTACTATGGCATACAAATTGGAGCTTCCTACAACTTCCTAATTGCACCCAATTTTCCATGTTTCATGCTTAAAGAAGGCTAGAGGTGAAAAACTCCAAGTTCAAACAACATTTCTAGAACTTGACGAAGAAGGAGAAATCATATTGGAACCTAAAGTAGTCACAGAAACAAGAAATCGATAGCTATGAAATCGATCAATTTCAGGTATCTCATCAAGTTGAAGAACTTGCCCACTAAAGATTCCACAAGGGAGGATGAGAACATTATACATAAGCACCCAGAACTACTCAAGCGTTGAGGAAGACAATTTTTTGAAGGAGAGGAGCATGTTAGGCCCCTATAATACTAGTGCTTCACGCATTACTATTTTCATTGTATCCCTTATTATTATTTTGTGCCCCTATTGTCCCCATATTGTTATTAGTGTGCCCCATAGAAGACCACTAGTGTTATTGTTGTGCCCTTATATTATTATTGGTATGCTAGATTCGATTATATTGTGACCCCTTAGACTCCTATATATAGAAATGAGGTTTCTTCATTTATATAATTCAAGAATTGTTCATTTGTGTAATGTAAAGGAGGTTTCCCCCTCAAAGAGGCTAATTTTGAAGTCGTTGATCTCTCTTTTATTCTATTTTATGAGCTAGTTACATAACAGTTAAACTTATCCTTTCCATAATTTTCTCCATTGTTTTAACTAATGTATTCAACTTAGCATATGATGAGGAAGAAGAAGGTTCTCCCTTAATAGTGACTCTCCTCTCAACTTTTAATCTAGCTCTCTTTGCCAATAAATTGGCTTCAACAATGACTGCATTTCCTCAAGGGTAGAATTATTTCTTTCTTTGAGTTGGTAAGACATGTCTGGATCAAAACCATCTGGAAATTTGATGAGAGCTAGTTCTGGTGGGGGTTGTATAACAGTTGGGATAGAATTGTGAATATTATTGAACCTAGTGCAATAGTATTGGATAGTTTCACCAGGGGCTCTCTTTATACTCTCATATTCAACCAAGATTTGGAGAGTGTTCTTCTTTACTTTCCATCTTCTGAGGAAAGTTTGGTGAAATTATGTGAGATCTGGGATAGAGGTATTTGGAAATGCTTTAAACCATTTCTTAAGTTCTCCTCTAAGACTTTGCTAAAATAGTCTCAACTTCACACCATCATCATAAATTTCTTGCAAATCTAAATAATCATTCATTTTGTCTATATGTTGTTGAGCAGTGATTTTCCCTGTGCCATCAAGTTGAGGCATTCTACTCTGGTAATGTTGTGGCATGGCATTGAGTTGTCCACATAAAACTAGGGGGGCATACTGACCTGCCATGATAGGTAAACAAGAGGAAGATGTAACTACAATGGATGTGGATATGGAAGGTATTAAAGGGGGTGGGATGGTAATTTATTGTGTCGATGTAATGGTGGTAGGGATAGTAGATGAAACATCTACACTAGTGATAGGGGGAAATTTCAGGGCATGTAGTAGAAATAGGGGGAATATCTGGAGGGATAGTAGTACTAGGTGGAATTACTGGTGGGGTTGGTGTTGAAATAATAGAAGAAGAAGTTGAAGATTTAGATTATTCAAGGTATTTCTCCATAGCTTGATCTAATTTGGTTACCAACACTTCAATCTTATTAAATTGTTTGATGACATCATCATCAGAGTCTGGATTAACAGGTTGATGCTTTGAAATGTAAGGTTTTAAAATTCTTTCATAAAAAATAGTTTCAGGTACAAAGCTGTTAGACTTAGTACGAAAGAGGCTATGTTTAAAAGCTAAATAAAACTCAATATCCTCTACAGTTACTAAAATTTTAGGGAGATAATTAAGTTTGGGCATTGGATTATTACTTGCTTGGATCTCAATTAAACTCTTCTTTCTGAGAATTTTTTCAGGGTTATCTACAATTTTTGTTAGTTTAGGATCTAGATTAGCTCTAGTGTATAAGGGCCAGATATAGAATAATATATTTACAAATATAAAGTATGTACAACTTTAAGTGGAAAACAACGTTAAAAAAGATATGTTTCATAGTCACACACTTGGAATAGATTTAAACTCTAGAATAGAATTTTACTAGGGAAAAATTGAATTCATATCAGATTTGTTCGAAGTTCCACAGTATGGTTGCCAAAATGTTATCACTCTGTAATTTCCTAAGGTTGTAAAAGAAATCCAGAGGTGACTACAAAACCGCTTGTAATCTTAGAAGATAGCCCTTCTAAACTCAGAGAGGGATCTCTTGTTTGGTTTTAGATTTGTTGTTTTGATATTTTAGGCTAGTTATTAAGTTCACAGTTTTGTTTTTTCAAAGGTTTGGTTGAAACTGCAAGGAAAGTCCATTGTGAAATGGAGTCATAAGTCTTAGCGTGATCAAATAAATCAATGTTAGAACAAATGTAACAGGGAAAGGTAGGTATGCTTTGGATATTTAGAGCATTTATGGAATGAAGGGGAGGAAAATATTTACATTCAATTAAACATAGAGAATTTTAGAATGAATTCCATATTTAATCTAAGTTTGAAAACACAGATATTTTTTATAAGCCAGAGCAGAGTGTATTAAGCAAGTCCAACCCTTAATTTTCTTTAAACAATACAAATAGGAAAAATATATGGAGAAACATAGAAATAACAATTATAGAAGAGGGAAAACATCACCAATTTTCCTGACACATGAATCGTGGAACTAATTTCTATATTAATGAAATGATCACCTTAGCTCAGAACACAACTTTATATCAAATATCTACTTTCTTGGTACAAGTTCCAACCCTTTTTACTTTGAATTATATAATATTTATACAAAACTTATCAAAATATCTTGATTTGAAATATCAATATTTTCCTTACAAAATATCCTAAAAGACTATTTACAAAAATAGTACAGAAATATAGGCAAATAAAACTGATGTAGCTCTTTGGCACTATCTTCGAGGATTATGGTGCTCAGTTGGCCTAAAAAAATTTTGCTATGTTGTTGAAGATGAACACCTATTTTACTCAACTAATTGGCATAACTAATCCCATCTATCTTCATCTCAGGTGGAGAATTTGACTAAATTTTTGTAGGTTTCATCCACCTCGGTATATTTCTGGAAGGTGTGATTATTTACAAAAAAATGTTTTATCTCATGTTTTATAAGTAAATCAAATTTCAAACCCTCCATGAAATATTTTCCCGTGAGGGTTCCCTTGATGCTATAAAACTTTGACTTATCTCTAGTTATGGACTATAATTTATGTTGATAATCTTCTAACTGAACGAGTTTATCTCCAATTTATTTCAATCCTAACAACCCCTTTTGATTTAGTACATGGAATTTTTTGTGAAACTTCTCAATGTTGGTGTCCAAGTTATGGCACTTGTTCTCTAATTATAACATTAAGTTCATTTTTGTAAGCACTCTTCTAACTTGAAGGATTGTCTTTGTCCTATCTGCAATCTCAAATTCCTCTAATTCCTCCTTTGTATTTAAATTTAGAATCCATATTAGTTCAGTGGCTTCACCTGATTTTTGTCCCAAAGCTTCTTTTATTTCTTCAATAACTCCTTTTTTATTTCTGCACTAATTCCTCCTACTCGAAAATTATTTGAATGGAAGGCCAAATTTCAGTCATAACTTCATTCATTTCCACCCAAATGTTGTCCTTGGTATGTGAAATTATTTAGACCATGACAAATTCATTTCCAACAGTTCAACTCTGGGTTAACCTATGAGTCTTTTGAAGATCTCCTATGTACACAATATCAATCTTTAATTTCTATTCTTGGAGATTGTTGATCTGAGCTTTCATCTTTTGAATCTCCTCCACTCTGATAGACAAGTCCTCCATAGCTTTGAGTAGTTCTCTTGATGAGTCTATAGAATGTCCCTCTACTTTGATGCTTGTTGAAGTGGAAGCTCATGTTATCGATGTACCTGCAATCAGAACTGTTGTGAGTGGAATGATTGCTAACTGTGTTGATTGTTCTTTCTCCTTTAGTAGTTTTTCCATTTCAGTCTCCATGTCTTTAATTTTCCCATTCTATTCAACGATCATCTAGAACATGTCTTATTTCTCTTTCTCTAGTTTTCCAACTTCCTTGGGCTGTGGATATTCAATGGATGGAAGCTTGAGTTGTTTGTTTAGAGTTGTAATGTCAACATTCTTTCTTCTAATGATTTCCTTTGCAACTTTCACATTACTGGGATCATATTGCAGTTTGATTACTAGATCATCTAAAGACTTAATCTTAGTGTCTTTAGCTAAAGAAGACATATTTTCAGGTTTGAGTTGGGATTGAATGTTGTTAACTGAAGCTTGCAGCCTGTAAGTTACCATTGTTGACTTTGTCAAGGTTGAATACAACATCTCACCTATTTTTTTGTGTAAGTCCATCTGATCAATGAGATGGATTTGATCAACATTGTAAGAAGAGATAGATTTCTTGTAATCATCTAGAGTTTTTAAAAAATGAACCTCAGCCTAGAGGATGGCTATCTTCATCTTTCTTTTGTTTGTGTCAAAGACAGAGAGAATCCTATGTTGTGAGGATGATGTCTGTTTCCAAAATTGAGAATAGGTGGTAGCTTTTAGGAGTTCATTTTTCTTCTTAATTTCCTTATAGTTGGAAAATATACTTAGTTCATCTTGGTCATGAACCAATTCTCCTAACCGAGATGTGTCTAGTGTCTCTTGGGAAGCTGAAGATGATGGAGATCCTATGAAAATATCTTCATTCTTGGTAGAAGTATAGGGGCTTGTCAAAAATATAGTGGACTGTACATTTTCCTCTTGAAAGGATTCTTCTGCTAGATTGGTCTTCTATCTATTCTTATAAATCTGAATCTCTTTCCCCTAAATTTATGTGACTAGAGGGAAAACATCTTCCCTTGGTCTTTTTTCCTGCTTCTCCTGTGGTGTTGGAGTATTTGATGTTGTTGTAGAGAGTACCTATTCTTTTACCTCCTGCAAATTATTTTTCTACCATTGATCTAGATTCATATATTTTTCTATTTCTGGCCTAGGAGTACGAGTGTAGACAGTAGTCTTCTATTCTACTCTTAGTTTTAAAATTATTCCCAAAGGATTGTATGACCAGGTGAAGCTGAGTTTGAAATTCATCTGCTTGAGGAGAAGATCTATTTCTTTGGTTGTTGTCCTAGTATTTCAAATAAAAGGCCAAACTTGTCTTTTAATCTTGAATTGAGATTTCTTCTTGGCTGCCACAAAGTGTAACTCATCCATATTAATCATTTGTCTAATATATTCTAGTGAAAAAAATATCATAAGAGGAAATTCGGGCAACCTGTTTGGAGGCAATTCGCACCCATACACCCTAATCTCAGTGTAACTTTCGTACATGTACCAGTTACCTATCTTGGTTTTCTCACTGAGGTGTAGACATATTTTTTTCTTAGGTCCTATTCTTGGTTGAGCATCACTATTCAATAGGAAATCAATTGTATACAAGAACTGGTCTACATAATCACTGAAGGTGAATTCATTGGTATGCTTCCTTACCGAGGAAGTCCAATGAATCACAAACTGGCCATTCTCTTGTCCATCCAGTTTTTGTAATGGAAATTGAAACCTGTCTGCCTGATAGAACAAAAACAAATACACTAAAACAAAAGCATAGTTAAAAACCCCTTCTCTAGAAAAATTTAGGAACTATTCATGGATGGCATCTGCTAGGAATTCACTGTAATTGAAGAGGATTGAGGGCTTTTCACTTGTTAAGAAAAATGATAAAAACCCTATGATGGCTTGATCAACCCACTGATCAGATTGATATCCCAGTAAGCAAGAAACTATTGAGATAATTTTATTTTCCATTTCAGGGAACATGGAGGATGGATAAGGAGGATTTTTCTTAGGAAATTGGATATCCTCAGGAAGAAATGTCTCAAATATTTTGTCTCTATGAGGGAAAGTGAGGTTTTTGTAGAGTTGCATGAGGGAATCTACTTAAAAGGGTTTCGTAGAGGTAAAATTCTGAATCTGAAGCATTTGGTTTATGGAATCAGGGGTAATTGTGAAAAGAACATCATTGTTATAGGCTACAATTTCCCTTTGACTAGGAATGTACCAGAAGTGGCACCATGAAAAAAATTCAGGAAAATGATGGGTCTAAGAAAAAACGTATTTGGGTAGGAAGGACTCCCACAAACTCAATTTGTCACTAAGATCAATGAATTTTTGTTTTAACCAGTTGTGGAGTTTATAGAGATAAAACTCACAACTGGTTTCAACCATTTTGTATTCTTGATCTACCAGGGATTAGTTGTGTAAGTCAATTACAGGGGGAATAAGGGGTTTTTTGAATATGGATTTGGATTTACCCTTAGAAGCCATGCTGCAAAGAAAAGAACTGGAATACTGAAATTACCCAGGAATTTGTTGGATGAATACTGGTGACTCAATGACTGGTAGCAGTGACAGGTCAGCTTGCTGAATGGTTGTAGTAATAGTAGCAGGTTTATGGATTCAGTCGTCCAGTGAAATGGGGTCATAGAAGAAAGGCCTACTAAAGGAGGTTCTAATTCGTTTATATGCCAGATCATTGGACCATTGGAAATTGTCTGTTAAACAGATCTCGTTCATTTCTCGGGCCAAGATTATATCTCGAACGTATAGTTAATGGTTGAATAATAGGCATAAGGGATGTATGACATGGTAGGAGTAGGTTGGGAAGGGGAAGTGCCATGTGGGAGGGGCAGACTGGAGTGGATCAGGAAAGGACATGCCACTTGGCAGTAGTGGAGTGAGGCAGAGGTGATACTTGGTGGGAGAGGAGTGGAGAGGAGAGCGCAGAGTCAATGGTTATAGTTAGGCTGGAAGAGGGGAAGTCAACCAAGGAGTGCCACATTGCCAAATCTGAATTTAGGGAATCAACTTTTCGCCCCCCCCCCCCCCCCCAACTTGATTAACCGTCGGAGGGGCAGGGGGTCCGAAGTCATTGCCCCACCATTGATCTCGGTGGGTGGGATCATGACCCTTCATTGTAGCCCGACACTTATTACAAAACAACAAAAAGTGTCGTAGAAAAATTGACTTTATTAACCTTTAAATAATTGCTCTTGAATTGTGCAATTAATTAATTAAACACACTTTACTAAACTAATCTAATTGCGCTTAAACTATGCAATTAAATAATTAAACATATTTATTTAAGTCTAATGCGACATTTAGACTAGTTGCACATATTTATTTTTTCTAAGTGGTATTTCACCCTATTTTTTTCAATATATCTCTTTTTTTAAATTAAAATGGAATTTGAACTCGCTCACTTATTGGGGTTATTTTCATATTTTTCATTTCTTTTGTTCTTTCACCTAAATATATACTTTTTTTTGTATGCCCTTTCATTTTTCTTTTTCTTTTTCTTTTTCTTGGAAATAATTTGGAGAATAAAACATTATTTACAATATCTCATAACATAAGAATCAATAGATAATGATAAATTGATCCTATAGATTATAGGACCCTAACATGTACAATAATAGTCAACATAGTATCTATTTTAAGGTGCACTGACAATTTGAACCCATCAATATTAGGCTACTTTCTTTTATATAATGTGTAGATTATCTTTGTTACCATTTGTTTCACATTTTATATATTATCATTTACGATGTTAGACTTAGTGTCTCACTTGTATTGTACTATAGAAAACAAGATCCTTATTATTTCTATAAACTTTTTCTCTCTTTTACTCAAAATAATTTTATAAGAATTAATATATTGAAAACATCTTTCAGAATAATCACATATCAATTGTTTTGGTGTCAACATTTCAAATCCACTACTAGGTTCATCATCAAGACAAATATGGAGGAACTAATCTCACAATGAAAATAAATATCGTTGAGCTCCTCTAGAGAGTTCCAAATTCAATAAAAAAACTCAAAAAACAAACTTCCATAATGGTAAGAAATTGATCTAGACTTTATAAACAAAAAAATAAATTAAAAACAATAATGTTAAAAGCTACTATAAAAATTAATTGAAAATTTTAGAAAAAATAAATGTGAAATTAATAAAAAGACCCAATACTAAGAGACTAAACAAAAAATAGTGAAGAAGTCAATAAAACATTAGATTCTTATTTCACCTGAAAAGAATCACAAATAAGAAAAATTATAAAATAGAAAAAACACATAATAAATAAATAAATGATCATTGCAACCAACTAACCAAAAACTGAATAATAAAAAAATAAATAATATTAAAATATATAAAAATAAAAATAATAAAATCAATTTAAAAATCAATTACGTATAAATTCTAAAAATAAATGAATAATTCAGAAATACAAAAAACTAATAATAAAACAAACAAAATGATGTTAGTAGAATATAATTTCCAAAAAATTATATATAACAAAAAATATAAAAAGTAAAAAAAAAAACTCCACAAAAGATCTAAGCTAACTACTAGGGCTTTAAGGATATCTGATGAAAGTCATTTTGAAGAAGAAAAATCCCATCTCCTAAAAGTTTTTGAAAACAATGGCTATTGTAGGCCCCTACATCTCAAGTTTCTCCCAAAAGTTAGCTTAGGGCCTAGGCATAAGAAGGATCTCGAGGATTTAGTTAACTGTGTGCATCTTCCTTTCATTCTCGATACCACCAATAAGATTTATCATATTCTTATGAAAAATAAGGTTCATACCGCCTTTAAACCTCTTAACACCATATGTAATCAATCAAAGACTGTGTGGAGCCTAAGGCTTCTAAGGGCATTTACTTAATCCCTTGCTCCTATTGAACACCCTACATAAGATAAATTGGTCGATCGATAAAACATAGGATTCAAGAGCACACAACAGACATCAAACATAATTGATCTCACTCGTTTTCCTTAATAGAACATGTGCAAAAGACTTGTCATCAAATTTGTGTTGAATAATCCTAGGTCAATGCAAAGATTGATCACTTCCACCTTAGGAAGTTAAGGGAGGCTATGGAAATTGAGAAGCATGCTAGCAATTTGAACAAGAATAAGGGGTGGAAGATAAGAAACAGTTGGATTCCTTCCCTTTCTTCCTAGAGTCCTTTTTTTATGGTGTTCTTCCTTCTTCATCATGTCTTCAATTTTTTTAATACTTTCTCATATACTTTCGATTAGTTATTAGTTTGATTACTTTGATATTGTTAATCTTTGGTTAATTTATTTATTCTTAGATTTTTTTGAAGTTTTTATTTTTCTATTTTTTATCTTTTTTGTTATATATCTTTTTTTGGAAATTATATTCTATTAACATGATTTTGTTCGTTTTATTATTATTAGTTTTTTCTATTTCTGAATTATTAATTTCTTTTTATAATGTATGCATAATTTATTTTTAAATTTATTATTTTGAATCTATTTTCATTATTTTTATTATATATTTGTTTATTTATTTATTTTGTTTTCACTTAGTTTGTCTGAATGACCATTTATTTATTGATTATATGTTGTTCTATTTTATGTTTTTTCTTATTGGTGATTCTTTTAAAATGAATTAATAATTTAATGTTTTATTAACTTCTTCACTATTTTTAGTTTATTCCTTTTAGTAATGGGTCTTTTTATGAATTTTACACCTATTTAAAAAAAATTAAATTATTTTTATAGTATTTTCTAACATTATACTTTTTATTTTTATTTTTTGTTTTTAACCTCTGGATCAATTTTTGATGATTATGGTAGCTAGTTTTTTTACTTTTTTTTTTTGAATTGGCTCTCTAATGTGTTATTTTTGAACTCTTTGGAGCATCTCGACACCATTTATTTTCCTTGTTAGATCAGTTCCTCCATATTTGTCTAGATGATGAACCCCAGTTGTGGGTTCAAAAAATTTACACCAAATAATTGATATGTGATTATTTCCAAAGAAGTTTTCAATCATTATGAATCACATGAGTTTGATTTCACAAATTAATATATTGTTGAGTTTATTATCTAATTTATGAGGTTGAATTTATTAATGTCTTTATACATTATCTTTACATTGTTCCATATTCAGTTAACTCATTATAACCATTCTCTCATTATCCTTATAAGCTAAAGTCACAAACACAAGGAAATAATAGCTTATTTTAGTGCAATACAAACCCTAAGAGAAAATCTAATTTATAGTATGCAAACATTTTGTTTATATTCTCTCTCGGGGATAACATGGCTTGGGATTAACAACCAAAGGGTATTGAAAAAATATCTATCTTTATCACGTTAAACATGAATTTGATTAATAGATTGGTATCCCTATCTTTGATTTTTATCTATATACAATATACACGTTGTATAAGATATCAATTAGACTTTTTCTCTTTCATAGTTGTAGACCTTGAATTTTAAAATTTTTCATTGAATGGTCATACAATAAAACATCAAGATACATAATTTGTGAGATTTTCTAATTCTACTACATCAATAAAAACTACATCAACTAGACATGTATTCTTTATCTCATTTTCACATACCTAATAAAATTCATAATCTACCATTTCCAATCTACTTTTTCATCAACCTTTAGATACTAATCATTATATCCATACATATATCCCTAATAAAATACACGACTACCTTCTTCCATGTACATTTATTCATATAATATTTTTAGTACCTGCTTATTTCTTTTCAATTTCTACTGAAAGAGATTTATTATCCAAAATATATACTTGCATGAATAAAAAAATCCATATAGAGATAATAATATTATGATATATTTCCATGCATGCATATATAAGCTTGTATATATTTAATATTAACATATAAAAGAGCAGAATGGCTAAACCATGCACAAATAATTACAATATATAAAACTACATATAGATAGGTATTCATTTCCCTATTCTAGCAATACATATCATTGAACAAATTGAACTCAACAATAGGCACAAACATAATTTTGATTCTAACCATAACTAGTGTTTGGAGGAAATCCATCAATAGAGAATGTTCCACCCAACTATGAAATATCTCCAATAGTTCCCCTCGAGCTAAGAGATTCTTTCCTTGATGAATCAACAACCTCTTTGTTTCCTAAGTGATTTATTCTATAGATTCTTCCTAGCATATTTTTAGCAGTGTCTTGTTTTAAGGTTTTCTGACCTTTTTTCTAGGCCTTTTTTTTTGTTTTTTCTTAAATATTCTTTTATTTTTATTTAAAGAATGTTTTCTCTCCCACTGTGCTTTATTTTTCTTTTCACCCACTTATCATTTCTCTCTAGCTAAGTGGTTAACTTAATATTTCTCTCCCATTATGATAACATTTTAAACGACTTTCTCCTAGGGATTTTTAGGAGACTTTTAGAGAATGTCCAACATGTGGACTGTACAATTTACTGTAGATTCACAAGGTCATGCAATTTACTAAAGCACGAGACAAGAATCTATTTCTACTTTCAACCAGCGGAAGCCAATAGATCGATGAAAAGAATATGAATAAGAAGAAGACAAATCAATGGCACATAACACAGTAAGTTTTCTTGGGGAAAGAAACTGCTCAAAATCCCACCTATCTATATTGCATTAATCAGAAATATGAGTGAAGATACAAATATTCTTCTCAATTTAACAATTCCGCACATGTATGCTCAACTCTTTACCTCACAAGCCCTCTCTTAGCCAACACCTAACCAATTTACACTTCCTGCCAAGCCCCTATTTCCTTGCACAATTCCTAGGATAAATAGCCTATATTTAAAGGGAATTCATGCTTCCAAAACTGCACAATCCAAACATAGGTCCTTCTCTAATTTCATGCATGATATTTACAAATCAGTAAATCATATAACTGATAGTACACTATCCCTGCATGCTAGTCTCCACTAGGTCTTTCTCTAAACTGACATGCATGATTTTATCATAAGAGAATCTTCAGTTAACTAGAGTAACACTTGTGGATGTACAAGGGAACCAACTAATTGTTGTTCCTCTATTAGTTCATGTTGAAGCCTTGAAAATCGTTGCTTCAACATGGGGGAAAACCACCCGGTCCGGACCTTGGTCGGAAACTCATTTTTTGTTTAGAGTATTGGCTCTGATTGGGGATAATGGGACTAGTTTCCCAATCTATTTAATGATTGTGCTAATATGTGATGTTTTGGAGTAATGTCTAAGCTAGAAGTAATCTAATCTAGACTAATAATCACATGCATTTTATCATAATTTAAACACTATCTAATTACAACTATGCCTGGGAGTAAATTGATGTATGTGATCTACAATAATGTCTGAAAGAAATTGATAATAAAGATCATTCAATTTCAATGAGAAATGAATTCATTTTTACAATAATATTTTCATATAAAAAGTTAGCTGAAACGATTGTGAAAGATGTATCACATAAGGAATTATTCATGTATTCAACATAAAATATAGATCATCATCATACAGAAGTGAAATAATGGCAATCATGATTCAAACTTTCATACATAACCAACTCGAAAAAAATAAATGCTTGATACATAAATAAAAATAATTACGAGATAAAAGTATCATTTATAATACGTCCTACTCATGTGCTTCAGCAATATTGATCTACTTTCAGTCCATTCAACACCATCTAAGAGTACAAAAGTGCAATTTTAGTAGAAGATGCTATATCAGATAAAAATACATCATGTTCCATTAATTTCACCTAAACTTCCTCAAAGGGAAAAAAGTGCATGTTTTGAAGATTGTTTCTGATAAAATTTTTGGACCCCTCTCTAAATGCATGAGAGGGGTTTAAATACTTAAACTATAAAACTAGAAATAGATTATTACAAAAATAGTTGAGGAGGTTTAAACAACCTTCCTGAAATTATGCAAAATAAAATCAAAATAGAAATGAATATGGTGACTAGCTATCCTGCATTTGATCCTTCAGATCACAAATTTCCATCGTGGGCTTGAGCTGTGTTGGTTGGCCGAATTCATCTTTCAACTGTCTAGTGAATACGACATCGGTCAGTACTCATTCCATTCTCTTTGTAGAACTGGTTAGGCATTGTAGGGTCATCCACTAGCGGTGAGGTTTTACCAAATGTTGCCAATATGCTTCCCAATTTAACCAGGGCATTTGCCTTATTACTTCTTCTTTTTCTTTTGTTTCCTGTTTGCACTGTAGTTCAAGTTGTTTCGCATTAGGAAGAAAACCTGGAATGGATTATGCTACAAGGTTGGCACTATGTAAATTTTCATTGACATTTTCTATGACACTGTTTGCTGCTGTGGTTGTGTCTGTTGTTGCCTTTTCTGCCTCTTTAAGTCGAGAATCCCAGTTTGCAAATAAGATTTCTTTACGCGACTCTTCTAGATTAGGAAAGTCGGCCTCTCTCCCATCTTCTATATTCTGCCAGAGGATGAATTCAGAGAACTTTTAAAAGATTTCATCATATTAAAGTTTCATTTCCATGACTTGAATTGTCAATTTGTCGCTTGTTTCTCAATAAGAGTTCCATTGTAAAATCTTCTGGCATAATAATTCTTTTTGGTGCATCAGCTAGGAGTTAAGGCCAAGCGCTTTGGTAATAAACTGATCAATTTTTGGATCATCTTTGTGTAGATCAGTTATCCCCTATATTTGGGCTTCCTTCTCTGTTAAGCTGGTTCGATGTTCTATTTGCATCTGCTTGAATTCTCGTTGTAGCTTAGCTAACTGTATCTCTGCCTGCTGGTCAGATTTTTCTTGTTGTAATTGTTGTTCAAATGACAAAATTTTATCTTATTTTTCTTTAAGCAACATTTGCACCTCTGTCACTTTGTCCATGGTCAATTTAGCATATGCACCTACAAACTGTGAGAGTCTAGTAAGATTGGCGGATGGGTCGATGGGTGAGTCTTTCCATAAAACATCCATCGGTTCATTATCAGGGGTAATAGCTGCTGTAGAGTCCAATTTCATTTTTGTCCTTTGTCTTTTAACAATGGACTTATGTTGTGGGCTATAAAACACATCTAGAGGGGGAATATTCTCTATTCTCAAAACAATTTGAGAGGTGGGGGTAACAGGGATGTGTTCTACCTCTTCAGTATTTACAGTCTCATCTACTGTAATTTACTGAGTTGTTTTCTATTGTGGAGTTTGCAACTCTGGCGCTTGTTCCTCTGTGTTGAGCCTTTTATTAAAATTGTCCCATTCTTCCTCTAAATAAATTGCTAGGGGTTTTATTGGATGTATGGAGGCGACATGGATTTGAATTAATTTGTTGGTTGAAGTTTCTTCAGTTATCTTCTTTGTAGATCGGCTTGTATCCTTTACCAAATCCATGCTTCTTCTTTTCCCATTTTTTGATGACTTCTCTGATTCCCTGGTAGATTTCTCTTGGAATTCTGCTCCAGAATTGGTTTTAGAATTTTCTTTGGAGTCACCTTCTATACTTACATTGGGAGTAGGCTCCCTTACTGGTTCAATCAATAATTGGTCCAATGGGACCTCTGATACCCTCCTTTCTCTATAGCTGTAAAAGTTTTCAAGATCTTCATGGTCAAAAGGTAATTGTGCCATATGCTTCACCTCTGTGAAGGTGTTTTTCCACAAAAAGATGTCATCAAAGGCATCTTCCCCATTATTGAATACTTTTATTTTCACCATAGTGGTAAAGTCTTTGACAGTGCCAAACGGGTCATATTTCCTTCGAGGGAATTTAGGTAATTCAAGAGATAACATATTCTCTACTTCTTTAAATGCATGCCCTAGGTCATATAATGAAAATAATCCACACTGTAAATGGAATGTATGCTAGATGGCCTTTTCTTATTCCTTTAACATTTTGCTCATCCCTCCCTCACTAGTTGTTTGATAGGCTATCCCTCTAGCCATCAATTTGTCGGGTCCACTGAAAGCCTTCTACCTGTGTTAAGTCCTCCCTTTAGGAATCTACGATGTGATATCTGTAATTTCTGCCATTCCTTAGTGTTTTTTCTCTGCGATCTCTGTTTTCTGATAGTTTAATGTATATGAAGACTTACGTTTTCTAGGGTTTAAGATCCATTTTGGATCACACCTTCCCATTGAAAAGCTTTTGGACCACCAAAAGTTGGTTTTAGCATTCGATCAAGTGAGGATATTGCTCCTTCACCTATCTAACTTCTATCCATTTTTATTTGCTTGGATTTGAACCTTTGAGTCCCACTCTCAAGTACTCAACATCCCCTTGACACATAGTTCTTACCTTCCTGTCCAGAACAGTGTCCTCCTGTAGCTCATTGAGATAGGCAACAAATCCCCAATAGAATGCAACTGACTTTGCTCTTCAGGATCTTCAATCAATGAAGGTTCATACAATCTCAAGTTTTCTACATTAACGACTGAATAGATCTACATATAAGTTGGTAAATCAAGGTGAAAAGCATTTTCACCAATTTTATCAAGTATCTTGAAAGGTCCATACCTTATTAGTTTTAGCTTCTTACCTTCACCTTGCATTCTGTCTTTGTTGATGTACATCTAGACTTGATCACCAACTTGAAAACTATGTTCAACTAGATGCTTATCATGTCTTTCCTTCTACTTGGATTGACTTATTTCTAGTTGTTCTTATACTACCTGGTGAATTTCCTAGATTTGTTCACTGAACTTGGTTTCTTTGTCCACATCATTGTGTCCATCAACTGCTATGTGTTTACCAAAGACAAAATCCAAGGGATACTTTATTATAAAACCAAAACAAGTCTAAAAAAGAGATCTCTGAGTAGAAGAGTGCTTGGCATGGTTGTAAGAATGTTGCACACAAATGCTCATCCCAAAGTTTGGGATGCTTGCTTCAATAGCCTCTGAGCAACTGTATCACTGTCCTGTTGACCACTTCTGTCTGACCATCTATTTGTTGATGAAATGTTGTGCTTTTCTTCAATCTGGTGTCCATTAACTCCCATAGATTTGACCAAAACTTCCCAGCAAATCAAGAATCTCGATCAGATACAATAGAAGTGGGTAACCCAAAATGAACCCATACATTCTGAAAGAACAACTTTGTTGTTTGTTCAGTTGTAACCTGCTTGTTACATGGTATCAAAATACATATTTTACTAAACCTATCCACAACAACATACAAATAATCATGACTTTTCCTAGATTTTGGCAATCCCCCAACAAAGTCCATGGAAACACTTTCCCAAGGAAGAGAATGAATTGGAAGTGGAGTGTACAAGCCTAATTTCCTATTATTGGGCTTTCTTGTAGCACACATTGTACATCCTTTGATATATTTAGAAATTGTCTCATGTATTATTGGCCAATAATAGAACCTTTGCAATTGTGAAACTGTTGTACTTACACCAAAATGACCTAATATGAGATAATTATGTGCTTCTCGGATTATGTTAACTCTTTCATTTTGTGGAATGCATAACTTTCCCAAATGCTATAAGAGTTGTTCCTCTACATAATAATCCAATTCTTCTACTAGCTTGCCATGACTTAAAGTTGCATATACATCTTTAAAATCTACATCTTGAGCATATTGTTCAATGTAACTTTCATGCATTACTGAGTTATGCTTATAACATGTCCGCAACCTTATTGTGTATGTCGTTCTTATATCTGATGATAAGATGAAATTGCTATACAAAACCCATCCACCTATAATGTCTTGATTGCTGCAATTTAGTTTGTGAGTGCAAATATTGAAGTGGTTGATGATCTGTATGTATGATTGTTTCTTTACCCATTAGGTAATTTTTCCACTTTTTCACACTTTTTACTAATGCATACAATTATTTACCATATGTGGGATAATTAACTATTGTAGAAGTAAATGCCTCAAAATAATAGCATATGGGTTTTCCGTGTTGCATCAACACTACTCCCATGGCATAGTCACTAGGATTTGTCTCAATCTCAAATGGATGTTGAAGATCTGGCAGTGCTAGTATTGGTGATGTACTGATTTTCTCTTTTAAGGCGTCAAAGGCTTTTTTTTGTTTGCCTCCCCACTTAAACACTTGTTTCAATCCTGTTAAAGCATGTAATGGGGCTACAATCAAAGAAAAGTTAGCAATAAACTTTCTCCCGTATTGTGCTACCCCTAGGAAACTGCTAACCTCTATAGTAGATTTGGGTTTAGTTCAATTCACAATGACTTCAACCTTAGAGGGGTCTATCTTCAATTCACCACCCCCTACGATATAACCAAAATAATTTAAAGCCGCTCCGCCAAATTTACATTTTGACAGTATTACATAGAGATTTTCTCTTTTTAAAACATCTAAATTATGCTTCACATGCTTTACATGGTCTTCCCATGTCTTACTAAAAATAAGAATGTCATCTAAATAAACAATTACAAAGTCATCAATAAATGGTGTGAGTACATCATTCATAACTCTCATAAATGTGGCATGAGCATTAGTTAAGCCAAAAGGCATAACGAACCATTCATAAAGTCCTTACTTTGTCTTGAAAGCAGTCTTCGACGCATCTTATTCTGCAACTCTCACCTGATGATAACCACTTCGCAAGTCTATCTTAGAAAAGTAAATTTCTTCTTTCAATTGATCTAATAAATCATCAATATGAGGAAGAGGATAATGATTCTTGATTGTTATTTTATTTAGTGCTCTATAATCAACGCACATTCTCCATGAACCATCTTTCTTTCTGACCAGCACAATTGGAGATCCACATGGTGATGTGCTTGGTCATATAAACCCTTTATCAACCAAATCCTGTACCTGCTTCTTTATCTTTGCATTCTCTAAAGCTGACAACTTCTACATTCTAATGTTATGTAATGGAGCATTTTGTTGCAAATAAATATCATGTACTATTTCTCGATTGGGTGGTAGACCTTTAGGTTCTTGAAATAAAACATCATACTCTAAAATAACTTTAACTAAATAAACTTTATGTTTAGAATCACAGCATTCAAATGCATTGGATTTTTCAGGATCCTTTTCCTTTACAACCATTAGTAAAAATTTCTTACTTGAATTCACAATTCTTTTCATCTACCCTAAGTTTATGAGAGAATAGTTATCTTTGAGTTTATGAGCTCTTATAATTTATTATATTCCATTTCTAATGAGTTGATACTTATTCTCAGCTCTATAGAAAGTAGCTTTTCTATCATACAAGTATTGACTTCCCAAAACAATACCACATATATCCAATGGAACTATATCTAACTCAATCTCATCTACAAATGTTGATCCAATAGCAAACCTACGTTTACATTGTCTCGTTACTTTTCGCTTTATTTTATCACACATCCAAACTAATGGATATGGCTTCTCATGAGGTTTTGTTTGTAATCCCAACTTCTTTACAATTGTTTCAGAAATCAAATTTACGTGTGATCCACTATCAAACAAAGTATCAATCTTATTGTGCTTGGAAATTACTCTAATACGAGAAAGTTCATTTCTTTCCCTCTCATTATTTTCATTATCAATAGATTATGAAGAATTACTTGTGGATGCTTCAGAATCTTTATCTTTAATACCTATGGCTGTAATTGTTGTTTCATCACTTGAATCTATTCGCAAGTCCTACTGAATAGCAGCAAAATTCTATCTCTCCTTTCCACCAAATTTCTTAGGTTTCCATTCTGGATGCAAAGACAAGTAGTGTGCCTCATAATTTTATTCTTTCTGACAATGAGTGCATGAAGGTTTATCGTTCCTTACAGTGTTTTCTTTCCTCCCCTTCCATTTTAGTTTCTTCCTTTCCTTATTCTTACTTACAGAATATTTAGATGATTTCCCAACCTCTAGGTTTACATTCTTGCCTCTAGCTTCTAGATGTGTGGCTTGAACTGATACATCATCTAAGCTAGAGGGATTAAACAAGAGAATATTATGCTTCAAATAGCTATGAAGATCACCTATATGCTTCAATAAAATCTCAGGTGAATCTAATGATATACCTAGAGTTGAAGCTATTTTCCTGAATTCCTGAGTATAACTCTATACTCTTTGACCCTTCAATTGACGAATAGTTTTCCAACTCATCATTGCCTACTACATGTAAGCTAAAGGATAGAATCACTTTTTGATGGCAGAAACACATTCATTCTAGGTAGAAATGATTTTACCATGTTTTTGGAGATCATCTTGTGTCTTACCTTCCCACCATACTAGTGTAGTTCCTCCAAGTCGAAGGCTAGCCAACTAACTTTTCTTCCTTTCTAAATCAATGCTCTGTAACCTGCAACATACATCAATTTGTCTTATCCAATTATCTAGATTTTCTACATTGAGTTCTCTATCATAAATTGGCAAATCAAACTTCACATCTAATTTGATTAAGGAAGTTTTCTTCTTCTTCTTAGAAGAGCTAGTGTTATGCAAAGAAGATGATGAGGATGACAAAGGTGATGATGGAGGAGATGGTGAAGTAGGCATTTCCCCTTTCCTTTTTCCTTCTGGAGGGGCAACTAGAAAAGGTTCCTCTTCTCCTTTGTCTGGTTTGGGTGTTGTAGTGCTTTCACCTCGACCCTTCTTAAACTCCATATACATCTCTTCCACCATGGCTTAGAGTGTCTTAAAACTTTCTATCAATTGAGATTCTTATCCCAACGAAGCTTAGCGCAATGGATCAAAAGGAGTTCACCAGACTTCCTGGTTATGTCTCCTAGTCCAGCTTTTAGTGTCGACCTCTATATTATGTCTTCAAGAATAGAGTTTATAGGTGTGAGCTCAATCAAAGCCATAATACAACAAAAAATGATATTACACAGGTATTTCACTCGAAAACCTCGATTCTCAAGAGTGCATAGACTCTCCCTCTTAGTGCCTCTGATCAGATCAACTGTTCATAGTTGTGCGTTTTTCTCTTACTCTTTGTCTCCCCTCTATCTCTGACCTCTTTCTCTATGTGCTGCCATTTAATGGCTTCTAAGCCTATTGGCGTTGTCGGTTCAATCCCCTTCTTGGGCTCTCTGGTTCTCGGTGTTGTCCCTTCAGCTCCCTGCTAAGAATTTAAACAATCATTGCAAAAACGCTTAAGGCATTGAGGCCATATGTTTACAGATGGAAGGACTGGGCACGGGTGAAAATCCTTGAGAACACACTTTTATGTTTACATAGGGAATACACGGAAATACACTGAAACAATGGAAACTCTAACCGAAACGCCAAAGCTAGACTTCAAATGATATAGATTCTGCCCTATAATTCTCTCGAGTCGGCCTTGATTGCAATCGCAAGTCGCATTGGTTACGGGTCATAATCCCTTTGTATTCCACACCGTTGATCTACCTTCAATCTGATGGTCTGCATCCAACCCAATCATCCAACCAACTCGTGCCTTCTTTACCATCTACTCTGCGATCGCTAATCCAATGACTGATGAACATTTTGGGTAGCCCACTTGCATGGGGAAAACCCACCTGAAATGAGTGGTTTTCTCTCTCCTGTGCCATGCTACGTGTTGGCTAGTGTATGGAATCAGATGAAGCCCTTCCAATACCACTTATCACCTGTAGCCTTCTTGAATTACCGTTTACCATGGAACTCAAATCCTTCGCTATCTAATTCATAACTCATTCGTGTCTGCGAAAAGCCTTCCGCCTTTGTTAAGTCCTCCCTTTAGGAATCTGCGCTACGATATCTATAATCTCTACCATTCCTTAGTGTTTTCCTCTACGATCTATGTATTCTAATAGTTTAATATGTATGAAGACTTACATTTTTCAAGGGTTTAAGATCCATTTTGGATCAGGGACAAATAGACGAAGTAGTGTACATACCATTTTTGTCTTTCATGATTTTGTCTTCATTTTTTGACCAAGTCCAAGTGCATTATGCTAGGTCATCATTCTCTTTCAAAAACTTCTGGATGAACTCCCTGTTGTAGATGACTTGTGGGTTTGGTAGGTGTTACATAAATCGTAGGTTGTCTGGGGTAAAAGATCCCATAACATCATGGTTTCTTGTTTTGAATTCCCTGTTTGAGATGTCAGCTTCATCAGTAACCCATTTAACCATGTTGGTATAAGAGATTATCTTTGGGCGCACAGCTATGCGGTGCAAAAATGTGCATGTTGTCTCAAGCATGGAAGCATCTGAGGAATCACGTCTGTCAACTGTAATGTTTGTTTCCAGAATTCTTGGTTTCTCTTCCTCCAACATATTATACATGGCCTCCCATGTAGAGTTTCCTCCCTCTCTGTTAAATGTAGTATTTGTAAATAGAGGAGTCATTTGTGGCTTCTCAAAGACGACTGCCTTACCTTTCTTCATCATTGCTTTCAACAATTTTCTCTGTGGATCTTCCCTGAAAGTGAAGAACAACAACTATCAGATACAAAAATACAATAATGAATGTAAAAATGAAATAATGCAGATAAGTTGTAAAAGTGATAAATGGAGTTTTATTCGAACGCAGGTAAGAAGATATTGTATCATGATAAATGGCTTTTCACATATAAATGCAATTATCTCTTACTTAATGCCCACAAATGCTTCGTTATCCCTTAGCTTTAATGGTCATAAATGTTTGCATTATAAATTGGGAAGAAAGCTTCTTGTGTGGCGAGCCTTTGAACTGCGATAATGACGATTTTGCAATTTGCGAAGCAATATCGCAGATCACAATATTGCATTATTCGTTTTCACTTTTCTTACCTTCTCTTGTGTTTCTGCGAGATGCGAGATGCGAGCTACTCGTTTATCATTTCAGAATGTAGCTACTTGTCTAATTTTTTTTAATGTAAAATACCCCTTTTAATGAGAGGCAGACCTAAACATTTCTTTGTGATACATTTAAGGAGTACGTCCAAGTCTTCATCACGTTTCACAATATTGGATAATGGTAAGTTTGCAGTGTTCCTTTGAATACTCAAAATGCAATGCGATAAAGGTTATAATGCCATCGCA
Organism: Pinus tabuliformis; assembly: GCA_031772625.1. Lineage (NCBI taxonomy): Eukaryota > Viridiplantae > Streptophyta > Pinopsida > Pinales > Pinaceae > Pinus > Pinus tabuliformis. The sequence continues at coordinate 283,607,340 of CM062804.1, read as the reverse complement.
ATTTCGCATCTCTTCTATTTTGAGATAACCCTTTTAAGGTGGGTCCTTTAAAAATGGTGATATGCGATGCGAGACTCAGCTTTCTAATAAAATGCTTAAGAACCTAGTTTATGTCGGAAATACGATAGTTTCAAGCATAAAGTCCTTTTTCAATCTTTTTATACTTTATTTGGAGGGTTAGAAAGGTCTTTTGATGATGCTTAATCATGGTGTATATGGGAAGGTAAGAATTTAATAGTTCTTTTGAAAAGGGGGGGTTTGATTGATATCATGCTTTATTCCAAAAATAAAAGAAATGCCTAAATGATAAGTTTATTTTTTGGATGGATTTTTTAAAGGTTCCCCATTTATTAACATAATATTAACTACTGCCATTAATAAATGAGGGATTGTTGAATAGCACAACAATTGGCGATTGACTTGGAAGTGCCAGTTATCTCTGAGAGTTTTTTGAAATTTCTAAGACTTCCAAAATAAATATAGTTTTGAAAATAAAATAAGTTACATGGAATATAAGGTAAGAATACTACTCATTATCAATAAAACAACATCTACTTAACTATCGTTCTTTTGATTGTTCTTTTCTCATAATAAAGTCACTTTGTCTACACCAGTCATTACTTGGTTTTTTAAAGATTAAAGTAATGAGTCTCTCCTCAGATCAATTTTTGGTATACTTAGTTGTCGTAGGTAGAGCCTATGTTGCGAGCAGGTGTTCATAGCCTTGACATGGTTACCTTTTAACCAACAATGATTCAGTATCCCACTCAAATCAGAATGCAATTTTTAAAGATAAGTTCGTAATTATACTTATTGCTTTCTTTATTTTCTGAAGTGATTCTTTCTTCCTTCAACTCTTCATCTCTTATCTCTTGAAGGACAATGCCTTCGTTTGATGAGAAAAATTGAAAATGTCATTCACTTGATTTGTAACTTAACTAAACAAGCTGGCTCTTGATGAGACCCCTTGTCTTTTGATTAATATAATCTTAAGCCATTACCCTGTTTTGATATGCAGTATTGGTAACATCAGTTAGTTATAATCTTATGATCATGGTAAGCTAGCTCTTGATGAGGCCTATTATCCTTTAAGTTTAAGTATATTTTAGAATTACACTCTAAAAATGAAAGTTGATTAAGTGTGGAGAACCATTGGCTCCTTAAGATATTCTGGATGACAATTGTAGAGCTTTAAAGATGCTTTTCTGCAAAGGGGCTTTACTTTGTTATTGATTCTTTTCTTGACCGATGTAAAGAAAAAATTTCTTTCTAAAGATAAGTTTCATCAAAAGTCAGATAATTTAGGAAGAAAACATGTAATTTAAGAGTGATAGAACTTAACTATATATTTCATATGTGAAGATTACATCCATATAAATATTTATTTACACAAGAGAAAAGTCAAAATTAAAAAGAGACTATCCTTTGTAAAACCAAAAGTAAATGCTCCTCAACTCATATTATTATTTCTAAAAGAAAATTTAACTAAACGCAATAATATACAGTGAACAGAAGAGATCATCTTCTATGGAAAGTATTTCTTTAGAACTTGCCCATTAATAGGTAGAGATTCTCTCTTACCTGATAAATCTTGTAACAAAAAAGTTGTTGGGCCTATTTGTTCCACAATCTGAAATGGGCCAAGCCATATTTGTTGGAACTTGGTATGCTTATCTTTCTCTTTGTGGGCTTTATCCAATTTCAATACTATGTCTCTGAGTTGAAAAGATTTTGAAGTTACAGAATTTGAATCAAAGGAGGCTTTGACTAATTGCTAATGATGTGGATGTGTGGTCCTGGCCTTTTCTCTTTCCTCTTTGAGCTTAAGGATTTGTAACTGTCTAACCTACAGAGATGAGGAAGGAGTTTCTTCAATGAATTGAACTAAGGCTAAGGAGGGAATAGCTACATTTGTTGGCAAGACAACTTCATTCCCATAGATAAAATTAAAAGAAGTTCCAATGGATACTTTCTGAGTTATTCGATCTACCCATAGAGCAAACACTAAAGACTTATGATAGTTCTTTTGGCTTTGGTCAACAATTTGTTTAATAATCGTGATGAGATTTTTGTTTGTGGATTTGGATAACCCATTTCCTTGAGGATAATAATTAGCAGAATACTTAAGATTAAAACCTATTTTAAAAGAAAACTCTGTCATAGCATTGCCTCAAAAATAAGATGCATTATCAAACATCAAAGAAGATGGTAGGAAAAACTTGGTGATGATAAATTGATCTACAAATCCAATAATGTTTTTTGAATTGGCTACCTTGAGTGGAATTGCTTCTACCCATTTGGTGAAATAATCAGTGGCTGTAAGGATATATCTATGCTACTTAGAAGAATGAGGAACAATCTCACTTATTACATCCAATCCCTATTGTTTGAATGGTTTGTCAATGTTGACTAGCTGTAATAGTAATGTGGGTTTCCTCTATCTTCTAGCAGCTGTTTGACAAATCTTGCATTTTCTTACATAACGGTGTGAATCTTTGAATAGCGTTGGCCATTAATAGCCGGCATGTAGGATTTTATGTGTTGTAGTATCCTCTCCAAAGTGACCACTAGCTAGTCCATCATGAAGTTCCTGCAACACCTTCTCTGCCTCAGATTTTTCAAGACATTTAAGTAAAACAGAATCATAATTTATTCTAAACATCACATCATTGACAATTTGATATTGCCTAACTTTTAATCTCAAGGCTCTTTTCTTTCTGTAATTTAATTGGGTTGGGGCATATCCATTTCTCAAGTAAAACATGATATCCACATATCTTGATTCAGTGTCGTTAAGACTTACCTCATAGATTTGTACATCGTCATCTGAATGTTGCAATTCTGATAGATTCGATGCTCTTGCCAACACCCTGTAAAAACCTTGACCTTTTACAATTTTCACTGGTTTGATTTCTATGTCATATTCTTGCAGAGTTGTCACCCAATTCACTCACTTTTCACCTACATCCCTTTGTATTAAAAGATTTCTCACTACTGAGAATGGTACTATTACTTTTGCACGGGTTTTGAGGAGAAAAGGTTTGAAGTGTTTTATTGATTTGAAAACAACAAAAGCTTGTTTTTCAACATCTGAGTAATTTAATTCAGCTCCTTGCAAATTGGACTTAAAGAAAGAGATTTGGGCTTCAACTTTTTCTTGATTTACTTGTGTCAATATTGCTGCATATGATTTCTTGGAAGTGAAAGTGTATAAAATGAAATGACTCGAAAAATTCAGTGTTGCTAAAGATGGGGCGCTTATCATTGCTTGTTTCATCAAGATAAAAGCTTCATGTTCTGAATGCTCGCATTTAAACAAAGGATTTTTCTTTATCATGGATTGAAGAGGTAAAACAATTATTGAGAAGTCAGGGAAAAATATTTTAACAAAATTTATTTGACCAAGGAAAGATTGCATTGATTTTTGTTATGCGGTAAAGGTATTTCAGAAATTTCTCTAATTATTTCAGGGGCAATATGAATTCCTACTTTGGACACAATGAATCCAAGGAGGTTTCCTTAACTTGATGCAAAAAAATACTTCTTGGGGTTAGGAGATATTCCATACCTTTGGTAACATTCAAATATTTTCTTTAAATTTCTTAGATGATTACTGCGTTTTTTGGAGTATACAGTTATATCATCTAAGTAGATAATGGCTGATTTGTTACTAAACCTTTGAAGGGGATGTCCATGGCTCTCTGGAAAGTGACACCCACATTGATCAGTCCAAATGGCATCTTCTAATAAGCATAAGTGGCCCATTTTGTCCTGAATGTAGTTTTCAGTGGGTCATCTGGATGTACTAAGATTTTACTATAACCTGAGAATCCATCTAGGAAAGACATTAATTCTGATCCTATTACTAATTTCAAAATATGTTCCATAGGGGGTAATGGGAAATTGTCCTTTTGGAAAAATTTATTGAGGTTGTGGAAATCTATACATATTCGAATATCGTTGTTCTTTTTTCTGACTAGGACAAGATTGGAGACCCACCAGGAATATCTAACAAGAAAAATAATTTTGCCTTTCATTATTTTATTCAAGTCAGATTTAATTTGAATTTCTAAATTAGGATGGATATTCCTCAATTTCTGTTGAATAGGTATTTCTTTAGATGTCATGGGAATAGTATGTTGAATAATAGAGGTGTCGTCTGTCTTAAGGTCTTCATAATTCCATGCGAAGACATTCTTGTATTTTTTCAACAAACCTATAAAGGCTGCTTTTTTGTTTGATGTAAGTTCAAGACCTAAATTAATATTTTGAGGTTTCAGGTCAGTCCCAACATTGATCAATTCAAACCTCAGAGTTGAACTTTGAAGTTTTGAATTGGTGGATCGTTTAAATTTGTCCTTGAGGTCATATAAATATTCCAACTTAACTACAGATTTTGGTATATAATTAATGACGGTTTCTTTTTAAGTTGTGTTGGAAATAATACTGAGAGGGGGGGTGAATCAGTATTATCTAGCAATTTAATAAATCTTCCTTATTTGATCTTTGAAATATTTTAGCATGTCAGTACCATAAAATAATGAGCATGAAAAAACAGATAGTCACACCAAAGAACACAAGATGTAAGGTGGAAACCCAATGTGGGTGAAAACCACCTGCTGCAATATGTCTCTATCTTCTTTCAATTTAGAAACTTCTTTTACAATGATTTTGTACTGGTGCAGTCCTTTACCAGTACGCAGGCTGCAACCTGCAGAGAGCTACAACTCTCTCTCTCTCTCTCGTTTTCCAGTCTACTCCTGGAAGGGAGCTACAACCCCCTACTTCTTTTCATAAAGCATCAGATAATCAACAAGTACATAACAGATATAGATCACTACAGATATCAGATCAGCAACAACAGAACTAACCCAGAGCACCTTATCAATAGAGAAATTCAATCAACAGAACATCTTAAAACAGAGACGCAGTTTTTCTTTCTGTGGCCTGCGACCAGACGCCGTTAACCTTCTGCTACTCTGCGTCCACACGCAGATATCCTTCTGCTCCGCTGCGTGCCCACGCACTGTTCCTTTGACTGCTCTGCGTTCTTTTGCTTCAGGGACGCACCCAAAGATACTATCGCGCCGCGTCTTTCGCTACAGAGACGCACCTGAACCTTGATCTCCCTGCGTCCCCACGCAGGTCTCTCTCTACTGTGCTGCGTCTCGGCGCACTTGCCCTTTACAGTACTTGCGTCCCGGCGCACTTTTCTTCCTCTGCACCTACATCCCTTCAGATATAAATGATATGAAGATTTCAAGACTAACCCAAACAGTCAGATCTACAGATCTGATCATGCGCCATAGAGATCACAGTCCATTAGAAGATTCGCCCTCTTAGATCTGGACTAGATCTCACCAAATAAGATATTCAACCAAAGACAATGCTCAATCCAAATGAACTCCTTTGCTTTATATAGGCAAGCTCCTCCCCAAAACATGGAACAATACCACGAGCCGACACCATAGAAACACAAAACCGTCGGCTAGATACCACACAAGAAACCCCCACATGCTTTTTCTCTACCTTGAAATGTGTGCACTGGGTGGACGCACCCCCTGAATGGCTGGCCAGCGTCTCTGGACGCGGACCCTGCATGGTGTACCTGCGGGTACGCACCTCCTGAACTGGTTTCCTGCGTCCTTCTTAATTTTCAACAAACTGAGAGCCTTGCCACTGGAGTTGCCATCAAGTACAACATCTGTAACATACAGTCATACCAGAAAACATAATGCCAACAATCTCCCCCTTTGGATTTGATGGCAACCTTACAAACTTCAGCTTCATTCTCCCCCTTTGACATCAAGGGCAAAGGGTATGCTCCCCCTAAGCTCATGCTCCTCCAGATCTGCAACAAATAACCAGAGATCCACCATGAAAGAGATAGAGACATATTGCAGCTATTTCCAAGATCTCCTTCTCCATAATGCCAACAATGCATTATGTGCTCCCCCTGAGCCTGTACCACCAATAAGAAGATGTTCAACAATAAGATGATGCATCAACAACCCCCAGCTTTTGCCTAAGGTATTCAAACGTGTCCCTGTGCAATGGTTTGGTGAGAATATCAGCAACTTGTTCCTTGGAAGGAACATACTCCAACTTGACTTTCTGTTCAAGCACTTGTTCTCGGAGAAAATGGTACTTGATTGGTATGTGCTTGGTTTTTGAATGCATAACAGGGTTCTTTGAGATGCTGATTGCACTTGTATTATCACATAAGATGGGGATTGGTGGTGTACAAGTGATTTGAAAATCCTGCAAAGTCTGCATCATCCAAAGAAGTTGGGTGCAACAAGATGCAGCAGCAACATATTCCGCTTCAGCTGTAGACAAGGCGATCGAACTCTGTTTCTTGCTGAACCAAGATACCAGTCTGGAACCCATAAAGAACGCACCACCACTTGTGCTTTTCCTGTCATCCACGCTTCCGGCCCAATCTGCATCTGTATAAGCATGAAGAGAAAGATCTGTATCTCTAGGATACCATAAGCCATAATTTTGAGTCCCTTGAAGATATTTGAAGATTCTCTTTACTGCCTGAAGATGAGTCTCCTTCGGATTTGCCTCAAATCTTCCAACTATTCCAACTGCATGCATGATGTCTGGTCGGGTACCTGTCAAATATAGTAAACTTCCAATCATAGATCTGTAGGTTGGTTGATGTACTGCTGCAGATTCATCATTTGCACTGAGACTACATCCTGTGACCATGGGTGTACATACTGGTTTTGCATCTTCCATGCCATATTTCTTCAAAATTTGTTTGAGATACTTGGTTTGAGATAAAAAGATTCCTCCTTCCTTTTGTTGGATTTGCAAACCAAGGAAATATGTCAGTTCTCCTAGCAAGGACATTTCAAATTCTTTCTGCATGACCGAGGCAAAACTTTGACTCATAGCTTCTTCATTGCTGCCAAAAATAATGTCATCTACATACACAACAAGTATTAGTAATTTGTCATTTTCAACTTTGATATACAGATTGCTATCTGCTGAACCTTTTGAAAAACCTTGTTGATGAAGATATTTGTCCAACCGGTAGTACCAAGCCCTTGGAGCTTGTTTGAGACCATAGAGAGCCTTTTTCAATCGGCATACAAGATTTGGATCATTTCCAAGAATGAACCCATCTGGCTGTTCAATGTACACTTCTTCTTCCAAGTCTCCATTCAAAAAGGCTGATTTCACGTCCATTTGAAATACTTTGAAGTTTTGAAAACTTGAGAGAGCAAGGAACATTCGGATGGCCTCAAGTCTTGCAACAGGAGAAAAAGTTTCTTCAAAGTCTATTCCTTCTTGCTGCGCATACCCTTTACAAACAAGTCTGGCTTTGTTTCTAATTACTTCTCCATTTTCATTCAATTTATTTTTGAAGACCCATTTTGTTCCGATAACATTCTTATCCTTTGGTCTAGGAACCAACTCCCAAGTGTTGTTCTTTTCGATTTGCTCAAGTTCTTCATCCATTGCTTTTACCCAACATTCATCTTTGCATGCTTCTTTCACATTTTGTGGTTCAGTAGAGGATAGTAATGCCAAATAGCTTGAGGCTTCTGCAACTGTTCTTCTTGTTTGTACACCTGCTTCTTTCTGCCCCACAATCTGAGATTCTGGATGATTCTTCTGAACATATCTGGATGGAGTTTTCTCTTCTATTCTTGTCTGCTCCTCTGGTTCTTCTTGAGGTTCTTCTTGAGGTTCTTCTTCTTCATCATTCTGTCTTTGAGGGTAGCCTTCATCTTCTTCGATATCTTCCCGATGTACTTGCCTAGGAATGTATCCCTTCTCATCAACCACCACATCAATGCTGTCAACAATTCTGCCAAGTCTTTTATTGTAGCACTTGTATGCTTTGCTATGTGGAGAGTAACCAAGAAGAATGCCTTCATCTGCTCTAGGTTCAAGTTTGCCAAGCTGCTCATCAGTATTCTTGATATAGCATTTGCTCCCAAAGATTTTGAAGTGCTTTACCGAAGGAGTTTTACCACTCCAGAGCTCATGAGGAGTTTGAGTGATGTTTACCAGGACATTTGTCTTGTTGAGAATAATAACCGCAGCATGTGCAGCTTCACCCCAGAAAGTTGCGGGAGTTCCTGATTCATCAAGCATAGCACGAGCCATTTGTTGGATTGTTCTGTTCATTCTTTCAACAACTCCATTTTGCTGAGGAGTTCTAGCTGTAGAGAATTCTCTCCTTATGCCATGTTCATCACAGAAATCGAAAAATTCATTTGAAGTAAATTCCCCACCTCTGTCGGATCTGAGGCACTTAATTTTGTGACCTGATTCATTTTCAACCAAGGCTTTGAAGGATTTGAATTTTTCGAAAGCTTCATCTTTGTGCTTCATAAGTCCTAACCAGACAAACCTGGAGAAATCGTCAATAAATAATATCAAGTATTCCTCTCCTCTAGGTGTTCTTTTCCTGAATGGACCACATGTATCTGTATGAACTAGCTCAAGAGGCATGCTAGCTGATCCTTCCTTCTCTGGAAAGTTAGTCCTGGTTTGTTTTCCAAACTGACATGATCTGCATATGGTGTTGTTAGGAATTTTGATATCTGGAAGATCGCGAACTGCCTGATATTTGCATGCTTTCCTTATTTGTGAGAAGCTTAGATGTCCCAACCTTCGATGCCATAACCAGTGCTCTTCATCCTTGCTCAGATAGCATTGTTGTTGTCCTTCTTCAAACATGTACAGATTATTTGGAGTTATTTTGCCTTTGAGTACTGTTTTACCTGTATCAAGATCACGAACAAGACATCCATTCGATCTGAAAATAACCTCGATCCTGTGATCACACATCTGGTTGACACTTAGAAGATTATGCTTCAATCCATCAACATACAAAACATTTCCAGCCTTGACCTTTCCTTTTAACTGAGCAATGCCTTTTCCTTTTATAGTTGCAGGAGTATCATTTCCAAAAGAGACTTTCTTTCCTTTTTCTAGAACAGAATAAGATTCAAGTTTTTCTTTATCACCTGTCATATGCTTCGAACATCCACTGTCAATGTACCATAGATTTTCCTGTCCCTCTGCATAAAATGCTATTCCACATCTTTCTGTTTGAGGTTCCTTTATTCTCCATGTTTTGGTGCTTGAGGCTTGCTCCTTTTTCTGCTGAAACCTGCTCCTGCATTCAGATTCTTCATGACCAAAGTTATTGCAAATAGAACATTTGACTTCATTTTCAAGAACCGAAAAGTTGTTATAGGTCCTTTTTGTTATCCCTGTCATACTTCTTTGTTTTTGAGCTTCCCTAGTCATGATTGTTTTATATGCAACACATTGAGCTGCTTTGTGACCAAAATTATGGCAAGAAAAGCATTGTCCATTGAAGAAGCTTCTGCGGTTATTGAATCTACCTGCCAACTGATTGTAATTTCTATTTTCATCTATTCTTGAACCAAACTGAGAAGATTTTACCTGTGGCTGGTTGTAGCTTTTGTTCACCCTTAAGATGGATTGCCCCTGATAGTTTCTGTTTGTATTTTGTCCCTGCTTTACCTGATTATCTTCATTGTTCTTCTGCTCATTTCTTCTTGCCGCATCAAGATAACTTTTTGAGGTGGATGCTTGAGAGGTTTCTCCATTGTAACCCAAACCTGTCTTGTTTAGAGGAGACCGCTGCACATTGATAATCTCATCCAAAGTTTCAGATCCTTTGACAAACTTAAGATTAATAGCTTTTGTTTTCTCAATTTCTTTTCTGAGACCAACAATTTCACCTTCTAGTTTTTCAAGATGTTTTTCTTTTTCATCAATTTGAAATTGTAGAGTATCAATGATCACATTATTTTCTTCTATACATCTCTTGAGTCTAGTAATTTCATCATAGAGGTTATTCACATCTACAGCATCCTCATAATCATCATCTTCAAATGCCATTAACAACTTATATTTATTACCTTGTTCATCTTCATCACTGTTTGATAAACCATCACTATCTTCATGGGTGTAGTAGCTTTTCTTATTTGCACTTTGTTTCTTGTTCCATCTAGCAGGTTCCTTTCCTTTATCCTTATAAAGACATTTTGCAGCATAATGACCTACTCTTCCACAAGCAAAGCATTTGAAAGGTAGCTTACCTCTGAACCTTCCAGAACCCCTTTGAAGATTTCTGACAAAATTTGATTCTTCTTCCTCTTCTTCTGGAACATGGCTTGCTTCATAGTAATCTTCTTTGCCTGATGCCTTAAAAGCAACTTCCCTTCTGTCTGATGGACCTCCCTTTCTCATTTCATAAGCAGTTAGAATTCCATGTAGCTGAGACATAGTGAGAACACGGAGATTTTCCTTTTCTTCTATTGCAGATACTTTAGATTCAAACTTGGGGGATAATGATCTTAGAATCTTTTGAACTACTATAGCCTCTTTTATTTCTTCACCCAAATTTTTCATACAATTAACAATCTCATCTACCCGAAGAAAATAATTAGCAACACTTTCATCATTATACATCTTGAGAGTCTCATATTGAATCCTGAGAGTTTGAAGTTTAGCTTGTTTTACCTGTTCATCTCCTTCATAGCTCGTGACCATTTTGTCCCATATCTCTTTTGCTGATTTGAAGTGCATTACCTTCATGAATTCTGTTTGGGATATACTTCCTAATAGAGTACTGACTGCTTTTGCATTTGTTTCATACTTCTTTTTCTCAGTTGGATCTGTAGGAGTAGCTGAAGGAAAAGCATAGCCTGTTTCTACAATGTCCCAAACTTCTGTACCAAGAGATTGAAGATATGCAGTAACTCTTACCTTCCAATAATTGAAGTTTGTCCCATCAAAAATCGGTGGCCTGATTGATGCTTCTCTCTCGTAGTTACTCACGATGAACGATCTACCTTCAAGCGATCAAGCTTCCCTGAAGGACCTGCTCTGATACCAATTGTTGGAAATAATACTGAGAGGGGGGGGTGAATCAGTATTATCTAGCAATTTAATAAATCTTCCTTATTTGATCTTTGAAATATTTTAGCATGTCAGTACCATAAAATAATGAGCATGAAAAAACAGATAGTCACACCAAAGAACACAAGATGTAAGGTGGAAACCCAATGTGGGTGAAAACCACCTGCTGCAATAGGTCTCTATCTTCTTTCAATTTAGAAACTTCTTTTACAATGATTTTGTACTGGTGCAGTCCTTTACCAGTATGCAGGCTGCAACCTGCAGAGAGCTACAACTCTCTCTCTCTCTCTCGTTTTCCAGTCTACTCCTGGAAGGGAGCTACAACCCCCTACTTCTTTTCATAAAGCATCAGATAATCAACAAGTACATAACAGATATAGATCACTACAGATATCAGATCAGCAACAACAGAACTAACCCAGAGCACCTTATCAATAGAGAAATTCAATCAACAGAACATCTTAAAACAGAGACGCAGTTTTTCTTTCTGTGGCCTGCGACCAGACGCCGTTAACCTTCTGCTACTCTGCGTCCACAAGCAGATATCCTTCTGCTCCGCTGCGTGCCCACGCACTGTTCCTTTGACTGCTCTGCATTCTTTTGCTTCAGGGACGCACCCAAAGATACTATCGCGCCGCATCTTTCGCTACAGAGACGCACCTGAACCTTGATCTCCCTGCGTCCCCACGCAGGTCTCTCTCTACTGTGCTGCGTCTCGGTGCACTTGCCCTTTACAGTACTTGCGTCCCGGCGCACTTTTCTTCCTCTGCACCTGCGTCCCTTCAGATATAAATGATATGAAGATTTCAAGACTAACCCAAACAGTCAGATCTACAGATCTGATCATGCGCCATAGAGATCACAGTCCATTAGAAGATTCGCCCTCTTAGATCTGGACTAGATCTCACCAAATAAGATATTCAACCAAAGACAATGCTCAATCCAAATGAACTCCTTTGCTTTATATAGGCAAGCTCCTCCCCAAAACATGGAACAATACCACGAGCCGACACCATAGAAACACAAAACCGTCGGCTAGATACCACACAAGAAACCCCCACATGCTTTTTCTCTGCCTTGAAATGTGTGCACTGGGTGGACGCACCCCCTAAACGGCTGGCCAGCGTCTCTGGACGCGGACCCTGCATGGTGTACCTGCGGGTACGCACCTCCTGAACTGGTTTCCTGCGTCCTTCTTAATTTTCAACAAACTGAGAGCCTTGCCACTGGAGTTGCCATCAAGTACAACATCTGTAACATACAGTCATACCAGAAAACATAATGCCAACAAGTTGGTTATTATGCTGGTCTTCATCAACTATCTAGTCATCTTAAGAGCCTTCTGAGGTCAAGAAGATTATGATATCTTGATCATTATTAAATACTCTCCAGTTGGTGATATTATCAGGAATAGAAGGCCCAAAAATTAATTCAATGGAAAATTGATCTGGGCTATAATCCTCTGGTGGAATAAGCTTGGAAGAAACATTGGCTAGAAGATTGGAACTAGCATTTTGGAGTCTTCTAATAGGGGAAATATTAAACATTTTAAAGTGGAAGGTCAAGTCTTGGACTAATGACTGATAGTGTTTCAAATGTCCTGACAAACATTGTATAGTATTTCTCACTTGTTTTATGACAATCTCTAAATCTCCAAATACTTGGAGGTATTTGATGCTAAGGCCAATTTCCGTGTACAAACCTTAAACTAGTGCTTCATATTCAACGGTGTTTTTTTTGCAATCAAATTCAAGTCTACATGCCAACATATTATTTTCCCGTTCTGGGATAACTAAGATGCAACCTGCTCCTACTCCTGTTGGAATTATGATACAAGTGTTGTCCTTGATGGAAAGATGATAGATTATAGTGCAGCAGGTCAATAGCAAAGAATTGATGATCAAACTACAAAAATGAAGAAAGAAGAGTATATACGTAGGTTCACTATATACCAAGTCGCGTACATATGCATGTTATATGCAGGTTCACTATGTACCAAGTCGCGTATATACGCAAGTTCACTATATACGAAGTAGGGTATACACGCAGGTTATACACGTAGGTTCACTATCTACAAAGGCGTGTATACATGCGGGATTGCTAATCAAAAGTCGCGTATGTGAATGCACGCACTTTCATGCACGGAAAAGCGCATACATGTGGGAAAGCTTATTTTTGGGTCCATGGTATTTAGACCTATGGTTTTTGTCCTTGGTATTGCATCCGAAGTGTTGAACCCAGGTATTGGGTCCTTAGTATTGGTTCTAAATGGTTTTGGACCATGGTATTGAGTAAGGCCTAAGACTTTAAAAGGAGAAGAAGATCATTAGGCAAATGTAATTTTGAGAAGTGATGAATATCTGATGAAGTGTGAGATCTAGTATGCTGGTTATGGGTTTGTGATGTTGTGATAGATCTAAACCTGTAGGAATTTACAGGGTAAGTTCCTAAGACAGAACACCAAAGGACACCGCTCACAAATATATCACAGATCAATACACCAGTACTTTTGATGTGGTTAAAACCCTCAAAGAGGGAAACAGTCCACGGCCTGAGCCAACGCGGCCACTTTAGGCAATATATTAATAAAAGAATGAAAATTTACATAAGCTTCTCTCATGGACAACTAACCTACAAATGACCCTCCATGCTCTTTAAATAGAGATCATGGACCAATCAGGTGTTAAGCAACGGATCAAGTGTCGGTAATACCGAGGAGAGAATGAACCGTCGGATCACTACATATTGTGACCGTCAGATTGTAAGTTACAAAATGTACATAGTAAAGAAACAAACTTTACCTAACTCTATACTAGACCAAGTTATACTTAACTATTTCCTATGTGTCGGAATATCCTAACATCCCCCCTTAAGAACAACTTGGGATAGGATTGAAGGATTTACAAATATGACACAATAGGAGAAGGAAGGAGGCACTAGAGCCTATCCCCCCTTACTGACAACTTCCTGAACTCCAACCATAAATTGAAGTTTAGTGAACTTCACCTCTGTGAGAGCCTTTGTAAAGATGTCTGCAACTTGATCATCTGTTGAACAATATTGCACTTCAAGAAAATGGTCATGAATGAGCTTTCTGATGAAGTGCATGTGCAGTTCAATGTGTTTGCTGCGCTGATGTTGGACTAGATCTTTGCATAGTTGATGGAACTTTGATTATCACACCAAAGTGTAGTCGGATGTTGCTGCTGAAAGCCAAACTCTGACAGGATCTGATGAAGCCACAAGGCTTCCTTACTAGCTTCTATGGCACCACGATACTGTACTTCTGCTGAAGAAAGAGAAATGGCATCTTGTTTCTTGCAAGCCCATGTAATATGTCCTAAACCAAGAGTGAACACATAACCTGTAGTAGACTTCCGATCATCAAGGTCACCAGCCCAATCAGAATCAGTGAAACCAACCAATAGAGGAGATGCTTTGGCACTGTAATGAATCCCAAACTGAACTGTACCTCGAACATAATGAAGTATTCTTTTAGCTGCTTTCCAATGAATTTCACGTGGGTTTTGCATAAACCGAGCAACAAGGCCAACACCAAAGGAAAGGTTAGGTCGAGTATGGGTTAGATATAAAAGTTTTCCTACAAGTTGATGGTATAAGGTAGCATCAACATCAGGAGAAGTACAAGTGACTAAAAGTTTGACTCCAGACTGAAAGGGAGAAGGGGCTGGCTTACAGTCTTCCATGTGAAAATGGCCTAGAATATCATAGGCATACTTGGACTGGGAAAGGGAAATACCTTCCTTGGATTGCAAGACATGAAGACCAAGAAAATAATGTAAGTGTCCTAAGTCTTTCATTTCAAACTTCCTTTTAAGGCTAGTCTTCACATGGTTTATAAGGTTGGGATCACTACCAGTCAGGATAAGATCATCAACATAAAGAACAAGAATGATAAGAGACTTGCCCACTTTCTTGGTGTAGATAGTATTGTCAGAATCACACCTAGAAAAGCCATTTTCTAAAAGAAAGTTATCCATTTTGGCATACCAAGCTCGAGGAGCTTGCTTGAGACCATAAAGAGATTTCTTAAGCCGACATACAAGGCTGGAGTCTGTTTGTATAAGCCAATAGGTTGTTCCATATAGATTTCTTCATGCAAGTCCCCATGCAAGAAGGCGGATTTAATATCCATCTGATGGACTTCCCATTTGAAAGTGGCAGCAAGGAAAGGAACAAGGCAGATAGAGTTCATTTTGGCAACAAGGGAGAAGGTTTCAGTATAGTCAATGCCTTCAACTTGTGAAAAAACCTTAGCAACAAGACGAGCTTTATGTTTATAAAATTTCCCATCTGGTCCATACTTGGTTCTGTAAACCCATTTGCATCTAACAAGTTTTTGTCCCTTTGGTAGAGGAACAAGATCCCATGTATCATTTTCCAATAATGAATGATATTCTTCATTCATAGCTGCTTCCCAATCTGGATGGTCTAAAGCTTCTGCAGAGGTGTCAGGATCATAATTCACTGAAGCTTAAGCCAGTAAAGAAGAGGCTCTATCAAACTGAGAACATGTACATCACTGATCTGTAGGATCACCAGCAAGATCACCTGCTGCATCCCGAGTAGCATGGACCCATTTTGGAAGCTGAGGAGCTGAAGGAGGATCCTGAGAAGGTGGGGGAGGATTTTCGTCCTCGCTTTCATCATCTGAAGAAGAAATATTTTCAAAAGTAGAAGAGATAGGGAGAGGTGGCACATCCGCCGAACTAGGCTCTTAGGCCGATATATTTTTAGCAAACTTTACATCTCTTCTAATGATAACATTTTTGGACTTAAGTGGAATAGGTCTATATCCTTTGACATCTTCAGAATATCCAACAAAAATATATTTTTCACTCTTAGGTTCTAAAGCTTTATGTTTCTCATCTGGAATATGGGCCCATGATTCACTTCCAAAAACATGAAAGTGACTTACATCTGGTTTAATTGAGCTCCATGCTTCTTCTGGAGTGATATTCTTTAAAACCTTAGTAGGAGTGCGATTTATTATGTAATTTTTCACAATTAATTGCTTCTGCCTAATAATTAAGACTAAGTCGTTTAGATTGAAGCATACAATTAGCCATTTCCTTTAAGGTGCGATTCTTCCTTTCAGCTACACAATTTTGTTGTGGAGTATATGGAACAGTATGTTGCATTTGAATTCCATTCTCAGTGAAAAAGTTGATGAATTTGTTGTTAACATATTCTCTGCCATTAGCTTAAGAATTTGATGTCCAGATTAATTTTCAACAAAGGCCTTAAAGGCTATGAACATGTTAAATACTTCACTCTTGAGTTTTAAGAAGTATACCCAAGTGCGTCTGGAGAAATCATTAATGAAAGTGAAGAAATACTTGTAGCCAGAGAATGAAACAACTGGAAGTGGACCACATAAATCACTATGCACGAGCTATAAAGGGGCTGAGGTGTGCCAAGAGGCACGTTTTTCAAAACTGTCCCAATGATGTTTTCCCAGTACACATCCAGAACAAACACCATCTTTCCAAGATACCATTGGAAGACCTGTCAGCATATTTTCTTCACATAGATTCTGAAGAGAGCGATAGTTTAAGTGACCAAATCGCTCATGCCAAAGTTTGCTCACTTCATCATTATGAGCAACAAATACCGAGGGAAGATTCGATGACCCAAATTTGTGAAACTTATACAACCTTGTAGAATCATCAATAATTCCAGTAGCTAAAATCTATCTAGGATCTCTTAGGTCCTTAATTACAACATCATGAGGTGAAAATTCAACGATTTTACCTTCACTTGAATGAGTTATCTAGTATACAGATAGAAGGTTTCAGGAAAAGGTTGGAACACATAATACATCATTAAATTGACCATTGTCTATATGAATAGTTCCAGTCCCTACAACACTAAGAGATCTATCATCACCAACATATATATTTCTGGTGTTACAATCATTTAAAGAAGAAAACATGGCTTTGTTTTTGGCCATGTGATAAGAAGCTCCAAATTCAATGAGCCACTCATGAGAATGAGAAGAAGAAGATACATTTAATGCATAGCCAGACCGAGATGCTTAACAACCACATGCAGAAAGTGCCATTCCTACAGATGAAGTTGAAGTTGAAGAGTGCTCCAAATGGATATTATGCTTCTTCATTGCTGCTTCCAAGGCTTCCATCTTCTTAAAGCACTTGGATTCTAAGTGGTCATCTTGATTACAAAAGTTGCAATGTCTATCAGTCTTCTTCCATTTGTTTTTATTTGTCTTATCATTTTTTTGAAATGATTTTTCATTTTGACGCTGAAATTTCTTAGGACCCTTGTTTGGTTTATGACCATTCCTTTTAGGATACAACTTCCTAGGATTCTTTGAATTTGGTTGCTGCTGGGCGGCTAACGCTTTCTTAGAAGAGTTTCAAAGATTAAGAAGACCAAGGTGTAAGATTTTTTATTGTTCTCTTATTAAAGAATCACAAAAGGAATCAAAGGAAGGGGACTTGTAGGCTTGTCCTTGAGAAATGAAGGCTTCTCTTGTAGAATGGAAGGTGGAAACAAACACAGAATAGGCTGGTCCCAACTTAGTAAGAATGGAATAGATAAGGCTACTATCTTCTTTCTTAACCTTAACACCTTCCAAGAGAAGTCTAAGGGTCTTGAACTTGGACAAAAAATCTTCAATGCAAGAAAAATTATTGGGGTCTAATGTAAGCAACTCATTTTCGAGTTGATGAGCTTTAAGTTCATTTTTAATTCCAAAAACTTTAGTGATCTGTGTCATTGCTTCTTCAGGAGTATCAATTTCTATAATATGGAATCTAAGATATGGAGAAATATGCATCCCTATCAACCCACGTGCTTGATCTTGCCTATTTTCCCATTTAGCTGCCTTATCTTCATCTTTCGGTTTGGTTTCTTGGCCTGAGGCTATTCTGTAGAGACCTTTACTTCTAAGTAAATCCACAATGTAGGACCACCATTGAAAGTAGTTGGTGCTGTCAAGAATAACTTAGCATGGAATTTCCATTTTAATAGAAACTGAAGCTATAGATGTTGAAACTAAGTGTTCCAATGGAAAGATCTTGAAAAATTAGGTTGGTTCAAAAAAAACGGCTTCTAGATGAAGAAGTTATGGCTTTTTGAAGAAAATTTGATGAAGATGCCGACGAAGTGTGGGAATGTGCGGAAATGAAAAATCCGCCCCCACAAAAAGGAGACTTGAACTCAAGACCTCTACTCTCATAAATTAGCTTTGGACCAAGTGAGTTAAACAAAAAGTTTGAGAGAGAGAGAGGGGGGGGGGTTTGAAGCTTTGGGTTGTGTGCTTGGTTTGAGAAAGCTCTTTTTCCCTACAAAAAAAAAAACACAAAACCCAACACGGACATACAAAAAAATGAACCTTGCGGCTCGAAGTTAGCTTTAGCTGGAAACTAAATATTTTCCTCAATGTTTCTGATTTTCCGAGATCACACTAAGGCGCAGCGGAAAAGAGCATACGCATGAGAAAAATCCTTCCTTTCTGTTTCTGATTTGACCAGATCGCATAGAGTCGCGGGGCAAAGAGAATACGCAGAAATGAAAGGTATAGATCCGGTAATAAAAAAGGCTAAATAAACCGAAACCGAAATAAACAGAGAGAAAATAACTGTAAACTGCAAATACACACTGTATACCTCCAGATCTTAAAAATGACGTAACTAGGGCTACTGGAAACCTTTTCGCATGAAACGAAAGGGGTTCCTCACTAGAACAGATGCTCCCAACAAAATAGAGTAGTCCTCTCGGCCTGAAAGTAGTCAGAAATAGTAGATCCAGGAAACGACAGTCGGATGCAATTCTACCGGCTTCAGATTTGGATCACCAACGGATGCGGACCTCAAATAGCTCTGATACCATGTAGGAATTTATAGGGTAAGTTCCTCAGAAAAAACACCAAAGGAAACTGCTCACAAACAGATCACAGATCAATACTAGACCAAGTTATACTTAACTATTTCCTATGTGTCGGAATATCCTAACAGAACCAAGGATGCACCCATGTGAATGATGATGAACAATGGATCGAGATCTTAAGGCTTGAGATGTTTTATCATTATATGGTTTGATTATGGATAGACTAGATACAAATTATTGACACATGTTTTATTGTATGAATCTTATGATCTGGGTATGACTGATGTCTAGAACAGCTACAAAGTTATGAGTAAATATTTGCAAATCTGTACGCGGGTTGGCTTTGGTGAAAGCGCGTATGTACACTGGTTTGATTCATCATAGTAGCATATACATTATGAGACATGATATTTGAAGTTGCAGTTGGATCTGGTTATTGTTGTAGAGTTCTATTGTCTGTTCTGTGTTCTGGTGATTGTGTTGTTGACAGGGTTTCAGTGTTTCAGTATTGGGTGATTCATAGATTGATGATGCAGGTGTAGTTGATGAGTGTTTTGCAGTGGTGATTGATTTTGTGCTTCAATGTTGTTGATGAGTCCAGTATGAAAATTGGATGAAACGTGGCCTTCAAATTATGGTGTTGTGCTTCAGGAGTATCCAGTCTGAAAATTTATGAAACGTGGTACCTGGAGGGAGAAAGAGAAGGTTGTAGCCTTCTGTAGGTCGGCACCTACATACTAGTAAATCAGCTAGTACAAGAGCTAAAAGGGTGGCAGCTCCCTTCCAGTAGCAGCTGGAAAACAAGTGAAGGTTGGAGCATTCAGTAGGCCCGCACCTACGTACTAGTAAATGGATCAGCTAGTACAAGAGCTAAGGGAATTGTAGCTCCCTTCCAGGAGAGTCTGGAGAATGAGAGGAGGTTGTAGCCTTCTGCAGGTAGAAGCCTGTGTACTGGTATAAGACTGCACCAATATAGAACTATTGTATAAAGAAGTTTCTTATTAAAAAGAATATTGAGATGACTTGCAGCAGGTGGTTTTCACCCACATTGGATTTCCACCTTACATCATGGTGTCCATGTGTGCTTCTTGTGTGTGATGATCTGTTCTATTTCACTGCTCCTATTTAGTGTTCATATGGTTAATAATGTTCTGATGCACTCATTAGGGATCAACTAACTGAATCATAAGTTTACTGGATATATGCTTGTTGCATTACACACAGTTGCATATACACGCGGTTTTCCTTAACTAAGGTAGCGTATATGAATCTTAATATGGAAATGAAAAAGTTTTATTGATTTAATGATACTGGTTCACCCCCCTCTCAGTATTAGTTCCAACAATTGGTATCAAAGCAAGTCCTTTGGTAGAAGCTTGATCGCTTGAAGGAGATCTATAGATCAATGGGAAAGAAGCTTAAGAAGAAAGCACCTAAGAAGAAGAAGACATCTCAGAAGAGCTATGACTGTGGGAGAATTTATTGGGGAATATGTGGAATAAGCACTTTAGATTCATAATCACTTCAGAATGAAGATGAACAAGCAAAAGAATTAGCAGGTGTGAATTTGTTAGACTCTGGTGATACATTTATCCATCATTTTGAAGATGATGAAAGTGATAGTGAAACAACTGAATTTTCTCTTATGGGTGAGCAAGAAAGATATCAAATAGAGGCAGAATTTAAAAGGCTTGTAGACAAAATTAGAGATCAACAAGATATATTGAACAAAAGGGAATGTGCCTTCAAAGAAGAAACTACCAAACTAAAAGATCAACTAGAGGAAGGAAACAAGGTAAGGAAGTTATTCAAGGACAAGGAAGATCAATGTCAAAAGTTGCAGGATGAAGTGACATCATTAAGAAATGAAGTCAATGAAAGGAGCACAACAATCAAGAAACTCAGAGACAAATCCAGTTACCATGAAATTCGTGAAGCTATGATCCTCTCACTAAAAGAAGATATTGAAGAATCAAAAATGATAAATAAAGAACTACTCCAAGCTCTTGAAAAACAAGAAAAAAAAGTTCTTGAACTAAGACATCAGTTGGAAGAAGGAAGAAAATCTAAAGAAAACATGAAGAAGCAGTATCATGAAAAGGAGGAGCAACATCAGGTTGAGGTAAATATTCATAAAGATAACTTAGAAGAAAAGGATAAGCTCTTACGATTCCAAGATAGTACTAAGATCTTGGATGATATTCTTAGTAGTCAAGGGTCTCCTGCTATCAAAACGGGTCTTGGTTTTCATGAATCTGTTGAAGGAGAATCTAGTTCACAAAGTAAGACAAGGGACTCTAATGTAAAATCTGAAATGCTCAACAAGGAGATGAGAGGTCAATCCCATAAACAACCAAGGAAAGAAATTCTTCAAAGAAATTATTTTATTCCTAACTATGGAAATAATATTCGGTCAATTCCTCAAATGAATAATGTTGAATGTTATGTATGTCATAATCTTGGACATGTTGCAGCCAGATGCAGAAGAAGAATGGTTCAAGACTTTCACTCAGAAATCTCATCATGTTCCAAGTACTTTAAGGGATATTTCTTTGCTTGAAATATGTATGGTCACAGAGCTGTTGATTGCTCTAGAAGGAATATGAAACATGTAAGATGTTATGCATGTAACAAGCTTGGACATACAACAAAGGAATGCAGGAACAAAGTACGGGCACCATACCAAAAGGAGAAAACATCATCACACTTGAAGATATGGAAGAAGAAGGAAGTACAGTCAGAAAGATGTGGCACAACACAATATACAAGCGTAACAGACTCAGAGGGACCTGAAAGTGCAAAACTTTAGTGTCCTAAATCTCATACACAAGTTTCATAAAGGGAAGTCACGTATATACGCGATTTGGTTACTGCACAGTCGCGTATATGTTAGTTTGAGGAAAAGCAGTGGGACAGGCTTAGGAAAAGGGGTCTGATATGATTCAGTCCATTATTTGCTCTGTTTCATAATGGTTACAATCTGTTGATGTTGTGTGTCTTGATACATGTAAGATGTTTAGGAATGATTTGATCTTAACTTGTGGATGATGATACTTCTTGTTGATATATGCATGATCAGACCTTACAGTAAGCAAGATGGCACAGGTTCAGGGGGAGCATATGCTTTTGATAATACAATGTTGGCATTATGGTTAGTATTCCTTAGTGATGATGCTTATATGGCTAAATGATACATCTTGCTATGATATGGTTATGAGTTGTCCATGAAAAAATCTCATATGATTCTTGGGTTTACATAGTTAGTGTTCTGATCAGATTTGTGGATGCATATATGGTGCTTACATGGTGATCTTCATAAGGATAGGGAGAAGTAAAAAGCTTGAATACACTTGATGATGAGTCACTCATATGTGGATGTCATCATATGCATAAAGATCATATAATACAATTGTGATGCAAGAATCCAATAGTTCTTGGCGCTCATGTCGATGAGGATTGTTGTTGTTGATGATATCAAGAAGTCTTGACAAATGATCTGGAGTTCAAGATACATAGTGTTGGATACATGAATTTTTACTCAAAGTTTCATTGTTGGAGACATGATGATGATAAGTTCTTACCTATATGATGATAGGTTGATACTTACATATGTTGATTGATGCAAATGTTCGCATGTGTTGATACTTGGATCATTCAGATATTGATGTTGATGAGATGGCTATGGTGTTTTTCACATATGATATAACGTGAATGATTCTGTATGTCATATACAGAATTCTGTTCAAAAGGATGAGTTGATCCAGACATACCTTGTTGCTAGTCTAGATGCTGTTGTCAAATGATTATGGAGCAGATCATACATTGTGCATTATAGTTGCTAATGACTATCATGATCTTATTTAGATGTTTGGTCTCTGTTATAAATGTCATGTAAAGGTCATATCAAGACTCATGATGTAATAGTTTTTCTCTATATATTGTATTCATTTGATGAATCCCTTTTGGTCATATGATGTAATTTGTACCCCAACTATGCATGGGAAGGATGATGTAATAGTGTAGTCATGTATAAACATTTGGTATCTGGCATATCCCCACTTGGTTGGGTGGATGAGTCAATATTGGTATATCCCCACTGGGTTGGGTGATGGATGTATGTATGAGTCCTTGGTGATAGGAAGGTCATTTATGATAGATTCATGTTCTTCTTGTAGAACATCTTTTTGCAGACCTTGCTTACAGTCAAGGGGAGCATGAACAGAACACTTCAATAGAGCAGAGACTTCAGCATGTACTCAAAGGGAGCATGGTCAGATTGGTACACCTTGGTATATACAAAGGGGGAGCTCATTAAGAGATTTCAGTAGGTAATCAGGAGGAGTATGGACAGTGGAATTTTTATCAAGGAAAAAGAATATCTTGGTCCACCCTTTGCCCTTGATGTCAAAGGGGGAGAGTGATTTGGTGTTTTTGCCATCAAGTCCAAAGGGGGAGATTGTTGGCATTATGATGTATGTGTTGTACTTGATGGCAACCCACTCGTAGAAGAACAACTCACTTATATATATCTAGATGAATCTACAGAAGAGATATCAGATGTGACAGAATACATGGGATGCAGGACAGCTCAAAGGAATCAGATGACAATTCTCAGTATGACAAGTTAGCTTTGCCATCAAGTCCAAAGGGGGAGATTGTTGGCATTATGATACAAGTGTTGTCCTTGATGGCAAGATGACAGATTATAGTGCAGCAGGTCAGTAGCAAAGAATTGATGATCAGACTACAAAAATGAAGAAAGAAGAGTATATACGTAGGTTCACTATATACCAAGTCACATACATATGCATGTTATACGCAGGTTCACTATGTGCCAAGTCGCGTATATATGCAAGTTCACTATATACCAAGTAGGGTATACACGCTGGTTATACACGTAGGTTCACTATATACAAAGGCACATATACACGCAGGATTGCTGATCAAAAGTCACGTACGCGTATGCACGCACTTACATGCACGGAAAAGCACGTACATGTGGGAAAGCTTATTTTTGGGTTCGTGGTATTTAGACCTATGCTTTTGGTACTTGGTATTGCATCCGAAGTGTTGAACCCAGGTATTGGGTCCCTAGTATTGGTTCTAAATGGTTTGGACCATGGTATTGAGTAAGGCCTAAGACTATAAAAGGAGAAGAAGATCATTAGGCAAATAGAATTTTGAGAAGTGATGAATATCTGATGAAGTGTGAGATCTAGTATGCTGGTTATGGGTTTGTGATGCTGTGATAGATCTGAACCAAGAATGCACCCATGTGAATGATGATGAACGATGGATCGAGATCTTAAGGCTTGGAATGTTCTATCATTATATCGTTTGATTATGGATAGACTAGATCTAAATTATTGACGCATCTTTTATTGTATGAATGTTATGATCTGGGTATGACTGATGTCTAGAACAGCTGCAAAGTTATGAGTAAATATTTGCAGATTTGTACGTGGGTTGGCTTTGGTGGAAGCGCGTATGTACGCTGGTTTGATTCTTCATAGTAGTGTATACATTATGAGGCATGATATTTGAAGTTGCAGTTGGATCTGGTTATTGTTGTAGAGTTCTGATGTCTGTTCTGTGTTCTGGTGATTGTCTTGTTGACAAGGTTTCAGTGTTTTAGTATTGGGTGATTCAGAGATTGATGATGCAAGTGTAGTTGATGAGTGTTTTGCAATGGTGATTGATTTTGTGCTTCAATGTTGTTGATGAGTCCAGTATGAAAATTGGATGAAACGTGGCCTTTAGATTATGGTGTTGTGCTTCAGGAGTATCCAGTCTGAAAATTTATGAAATGTGGTACCTGGAGGAAGAAAGAGAATGTTGTAGCCTTCTATAGTTCGGCATCTACGTACTAGTACATGAGCTTGTACAAGAGCTAAGGGGGTGGCAGCTCCCTTCTAGCAGCTGGAAAACGAGTGAAGGTTGGAGCATTCAGTAGGCCGGCACCTACATACTAGTAAATGGATCGGCTAGTACAAGAGCTAAGGGGGTTGTACCTCCCTTCCAGGAGAGTCTGGAGAACGAGAGAAGGTTGTAGCCTTCTACAAGTAGAAACCTGTGTATTGGTTTAAGACTGCACCAGTACATAACTATTGTATAAAGAAGTTTCTTATTAAAAAGAAGATTGAGATGAATTGTAGCAGGTGGTTTTCACCATCATTGGATTTACATCCATCAAAAAATAATTTCCAAAATAAAGATCTAACTACAGTTTTATCTACAAAACTTACACATTTAGAAGTGTCCATTTGGGAATAATTTTCAACTTGAGATACAATAGAGATTTCTAAGAAAGGTGATCTGTGACCATTGAAATTCCATAAAAATGATTCTACATAATAGTTTCTGATGACATTGTTGCTATATGTGATTGGTTCATTTTCTCCTTCTAGTTCTTTTACTATGTACTTTCGGTGTTTCTCACGATCAACCCTTATTTGATTTGGATTGCCAATACAGGGAAGCCACATGTGAGACCAGTCAGTTGCAAAATAACCATGAAGCTTTTATAACTAGTCTCTACTAAGGATTAAGCCATGGAACTCAGGAATATCAACTACAAGTATGTCGATGACTTGGAAAACTTTAGGGTTTGATGAAAGTCTGATGGTTACTTGGTTAAATTCCCCAATAACTTCTACTTGAGATCGATCTAACTGTACTATTTGTACAACAGATCCGTGAAGTTGAACATTTAACTTTGCGCAAACTGTTCTAGGTAAGATGTTAGATGAAGCTCCAGAATCAACTAAACAATTGTGTAAGTTTTATTAAAGGCTTCAAAAGTAAGGAGTAATGGTATAGTATGGGATTTGGATCTTCCCCAATTAGAGCGATGTCATTTGGATCAATCTTGTTCAAAGAGGTGCTAGGGGTCCTTCCGATTTCTTAGGCAGCCTGTGAGATCATGATGGTAGGAAGTGACACAATGGGCAGCCTGTGAGATCACGATGGTAGGAAGCGACACAATGGGTAGCCTGCGAGATCACAACGGTAGGAAGCGACACAATGGGAAACATGTTAGATCACGACAGTAGGAAGCGACACAATAGGTACTACTTTGAGTTCTTTATGAAGCAACTTCTGTTGATGCTTCAATTTACTAAGCTCATGAAAGATGATGTTTGCCCTAGTTTTCTTCATATCATCAATAATATTATATTCCATTTCATCTGAAACTATCAAAGTTTTAGATGAACGTGAAGGATCCAATTGAGTAGGTGCAGTTTGAGAGGATTTTGGTCCAGATTTGTTACCTTTTTCTTTGTCCCTGGGAGGTGGCATTGAAGCCTTCTGTTTTGATTTTTTTGTGACAATTCAACAGGGTTTTTACTTCTAGTAACGAAACGTAATGCTTCTTGGTTTTCTTCATTGGGAAGGATAAAATCCCACATTCCTTGTAATTCTTCATCGTTCCTTTGTTCTTCATTTGTTGAAACTTCGTCCTCCTCTCCATCTGATTCAGCATTTGATATAGCATTTGGAGATTTAGGATCAGTAAGGGTATTCCTTTTAAATGGTCTAAGAGGTTTCTTAGAGGAAGTCTCTGCTACCTTTTTTTTAATATCAACCATTTCGTTAGACGTGGTCTTGAGGACATTTTGTAACTCTTCAAGATCAAAAGGATATTTTGGTGGTTTCTTCTTAGAGTCATCCCTAAAGGTTACTTTCTTAGATTTTCACTCTTCTCATGCATTTTTCTTTTCCACAGCTAGTATGTGTTTTTTCACAACTATTTCCTCTTTCATATTTTCAGTTAAAGTTGGTTTGGAAGCTCTATCAATGAAGATAGTTGCATTTGACAATAGAGTAGAAATATACCACACATTTTGGACCTCATCGCCAGGCTTAGACGTCGTTGGTATCTTATTCAATAATTTATTGAAGCGAGAGTTGTAGTCCTTAAGAGGTTCTTTTGGTCCAACGTTCAAATTGGAGAGATCATTGATTAGGGTAGATGTAGATCTATTTGTAGGTTTTAACCCCATATAGAAATCACCTGCATACGAATTTGAA
Source organism: Pinus tabuliformis (assembly GCA_031772625.1). Lineage (NCBI taxonomy): Eukaryota > Viridiplantae > Streptophyta > Pinopsida > Pinales > Pinaceae > Pinus > Pinus tabuliformis. The sequence goes on along the minus strand of CM062804.1, from coordinate 283,580,511 downwards.
AACACAAAAAATAAACAATGTGAGAGCATAACACATAAAACACATATACATAGAGATTTTCCCATGGATCCAAAAACCGGGACTACCAACTTGATTTTTCATTATGTTCCTTTCAATGTCACAATACATATTTATACATGTTGAAGCATCCAATACCATGGACCGAAAACCATTGTGTCCAAAACCATGTGGGAAAAATCATGCACAAAACCATAGGTAGGTCCGCACAACCTAATATAGCGTCTGAAAACAAAATTTTCCATGGCGCTGCCCCAGACCACATAGATAGGGGTTACCTACACCTATCAAACCCCATGTGACTCCCCCCCGTGATGCAATCGGCACAAAGAAGGGGGGGCTTCGCCCCCCTTCTAACCCTGCAGTTAACTACGTGGGCTAGTCGTGGAAATAATATAACACAACCCAACATTCTCCCACTTGTTGTTTTCTTTCCACAGTGAGACACAAGAGGGCTTATTCATTTATCCAGCTTTGCAATGCCCATTGTTTCTCTGCACCAAGAGAACTTCTAAGAGCTCACATATTTTGTCAATGCATCTACAGTATTCTTCAAAGTGTCCACCTTTATCAACAACAATCTTTTGTATTCTATCATATCCCTCACAAAGTGATACTGAACATCAATGTCCTTTGTCTTTGAATGATATGCAGGGTTCTTTGCCAAGAAAATTTCACTTTGGATGTCACAGTCTATCCTTATAGTTTCCTATACTAACCCCATACTTGAACACAATCTCTGCAACCAAATTGTTTCCTTGCTTTCATGGGTGGTTGCCATTTATTCTACCACTATAGTTGATAGTGCCACTACAAATTGTTTCTTACTCATCCAACTAACTGCACCTCCAAATAGGTTAAACGCATACCCGCTTGTAGATTTTCTCTGATCCATATCTCCAGCCCAGTCTGCATCAACAAAGCCATGAATATCCAACACTCTGTCCAATCCTGGTCTTCCTTGGTAGCACAAACCATAATCACTAGTGCCACACAAATACCTAAAAACTTTTGTCACTACTGTCCATTTCTCCTTCCATGGTTTTGACATAAACCTGCTCAATATTCCCATTGCATGTGCAATGTTTGGTCTAGTACACACCATTGTATACATCAAGCTACTTACTACACTTGCATATGGAATATGGGACATGTCCTCTTCCTCTTCTTGTGTATTTGGGATGTTGTTCAGTAGATAACTTTACACCTACAGGAATAGGAACCTTCACAAGTTTACTATCCTGCATATTAAACCTCTACAATATTGTCTCAACATACTTCCTCTTGTTTAACCAGAGCTTCCTCTTTGTCTGATTTATTTTAATTTCCATGCCCAAAATATAGTTTGCAGCCTCAAGATATTTCATGTCTAATTTGGAGGACAAATGGGTCTTCAAATCGTGGATAATTTCTTTTTCATTTCCAACCAGCAACATATCATCCACATACAAGACCAGATAAATAACTCGGTCACCGATTAATTTAAAATACACAAACTGATCTTCTATTCTTCTGGTGAAGCCAAGTCCCCATATAAATGTATCAAATTTCTGATACCACATCCTTGGTGATTTTTTTAATCCATATAGATACTTCTTTAACTTGCATACTAGTTCTTTCTTACCCTTCATCAAAAAGCCTTCTAGTTGCTTCATGTAGATCTCCTCTTCCAGATCCCCATGAAGAAATGTTGTCTTCACATCCATTTCTTCTACCTCAAAATCAAAGCAACAACAACAGATAAAAGTAGTCTAAAAGAAGTTACCTTGGCAACAGGAGAAAAAATATCACCAAAATCAATTCCCAGCACCTACGACTAACATTTTGCTACCAATCGAGCTTTGTATTTCTCCACCTTTCCTTTTGCATTTGTCGTCTTCTTGAACACCCATTTGTTGACAACAGGTTTCCTTCTAGCTGGAAACTCCACCTAATCCCAAGCCTCATTTTTTTGCAAAGATGCCATTTCATCAACCATGGCCTCTTTCTAGAGTTTTCCAACCTCTGAATCTACTACTTCCTTCAAAGTTCTAGGATCATCATTAGTAATAGGTAAAGAAAAATTTGAGCAGAACGTGGATGGACTATACCTTTTTGGCTGCCTTCTTTCTTGAACTGATCTTCTCACATCCGAAGTTTGTGGCTCTTCATCTTCTGATTCCTCCTCTACTGTAGAGTCTGATTCTTCCTCCTTTGGCTCAAACTCTATCTTCTTAGGTTCCTTTTGTTGGAATTCATGTTTAATAGCATATTTTACCTCTCTGAACACCACATCTTAGTTGTACACAACCTTCCTTGATACTGGGTTCTGTTGAAGGCTCGAAAAATCGAGATTCCAACAAGCGGGATAACCACCCAGTCCAGGCCTTAGGACAACTCCTTTTCCATTTGGAATAGTAGCTTCAACTGGGGATGATGGGACTAGTTTCCCAATCTATTTGTAATGTTTGTGCTAACGAGATGATGTTTTTCTTTTTTGGGTTTTATGAGGTAAATACTTATTCTAAAATTTATTTGTCTTCTAACTATCATATGCAATCTATCATAATCAAAGAGAACATCTAACTTTATGACTATCAAGGGGACTATCCAGGGAATAATGTTTATATATACGATCTAAAATTATTTCTAAAAGTAATTGATAATAAAGATCATTCAATTATGATAAGAAGAGAATTCATTTAGTAATGATCGTTTCATATAAAAAGTTAGCCGAAACAATATAAGAGATATATCACATAAACAGTCATTCATATATTCAACATAAAGAATAAATCATCATCATACAAAAGTGCAGTAATGATAACTAAGAATTTAGGCTTTCATACATAAATAACTGAAAATGATTTATTACTTGATACACAAGTAAAACTCATTAAGATATAGAAGTACCATTTATAATACGTCCTACTCATGTGCTCCAACAATATTGATCTACCTTCAAATTACTTAACATCAACTAAGAGTACAAAAGTGAAATTTCAGTAGAAGAAGCTAAACTCAAGTAGAAAATAAATCTCGTTCCATTAATTTTACCAAAACCTCCTCCAAGGGGAAAAAGTTCATGTTCTAAAGAATGTTTTTGATAAAATTTCTCGACCCCTCTCTAAATGCATGAGAGGGATTTAAATATTAATCTATGAAACTAAAAATAGATGAGGAGGTTTAAACTACCTGCCTCATTTAAAGTGAAAATAAATAGAAACAAAAATAAAATATATCTATGACTAATCATGCATCTTGTCTTTGAGATCGCAAATATCTAGCATAGGTTTAAGGAGTTTCAGTTGGCTAACTTCAGCTTTCAGTTGTCCTGCAGATACAACATTAGTGAGTGCTGGCACCATTTTCTCAGTGGAAGTGATCAGGCACCTCAGGGTCATCCATTGGCTGTGTGGTTTCACTAGGTATTGCTAATACACCTCCCAGTTCAACTTGGTTACTCGTCTGATTGCCTCTGCCCTTTCCTCTACTGCCTGTTTCCATACTGCTTGAAGCTATTCTATATTTTGAAGAAAGCCAGGGGTGGTTTTTCCTACCAAATTACCATTGTGTAAATTCTCATTCACGCATTCGATGACACTGTTTACTACTGTTGCCGCATCCTCCATTGCTTTCTCTGCCTCTCTTAGCCAAGAATCCCATTTCGCAAATAAGATTTGTTTATGCAATTCATCTAATTTGGGCATATCTGTTCTTTTCCCATCCTTGGATTTCTGCCAATTTAAGAAGTCTGAAGCTTTCTTAGGAATTGTATCATATTCAAGACACAATTCTACAACTTGATTCATTATGTTATCACTCATTTCGCAGTGAGGATTCCACTACAAAATATTTTGGCATAATAACTCTTTCTGGTGTAAAAGCTAGGAATTGAGGCAAAATGCTTCTGCAACAAACTATTCAATCTTGGGTTCATATTTGTGCAGTTCTATTATGCTCTATAGATGTGCTTCTTTACCTACTAAACTACTCTGATGTGCTATCTGCATTTCCTGAAACTCTTCCTGAAGTTCAACCAATTGCATTTCTACTTGTTAGTACTGGCCTGCTGTAACTGTTGTTCTAATAACAAAATTATGTCCTCTTTTTCTTTCAGTAGCCATTGTACCTCTGTTGCCTTGTCAATGGTTGCTGAAGTATATGCACCTGCGACTTGCAAGAGTCTAGTTAGGCTTGCTATTGGATCTGTAGATGGGTCTTTCCAAAGAACATCTAAAGGTTCATCCTCAGGAGTGAGCACAGAATCCAACCTTCTTTTCTTTAATTTTCTTCTAATGACGAATTTGTTTTGAGGGATGTAGAATACATCTAAGGGAGGAATTTCCTCTATTCTCAATACAAACTCAGACGTGGGAGCAATGGGAATATGCTCTATTTCCTTAGTGCTAACAACTCCTACTGTTACAATTTCCATGGTTATTTCTTGTTGGTTTGTTGGTGGCTTTGTGATTTGTTCCTCCGTGTTGAGTCTCTTATTGAAATTGTCCCATTCTTCTTGTAAATCAATTACAAATGGCTTTGCTTGCTGTGTAAGGGGAGTTTAGGTTTCAACTTGTTTTATGAGCGAAGTCTACTGTTCAGACTTTGCTGTGGACTGGGCTATGTCTTTAATTTATTCCTCACTCTTGCTGCGTTCATTCTTTGATGTTTTCTCAGATTGATTGATAGACTTTTTTGCAGATTCATTTCCAGAACTTGCTTTGGATTTTTCCTTTGAGTCTCCATCTATGCTTGCACTGGGAGTAGGATCTCTCATTGGCTCAATGAGTAGTTGGTCCAATGGGACCCTCTATAAACTCCTTCTCCTGTAGTTATCAAATGTTTGGAGACCTTCTTGATCAAAAACTATTTATACCATATGTTGTACTTCTTTGAAGGTGTTTTTCTGCAGGAAAACATCATCAAATGGGTCTTTTTCATGTGTAAATATTATTATTTTTACCATTTTATCAAAATATTTGACAATAACAAAGGGATCATATTGTCTTCCTGGGAACTTGGCTAATTGTAAAGATAATACATTGTCAACTTATTTGAAAGCATGTCCTAAGTCATGCAACGCAAATACTCCACATGTTACAGGAAATTGCGGCCAATTGGCCTTCTTTGAATCCTTCAATATCTTACTCATCCCTCCTTTGCTGCATGTCTAATAGGCTATCTCTCTAGCCATCATTTTTTCCAGGACATAGAAAGGTAGAACATGGGGTGAGGCAATACTGTTGAACACTGATATATGTGAATAATTCTTTCCTGAACCATCTGGCTACGGGGAGAATATCTACTTCAGCTTCTTGGGCAAACCTAGGGGCATCTCGGTTGTAAATCCTTTTGTGAATCAGAAGCATAACCCCGTGACAAATATTGAAGAAGTGTGGTATGAAATGAGACTCCCACATGACTTTTTGATACATTTGAATAGGAAGTGTATTTTGAGCAGTCCACTTCCATCCCATAAGAGGAAACTTGGAACCAAAACAAACAGCATCCAAAACATAGGGGCTCATGAAAAATTGAGGGTAAACCCTCAAAGAAATACTCCTCTTTCTTCTGTATTCTAAAATCACCGTAGCTAAGTTATCAGACAACATTTGAGCCCAATTCATTATTGTAGCATTGATGGCTGCATCTATTATGGGTAACCATTCTAACAAGAATTTGGTGCTGCTTGGTTTACCAAACATTCTACATAACATAGCAGCATCAAAAGAGAAAGGGGAACTATCAAAAGTAGTGGTGTACATACCGTTCTTATCTTTCTTGAGTCTTTCTTCATTGTTTGACCAATTCTTCATGCATTCTATCGGTTCTTCATTTTCCTTGGCAAACTTCTCGACAAACTGCCTATTGTAGATGACCTGCGCCTATGGTAGATGGTACATGGGTCTCGTGTTGTCTGGAGTAAACGACCCTATGAATTATTCACTTGCCATCTTGAATTCTCTATCTGATATGTCTGCATCATCTAAGATCCACTTAACCATGTCAGTATAAGGAAGTATCTTATGTCTTGCAGCAACGTCGTGCAAGAATGAGCATGCAAGCTCAGTTAGAGTAGCATTAGAAGAAACTCATCCATCCACTGTAACTGTTGTTTCCAAAACTCTTAGCTGTTCTCCCTCTAATAACTGATACATAGTCTCCCATGTTGATGTCCCTACATCTTGATTACAAGTAGCATTTGGAAGGCCCCAGAACACCCCTCTTCTGAATGTTATCCCAGGTCAAAATTTTCTTATGATAAACCAGCCACATGAAGAGTTTATTCTTCATCCAACCTTGATGCCTCCATAGTTTCTTCCAAATCCTATCCAGAACATGGGAATCCAGCTCAAGGAGTATGCGTTTTTATTCCTTAATATTAAAGGAACCCTCATTATTATTGCCCCATCTAAGTTGGTCATGCCCCCTATCATTAAAATCTTCCTTTGTTCCAACATTTTCTTAAGTGCCATTGCTTTTGCTTTCAAGGGGCTATCATCCATGTAATCAATGTTCCTCCAGGTTCTCCATTTTCCTGCACTGTTGGTTTGATCCCAAAACTCTTTTACCTTAGATAACCCTTTGGTATCTCTCTCGCTCTTGAGGTCCAAAAAGTCCTCTTTTAATAGTATAGATTCTTGTCGCCATTTATCTTCCCAAAATAAAGGCAGATCTCCCTCTCTGATTTCCCAGAAGCTGTTTTCTTGTACTAACCCTCTATTCTCCCAAACCTTATTCCATATGTGTGTACTCTTTATACTTCCAAATATCCTTATGTGATCATTATTTTGCCAAGTGCTGGCATATTTTTCTTTCCAAATACTATCCCACTGAGCCTTTGGGTCTTTTACCCAGTGCCACAATAATTTTGCCCCTAAAACCTTGCTTAGAATCTCTAGATCATCCAATCTAAGACCCCCATGGTTTTTAGGTTTGCAGACTTTATCCCAAGCTACCAAGGCCCATTTCTTTCTTTCCTCCCCCTTACCCCAAAGAAAGTCTCTTTGGATGGTTTTGAATTGTTGGAAGACTCCTTTTGGTGATGGGAGTGCTGATAGCAAGAAAATTGGGATTGATTGAAGAATAGCCTTAGTGAGCACCAACCTACCAACCATGTCTAAAGATCTAATAATCCATTTCCTGATTTTATCCTGCATCTTATTAATCACTGGCTCCCAAATGCTCTTGCGCAAAGGATTAACAGTTAGAGGAACTCCCAAATATTTTGAAGGGAGGACATCCCTTTGAAATCCCAGACTTCTAGAGATATTCCTCTGAGTAGCAACATTTGTATTAAAGAAAAAAAATCTTAGATTTGGAGAGATTAACTTCCATACCTGTAGCCAATGAAAAGTCACTCAGGATTTGTTTGTACGCAAGAGCTTCTTTGACTGTGGGGATTCCCTACAACATGGTATCATCAACAAATTGTTGATGAGTCAAGTCCTATCCATTGTCAGAAAGCTAGAGACCTTTAATCTTACCAACGTCTTTTGCATTCTTGATGGACCGACCAAGTCCTTCCATCATGAGGATGAAGAGAAAGGGAGAGAGCAGGTCTCCCTGCCTGAGGCCTCTTGAAGGAATAAAAGTCTCAAAGGGAGAACTATTAACTAATATTGAAAAGTTGGAAGAAGTTACCAGGGCCATGACCCATCTAACCCAGTTATGATCAAACCCAAAAGTAATAAGAACCTTCATGATATAGGTCCAATTCAACTTATCATATGCTTTGCCTATGTCCAGTTGCATGATCATTCCAGCCTTCCTATTGCTAGTCAATGAGTGCACTACCTCATGCGCTTGAATGATGTTATTAAGAATTTGTCTACCTTCCACATAACCATATTGTTCCACAGAAACTAGTGTAGGAAGAAGAGGTTTGAGTCTATTGGCCACAACCTTGGATATTATCTTGTATACCACATTGCTTAAAGCTATGGGTCTAAACCTGTTAGGAGTTTAAGCAATGTCCTGTTTATGGATAGGGAGATAAAGGAGGTATTGAGCACCTTCAAAATAGTTCTATTCAACCTATAATCTTCCACTACATTCAGAATATCCTGTTTGACAATATTCCAGCAAGCTTTAAAGAAATCCACATTCAAACCATCAGGGCCTGGTGCTTTACCATTCTACATTTCTTTGAGGACGTCACTAACTTCCTCTTGGTCACTAGCCTATTACGGTTGAAATTATCCTCTCTAGAGACCAGCCTAGGTATATGTCTTGTTAATTCCCTAATGAAATGTTCTCTATCTGAAATGGTTTCCTTTGCAATACCTCGAAAGTGTTGAAATAACACAGCTTCTATTTCTTCATGGGAATTGAGAACATTCCCTTCCTCGTCCTTGATTGAAGAGATCCTGTTATGAGCTCTGTTCGCCATGGTGGATCTATGGAAAAATATAGTGTTTCGCTCTCCTTCTTTTAGCCATTGAACTCTACACTTTTGTCCCAAAAATATTTCCTATTTTTTACATAAATTCTCCCATTCTTGATGATGTTTGGTGACTTGATCACTTCTGACTTTATCAAAGCCATTTGTGATAAGGGCTTGGTTGAGTTCCTTCATTTTACCTTCCACGAATTTTTTTGCTTCAAAAATATTTCAAAATTCATTCTTGTTCCATTCTTTGAGCCTGAGCTTGATGTGCTTTAGTCTTTTGTGGAGAAGGAACATTCATGTACCCTGAATATGCAAATCTTCTAACCACTAGTTCGCAATGTTGTTGATGAAATTTGGGTGGGAAAGCCAGATATTCTCAAATCTAAAAGGTATATTCCTAGGTTTATCAATGCCCTAAACTTCCAGTTGAACCAGCCAGTGATCTGAGCCTCCAAAGGGGAGAAATCTTGCTATCATTGCCTTGTCAATGAGCATAAGGTCCTCTAAGATTATAAATCTGTTTAATTTTGCGGCTACTTGAGACTCACCTCCTATTATATTGTTCCAAGAAAAAATACCATTACTCATATCAGTGTCCACTAGCTTCATATTATCTATAAAAGTTTGAAATGCTAAAGAGTCTTTTCTTGCAGTTTTGGTTCCCCCTTTTTTCTTCGAAAGTGATTTGATCATGTTGAAGTCCCCCCCCCCCCCCCCCCCAATGATCCATGGTATTCCTACATGTCTGTCTTTGAGATCCACAAGAGAATCTAGAAACCTGAGTTTATCATCCATTCTTTAAGGGCTATAAACATTCGTGACTAGGTAGGTCTCCCTATCTCCCACGGGCTGAATAACCACTGATAAATAATTCTTATATGCCTCAGCATCTATTATGCCAGTCTTTTGGGGATTCCAAAGAGTGAGTATGCCTCATGCTGTATTCTCTGCTTTGACTTCTAGAAACTCAAATTGATTGAGCCATTTGCTATGTATCTCTTTTATTTTTTGAATGTAACATTTAGTTTCCTGGATGAAGATCATGTCCGGAGCTGCTTGTTTCATTCTATTACTAAGTAATCTTTGTTTTCTTTTACTACCTACAACCCTGATATTCCAAGAAGTGAACTTCATTATTAAAGATTTGTAAAGGAGTAGCTAGTCAGGTCTTTCATCTTACCTAAATCTATCATTAGCTTTCCACATTCCATCATTAGCTCATTCTGCTTCTTCCTGCCTCTTTTCTTTCCTTGGTTTCTAGGTGCTAATCTTGGTGTGGTTTTCATAGTTTTCACACCTTCGCTACCCTGCCTGTCATTGTTTCTTTGTCTCTCCAACCCTCTAGCCTGAGTTTTCCATATAAAGAGTTGTTGTACTCTGTTGAACTCTTCTTGAGGTAACGAGTCTACACCTCCCATGGTTCCCTTTTTCAAGAATCCTTCCAGATCTAGGTGTTATCTATCAAGAATGTCCTATAGTTCATGGTCCTCCATTTCCATCTCACTCTAGGTCATTTCCTGGTCCATCTCCAGTTCTGCATCATTGATCATAGTTTCTTCCTGTTTATTAATATCATGTGTATGTTCATTGTCTTCTTCTTTCTCCTCCTCCACTGGACTTCCTCCCATTACCTAATCTCCTTTTGTTATCGCTTCTTCTTCTTCGAGTACTTGGAACCTGTTCTGACTGACCTGTTGCCCTTTTGTTTGATGTTGCTTTGGCCCCCTTTTGCCCCCTTTTCCTTTGTGTACTACTTTGTGAAAGCTTTTAGTATCTTTCATTGTGTTAGCTTTACTCTTGTTCTCTATTTTACTAAGAGGGCAGTCTCTGAATAGGTGCCCATGCTCATGGAATCTGCGACATCTGAATGGAATATGTTCATAATCTACTGTTTGCACCCATTATTCATCAAAAACTTCCAAGATTTCCTCATCCGATAGGGCTCAAAAGAGATCCATCTCCACACATATTCTTGCAAAGGAAATGTATTTTCCCCTTCTGGTGGCCTCAGAAGCTTTGACAAAATGCCCTAATTTATTTCCTATGGCAGATAATGATTTCGTTTGCCAGTAATCAAGAGGTAGAGAGTAGAGTCTTACCCAGACCGGGACCAAAGTAAAAGTCTCATGCTCCGGGACAAAATTCATAATCCATGGCCGCATATAGAGGCCTACTGCTGCATAGAAGTAGGGCCCTCCTTCAAACACTCTGTCTTTATCTTCAATATTTGTGAAGACCACAGTAAAGAATCCCTTTGACCCAAGATGTAGGTCTATGCTTCCTTTTGGTTTCTAATGGTATTTAATCCATGTCTGTAAAGCTTTTTCAATGGACCATAATCCCATGAATTTACAAATGATTGCATATGTCTGCATGTGGTCCCTGTGCGCCTACAGAGCTGGATCATTTAAAAATACTCTAGGAGTGATCGCCGCTTTGGGTTTACATGGTCCATTTTTTGCTTTGTATTTTGTTCCCTATTCCTTGTCTTCTTTCTCATTTTATTTTGTGCTATTATTCTCCTTTAATTTGGTACCATCTTGCTCCTCTTCACTGTTCCTTTTCCTTCCTTCTGAAGGACCTCTGTCATTTTCTATTTCTTTCTTACCTCTGCTGGTCACAGCTTGTTTGTAGGAGGGAATGGAGCTCCCTCCTTTGCATCCTTCCATGGAGAACAATCCCTACAAAAGCCTATAACCCTAGTTGTTCGCCTACGTCTGTCGCCCAACCCCCAATTTTTTTTAAAATATGCATTTTTCATATATATATATATATATATATATATATATATATATATATATTTAAAGTTTAAAACCATTTTTTTTATTTCAAAAGAAAAAAACTAAAAATGTTTTTTTAAATGAATTTTTATTTTTATATAAAAAAAATTACATTATTTTTTTAAACAAATTACTTTTATTATATATCAAACAAAAAAAAATTCTGCCTCTCGGCCACTCGTGGTGGCGCGGCTGTCAGCGGAGGGGCCTGCACGTAGTCCTCTCCGCCCACGGTCGTGCCACCACAGGCAGTCGGGGGGTGGGGATGTGATTCCGAGAATCACCTCCCCGTCTCCCAATTACCAGTGGTGGCGCGACCACGTAGTCCCCTCCCCCCACGGCTGCACCACCACAGGCGGCCGGGGGGCGGCAAGGCGATTCCGAGAATCGACTCCCCACTCCCCAGCCACCCATGGTGGCGCGACCATGGGCGGGAAGATCTACGTGCAGGCCCCTCCACCCATGGCCACGCAACCACGGCCGACTAGGGGGCATAGTTTTTATTTTTATTTTATCTATTTATTTTTTTATTTTTTTATAAAATTAAAAAAAAAAAAAAAAAAAAAAATTGTTTAAAAGAATAATGTAATTTTTTTTAAATAAAAATAAAAATTTGTTTAAAAAGACATTGTTAATTTTTTTTTTTTTTTTAGATAATAAAAAATGGTTTAAAAAAATAGTTTTAAATTTTTAAATTTTAATTTTTTTTTGTTTTTAAATTAAAGAGATAGGGCTTTATATATATATATATATATATATATATATATATATGAAAAATACATATTTTCTTAAACTCCAGCTTTTTTTTATTTTTTATTATTTTTAACTTGAAAAGATACATATATTTTAAAAAATTTCATAGTTTTTTGTCTTTTTGTTTTTGTTTTATAATTTTTATTTATTTTTGTTTATTTAGTTTTTTTTTAATGTTTTGAATATTAATTTTCCTAGTTTTTAAAATTATTTTTTGTTAATTTTCTATTTTTTTAATCTAGTTTGTTTTTAATTTTTTTTATTTTTTTTCTAGTTTCTGTTAATGTTTTTTAAAATTTTTCTATTTTTACTTAATTTTATATATATGTTTTTTAAATTTTGTTTCTTTTTTTTCAAATTATTTTATGGTTTATGAGATAATTTATTTTTTTAACATTTTTTTTTGGTCCTTTTTAATATATAGTTTTATATTTGTTTTTTAAAATAATCAACATTTAAGAAAAGAAAAATAAAACAACTTGAATTTTTTTTTATTGTTTACAAGATAACTTTTTTTTTCCATTTTTTTTAATATGTTTTTCTTACTATTTACTTGTTTATAATTTTTAAGTTTTTTTTTTGTTGTTTAATTCTCATCTTTTATAGGTTAATTTTGTTTTTTCTTTTAACATTTTTATAATTGGATGGATTTTTTTTTTTTTTTTTTACCTTTGATTTTTTATTTTTTTTAGTATATATTTTAATTTATGTTTTGTTATTTTCTGTAATTTTTTTTTTGTTTTGTGTTTCTTCATTTTTTTTACTTTTTAATTTTATTTTATTATTCTTTTGAAATTTTAATGTTTTTTGGGGTCATGATAAAATCTTTTACGCCATTATTTCGAAATGTTGAAATTTTACCCTTGAAAAAAAAGCGTTATCTCAATGTCAATACTTATCATTTTCAGGGTGTTTTTGCACAAAATTTACCATTGAAAAAAAAATGTGTTATTTGAACATCAACACTTTCCACTTTGAGGGTGTGTTTTGGACATTTTTTGCACAAAAAATTGGTTTTCACTGCCATTTTTTAAACATGTTGAAAATTTACCCTAGAAAAAAAAAGTTGTTATTCCAGCATCAACACTTTTCATTTTTAGCATAGTTTTTTATTTTTTTACAAGATTTTTTGGCCAGAGTTCCCGTTTTCAATTTATAGTTCTCGTTTCAAAGTTTACATTGTTAAGCTTCTTTTGAATCAATAGAAGTCTAGTTTGAAAGACCATAGTGGTTTATCATGAGCTTAACATTGACAAAGGGTGGACCCATCACATCTACTTGTGTGTACAACACTGTCACCTCCAAGTTTGTACGAACCTCGGGTTGATAAAGTAAAGTTGGTAGCCCTAGAAGTTGTAACATTCTTGCTGCAATATTGGTGGTCATCACATTTTGATGTCGTTGCCAAGTATGTGTTTGAGTAATATGTGATTTACACTATTTCTTCCATTTCTTATCTCTAACATTCTACTATTAGCTTCATTTCTGCAAATGTAGTTTATTTTGCTTTATTTTCAATTCTGCAAGTGAGATTTCATTCAATAGTTAGTTTCCATTCAATTTGTGATTTCAATTTTGCAATTATTCTCAAAGCTTGAAAAAACAAGACAAAACACTTCTTTCATGCCTCGTAGGAATATGGATAACTTAGGAAAATTTCTAGAAAATAACCCTGCCACCTCAAATCACCAATCTTCCCTCTTCTTCTGTAGTTATAATTGGAGGACCATTTAGGTGAACAACCAGAGAGATTTGAAGAACCTACAGGGGGAGAAGAAGAAGGATAACCCATTCCAACTGACCTAATGGATGAAAATAGAAATAACGGAGGAGATAGAGAAAGAATTGAGGGTGCCTTTCCTATAAGAGAAACTAATGGAGATACCAAGATGAAGAACATAAGCCCCTCTCCTCTTCCTCATTTCCATGTCCTAACATTAGAAGATCTAGACACTTTCTTGTTTGAGTTTGTTGTCATATGCAGAACTTATGGTTACACCGATAATGAGCACAAGTTCAAACTATTCCCATCCACTCTCAAGGATGCAACTTTGTGTTGGTTCATGGGTTTACCTAGGGATAGCATCACAACTTGGGCTCAGATACAACAAGCCTTCAAAAAAAAGTATTGAGACTACTACAGGTCCAAAGATGCTAAAGAGGAACATTATAGGATGACCTTAGGGCATGATGAATCCCTCGATGATTATGAAGAAAGATTCCAGCTTAACTACAAAAGGACCAGGTGCACACCTGATCCTGAGCAACTAAAGCTAGTCCTACTTAGTGGGGTAAGGGAAGATATTCTGGATACCCTAAACCTCCTAGCAAGAGGGGACATCTTCCAGCTACCCTATGAAGATATTAAGACTATCTTTAGAAACCATTCTAGGGAAGCTAGGAAAAAGGGTAGGGGTAGTCAACCAATAGTCAATACATCCTCTTCCAATACATCCATCAAAGGTGAAATTGGAAATATGTTGGAATATTTCAAGAGTGAAATGTTGCAAACTGTTTCCCTACATATAGACACTATGCACATCAAGAGAAAGAAGGAGGAAGCAGAGAGAGCTTTAGCTATTTTCTGCCTTAGATGCAGAAGGAGGCACCCTAGGAATGAATGACCATTGAATCTGGTTGAAGTTTGTTTGGTCTGTGAATAAAACTACTCCAAAGAATAGTGCACTTCTCTACCTAGACAAAACGTTGTGCATTAGGGAACTGAAGGGGTGACTGAAAAACTCTGCTACATAAACCAAAGGAGACCTCATGCATCTTGGCCATACTAGCAGGGCATGCAAGGGTCATCCCATGCCTATTACAACCGTAACCATACCACATCCATTCCCTCTTGGGGCCCCTCTCCTCATCCTTCTTGGTATACACCTATTCCTTATTCTTTTGCACCTCAGTTCCATTCCAAGCTGACCAGCCAGTCATTTTAGCCACATGGTCTGCCAAAACCTCAGTTGAATGCACTGCCCTAGGGGTGGAGTCCCTCGTACAACAATGCTCTAGCTTTATTGCCTTCACCACCTAGTCAACCATATATTTTACACCCTGCTCCACCTAAGAAACCTTATATGCCTACCCAGCCGAATCTGAACCTGAAAAATAGATAGACACAACAAATGTACAATGGAGAGACATCTTATCTTGATTATGTTGTGGAGATTCAAGAAATCAACTTGAGATCTGGGAGAGAACTCTCGAACAACCAACCTCCACCTCCACCTAGGGAGAGTGAGGAGGAAAGAGAGGAAAGCATGCCTAGAGTAAATCCCCCACCCTTTCCTAAGAGATTAACTCATCTAGTCCAGCCTACCCTGGAACAGAATTTACTTTTGGGTGAATTGAAAAATGTATGTGTCAAAATTCCACTTCTCCAAGCCATCAAGGATGTACCTATTTACAACAATTTTATTAAAGAGAAGTGCTTCAAACATCTAGGGAGGTGAAAAAGAGACACCCCTACGATTAATGTCATTGTACAGTTGTCCGACTTAATGCTGGGGAAGGTAATTTGCCCAATGTACTTGGACCCTAGAAGCCATGTAGTAGATGTGCACATCAATGGCACCATTATCCCACACACTTTGATTGATCTTGGGGCTGCCATTAATGTAACGACTAAGGACACCATGCTTAAGCTCAATCTCCAAGGTTCATTAAGAAGGACCAAAATAGTCTTGCAACTTGTAAACCATTCCAGAGTGACCCCTAAGGAGATTGTGGGGGATGTGGTGGTCTCCATTGACTCCTGGGAGTACCCTCCAGAATTCCTAGTTCTCCAACCTAAGGCTAAGCTTACTGGTTATCCTCTCATCCTTGGGAGACCCTGGTTAGCCACTATCGATGCCTACATCAGCTGCAAGGACGGAAGTATGACTATAAAAAATGGGCATATTTCCAAGCAGTTAGTATTGTACCCTCCTGCTCAACCATCTATAGAACATGACTTACCTTTATGGGTAGAAGGTGATGAAGAAGATGAAGTCTACTCATCCCAACTCTATACCTTAGAAACAACCATGGGAGGAGGACAGTCGGATGAAGATGATTTGATTGAACACATACTCCAAAGTCTAACTCCTAGCACCTTATCCTTAGAGGAAGTAGTAAAGGAAACCCAGAAAGACCATGAAATTGATCTATGCTTAGCTAATTCAAACCCTACCCATGTCAAAACCATAGAATTTGGCCCTGAGCAAACTTTGAAAATCAACCCATCTCTTTCTGTAAACCAAGAAGAAAAGTTGTGCAACATTCTAAAGGAACATCTGGATTCCTTTGCTTGGAGTTACAAGGAAATGAAAGGAGTGCACCATTTGGTGTGTACTCACCACATTTATATCAAAGAAGGTTGCAAACCAGTCCTACAATCCTAAACGACAATGAATCTAGCTCTCAAGGATATAGTCAAAGAGGAACTGGAAAAGATGCTAGATGTAGGATTCATTTACCCTATCTCAGACAGTGAGTGGGTATCTCCTTTGGTGTTGGTTCCAAATAAAAATTGGAAGTGGAGGATTTGTGTCGATTATAGAGAATTAAACAAAGCAAGAAAGAAGGACCATTTCCCTCTACCTTTCATTGACCAAGTGCTAGATGGCCTGACAGGGAGTTTTTTTCTCTTTCCTAGATGGGTTTAGTGGCTACAATCAAATCCAGATCATCCAAGAAGACCAGGATAAAATCACATTCATTGCGCCTTAGGGTACTTTTTCATAGGCTCCATCATTTTGGCCTATGCAATGCCCTTGCCACATTCCAAAGAGTGGTCGTGAGTATCTTTTCCGATCAAGTCCATTATGCTTTAGAAATTTATATGGATGATTTTACACCCTATGGGTGTGATTTCTAGGAGGCTCAGTCCAACTTAGGTAAAGTGTTGAACAAATGCATTAAAATGAACATGTCCCTTAGTCTCGAAAAATGTGATTTCTTGATGACTGTAGGGATTGTTCTAAGTCATTCAATATCCCTGAAAGGACTACAGGTGGACCCAAATAAGATAGCCATCATCCAAAGGGTCCCACCTCCACAAAAATAGAGAGATGTCAAGAGTTTTCTAGGTTTAGTTGGATACTATCGGAGATTCATAAAAGACTTCATCAACTTAGCTTCTCCTTTATTTGGGTTATTGGCCAAAGACTCTGAATTTTTATCATCAAAAATTTGTCAAGAGGCACTAGACACATTCAATGACAAGTTGACCACTGCACTTATTCTCTGAGGCCCAAATTGGGCCCTTCCTTTCCATATACATGCTGATGCCTCTCACAAAGCCATAGGAGCAGCTCTAGGCCAAATATATTACAAGTTACATGATGCCATTTACTTCATCAGTAAGAATTTTTCAAAGGCCGAATTGAACTATACAGTATCTGAGAAGGAGCTCCTAGTTCTTGTGCATTCATTGAAAAAATATAGGCATTACATTACAGGTTACCAAACATTTATACATATTAACCATGTTGCAATTAAATACTTGATGAGTAAACCTAATGTGAATTCCCAAGTTATTAAATGGTTACTTTCATTCCAATAGTTTGATGTAACTATTATTGATAATCTTGGCAAGGAGAATGTTATTGCTGATTTTTTATTTAGATTAACTTTGCCTACAGGTGAGGAAGGAATGGTTGATGATTAGTTACCGGATGAACACTTATTCACCATTTCAGTTCTCTCTCCATGATTTACATACATAGAAAACTACTTGGTGTCTTCACAGTTCCCACTGAATTTGTCCTCCAAAGAGAAAACAAATATTGTGAGGAAGAGCGCCCCATTCACTTGGATTAGGGGTAACCTCTTCAAACTAAGACCAGATCAAATTATGAGAATATGTGATAGGGAGGAGGAAGTCTTTGACATCCTTTTGACATGTCACGATGGGCCTTGTGGAGGTCACTTTGTAGCCAACAGGACAACATTCAAGGTGCTACAAGCTAGGTATTATTGGCATAATCTTCATGAGGATGTGAGAAAGTATACTAGATAATGTGATTGGTTCCAAAGGATGGGAAAGCCTACCCCAAGGGATGAAATGCCTCTACAACCTCAAGTGACTTTTGATCCATTTGACAAGTGGGGCATGGATTTCATTGGACCCATTGACCCTCCATCTAGGCCAAAGTAGTACATCATTGTGTGCACTAACTATTTGAAAAAGTGGGTTGAAACTAAGGCAATCATGGCAACAACAGAGGAGAAATTGGCTAAGTTCTTAAGGAAAAATGTATTTTATATGTTTGGGTACCCTAGAGAACGAGTCACTGATCAAGGCAGCTAGTTTGCATCTCACATAATTGAAAAAATTTTAAGCCAACACAAGATCAAGCATAAAACATCCACTCCTTACCACCCACAAGATAATGGGCAAGTGGAGGTGGCCAACATAACACTGGAGGGAATTCTAGCCACAATAATTAGTAGCAGTAGAAAATATTGGACATATAGATTAGTTGAGGCCACATGGGCCTACAATACCACCTAGAAGACCACCACTGGATTCACTCCCTATGAGTTGGTCTATGGGAAGAAGGCCCTGTTGCCCATTGAATTTGAGTGCAACACATTAAGAATGGTAGCAGAACTAGATCTAGATCTCACCAAAACATAATAAGAGAGATTGATCCAACCGAAGGGGTTAGATGAGTTAAGAATTCTAGCCCTCCTGCACATAGATGTGACTCAATTTCAAAGGAAGATCTAGCATGAAAAGAACATAAAGGACAAACAATTTCAAGAAGGTGATTGGGCTTTGTTTTACGATTCCAGATACAAATATTTTAAAGGCAAGTTAAGAACTAGGTGATTAGGGCCTTATGTCATAGAGAAATGTCATGATAATGGTTTAGTGTAGATAAAAACAATTGATGCAGAGGCTATTCCTTTACGTGTCAATGGGAACAGATTAAAGGTCTACAAGAAGCCCTTGTGAGTGCAAGAATTAATTAATGACATCAACAAGACAGTGATTGTGGTGGAGCAAGTCTCAACTACTACCCCATCAAGTCACTAAAAACAAAAACAAAAAAACAAAAAAAAAAGAGAAAAATTAAGGGGACTCAGGTGAAACCTCCATGAGGCACCTAAGTCCCACTGTTGGGTTGAAAATCTTTTGAGGCAGCCCAATGGTGTCAAAATAAGAAAAAGAGATAAAAAGATCTCTGGGTGAAAACCTCTTTTGAGGCACCTAGGGCAAGTAGCTAGGATGAAAAGCTCTTGGAGGCAGAGTATTTGTTTTAAAAAAAGAAAAAAGAAAAAATAACACAAAAAAGATAAAGAAGAGAGAAAAGAAAACTTTGTAAATGTTGTTTGCAGGTCAGCAGGAAAAGGATCAGAGCAATAAGAGAGGATAAAAAGGACCTATACAGTTCATGTTTTCATTCCCCCATTCCATATCCTTCATCATCCCATCATTCCCACCATTTATGGACTCATCTAGCTTAGTTTGCAAGGGTTCTATGTTTCCAACAGGATTCCTTGTAAACCTACAAGATTCCCTGAAAACCTACAGGATGATCCTGTAGGAATTACAGTGGCTTTGGAATCCCAAGAAAAGTGATCCTAGAGTAAGGGGATGACTTTCTTGTGTCAAAAAAATAAATGTTTACTTCACCACCTCATCACCATGCCTCTCTCCACCATGATTACCCCTACATTCATTCAATAAATCAGTTTTTTTAAAAATCACAATTTTGGAGAAAAAACAAATAAAAGAGGATAATGGTAGAGAACAAGGGGACATTACTTGAAGTCTATACCTCCCATTCACCATTCCATAGACCCCTTCTCTACCCATGACAACCATCCTCATGCTCCAGAAGTGAAGGGATGAATAAAAATTTGGGGGAGAGGTAGCTATAGGACATCTTATAGGAAATCCTATAGAAGCCTATTCCACAAAAAAAAAATCAAAGGTTGCAGTTAGCTTCAGCATGGAGAGGCAAATCTCAAAGAAGCTCCTCCATAGCTTAGCAGCAGCAGTAGGATCATCAACATCACCATTCAGTACATGCACATCAAAGAAAAAACATCAAAGGAGGACAATAAAAAAAAAGAAGAGAAAAACACCTGCAGCAAATACACAGCAAGGACATCACTCTCCAATAGGCATCATCAAGGCATCCTACCATAGGTATGTTATCTCACTTCAACTCTCTCGTTAGCATAATATGATCAAATATGTAGATTTGTGGAAGAGTTTATTTTATAACCAAAAGTTGGAAGGTTAACTTGGCTACCTTCGGTCAGTCAATGAGGAGAATACAGTTAGTTCATTACACACGTGGCAGCAGTCAAATCCGGAGCAAGAAGATGTGAGGTTGAAAATGGTTAAGTTACAAATGCCTGAAGTGGGAGTTGATTACAAGGTAAGGAGAATCTTGATGTGTTAGTGGGAACAACGATCCAAAAATTGGTACTCGTACTTCAGTTGCCAGCACACAATCCCACTCAAATCACCCATATGAGGAAATAAAACACGGTTTCCAATGCATATGAGGCATTCACAATCTCAAGGCTACATCAAAGAAAAGTTTCTCTCGACCTCTGAAGCAGTCTACAGGAAAAGCAATGAGCAATTTTTTCAGCACAAGAGCACCGACAGGATCCTATATAAAAACCTACAGGATATAAAACAATCATCTACAAGATTGGTAGAGAGAATTTTAGAAGGGAAAAGCCAAAGGTTTTTTGTGTCAAGCATTGACAAGGAGGTAGGAGCTATACCTTCCCAGATTTTCCAAGTAAAAAAATATAGAAAATCCTTATATTTTGTTAAGAATATTGTAGTCTAGGGGAACTGTACACAGAATTGTCATTTGAAGTCTCTCACCCATTGGAATTTGGAATTAGAGTCCTAAAAGCTTCCAAAACCATAAGAGAAAAATGACAGGGGGATTTAACAAGAGGGAACCCACCAACATAGTGAGAATTCATCACCACCCTCCTGTAGTAGAGATATTCACAAGGCACAATTGGATGGGTTTCTTTGAAAAACTGAGGGGATATGATGACGAAGTGGCCAGATACTTTTCTCTCTCCCTCATATCACTAACTAGGACCCTTGCCACTGCTGTCGTGAAAGCCTTGTCTATAGAACTCACCCCTGAAGTCATAGGCAGAATCAAAACACTTCCTTTAGGGTTGCCTTAGAGGAAGGAAGATAAGGGTAACAACCAAATTGCAAAGAATAAATTATTTTTGGAAGGAGAGGAGGCAATGGAAGAAAAAAATGGGGTCAGAAGAGAAAGCATGCCATATCCTTGGAATGAAATTAGCTACCACCTCATTAGGTAAATATCATTTGTAGGTAGGTACAGTGTGGTATATGGATACTATTTTAGACTTCTGTAGGAGGTGAGGTTTGGAGCAAACACACCTCCTCAAAACAAACTAAGCATACCCTACTTTCTTCTTCCATCAGTGATAGATATGAGCATAAAGGTGCAGGGAGGAAACCATCAATAGCTAGCCCATCATAGGTTAATTAAAATTATCCTAGAACATGCCCTCCAAAACCTAAGACTCTCGATCACCTGGACAACTTTTAGAGACATGTAGACAGAGGAAGACAAAATCCCTTGAATATGACAAAAGCCCCACTGCAAGTGAAAGGGATCAAGAAGAAATAGAGAGGAATGAGGTGGAAACAGAGGACGAAGAGGAGGAAGAAAAGAAGAAGAAAAGTGGTGAAGAGACAAAAGGAAGTACAAAAGAGGAAACTTATGAACAAAATGAGGAACTAGAGGGAGAAGAAGAGGAGAAAGACAAGAGTGAGAAGGAGAATGGAAAAGAGGAGATAGAAGACAAGGATGAACAAAGGTCTACAACGAAAGGCAAAGAAGGGGAGGAGTAATCCAGGGTACCTCCAGAACCCACTGAGAAAGAGGTAGCAACTGCCCTCACCGACCTAAGTAACCCTATAAAGCAAAAAGGGAAGAGCCATAGAGAAGCTCTATTATACTTTAGGACAAGAAAAAGTAAAAGGATAGGGCAAGGAAAACATCAAACAACCACCAAAGTTCCTATTGTCATTGAAGACTCACCAAAACAAGAGGAAAGGATAGCTACACTTGTGAAAAATTAAGGAGAATGATCATCAGGACAAGCCTCTCCCAAGTCTCCTATCACTTATGATAGGAGGCCTATCACCAGATTTGCCTCATCCAAAGGAAAATGTCTCCTATAGGAGACAGAGAAGGACCTATAGGAAGTAAAGGTCATCCTAGAGGAAGCTCTGCTAAATCTACACGAAACGTAGAAATTGGGCAACGAAAGGATCCCACAGCAAGAAACAATGAAGGAGGATCCAGAACTGAGGGAACCTAGTCCTCAACCAAATCTTGACTCTTACTATAGGTTCATTGAATGGGGTATGGTAATTCCACAAAAAATTTCCATCCACTTATTATTTGAGCTTGAGAAAGAAAGGGAAGGAACACATAGGTGGATGCAAATTTCCAAATCTAAAGGAGTGGAGGATATAAGCCAAAAGGAGGAGAAATTAAAGGAGATGGGAAGAGAAATATGTAGTTTGAGGGATAGAGAGGTAGTGATGAAAGCTCAACTAGAAGTGGAGAGTGCATGGTTAAGGGGGCAGCTACAAGAAAGAGAAAGTCAATTGGCATCCATGTCCAGTCTATCCTTAGAGGAAATCGAGTGCAGGATGCCAGCAAATTCCTATGCATTGTATCTTAAGGAATGGTGGCTATAGTTCCAAATAAAAACTATAGCATAAAGAGGCACTGTGCCCTTCCAGGACTACAGAAAATTCATTGATCTCTGTGATCAAAGGACCTTGGAGGATAGAGCTAAAATGTTTGAGTTTTACCTACATAACTTGGCCTTGATAGATCTGAATGTATGGGACCATAATTCAAAACTAGGGGACTTGCAATTGATGGCCTTGTGTTGGGTCCCTATAATACTAGTGATTACCCCATTAATATTGTAGTTATACCCCTTATTTATATTGTTGTGCCCCTATTACCCCCATGTTGTTATTTCTGTGCCCCATAAAATCCCTCTATTGTTATTTTTGTGGCTTTATATTATTATTGTTAGGTCGGCTGGATTATATTGTGACTCCTTAAACTCCTATATATAGAAAGGAGGTTTTATCATTTGTATCATCAAAGAATTGTTCATTTATGTAATGTAAAGGGGGTTTCCCCCTCAAAGAGGCTAAATTCTAAGGCGTTGATCTATCTTTTCTATCTTTTCTTGTGCTGGTTTCATAACATTTGGTATCAGAGCTTTGGATTCTAGGGTTTCGCTGCTCCAAACAGGTCATTGTGGCATTTTCGCTATAACTTTTTTCTGTGATGTTTCAGAAGTCGCAAAAAAACCATTTGAGAAGAAATCACGCTGAACCTTCGGTCCGAAATTTAGAGCTTTTCGCGCGATATTTGCGGAGATATGATCTGAGGAATTTGGTCTTTTTGCAAACTCCTGAATTACATTCAAAACATGTGACCTGGGGAAAATCGTCATAACTTTCTCTCTGGGGATCAGATTGAAATTTCGTAAGGGGGTACAGAAAGAGGACGGACTGTAGTTTCGTGTATGCATGTTTCAGATTCAAATGTTGAAACAGTGACTCATGGCACGTCGTACAAGTTCGCTCTACTGAAGTAGTCTAAAAGCAAGTCAGTGTGGGAGATTTCACATAACTCTTCCTTGGAGAATCCAATTTGGGTCAGACTTGTGGCATTGGAAAGAGGACGTAGAAGGCTACTATAGGTCGCAATTTCGGAACTAGATGATCTGAAATTACAGAGATACATCAGATTCAATATCAAGCTTCTATAAAGTGAAAAAAGGTGTGTATTTTTTTTTTAAATTTTTGTGTAAGCTTGGTTTAACGGAATTCAAAGGGCATAGTAAAGCATTATTATCGGTAACTGATGCCCCGAGGAAAGAAAATGCAAACACCTAGTAAGGAACCTGAAAGCTCTAGCATGACTCATGAAGAAGAGGAAGAAATGCTATATGATATATCAAAATTACAAGAACAAGTGCAACAAATGTCACTGTCACAAAAGCTAACAGATGCTAAGATAAGTGGCATGGAATCTAAGATAAATGGATTGGAATCTAAGATAAATGGCGTGGAATCTAAGATAAAGGGCATGGAAGCTAAGATGGATTATTTGAAGACAGATTTGAGTACAGATTTGAAGACAGACATGGCAGATTTGAAGACAAATTTGACAAATTTTCTACAAGAAATACTTACTAATGGTGAAAAGGTTGTAAAGGAAACTCATGATGTTAACAAAAGTAATGTTAATCATGATTCCATAGACATTAATGTTGGATCGAAGACCCACCATATTCCAAAAATCGATATGAGGAAGTTTGATGGCAAGGATCCTGCCACATGGATATTACAGATGGAGCAGTTCTTCGATCTCAATAATGTGCAAAACACACAAAGGGTACGTATGGCAACTGTATATTTGGAACCAAATTAGTTTGTATGGTATCAATGGCTTTTCTCTCATAAAAAATTTATCACTTGGGAAATTTTTACGGAAGAATTGATAGCACATTATGAACATACAAAAAGCAACACTTTTTTTAGCTAATTGATAAGTCTCAAACAAAAGGGTTCAGTAATGGAGCACATTGAGGAGCTCCAAAAATTGAACATAAGGGTAAAAGATATTCCAGAGGAGCATAGGATTGATGTGTTCATAGGGTCTTTAAAGGATAATATCCAACATGATGTTCGCCTTTGGGAACCTCATTCACTAGAGAAGGCATTCAGGTTAGCAAGAAAAATGGAAAGCAAAATTATGGCAACCAGGAAGCATACCACTCACAACTATAAAGACGGAAGTGTTGTTGCTCCTAGTCTTCCACAACCTATAAGGTTGACACCACAACAATTGGAAGAAAAAAGAGCAAAAGGGCTTTGTTACAGTTGTGATAGAAAATACACTAAAGGTCATAAGTGTGCTGAGAACAAATTATTCTACATAGATTGTGAAGAGGAAGAAGAAAAGGAGCAAGAAAGGTCAAAAGAAGAAGATATACTCCAGGAACAAAGCCTAGATGAAGAACAAATAAATCTGACCATATCTTGTAATGCATTGGCGGGAATTACCACTCCTCAAACCATCAAGATAGAAGGACAAATCAAGAAGAAAAAGGTAATAGTGTTGATTGATTCAGGAAGCACCCACAATTTTATTCATTGTAGGGTAGCAAAAGAATTGAATTGCTTCCTATATCCAGCACAAGAGTGTCAAGTGATGATTGCAAATGGAGGAACAATAAATTGCTTTGGAAGGTGCCATAATATCAAGCTATCCATGGGAGAATATGTATTGACTAGCCCAGTGCTTTCCATTCCAATGGGAGGTGCTGATGTTGTACTAGGAGTCCAATGGCTACAATCCTTCGGTACAATAGCTTTTAATTTTCAAGAACTTTTCATCAAATTTTATACGGAAGGAATGGAAGTTGAATTAAGGGGTATTGTAGGGAAACCAGGAAAGATAATCAGCTCTAATGGTATGACAAAGCTTATAAAAAAGGAGCAAAGAGGTGTAATTTCACAATTATGTTTGTTAGATGTTTCCACATCGGAATCATCTATTTCTCTAGATCTCCAAAAAGTCCTGGACAATCATTCCAAGGTATTTGAGACTCCCAAAGGTCTCCCACCTATGCGTGATCATAATCATGCTATTCATCTGATTCCAAGAAGTGTTCCTCCAAACATCAGGCTGTACAGATATCCCTATGTCCAAAAAAGTGAAATTGAACGTATGGTTGCAGAAATGCTAGAGGCTGGTATAATTCAACCAAGTCAAAGTTCTTTCTCTGCTCCATTAGTATTGGTGCACAAGAAGGATGGATCATGGCGCATGTGTCCAGATTATAGGGAGATCAACAAGCTCACTATTAAAGATAAGTTCCCCATTCCTGTCATTTATGAATTACTGGATGAATTGCATGGATCAATTTACTTCACCAAGTTGGATCTTCATTCGGGATATCATCAAATCAGAATGAAGATTGAAAACATTCTGAAAACGACATTTAGAACTCATGAGGGTCATTATGAATTTTTGGTCATGACTTTTGGCCTTACTAATGCACCTTCAACATTTCAAGGTTTGATGAATTCAATTTTCAAACCATTCCTTAGAAAATTTGTGTTATTATTTTTTGATGATATACTAATCTACAGCAAGACTTGGAAGGATCATGTTGAACATGTTGACAGGGTGCTACAACTATTGGAGGAGAAACAATTATATGCAAAAAGATCCAAATGTTTCTTTGGATTCTAGGAGGCGGAATATTTGGGTCATATTGTATCTCATGAAGGAGTTAAGGTAGACCCTAGCAAAATTAAAGCCATTAAGGAATGGAAAATCCCCACATCCATAAAGCATATGCGAGGATTTCTTGGGTTGACAGGGTATTATCGCAAGTTTGTTAAGAATTATGGGAGAATAGCAGCACCTCTAACAACATTATTGAAGAAAGATGCATTTTCATGGACTCCAGAAGCAACGAAGGCCTTTGAAGATCTTAAAGAGGCAATGTGCCAAGAACCGGTCTTAGCTACACTGGACTTCAAAAAAACCTTTATTGTGGAATGTGATGCTTCAGGAAATGGAATTGGTGTTGTTCTAATGCAAGATGAAAGAACCATTGGTTTTGAAAGTCATCCAATCAAGGGAAAGTTTTTAAGCAAAGATATTTATGAGAAGGAAATGTTGGCAATACTCCATGCACTTAAGAAATGGCGACCCTACCTAATGGGAAGACACTTCAAGGTAAAAACGGATCATGATAGCCTTAAATACTCTTTAGAACAAAGATTATCCTCTGAAGAGCAAAAAAAGTGGGTCATAAAGATGTTGGGTTATTGTTATCGGGAAAAGTGTCTATCTAGATCTGCTCTATCCCACTAGGGTGTGACAGCTACCCTAGAAACAAACAGAGAAAACTACTTTTGTATTCTTCTTTATGAACTATAAACGAAGAGGAATAGGATGAACCAACCTATGTCTTGTGTTAGTCCTTTGATCCAATCTCTCTTCTCTTTGACAGCTCCCAACTACCTGCTCCTTCACTTGCCCAGCTTCACCAAACACTTGCAAGATCACAGAAGAAGGAAATTATACAAAGACATGGGTTTATATTCATAAATAACTTAGGATCAGATTTAAGTTAACCATACAAATGTAACAAGCATAAATGAAACACAAGCATGGAGAAGAAACTCAAATAGCTTTATTGATATACAAGAAGATCCAGGAGGAGTTACAACCGATGATTCCTGACCCAGCATCAACCTCCCAACAAAGAAATCCCTTCTTCAACCCCAACAAAGCATAGATCACCCAATTCTCTGATATGTATCTCAAAACCAACAACAATTCCTTACAATGTGCAATACTCCAGCCCCTGGATCTCTAGGATGAGGGATCCATATACAGATGTATGCAAGGAGGATGAGTCATCTCATGAATTGATTAGTGGCTTCTCTCTGTCAGTTCTTGTTTCCACTTGGAGACTGAGAGCCTCTTACTCATCCTTGGTCGAATTCAGTGAGGCAAGTGTCATTGGAGAAGATTCTGGAAGCTTCCATTGTCTCTCCACCTCGTGGAATGACTCTGCCACTTGTCATTTCCCGCTCAACGCACCTTGGTAATGCATTTAGGTGCGTTGCAACGCACCTAGCTAGTGGACTTAGGTGCTATGCAACGCACTTGGCTAGTAGAGCAACTGAAATGATCCTGATTTGACTTATTCTGAGCAGTTTCTGGTGGAGAACTTCTGGGAGAAGCTGTAATTTGTTGACCTTGTTCCTTTAGGAGTTATAACAACACCTTTAGGGACTTAGGAGCCCTTGTTTTATGGACATTTCATGCTTAGAGCTGTAAGGCACAAAAATGTCTATAACAGTTGCCCCTTAAAGTATGAGGTCGTTTATCGGGTGAAATGCTTTATTAAGAGGATCCGAAGTTCTTTCAATGCTGGGAGGAGACCTGTAATAAGATACAATGCAATACATTATCTTCATACTGTTTTCATGATCTAGTTGAGGTGGGCATTCCCATGCTCAGCTTTATAAATTCATTTTCATGTACATAGGACAGACAATAGTCTGATGGTAGACTGATGATTCTGATAGAGCCATCACCCTTTTGGTAGGATGATTATCTGTGCTGCAATGCTGTACATTTCAATGTCTTTATTTTCCTGAATATATATCGCAGCCCGGATGGATGAAACTAGATCTGGGGTCTTCAATCTCGTCCAATCTTCACTCAAAGTACAAGTCGATCCATGTGAGAAATGTTTTGAAGTCGAACATGGAAAGACATCGCTTGATTACCAGTCAATGATGTAAACTATTAACAAGTGCGAGAGGAATCACCGATAATGATAATGACCCTCAAGGTACTGCAGTACAATTCATGTGGTGTGAATAAAGGACTTGGCGTTGAACACCACGCAAAATCTTTCGGTCGAAGGTCATTGATGTATACCTGTCGCCGGAAGTGATAAACTTGCCATTGAGGCATGCAAGCTTCAAAGTACTGAATGGGGTGTTCCTAGATCAACTTCTTGGATAATGAGCTGATGTCGACAAGAACTGATCCGTCATAGGAGGGCCTTAATGAATCCCACATCAATGACACAGAACGGAGCAAATGATTTTGATGGAGGTGAAAACGATATGGTGATATATGGTTCAGGGTGGCGGTCATGAAAGAATGGAGTATAATTTATGGTAGTGGGCAGGACATAGGTGACCTTTCTGGATGACTTCTCTTGAACATGTCGGCAACACTTATGTGATGGATTGGTATCATTAACCCCAAATGTGGATGGTATGGCGTGACCATGGCGATTTGACCGGTGAATGAAACAACCCAACCAAACTCGGGCACGGAGTGGAAGTGTCATGTTCAAGAGCGACTTGCTACCAATAAAGATTCTTTGAGTTTTCTTCCCAATTTTTCCCCAGTCATTGCTGACCAGTACCTCTTTATTTTTGTCAAGCTTGAGGTGGATAACATATGCTTGTTCTATAATTTGCCCTTCGGGCAAACCCATCGCTATGTTTTAATGAGCCTAGCGATAGTGAAACTCGTTCTCGTCTAAAGACAAGTTTGTCGCTATTAATCTTTTTAACGAGTCTAACAACAAAGACAACTCGGTCCTTTTCATTTTTAGAGAGTCTGAAAAGGTACGTAAAGGTAACTCCAAAATTCCTTTTTTGTCATCTAATCCCTTAAGTCCGAAAAAGTATAAAACAATACAGAAGGGATGAATTTTCGATTGTTTTAATGAGCCGAACAAAACAAGCGCTCGATCTTTTTGTGCAATAATCCCTCAGGTCCAAAAAGATTAAAATCTAGAGGAGGGATAGCACTTCCCGTCGCTTTAACGAGCTGGAAGGCCAAAACTCGGCAATCTTTTCATATTTTACGAGTCAGTTGAAAAGAGCTTAAAGAAGACTCGTCTTTTGAGGGACGAGTAATAAAATGGGTAGCAGCTGATTCCAGGTAAGGTTTGGAATTTTCCAATCACGGTAGTGTCACAAGGATGGCTAGTGAAATCACTCTTCGCAGTTGTTCCTCAAAATGGGTAAACAATAAAATGGAGGTGAATGATCGGCCAATGGAAAAGTGGAGGTGACGGTGCAAACACGACCAAGGCTTTAATGGCTGAAATGCTACATTCGCAGTGGTTATTTACCAGTGGATAGTTCATTTTTTAACGAGCTTAAATGCGGGTGGAAACATTTGCTCATGTCTTATGTTTATTTTTTAACGAGCTTGAACTATGTGCTAAAACTGCTCGATTAGATGGTCTTGTTTTGATTTTTTTACCATAAATAGCTTTGTCCTTCCAAAGATCGTACTGTATTTTCAACTGCTTCATCAAACTAGTTAGAAATGAACAATATTTGCTTGAAAACGAGATTAAAACGCTAATATTTTACTTTGAACAACGTAAAAGTAACAAAAAGTGTCTTTTACCTCTCATTTTACCATTTGATTTGAACTTGGTTTGTTGGAGCTTTGGAGGTGCTTTCCCCCTCAATCTTCATCAGTTGATTTCGGGAGATTCTGTGGACGATTCTCGACGTCGTCTGGACCAGGTAGGAGCTAAACCTGAGCTCTTTCATTTCATGGTTTCCATTTTGCATTTTGAGCCTTATTCCCTGCTTTTCTGAGCCCCTGGGGTTTGAGGGATTCGTTCTGCCATCAACGCACCCCCAGTGTATGGAAACCTGCATTGAATGCTGGCTTGTATGAAGGGAGTTTGACATTCAACGCACCTAGAACACTGCTGCAGGTGCATTGGGCGCAGAAAGGGAATTTGTTGCACAATTTTTTATGGAATTTTTGCCTGTTTCTCACCAAAATCAGGATCTAACTCCTCTCTTGTTTGGTTTTCAGAGATCTTGGAGCAAGGTGACCCTTACATGGTGAGAATGTGAGCATGAAGAAGAGGACATGATTGCCCTACATGATCCAGTTACAGTGAACGCGCTGCGGAATTGTGGCTTACTGAAGTTCTTCCGCATTTCTAGCATGAGACAGCAGATCAACTTACTGCAGTATTTGCTCGATGCTTGGGATCCTATCAATCAGGTTTTCCAGATTAGGGGAAAATCTATCCCCTTGACTATAGTAGACATCTATTTCGTGACTGGCTTGTCGAGGCAGGGTGCCCCCATCTCTTTGTCAGGTTCGGCACGAGGAGGCGATTCTGTGAGAGATTATGTCTGCCGGTATTGCAGAGAAGGATCTCAGCCGAGTAAAGACGGCAAGATCATCATCCGTGATGTCACTGACAGGTCCCTTAGGACTATCCTGTTTACTTTTGGTAGGATGGCCGGTAGTGCGTCTCTTCATGTAGCCAACAGATCCTATATGCAGCATGCCTTGGAATGCCTCCAACCGAAGGTGTTCAACTGGTGCGACGCAGTACTTCTTGTGATGAAGGAACAGTTGACCAAGATAAAGAACGGGAGGTTGAAGAACTTTGGGTATGGTTCTATTTTGACCACCTTCGCCTTGGAGAAGATACCACTGATGCAGCGGCAGTACATTGCACTCGACTTACCTTCTCCTACTGAACCACATATGTAGAGATGGGTCGACCATATGTCTAGGCATGCTGGCCAATCTCAGATTTCATTTTCTGATACCTTCTTCAGGTGGTTTGATCGTCAGGAGATGGTTTATGCCAAGTATCCATATGCTGGCATGGACTTCCGGGGTGATCCAGATTTGGTACTACCGGATGGCGAGCAGTGGGGTGCTATTGGTAAAATCTCTGACCATATTGTTGTTTACTGTTTTTGTTTATAATGTCCTTGTGCTTTATTCTATCAAGACTCTGATCAAACTCATGTGTACATGCAGATGTTGGTCCTGTTCATCCAGTAGTTCGCCTGAGAGTACCAGCTGTTTCCCCAGCAGGAGAGGCCGCCGGAAGGGCTATTCTTCGCGACCTCGATGTGGCCGAGACTCTCACAGCTTTGCAGGAGCAGGTTGAGGGCCTCACTCTTGGTATACCAGATGTGAGGACTGACGAGCTACCTTTGCGGTTATAGCGGCGTACTACTGGTGTGCCCAGACGATGGACTCGTCTCCTACGCATGATCGCATAGGCTGTGACTTGCTATCACGAGCATCATTAGACTAGGGTGCCCCCCAGCATTTTGAGTTTTTGGGTCGCGTGACTGATTTTGTCTTGGTTACAGAACATTATATGTAAACCATAAACAGCTATATATATTTTTTATTTTCGGAGTTTTATTCTGGTTGAGTTATATGATCCACATGTAAAACATTGATGATATGTTTCCTTTTATAAATGTTGCAAATGTCTATCTAACACATAGTTTGCTAATGAGTCAGTTAATGTGTTTAAGTTTATGGAAATATGCTCGTATTGAATAAGATGAAATTGTCTTTCCAAAATCTTAACCCTTAGGAACATGCGATAAATAGCTGGGTTTCGAACGGAATATATACCATTGAGTTGTAGTATTACGAGCTGTGAGTCTAGCCTGACAATTAGTCGGCGTATACCATGAGTGATGGCATCAGAGAGAAGTTCTATCAACGCGCTATACTCAGCGATATTATTTGTTGATTAACCGATACATACACCTCTGAAACTTACTAACTCGCTGCTTGGATCAAAAATGGCCCAGGCTGCGGAGGACAGGTTCCGCGAACTACGACTCGCTCCGTCGGCATATCCAACACATGGCTCCAATGGGTTTGACATCTGCAATAAATGTAAAAGAGGTGGATTACTCAACCAAAACAAACACTTTAGCGAAAACAAAAATATAACAAAAGCATACTGGTTACTACTACGCGTAGTAACGCTTGAGGTACAACCCATTACGAGGCTGCGCCAGTGGAATTCCGTCGTAATCCATTAACTCGTAGGCTCCTTTTGCTAACACCCGCTTAACAATATAGGGGCCCATCCATAAAGACTTAAATTTACCTGCTCCCAATTTATCGGATTCTTGGTCGTAAAGCAAGACCAAGTCACCTTCTGAGAAGACACGGGGTTTGACATTTTTGTCGAACTGCGCCTTGACTCGTTTCTTATGGGCTTTGTTAGCCAATGCGGCATCACGACGGGTTTCATCCAATTGGATTAATTCCAAGAAATGAGCCTCTTCTTCTGAAGTTCTGGGGAGGAGATCAATTGCGAGTTTGAGAGACAAGATTTCAAACTGGACTGGTAAGACTGCTTCCAGGCCATATACCAGTTGGAAGGGTGTGAACCCGGTTGCATTCCTTACCGATGTTCGGTAAGCCCACAAAGCTGAGTACAGGATTAGGTGCCATCTTCTTTTGTGAACTCCGATCATCCCTTGCAGCATGCATTTCAGGACCTTGTTGATCGCTTCAACTTGTCCGTTGGCCTGCGGATAATATGGAGTAGAGTTGTCGTGAGACAACCCTAGTTTGGCAGCTAATTCAACCATCATGTGATTGCGAAAATGCGATCCATGATCTGTGACTATAGCCTGTGGTACGCCGAATCTGGCGACTACATGATTGAAAAAGAAAAGGGCAGTTGTTTCACCAGTATTACCTAATGTAGGCATCGCCTCGGCCCATTTGGTAAAATAGTCAACTACGACTATGATATACCCATGCCCCCCAGTCGAGGTGGGGTTACATGTCATGAAATCGATGCCCCATTTGGCGAATGGCCCAACAACAACTATTGGCTGTAGAGGTGGGGGTGGTCTTCTGGTTTTGCTATCAAAAATTTGACAAGCATGGCAACTTCTGACTGTTGTTATGCAATCTTTAAACATTGTTGGCCAGAAGTATCCTGCTCATAAGATTTTTTGTGTTGTAGCATATCCAGATTGATGCCCCCCACACGCGCCTGAATGACACTCATTCAAGACTTTTTCGGCCTCCTCATGGGTGAGGCACCTTCTCAGAACCATATCAATACCACAACGGTAAAGTGTATCACCGACGATTATGTAGTCTTTTGCTTGGTATCGAATACGTTTTTGTTCAGAGTGGGTGGTGTTTGGCCTAAATTTTTGGGTTTGGAGATAAATGATTATATTCCCATACCACTCATTGCTTGTAGATATCAGAAACAAACTTTCATCCACGATTGATTCTTCGGATGTTTCATCATTGGACGATGATGGGAGATCGCATAATAATTCTGTGAAAACTAGAGCTTTCTTTGACTTGGATTTTACAAATTCCAGATCAAACTCTTGAAGGATTGCTATCCATTTTGAATATTTTCCCCCCAGCAATTGTCGCGACAATATATAAGTCATGGGGTTGCAATCTGACAGAATGGTAGTTTTCCGAAAGAGGACATAGTGTCGAAATCTTTGTATCGCTCGAACAGATGCAAGCACTAGTTTTTCAACATAAGAATATTTGCTTTCTGTATCATTTAAGTTCTTTCTTAAATAATATATAGGATGTTCAATTCCATCAACTTCTTGGACTAAAACCATTGCGATGGTCGTATCTGTTGCAGCCAGATACAGGTTAAAATCTCTTTGATAATCAGGGGTGTACATTAATGATGCTTTCATTAGGGAATCTTTTAAAGCATCAAAGGAAGCTTGCGCAACCTGATCCCAGACAAAGGGTACCTCCTTTTTCAAGAGACGAGTATAAACTTTAGCAAGTTCAGCGTAGTTTGGAATGAACCTCCTCAGAAAGTTTGCTTTCCCTTGGAGTTTCTGAATCTGAAGCAAATTCAAAGGTGGAGACAAATTTATGATTGCCTGGACCTTACACGAGTCGAGAAAAATCCCATCCTTGGAGACTACAAAGCCAAGTAAACGACCAGAACTGACGAAAAATACACATTTGTGCGGATTGAGTCGTATCTTGCAGTGTCGGCAACGTAGAAATATCGCTCTTAAATGCTGCGGATGATCAGTCCGCTTTCGCAAATGAGTCGGAATGTCATCGAGGTATGGTTGAACGATGTTTTTGATGTCATGGAAGGCATAATTCATTGCCCTATGAAACGTCACCCCTACGTCCTTTAAACTAAAGGGTAATTTTCGATATGCGAATGTGCCCCACGGACAAATGAATGCAGTCTTTGACTGGTCCTGCAGGCGGATATTTATTTGATTATACCCAGAGAATCCATCCATGAAAGAAAATATTTTGCATCCGGTGCATTCATCAATTATCTGGTCAATGAAGGGTGTAGGGTAGTTGTCTTTTGGACAAGCTTGATTTACATCCCTATAATCGACGCACACTCTAATTGTCCCTTGTTTTTTCATAACAGGGACAATATTCGATACCCAATCGGTTACCGGAAACGGGTAGATGAAACCAGCATGGAGAAGTTTTTCAACTTCTACGTTAATGGCAGTGGCTTTCTTGGGGTGCACTTGCCTTAGCCGTTGTCGTACTGGTTTGACATCTGGATACATCTTAATTTCGTGTTCAACGATACTCGAGTCGATGCTTGGCATTTCACTGTATGACCAAGCAAAGACATCTCTGAATTCGTGAAAAAGAGCGTTATATATTTCCAGTTCTGAAGGAGAACAACATTTGCCGACATAAATATTCTCTACAACATCTGTTTTGGTCGAGATATTTATGGCTATAGTCCCTTCAATGTTGGACAAGTTTCGCTCGGAATCCACCGTATTTACAGTATTTGATAGAAAATCAACTATTGAAGGATGGTAAAGGTCATTTTGAGTATCTTCTTCATAATCTGGAAGAAGAGAACGATGGTGGTAATCATTCCATGGTGCTCCTTCAATTACCATAGCTTGGAGAATTCCTTCGTCGGTGACATGCACTTGCGACCAAGGATATGAAGGAGTACCATATTCTCTAGACCTATCTATCCAAACGCTTGATGAGTGTTGATTTGGATTTGCCCCCCATGCTAGAAACATTGATTGCTATAATATTTCTATTGGGCTCGGGGGCAAAACCATTGCATGATCCATGTTGATATCGTTTTCTAAGATCTTTATAGAAGATATCATGTTGCAGGTTCCTATCGACGCTACTTCCGCCAGATTGATTGGAGGTGGAAGAGCGAAAGTTCCCATTAGTATAGGATCTTTTAGTAGGCCTACTTCGATATTCTGAAGCGAATGGGGGCTTCCATGGATCATGGGAATGCTTCCTGTAACTTGAGAACCATTGGGGATGAAATTTTGTTGATCAACAATTGTAATCCCTCCTTGGAAGGGAAATGCAATCTTTCTAAACTAGGTCGACACAACAGCTGCCATGGCATATATCCATGGCCCTCCCAGTAGGATGTTGTAATCAAGATTCCCATCGATGACTTCAACATCTATTTCTACTGCTTTCCCTCCTAGTTCAACTTTCAAGTTATTTAGGATACCGTATGGGGTATATGTCCTTTTGTCGAATGCTTTTAATGTCATCGCAGACCGCGACAAGGTTGGAGATCCTAAAGTTCTCCAGCAACTCATCGACATAATACATGTAGATGCCCCCTCATCAATAATTGTTCGATGAACAGTTTTGTTGAGGGCTTTCACTTGAACAAGGAAAGCTAGTTGAGTCGGTAACTGAGGATCGTATCCTTTGTGGTCGAAGGATACAAGATTGGAATCCTTTGGATCAATCCCACCAATGGCTGATAATAAAGCCTCCCTTTGGGATGGGCAATTTTGTAGTACTTCAAGAGTCGACATAGCGGATGGCGATTGGGCCAAATCTTCCACTATGTTATAATGTTGCACCACTCTAGTGCGGGGATTAAATGTCAACTTGTGTACTACTCCCTTCGGCGGTTTTATTGTCAATTCAGGGATGGTGGGCAGTACAACTTCTGTCGAAGTTGTTGTCGAACTACTTGGTTGATCTTTATCCTTGTTGTTCGACAGCTGCGGATTCCCATAATCTTTGTTCCTTGTCGAGATCAAAGCATCATTCTGCTGTTTTGAAATCGACAACATTAGCACTTGAGATGGGGAAGCATTTCCACTTTCAACCAGATTCATTCCTGGGTTTGGAAACGGATCAGTTAACACCGCCGAGGTTTTCAAACTTTTAAAGAATTTCTTAAGCTCAGCTTTGTATGGAAATTCTTTCATCCAATGATCCTCATCGCATATATGACACCCTGCAGGGGGTTTCCTTTGCCCAGAAGGGTTTGTAGAATGTTTTTGAGGAGATGACTCATCCTGTTTCTTCTTCTTCCCTTTGCCTTTCTTCTTGCTTCCTGGTTGTTTGGTTTCTTTGCCCTTATCTGTCGATACGGCATTTACTTCCGAAGTAAGAAGTTCGTCTTTTGCGTTTTGACCTGAAATCTTACGGGCCTTCTTGGATGTAGCCTTTGTCGATTTCGTGTCTATCGTGCCAATCACGCCATCGCCGGCATGAGAGTCATTGTTCGATTTAGGAGGAGGAGGAATTGAGAATTCCGGTCTAGGGGCGTCAGGTATTTTGTCGTAGAGCGTGCCAGAGTGAGTGTAAATCAAGTCCAGATATTGTGCACGAGCGATCACTTGCTCTTCCGTTACGACTCCCCCCTTTGCCACATCTTCCGTGACGGAAGGTAGTAATGACTTGATAAACCATTCAGCTAATAGCTGATCGGGAACGTATGTTTTTACCATCCTACGACGACATCGCCATTCATGTATAAGATCAGATATGTGAGTGGCCGTCGTCTGTTTGAAGTTGGTAAGCAGTTCTGTTCCCGTTTCATACCTTATTGGTAATTGAAAATGGGTTAAAAAGGTTGTGGCTAAGGTACTGAAGTTGTCGAACGAAGCTCTAGGCAATTCAATGTACCATTTTGCCGCTGGACCCATTAACGTCCTCTGAAAGAGGCAAAGTCTTATCGAATCATCATTTACAGTGTTTGATGAACACCATAGATGAAAGGTCATCACGTGATTCTATGGATCTTCACCCGGATTTCCATTAAATTTAGGAATATCTGATGGAAGTTTATGCGGAATCGCTGGCCACCAAGGGGCGTAAGCAATTGGATCGTTTGTTAATCGGTTTAAATCAGGCAACTCTAAAGTTGCCACGAATGGTAACTGTTGATTTAGATTAGGTGAAGCATACCCAGGATACGATGGAATCGCCTGAGTAGTTGGTCTTTGCATACCGGCATAATGCATTTGATGCTGGTACGTTTGGTAAGGTTGGTGGACTTGACCATTATAAAATGGTTGATTTTGACCGTTTTGAATGTACGACTGCCCACTGTTTGCAAAGATCTGATGCTCAGCACCTTGGTATACTTTTTGGAAATGTGGTTGTTGGTATTGCACCAGCCATGGTTGTGAAGTCATGTGCTGTTGCCCGATACTAACCATTTGACCAAGGTGAGGGGTAATTGTACCCATCTGGACATGTGTCGCCCCACTAGTCGGCGATTGTGGTTGAGTCGCAGGGTCAAGGGGCTGTTGCATTATAGCCTGAGAAACCTGAGGTTGGCATACAATAGGCAGCGCTTGAACTTGCGACACCGTCACGATAGCTGGCGTAGTTGGGATGTTCAACATAGGTACGCATTGTTGCATCGAATACACAACTCTTGGTTGTTGAGGTAGTATAGGTACCCAACCACTTGAGGTAATTCCAGTATAACCTGAATGCTGTTGTGAACTCCCGTATGGATATCCTCCTGGAGGGAATAATGAAAGGGCATATTGCCCCCCATACGGTGGTAATTCAGAACTCAAGGGAATTGTTTGCCCTTGGGGACCGGACTGCCCAAATTGACCTCCAAATGGATCAATTTGTTGAGACTCAACATAAGAGTTTCCAGATATTATTCTGGATGAACAAACAGGAACGGACCAGACTGTCGAAATAGCCCCTGGGTGGGCTCCTTCTAGCTGTTGTGAGCTAGTCGAGACAGATGGTATGCCGGCGAACATTGTCAGAGTGACAGCAGGGAGTTCTGCCGTCGCTGTGTCAGAAGACACGGTCCTAGATGTTGACGGTTGTTCAGACATTTGTAGTCTATCCAAAAGATTACCTAGCGATTCTACAGGAACTTCCGCTGGTGGTAAACTAACTTCTGATGTTGAAGGATATAGAGTGATCCCGACTCCAAAGCGCGTTGGAGTACTTGTTTGAGGATCTTCTACAATTTCTTCTATCGCAATCAGACCAAGTGGAAGGGGAAGATCGTCAGGTCCGTAAAATATTTCTGGTGCCGAAGAAGCTGTGACAGATGTTTGAAGAGTAAGACTCTCTGAACCGGTTATAGATGGAACTGGTTCAGTAACACAAGTGTCTATTCTCAAACTAGGATCAATACCACTGTCCTTCTGTGGCTGTTGAACTTCTTTTGTTGAGGCAGGGATTCTAGAAATGTTTGGAGTAACCAGAGTCTCTGATGTCGTTGGAACACTTGTTCTAACTTTGATAGGAGACTTGGAACCGATTAAACGAGTTCGCTTTGTCCGTACTGGTTTCAATTCCGGAGACAAAGACGGTTGACTCGTAAGCCTCCACGAACGATGGGGTTTCAATTGACTTTCTTCCACGATTGCGGATTACTCGATCAACTAAAATAAAAGGGAAGGTATGTTTCTGAATTAAATGAATTTTAGACGCTTTTGACACAACTTGTTTTTTCAGTTTTTAAGAGACGAGAAAAAACAAAAGATGACTCTAGTCTCCTTCGATTTTTAATGAGCCTGAAGTGACAAGTGCTCGGATGGACCTTTTCCGTTAAGGAGTCTAAAAAGGAACGAAAGGGACTGCTCTGGAGGTCTAGGTAGAGGGAGTACCAAACCAATCGCAAAACTGCAGAATACTTTTTACAGTACGGCAGTCAATCTTCCCGAATGTTGTGTTCGGTGCATTGCAATCAGTAGGGCGGCCGACACAGCTTCCTATGGATAAAGGTTTTAAGCCTATAGGGGTCTCCCAATATATACTCGACAGTACGTGGGAGCACAAGTCCGTACTGGCACTTATCATCTCAAAGTGGAGGAATCACCCAACCATCAGTGAGGACAATAGTTACCAGGCTTTACGACGCCGGAATACGTCTCTAGCCTAGACCTCTAAATGTTGTGCGTTAAGTTCCAAAGCATTGTTAAGTTCATTGAATTTATTTTAAGTTGATCTTTCTTATGAAGTTTGCCTTTTGGGATCACCACGAGATGTAGATGTAATTCCTAAAATGCAATCTAAAGATGATAAACAAACTTTTATCTCTTTTCAGCAACGAAAATCCTAGCTACTAAGGGAAAAGAAAGACACAATCTTTTCGCAAAGAGCAAAGAGCACACTGTAAATGCACTTTCCTAAATCAAGCCAAACAGACTGTCAATATGCAAATGCACATGCATGTGTTTTGTTTTTCACTTTCTTAATATTGATGCCTAAAAAGAAAGTTGTTGTACAAATCTGAATTTGCTTTCAAGTGACAAACACAAACAAGCTTCTTTTCGAAATCAAAAGGTAGAAATGATTACGACACTTTATGATTTTGAAATAAATACTCGTTTTGACAAATTCAAGCCAGAGGCAAAAGTAAAAGCATAATCGACTATCAACAGCAAATAAACTTTCTCTTATGATCGAAATCGACACTTGCGACAGATCTAAATCAAAGGACGACAGTACGACTATTCTACTTTTGCAATGGAAAACTGTAAACGACGCAACAAACACATAAAAACATCTACAGTTTCTTTTGTACAACTGAGACGGAATATCAGTAAGGAAAAGGGGTTTGAAACAGTGGAATACTGATCACAGGCTGCAAAAATCAGAGACAAAACTGAAAAAATGAAGCAAAGAACCTCAGCTGCAAAAGGCTAGGCTGATCAGCGCACCTGTTACACAGAGAAACTGCATTGCAGCGTAGGTAGCCCTCTCGGGAAGTGCGTTGAAATGCAGAATCTCTTCACAGAGCCTGCGCTGGGGCAGAAACGAGAATTCTATCCGGGTTCTGGGTCACGGTTTGCAGTTTAATCTATGGTTTTTGGCCGAGCAAAAGCAATCAGTAATACACAATCAGAGGTAGATCTAAGGGGGGTTCTAAGAGCTATCACAAGGGCAATCAGTTAGTTTATGAATCAGCTGCTCAAATCATAAACAGATCCAGTGAATGGATTGAAGCAGCAGATGTCTACTTTGCATTTGTAAATGGAAAATGCAGTTCGATCGCTACTTCTAAGTTTATGAAATAAACCACAAGAGAAACACAAACAAACTAACTAAACACGATCCCCAGCGGAGTCGCCATTTTGTTATCGGGAAAAGTGTCTATCTAGATCTGCTCTATCCCACTAGGGTGTGACAGCTACCCTAGAAACAAACAGAGAAAACTACTTTTGTATTCTTCTTTATGAACTATAAATGAAGAGGAATAGGATGAACCAACCTGTGTCTTGCGTTAGTCCTTTGATCCAATCTCTCTTCTCTTTGACAGCTCCCAGCTACCTGCTCCTTCACTTGCTCAACTTCACCAAACACCTGCAAGATCACAGAAGAAGGAAACTATACAAAGACATGGGTTTATATTCATAAATAACTTAGGATCAGATTTAAGTTAACCATACAAATGTAACAAGCATCAATGAAACACAAGCATGGAGAAGAAACTCAAATAGTTTTATTGACATACAAGAAGATCCAGGAGGAGTTACAACCGATGATTCCTGACCCAGCATCAACCTCCCAACAAAGAAATCCCTTCTTCAACCCCAACAAAGCATAGATCACCCAATTCTCTGATATGTATCTTAAAACCAACAACAATTCCTTACAATGTGCAATATTCCAGCCCCTGGATCTCTGGGATGAGGGATCCATATATTGATGTATGCAAGGAGGATGAGTCAGCTCATGAATTGATTAGTGGCTTCTCTCTGTCAGTTCTTGTTTCCACTTGGAGACTGAGAGCCTCTTACTCATCCTTGGTCGAATTCAGTGAGGCAAGTGTCATTGGAGAAGATTCTGGAAGCTTCCATTGTCTCTCCACCTCGTGGAATGACTCTGTCACTTGTCATTTCCCACTCAACGCACCTTGGTAGTGCATTTAGGTGCGTTGCAACGCACCTAGCTAGTGGACTTAGGTGCTATGCAACGCACTTGGCTAGTAGAGCAGCTGAAATGATCCTGATTTGACTTATTCTGAGCAGTTTCTGGTGGAGAACTTATGGGAGAAGCTGTAATTTGTTGACCTTGTTCCTTTAGGAGTTAGAACAACACCTTTAGGGACTTAGGAGCCCTTGTTTTATGGACATTTCATGCTTAGGGCTGTAAGGCACAAAAATGTCTATAACAATTATGAATTTGAAATCATCTACAAAAAAGGGAAGCAAAATGTGGTGGCAGATGCACTCTCAAGAAAGGATGAGGATGTGGAAGCATTGTTGTGTGCCATTTCTATTATCCAACCAGATTGGATAAACGAAGCAAGGGAGGAATGGAAGAATGATGAACAAGTGTGGGCACTTATTCGAAAGCTACAACAAGATTTCAGTATGTCTGATACATTTAGCTGGAAAAATGATTCATTATGGTACAAAGATCACTTATACCTCTGTAAGAATTCCCAACTAAAATAAAATATTCTCATGGAATTGCACACTTCTCCCTTAGGAGGGCACTTGGGATTTTTAAAAACTTACCACAGGGTTAAGAAGGAATTTTTGTGGATGGCCTTAAATCAGATATTCAAAAGTTTGTGGTGGAATGTTTGGTTTGCCGACAAAATAAAGTTGAAACAATTAAGACACCGGGTCTATTACAACCTTTATTCATTCCAAGCCAACTTTGGGAGGAGGTTTCAATGGATTTTATCACAGGTTTACCCAAGTCTGAGGGAAAAAGTGTCATCATGGTGGTAGTTGACAGACTTACCAAGTATGCACATTTTTGTGCATTATCACATCCATTTAAAGCCAGTACAGTTTCTATTGCATTTATGGAAACAATTCAGAAGCTACATGGAAACCCAAAGATTATTGTCAGTGACAGAGATCCCATTTTCACAAGAAATTTTTGGACAGAATTATTTTCTTGTCTTGGTACTCAGTTAGCTCATAGCTCATCTTATCATCCTCAATCTGATGGGAAAACTGAGATAGTAAACAAATGTTTGGAAGGATATCTTCGTTGCTTTGTATCTGATAAACAGACACAATGGGTCAAATGGTTGCCTCTGGCTGAATGGTGGTATAACACTTCCTTCCATACAGCAACAAAAATCACCCCATTTATGGCACTTTATGGGTATCAACCACCATCCATCACATCATATTTAAGAGAAAATTCTAAGGTTTAGGTAGTGGAACATCACATCAAACATCAACAACAAGTCCTCCAACTCTTAAAGGATAACCTCGTGTTGGCACAAAATAGAATGAAACAACAGGCATATCAACATCGCAGTGAAAGAAGTTTTGATGTAGGTGATTGGGTATTCCCACGGCTACAACCATATAAGAAAATGTCCCTAAACAAGCTAAGAAGGATAATAAATTATCACCAAAGTACTATGGTCCGTACAAGGTGTTGCAAAAGATTGGTAATATGGCATACAAATTGGAGCTTCCTGCAGCTTCTCGATTGCACCCAGTTTTCCATGTTTCATGTTTAAAGAAGGTTATAG
This sequence comes from Pinus tabuliformis, assembly GCA_031772625.1. Classification (NCBI taxonomy): domain Eukaryota; kingdom Viridiplantae; phylum Streptophyta; class Pinopsida; order Pinales; family Pinaceae; genus Pinus; species Pinus tabuliformis. The sequence goes on along the minus strand of CM062804.1, from coordinate 283,537,434 downwards.
GTGACAAGCTCCCAGTGCAAACAATATTGCCAGAACTTGATGAGGAAGGAAAAATTATATTGGAACCGGAAGTAGTCACAGAAATAAGAACTCGATAGCTACGAAATCGGTCAATTTCAGAGTATCTTATCAAGTGGAAGAACTTATCCGTTGAAGATTCCACATGGGAGGATGAGAATTTTATGCAGAAGTATCCAGAACTACTCAAGCGTTGAGGACAACACCTTTTTTGAAGGAGAGGGGCATGTTGGGTCCCTATAATACTAGTGATTACCCCATTACTATTGTAGTTATACCCCGTATTTATATTTTTGTGCCCCTATTACCCCCATGTTGTTATTTCTGTGCCCCATAGAATCCCTCTATTGTTATTTTTGTGGCTTTATATTATTATTGTTACGTCGGTTGGATTATATTGTGACTCCTTAGACTCCTATATATAGAAAGGAGGTTTTGTCAGTTGTATCATCAAAGAATTGTTCATTTATGTAATGTAAAGGAGGTTGCCCCCTCGAAGAGGCTGAATTTTAAGGCGTTGATCTATCTTTTTTATCTTTTCTTGAGCTGGTTTCATAACACCTTGGAATCATGTATGAATCATGAGGGGCAAAGATCTACAGAAATGAAGAAAGTAATGGCAATAGAAGAAAGGTAACCCCTGATGATAAGATCTGAGCAATCAAATCCAATGGTTGTCATCATCACCCACAACCTGATTGCAAATGACCCAAAACTTGCACCTAGGTACCTTGCTTCCCAAGACCAAGCAATCACAAACTTTGAGGAAATGTTTAGGTTGTTAGAGGATGACATCATGCAAGCCTTCCAAAGGAGATGGAACACTTTTCCCTACATCTTGAAAATTAGAAACTACCATTCTCCTCAGAGAATGAGAGAGGCACTAAACAAAACACCTGTGTACAAGCAAGCTCTCCAAAGACTCAAAGTTGATTGGATTGGCTTGAGACTCGGTCCCCCACTTCTATTATGAATGTTGGAAGGAAGGAAGGAAGAGGAAGAAAGAAAGCAGTGGGAGTAGATAGAGAGGAAGCCATGATTCTATGCATAGGAAGAGGAAACTACATCAGAAGCACGGGATGTGAGGGAGGCGGCTAGAGCCATGAGAGACATGGATATAGATTGAGTTGCTTAGAGGATGAGCAACACTTTTAATAGGGGGTGATGATGAGCCTCATCATTGGGTAACTATATGAATGTTAATACACCTCCTAGCTTATTCAAATCAAATCTTCTCATAGTTTTTTAGATATTTTTATTATATTTTGCTTAATTAGACGAGTAAAAGTGAGATATTATGCCTAGTGGACTAATATGCATTGATTGTAGGTTTTTGAGAGCAAATCATGGAAATTTTGACTAATTAAGGGCTGAAACTCGAATGAGACAAGGAGGAGAGATTGTAGGAGATAGATCCTCCTAATTTACTCCTCACTCATTCAAATATTCCTCCATCATATCATACTAGATCAGAGTTACAAGCAACCACGTCATGAAGATCAATAGGCAGTTGAGCCAGTGACAGTTAAAAAGCCAGTTCATCTAGATTTTGGGAGCTGAGCCTCCCTAGATTTAAGGAAGTCATTGGAGAGTTCATTTTTATAAATAAAGAGGACTAGAGCCTCATTAGGATTCGAATTTTTGAAGTAAAAATTCTAAGTATTTTTTGAGTTCAAGACTTGTGGAAGACATTGTTATGTAACTTTCTAATTTGATAATGAGAATGAGAATTTCCTTGATTTTGTAGTGAGTTGACTCAAAGGGCTGAAGCTCTTAGGTTAGGCCCAACCCTAGCAAAAAATGCTCCTCTTCTTGTATTTGTATGTTTAGTTGATTTCTTAGATTAATGGTTGAATTGTCTTTAGATTATTTTATTACAAGTAGTTTTGGATTTGGTTAGTTTGCTTCCATTTGTGCATTACTTTTGCAGTAGCTTAGGAAGATAAAGGGATATCAAAAATATGTTAGTAGGTGAATTTGGCCTCATTTCTCCCTTCAGGGACCATGGTTTGAGGAAATAGCTCCTATGCAGCCCCAAAAATATAGAATTTTTATTTCTCATGGAATTTAGGATTTTTGGTTACTTAGGCCAGCATCTTACTAGTTTTCAAGAATAGGATTTCATTGCCATTTCTTTTATATCCAGTCTTACATTACATCTCATCAAGGTTTCACATTATTCTACAAGTTTTCTCATGCATGAAATAGGTAGCCAGCTCATGAAATTTTGTTTTCCTTAGTTAATTGAAAAACTTCTTTCTTACATGATTTATGGATAAATGTTGATGATTGATGGAGTGCAAGAGTTTTAGCAGTATAGAGAGATTTCATGATCGACAACTCCATCCTAACTTCATCCATCCATGGTTATCACTTTCTTTCACTAAATCCCTCACAAATGTCAACATTCCATAAGAATACTTCTCCAATCTTGTTGATCAAATGCAACCATCTCACAACTCTATTTTGAGCTCTGAAGGATTCCTAGGCACTCCCTTACCTCATTTCACCCACCATTCACCTTCCCTAAGCCTTACATCACCTTCCAAATACCTCCCCTTTCTCTTGGATGTATCTTGTAGGAATATAAGGGATCTTGAAGGACCATTAGGAAATCCTATAGGACACATTAGGACATCCTGTAGGTTGACCTGTAGTGGTCTATTTTGAGGTCAAATTGAAAAAAAATCCCCTAGGGAGATAGGAGAAGACCCCTACTTTACTCCCAAGCCATCTGATCATTCACCATCATCCCTAATCCACCTGCCACATCACCAAAAGAAGTTAGCATTCACACTTTCACGGAGAAAAGACAAAATTAAGGGAAAAAATAGTTATTTTGTTCATTTACATGCATAAAAGTGGAATGTTTGATGTTTCAAATTTCATTCCTAGGATAGTAGGATTGTAGATAAGTTAACTTAGAACTCTCTTGAATCAAAACCTCTTAGAAGTTAGTTGGTTGAATGGTGTGTTTAGGCATTTGATTTCAGTCTTTTCCTTACTGCAGTAGACAAGATTTTCTTTAGTGGAAATTTTACTTTTTCTCTGTGGTAATCAAGCTTCCTCTGAATCAATAGAAGTTTGGTTTGAAAGACCATAGTGGTATATCACCAGCTTAGTAGTGACAAAGAGAGGACCCATCACATCTACTTGTGTATACAACACTGTCACCTCGAAGTTTGTATGAACCCCGGGTTGATAAAGTAAATTTGGTAGCCCCAAGAGTTGCAGAATTCTTGCTGCAATACTAGTGCTCATCATAAACTACCATCGAAAATTGGAGAATGGTCTTCTCCCCAAATCCTCTGGTTAACCACGCATGGAATTTAATTCCTGGACTAATTTGTTGTGCTCTGTGGAAGGAATGCGAAACAAGAATCTTTCGTGGCTTCTCAACCTAAGAAGAATGCATTATCTCAAAGATAAAAAGCGCACTCCGAGAAACTGTAACCTCTCTACCCACTCAGACTGTCAAATCCCCTCCCTCCTTCTTTGAAGTTATAATTTTCAAAATGCCAGATCTCCTTCAAATCAAGGTTCACAAATTCATTACCCTCCCCAGACACAAAAATAAAAATAACACTTGGCAGTCACTAGAGAAGGGCACCTTCAAGCTCAACTACGACAACGCAGCCAAAGGGAATCCAGGCCCAACTGGTTTTGGAGGAATCTTAAGAAATTCTAAAGGAGATATAATATGGATCTATGAGGGAAATATAAGTTCAACCACCAACAATGTCATAGCAATTCATGCCCTAGAACATGGCATCACCATATCGCATAACCTAAACCTCAGTCCTCTGATAGTCAAAGGAGATTCCACGTTGGCCACCAAAATCGGCAAAAAACTTCAACAAGCTATCGAGGTGGAACGAATCTTAGAAAACTGGTGCCTAAACAAAATAATGCAACAGATCTAGCAAGGAATTGATAGCATGGAAAGCCTCCACTTTCAAGAAATCAGAAGGAAGGGAAATAAACTCGAGGATAGACTAGCAAATGAGGTTACCGCTGGTATGCTATGCCTGAAGTCTCGAGTGTGGCAGGAATTAGAGGAAGGGGAACTCTGTCAGCAATTTGCATCAATCAACGATGAAGATAACTATTCTACCAAGCAATAATTCTTTGCGTGCCTTTCATCAATTCAAGGTCGATTCTCTGCTCAGTTGGAAGGAGAAATGGATGGCGCCTAATTCTAAGTCGGGGAAGTGCACTCAGTCACACGACCTCCCACTAGTAGTCCCTGGGCCCGACACCTACTACTCGCTCGAAGACTTCTGTTAGGCATGCAATTTTTTGCTATGCGACGAGAGTTAGCTAGGAAACCCAACAACGAATTTCCGATTTAGAAGCCCAAGCCAATGTTCTTCGTACAAAGGTCACCACTGAAGAGGTCGATGCCAGATTTTCCTGGATTCTAAACCCTGTTTTCGCTCAGGCGTGCGAAAACCTCTACACACATACTAGTGAAACACGGTGGCAAATGAAGACCATCATGGGGCTTGCAATGCAGGAACAAGGGGAGCACACCAAGGCTCTGGAAATAACCATTGACAAACTCATTGAGAAGTTTGTAATGTATATAGAAGCCATCCACCACTGCAGATTCATCACTCGGGACGCTGTGAATTATACTATCATTAAGAATAAGTTGACAACAAAGGTTCGTTTAACTATTGAAGGATCCCAGAGCATCAAGAAAGAGGATGCTAGGGCCTCCACGAGTCGATGGATCACCATGATGCAGCAGGAGGGAAGCTCTCACGAGGCTCCCATTAGTCTCGATGAGGACCAGGTCACCACCAACTAGGAGTGATGTCGCCGGTTTCCTTCCCTATTTTTCTTCCCTCATTTATGTTCTTTCTCCTCCACGAAGGGATTTTTGTCACAGAGGGAAAGAATGTTATGAAACTAGCTCACAAAAAGATAGAAAAGATAGATCAATGCCTTAGAATTCAGCCTCTTCAACGGGGAAACCTCCTTTACATTACACAAATGAATGATCCTTTGATGATTCAAATGATAAAACCTCCTTTCTATATATAGGAGTCTAAGGAGTCACAATATAACCCAGCTGACCTAACAATAATAATATAAATGCACAAAAATAACAATAGAGGGTTTATATCGAGCATAGTAATAATAATATGGGGACAATAGGGGCACAAAAATATTAATAAGGGATACAACTACAATAGTAATAGTGTAATCACTAGTATTATAGGGACCTAACATGCCCCTCTCCTTCAAAAACGTGTTGTCCTCAACGCTTGAGTAGTTTTGGATGCTTCTGTATAAAATTCTCATCCTCCCATGTGGAATCTTTAGCGGATAAGTTCTTCCACTTGATGAGATACTCCTAAATTGATCGATTTCGTAACTTTCGAGTTCTTGTTTCTGTGACTGCTTCCGGTTCCAATATAATTTGTCCTTCCTCGTCAAGTTCTTGCAATATTGTTTGAACTGGGAGCTTGTTGCCTATATCCTTCTTTAAACATGAAACATGGAAAACTGGGTGCACTCGAGAAGCTGTAACAATCTGTATGCCATAGTACCAATCTTTTGCAACACCTTATATGGACCATAATACTTTGGTGATAATTTATTATCCTTCTTAGCTTTCTTGAGGAACATTTGTTTATATGGTTGTAGCCATAGGAATACCCAATCACCTACATCAAAATTTATTTCACTGTGATGTTGATTTGCCTATTGTTTCATTCTATTCTATGCCGACATGAGGTTATCCTTTAAGAGTTGGAGGACTTGTTGTCGAGATGTGATGTTCCACTGCTTGAAACTTAGAATTGTCTCTTAAATATGATGTGATGGATGGTGGCTGATATCCATAAAGTGTGATAAATGGGGTCATTTTTGTTGCTGTATGGAAGGAAGTGTTAACCACCATTTAGCCAAAGGCAACCATTTGACCCATTGTGTCTATTTATCATATACAAATCAACGAAGATATCCTTCCAAGAATTTGTTTACTATCTCAGTTTGCCCATCAAATTGAGGATGATAAGATGAGTTATGAGCTCACTGAGCACTAAGACAAGAAAATAATTCTGTCCAAAAATTTCCAGTGAAAATGGGATCTTTGTCACTTACAATAATCTTTGGGTTTCCATGTAGCTTTTGAATTGTTTCCATAAATGCAGTAGAAATTATACTGGCTTTAAATGGATGTGCTAATGTAGAAAAGTGAGCATACTTGGTAAGTCTGTCAACTACCACCATGATAACACTATTTCCCTCAGGCTTGGGTAAACCTATGGTAAAATGCATTGAAACCTCCTCCCAACATTGGCTTGGAATGGATAAAGGTTGTAATAGACCCAGGGTCTTAATTGTTTCAACTTTATTTTGTTGTCAAACCAAACATTCCGCCACAAACTTTTGAATATCCGATTTAAGGCCATCCCAAAAATATTCCTTCCTAACCCTGTGGTAAGCTTTTAAAAATCACGAGTTCCCTCCTAAGGGAGAAGTGTGCAATTCCATAAGAATCTTTTGTTTAAGTTGGGAATTCTTACAGAGGTATAAGTGATCTTTGTACCATAACGAATCATTTTGTCGGCTAAATGTATCAGATGTACTATAATCTTGTTGTAACCTTCGAATAAGTGCCCATGCTTCTTCATCATTCTTCCGTTCCTCCATTGCTTCGTTTATCCAATCTGGTTGGATAATATAAATGGAACACAACAATGCTTCCACAACCTCATCCTTTCTTGAGAGTGCATCTACCACCACATTTTTCTTCCCTTTTTTGTAGATGATTTCAAAGTCATAACCCAACATCTTTGTGACCCACTTTTGTTGCTCTTCAGAGCATAATCTTTTCTCTAAAAAGTATTTAAGGCTATCATGATGCACTTTTACCTTGAAGTGTCTTCCCATTAGGTAGGGTCGCCATTTCTTAAGTGCATGATGTATTGCCAACATTTCCTTCTCATAAATAGCTTTGTGTAAAAACTTTCCCTTGATTGGACGACTTTCAAAAGCAATGGGTCTTTCATCTTGCATTAAAAGAGAACAAATTCCATTTCGTGAAGCATCACATTCCACAATAAAGGTTTTTGTGAAGTCCAGTGTAGCTAAGACTGGTGCTTGGCACATTGCCTCTTTAAGATGTTTTAAGGCCTTTGTTGCTTTTGGAGTCCATGAAGATGCATCTTTCTTCAATAATGTTGTTATAGGTGCTTTTATTCTTCCATAATTATTAACAAACTTGCGATAATACCCTGTCAACCCGAGAAATCCTCACAGATGCTTTATGGATGTGGGGATTTTCCATTCCTTAATGGCTTTAATTTTTCTAGGGTCTACCTCAACTCCTTCATGAGATACAATATGACCCAAATATTACACCTCTTGTACTCCAAAGAAACATTTGGATCCTTTTGCATATAATTCTTTCTCCTCTAATAGTTGTAGGACCCTGTCAACATGTTCAACATGATCCTTCCAAGATATACTGTAGATTAGTATATCATCAACAAATACTAACACAAATTCTCTAAGGAAGGGTTTGAAAATGGAATTCATCAAACCTTGAAATGTAGAAGGTGCATTGGTAAGGCCAAAAGGCACGACCAAAAATTCATAATGACCCTCATGAGTTCTAAATGTTGTTTTTGGAATGTCTTCAGTCTTCATTCTGATTTGATGATATCCTAAACGAAGATCCAACTCGGTGAAGTAAATTGATCCATGCAATTCATCCAGTAATTCATCAATGACGGGAATGGGAAACTTATCTTTAATAGTGAGCTTGTTGAGCTCCCGATAATCCGGACACATGTGCCATGATCCATCCTTCATGTGCACCAATACTACTGGAGAAGAGAAACAACTTGGAATAGGTTGAATTATACCAACCTCTAGCATTTCTACAATCATACATTAAACTTCACTCTTTTTGGCATAGGGATATCTATATGGCCTGATGTTTTGAGGAACACTTCCTGGAATCATATGAATATCATGATCATGATCACGAATAGGTGGGAGACCTTTGGGAGTCTCAAATACCTTGGAATTATTGTCCAAGACTTTTTGGAGATCTGGATAAATAGATGATTTCGATGTGGAAACATCTAGTGAACATAATTTTCCAATTACACCTCTTTGTTATTTTTTTAGAAGCTTTGTCATACCATTAGAGCTGATTATCTTTCCCAGTTTCCCTGCAATACCCCTTAATTCAACATCCTATCCTTCCGCAGAAAATTTCATGAAAAGTTCTTGAAAATTAAAAGCTATTGTAGTGGAATGGAAAGCATTGGGCTAGTCAATACATATTCTCCCATGGATAGCTTGATATTATGGCACTTTCCAGAGCAATTTATTGTTCCTCCATTTGCAACCATCACTTCACACTCTGGTGTCGGATATATGAAGTAATTCAATTCTTTTGCTACCTTACAATGAATAAAATTGTCGGTACTTCCTGAATCAATCAACACTATTACCTTTTTCTTCTTGATTTATCCTTCTATCTTGATGGTTTGAGGAGTGGTAATTCCAGCCAATGCGTTACAATATATGGTTGGATTCATTTCTTCTTTATCTAGGCTTTGTTCCTGGAGTATATCCTCTTCTTTTGACCTTTCTTTCTCCTTTTCTTCTTCCTCTTCACAATCTATGTAGAATAATTTCTTCTCAACACACTTATGACCTTTAGTGTATTTGCTTTCACAACTACATAACAAATCCCTTTTGCTCTTTTTCATTCCAATTGTTGTGGTGTCAACCTTATAGGTTGTGCAAGACTAGGGGTAACAACACTTCCATCTTTATAGTTGTGAGTGGTATGCTTCCTAGTTGCCATAATTTTGCTTTCCATTTTTCTTGCTAACTTGAATGCCTTCTCTAATGAATCAGGTTCCCAAAGGCGAACATCATGTTGGATATTATCCTTTAAAGTCCTTATGAACACATCAATCCTATGCTCCTCTGGAATATTTTCTACCCCTATGTTCAATTTTTGAAACTCCTCAATGTGCTCCATTATTGAACCCTTTTGTTTGATACTTATCAATTGGATAAAAAAGTGTTGCTTTTTGTATCCTCATAATGTGATGTCAATTCTTCCATAGAAATTGCCCAAGTGATAATTTTTTTACGAGAGCAAAGCCATTGATACCATACAAACTTATTTGGTTCCAAATATAAAGTTTCAATACATACCTATTGTGTGTTTTGCACATTATTGAGATCGAAAAATTGCTCCATCTGTAATATCCATGTTGTGGGATCCTTGCCATCAAACTTCCTCATATCGATTTTTGGAATATGGTGGGTCTTCGATCCAACATTAGAGTCTATGAAATCATGATTAGCATTTCTTTTGTTCGCATCATGAGTTTCCTTCACTACCATTTCACCATTAGTAAGTATTTCTTATAGAAAATTTGTCAAATCTGTCTTCAAATCTACCATGCCTGTCTTCAAATCTATCTTCAAATTGTCCATCTTAGCTTCCACGCCATTCATCTTAGCTTCCAAACCCTTTATCTTAGATTCCACACCATTTATCTTAGCCTCTGTTAGCTTTTGTGAGAGTGATATTTGTTTCACTTGGTCTTGTAATTTTGATATATCATGTAGCATTTCTTCATCTTCTTCATGATTCATGCTAGAGCTTTCAGGTTGCTTACTAGGTGTTTGCATTTTCTTTCCTTGGGGCATCCGTTACCGATAATAATGCTCTACTATGCCCTTTGAATTCCTTCAAAATAATTTTTCAAACCAAGCTTAACCAAAAATTTAAAAAAATCTACACACATTTTTTCACTTTGTAGGAGCTCGATATTGCCTCTCATGTATCTCTATAATTTCGATCATCCAGTTCCGAAATTGTGACCTGCAGTAGCCCTCTATGTCCTCTTTCTAATGCCACCATTCTGATCCAAATTGGATTCTCCAAGGAAGAGTTACGCCAAATATCCCACAATGACTTGATTATAAACTAGTTCAGTAGACGAACTTGTACGACATGCCACGTGTCCCTGTTTTGACCTTTGGCTCTGAAAAATATACACAAGAAACTACAGTCTGTCCTATTTCTGTACCTTCTTACGAAATTTCAATCTGATGCTCAGGGAGAAATTTATGACGATTTTCCCCAAGTCACATGTTTGAAATATAATTTAGTAGTCTGCAAAAAGACCAACTTCCTCAGATCATATCTCCACAAATATAGCACGAAAAGCTCTGAAATTCAGACTTGAGGTTTAGTGTGATTTATTATCAAATGGTTTCATTTTTCTCTTGTGAAATGTCGCAAAAAAAAATTATAGCGAAAATGCCACGATGACCTATTTGGAGTAGTGAAACCCTAGAATCCAAGGCTCTGATACTAAATGTTATGAATCCAGCTCACAAAAAGATAGAGAAGATAGATGAATGCCTTATAATTCAACCTCTTCGAGGGGGAAACCTCCTTTACATTACACAAATGAATGATTCTTTGGTGATTCAAATAACAAAACCTCCTTTCTATATATAGGAGTCTAAGGAGTCACAATATAACCCAGATGACCTAACAATAATAATATAAAGGCACAAAAATAACAATAGAGGGATTCTATGGGGCACAACAATATTAATAAGGGATACAACTACAATAGTAATAGGGTAGTTACTAGTATTATAGGGACCTAACAAATAATATCAGCGTGGTTAGCCATGATAAGACGTTTTTCTACTTTCTCAGCTTCTATACTCCTAATTTTGAGAATATTGTAAAGAGGGCACCTCTCAATTTCCACCTTTGTACTGAGAACCCTCTTTTTTCATGGTCGTACTGTAAACAAGACAATTCTATGACCATTTCTAGTATTTCAGTTGGGTCTTGTGTCGGGTTCTCTTTCCCACACAACCAAAATTTTGTAATTTTTCACTTTACCAAGTAATATATTTTATCTTATTTAAAACAAAACAACCTCTAAGGTTTATTGATCACTTGGGTTTATAATATTAATAATCATACGAGTTTATCAATCCTTTGTTTTTATAATATTAATTCCTAGGCTTTATTAACTTCTTGTGTTTGTAATATCGATCCCTTATGCTTATGGATACCTTAGGTTTTTAATATTTTTCCCTTGGGTTCAATAATTGGTTAGGGTTATAATATTAACTTGTTGGGTTTATTAGTTCCTTGGGTTTATAGTATTAATAATCCGTTTGGTTTATTAATACCTTGAGTTTAAAATATTAATTCTTAGGGTTTATTACTCAGTTTGGTTTTTATATTGGTTTGTTGGGTTTATCGTTTCATCGAGTTTATTAAGCACTTGGATTTATTAATCCTTTGTGTTTATAATATTATTTTATTGGGTTTACTATTTCCTTGGGTTTATAATATTAAACAATTGGATTTATTTGTTCTTTAAGTTATAATATTAATAATTCCTTGGTTTGATAATTTAATACCTTGGGTTTATTAATCCTCAATATTAAGGTTCAAATAATAATCCTAAGGTCTAATATTAATCCCTTAGTCTTACAATGCTTATCCCTTCAATTTATTGACCTGTTGGTTTTATAATATTAACAATCCCTAGGGTTTATTGATCTCCTGGGTTTATAATATTTATGGTCATGTGGGTTGATAAATCCTCTTGGCTTAAAATATTAATTCATAAGCTTTATTCATCCCTTTTGTTTTTAATATTGATCCCTTGCAAATTTTTATCCCTTGGGTTTGTAATAATTTTCCCTTGTGGTTATTAATTCCTTGGGTTTATAATATAAAATGTTTAGGTTTTTCATTCTTCAAGTTTTTAATATTAATAATTCCTTGGCTTACCATTTAATCCATTGGTTTTATTAATCCCCTCAGCTTAAAATACCAATTCCTAAGATTTATTAATCGTTTGGGTTTTTAATATTAGCTCGTTGGGTTTACTGATTCCTTGGGTATATTGATCCCTTGCATTTATTAATCATTTGTTTTTATAATATTAATGCCTTGGGTTGGTAATATTAATAATGCCTCGGGTTTATTGATCTCCTATATTTGTAATATTAATAATCCCTTGGTTTTATAAAACCCTAGTATTAAGGGTTAAATATGTGTCCATCTATTTATGATTATGTCATATTAACGATAGATTAATCTAATTTTGAAACCAACCATGGCCAACCATGTTTATTTTAGGGTTTATAATAGTCATGTTAGGGTTTATATGCATTGGGTTTATAATTTTTATCTGTTAGGTTTATTATTCCCTTGGGTTTATAGTATCAATCCTTTCAGTTTTTTTTATCGAAGGGTCCATATTCCTAGGGTTTAACATCATTCAACAATGGTCAACAATAAACAACCATGTTCAAACCTGATCAACCATGGTCCAACATCAAATCGTGACAAGGATTGTCCCAATATGAAATCAACCGTGCTCAACCATGTTTATTTTAGTATTTTTAATATTTATCTAAGGGTTTTTATACATTGGGTTTATAATATTATTCCCTTGGTTTTAATATCATTCGCTTGGGTTCAAAATCCCTTGGGGTTTTAGTATTAATCCCTTCGATTTATCATTCATTTGGTTTTATAATATCAATCCCTTGGAATTATTATTCTCTTAGGTTTATAATATCAATCATGGTCAACCATTGTCAATCATATCGAACCATGATCAACTATGGTTGAATGTCGCCTTGTGACAAGGATTGTCTCACCATGAAAATAAACCATGTTTAGTTTGTCTCAATATGAAAATCAACGATGGTTAAGGATGGTTATTACTACTTATTTTTCTATTTATAATATTTATAGTGGGCTTTAAACAACTTGGATTTATAATATTAATCCATTAGGTTTAAAATATCAATCATTTCAATTTTGAATATTGACCCCTTACATTTTGTGATCCCTTAGGCTTATAATATTTTATGTTGGGTTTATAATATTAAACGTTTGGGTTTATTTGTTCTTTGAGTTTATAATATTAATAATTCCTTTGGTTTATTATTTTACCCCTTGGGTTTATTAATCCATTGACTTTAAAATATTAATTGCTAAGGTTTATTAATCGTTTCAGCTTTTAATATTAGTTTGTTGGGTTTATTTATTCATTGGGTTTATTGATTGTTTGGGTTTATTAATTGTTTTTTTATAATATTAATTCCTTGGGTTTATAAAATTAAAAATGAATTGGGTTTGTTCATCCCTTTAGTTTATTTACTCTTTGGGTTTATAATACTAACAATCTCTAAGGTTTATTGATCGCATGGGTTTATAATATTAATAATCATACAAGTTTATCTATCCTTTTTCTTTAGAATATTAATTCCTAGGCTTTATTAATCTCTTGTGTTTGTAATATCGATCCCTTGTGCTTATCGATACCTTAGGTTTTTAATATTTATCCATTGGTTTCAATAATTCTTTTGGTTTATAATATTAAATGGTTGGTTTTATTAGTTTCTTGGGTTTATAATATTAATAATTCCTACGGATTATTAATCCCTTGAGTTTAAAATATTAATTCTTAAGGTTTATTACTCTCTTCGGTTTTATATTGGTTTGTTGGGTTTATTGATTCCTCTAGTTTATTAATCTCTTATATTTATTAATCCTTTGTGTTTATAATATTATTTTGTTACATTTACTATTTCCGTTTGGTTTACTATTTCCATGGGTTTATAATATTAAGTGCTTAGGTTTATTTGTTCTTTAAGTTTATAATATTAATAATTCCTTGGGTTTATCATTTAATCCCTTGGGTTTATTAATCCACAATATTAAGGTTGAAATAATACTCCTAAGGTTTAATATTAATCTCTTAGGTTTACAATGTTTATCTCTTCAGTTTATTAACATGTTGCGTTTATAATATTAACAATCCTTAGGCTTTACTGATCCCTTGGGTTTATAATATTCATATTCATGTGGGTTTATCAATCCTTTGGGTTTATTAATATTGATCCCTTGCAATTTTTTATCCCTTGGGTTTCTAATATTTTTACCTTGGGTTTATTCATTCCTTGGGTTTATAATATCAAATGCTTGGGTTTTTTCATTCTTCAAGTTTATAATCTTAATAATTATTTTGGTTCATCATTTAATCCCTTTGTTTTATTTATCTCGTGAGCTTAAAATATTAATTCCTTAGTTTTATTAACCATTTTGGTTTTTAATATTACTTCATTGGGCTTATTGATTCCTTGGGTATATTCGTCCCTTGAATTTATTAATTGTTTCATTATATAATACTAATGTCTTGTGTTCGTAATCACTTGGTTTTATAAAACACCAATATTAAGGGTTAAATATTTGTCCAACTATTTATGATTATGTCAATATCACTATAGATTAAACTAATATGGAAATCAACCATGGTCAACCATGTTTTTTTAGGGTTTATAATAGTCATGTTATGGTTTATATGTTTTGGGTTTATAATTTTCATCCCTTAGGTTTATTATTCCCTTGAGTTTACAATATCAATCGTTTCGATTTATTGATCTAAGGGTTCATATTCCTAGGGTTTAATATTATACAACAATGGTCAAAAATAAACAACCATGTTCGACCATGGTCCAACATCACATTGTGACAAGGATTGTCTCAATGAGAAAATCATCCATGCTCAACCAATTTTATTTTAGTATTTTTAATATTTAGCTAAGGTTTTTTATACCTTGGGTTTATAATATTACTCCCTTGGGTTCAATATTATTCCCTTGGGTTCAAAACCCCTTGAGGTTTTATTATTAAATCCTTGGGTTTATTATTCCTTTGGTTTTATAATATCAATCACTTGGGTTTATTATTCTCTTAGGTTTATAATATCAATCATGGCCAATCATTATCAACCATGGTTGAATGTTGCATTGTGACAACGATTGTCTCACCATGAAAATAAACCATGTTTATTTTATTGTTTGTAATATTTATATTAGGGTTACCAATATTTGGTTTATAATATTAGTCCCTTGGCTTTAATATTATTCCCTTCAGTCCATAATCCCTTGGGGTTTTAGTATTAATCCCTGTGGTTTATGTTTCCCTCGGGTTCATAATATCAATCCCTTGGGTTTATTATTAAATTAGGTCTATAATATCAATTATGGTCAACCATAACCAAACATGGTCAACCTTCGTCAATCATGCTCGAATCTCGCATTATGATAAGAATTGTCTCCATTTAAAAGTCAAGGACAATCATGGACAATCATGGTCAACCATGGTCAGCCATAGTTGATGATGGTCAAATATGTTTTATATAATCAAACATGGTACACCATGGTCAATTGTGGTTAAACATGTTTGAATGTTGCATGCTGACAAAAATTGTCTCGATATGAAAGTCAACCATGGTCCAATGTCACATTGTGACAAATATTGTCTGGATATGAAAATTATCCATGGTCCAAGATGGCATTGTGATAAGGATTGTCTCAATATTAAAATCAACCATGATCAACCATGGTCCAACGATGCATTGTGATAAAGACTATCTGGATATGAAAATTAACCATGATCAACCACGGTCCAGCATGGCATTGCAATAAGGATTGTCTCAATATGAAAATCAACCATGGTAAATCAAGTTTATTTTAGTTTTTATAATATTTATCTTAGTGTTTATATACGTTGGGTTCATAATATGAGTCTCATCGGTTTAATGTTATTCTCTTGGGTTCTTAATCCCTTGGGTTTGTTATTCCCTTGGGTTTATAATATCCATCGATTGGGTTTACAAATATTAATCATGGTAACCAATGGTCAATCATATCCAACCACATTCAACCATGGTCAAACCATATGGATATGGAAATCAACCATGCTCAACCATGGTCCAACATTGTGTCTAACAAAGACAGTCTCAGTATGAAAACCAATCATGGTCAACCATGGTTAACCATGGTCCAACGTTGCATTGTGACAAGGATTGTCTCTATATGGAAATCAACCCTTATGATTTTAGTATTAATCCCTTAGGTTTATTGTTCCTTTGGGTTTATAATATCATTCGCTTGGGTTTATTATTCCTCGCTCAACCATGGTTTATTATTATGTCAACCATTGTCCAACATGAAATTATGATCAGGATTATCTCAATATGAAAATCAACTATGGTCAACCATGTTTATTTTAGTGTTTATAATATTTATCTTAGAGTTTATATACATTGGGTTTATAATATTAGTCCCTTGGGTTAAATATTATTCCCTTGGGTTCATAATCCCTTGAGGTTTTGGTATTAATCCCTTCAGTTTATAATATCAACGAATTAGGTTTACAATACTAATCATTTTCAACCATGGTCAATCATTAATAAACATGTTCAACCATGACCAAACAAGGTTGGATATGGAAATCAACCATGGTCTAATGTTGTGTTCTGACAAATATTGTCTCAATATGAGAGTGAATCATGATCAACCTTGGTTAACCATGTTCCAACATTGGATTGTGACAAGAATTGTCTCTATATCGAAATCAACCATGGTCAACCATGTTTATTTTAGAGTTTATAGTATTGATGTTGGGTTTATATCCCTTAGATTTATAATTTTTATCCATTAGGCTTATTATTCCCTTAGGTTTATAATATAAATCCCTTGGATTTATTGATCATATTCAACCATGTTTTATAGAATCAATGGTGATCAACCATGGTTAATCGTGGACAACCATGGTCAATCTTGGGTTTTTAGTATTAATCCCAATGGTTTCTTATTCCTTTGGGTCAAACATGGTGAATCATAGTCAACCATGGTCAAGCATGCTCAAATGTCGCTTTGTGAGAAAGATTGTCTCCATATGAAATTCAACCATGGTCAATCATGGTCAACCATCATCCAGCGTCACATTGTGACAAAGAATTAATTATTATTATGATTATTGAATTAATTAATATTCATATTATTATTATTTACCAATATTTAATTAAATAATATTATTATTGTTTAACAATAATTAACTATTTTACTATTATTTATTCACTCTTTTAGTAAATTATTATTATTATTGTTATTATTATTAATATTATTATTCTTGTTATAACTTATAAAATAAGATAAAATAAAAATATTTATATTTTTTCTAAAAACAATAGTAAGTTTTGTTTATTTATTTCAAATAAAATAAGTAATTATTCATTTACGTGTTATAAAAAATGAGTAATAAATTATTGTTATGGTTATTATTATTTTTATTATATATTTATCAATGGTTTCTGTCATAGATAGAAATAAAGTCTTATAACTGTATCAACAACATTTCCTAAGATAGTTATTGTTAAATAATTATAGTTATTAACAATAATATTGTTAATTAATATTACTAATATTATTATGAATTAATAATAATAATAATAATAATAATAATATATTATTATTATTATTATGATAAATTCTTTTGGATTAATCACATAATAAGTTTTTGGTGGAAGTTTCAAACCATCTAATGTGGTTCATCCTTAGGAAAAATGTGAAAAAATCAGTGAATCAAAATGTTTAAATAGCAAGGATGCATCTGGTTGCAGAGTTAGTCGTTACTAAATAACTGTTAGGAATTGCTCTTAGGAATTAACCATTCAAAATTAGTTGAATAAATGTATTATTATTTTTTTATGTTTTATTTTAGTTTATTAATATTATTAATTAAAATAATATTGAATTCAAATTGGTTAAATTAATTTAATAATAATTAAATATTTGTAAATATATAACTAACAATAACTTTAATATGGTTATCATTAAAAAATGAATAATATTAAAAAATTATATTAAAATATTAGATAACTTTTTAATAGGAAAGTCAAAGAGGATATATATTGGAATATAAAAGTAAAAATAATAAATTATTATTATTATTATATAGTAAAAAAAATTTGAAAAGAGGGCGGGGTAACAAGGCCTCACTAAGGGCTAGTAAAGAATCAAGGATTAAACTTTCTTGTGGCAATTCAATCTCCACTGTTGAATTTCCCTTTATACAGGGGACCACCTTTAAGATTTCTCATATTCTCAAAAAGAACAAATTTTATGCTAACTTCAAACCCCTTAATAGCATTAGAAATTCTCTTACATCCGTTAGAGACCCTGTAAACCCTAAATACATAAAAGGGGTCTACTCTATCCCATGTTCTTGTGGGATTCCCTACATTGGGGAAATTGGTCACTCCATTAACCAGAGAATCCAAGATCATGTAACATATATTAAGCACAATCACTTTGTTGAACATGCAGTGAAATCCAATCTACATGTCTGCATCGATGATTCCCGGGTCATTACCAGGCTTGATCACTTCCATCATAGGAAGCTTCAAAAAGGGACAATGGCTGGAAGTTAAATAGAAGTTGGATCCCCGCCCTCTTTACCTAATTTTTTTAACTATATATATATATATATATATATATATATATATATATATATATATAATAGTTTATTTATTTTTAATTATGTAGTTACACTGGTTGGTTTGAAATGCGTCGACAAATGATATATCTTGTGATTTACACCGAAAAATCTTTCGGAAATTTAATTTGAATTCAATATTATTTAAATTAAAAATTTTAATAAACTAAAATGAAACATAACAAAATAATAATAAAAATTTTAACGGCTAATTCCTAACAATTATAACTAACTCTAAAACCATGTATCCTTGCTATTTAAACATTCTAACTGAGTGAATTTTTCACCCTTTTCCTCCAGATGAACCACATTAGATGGTTCGAAACTCCACCAAAAACTCATGATGTGATTAATCCAAAAGAATTTATGAAAATCGATATATCAACCATATTGGAAAATATAGTTGTATATATAATTCATATAAACTTATGGATGTGTATCAACCACATTGATAAATGTGATTGTACTAATTAAACTCAATGAATTATAATGTACAAATGTAATTTTCTACTGCTTCCCATCTAGTTTTGCAAATAATGTTTGTTTGTGGGAAACGAATAGAATATAACCTAACTGGCCTTTAATGGATAAACGTAGCAATATTTAAAATATAAATTGGTTAGAACGTGGAAATGTAATTTTCTGCCACTTCCAATCTAGTGTTTGGCCAATAATATTTGTGGGTGTGAGACGAATAGAATGCATGATTTTATTGTACTTTTTAAAGCGGGCAGACAAAACAGGTGTGTTATATTTGCGGCGCTGCGGTAGGCACAGTTTGCACGAGCTAAATCAATAGAGTGTTTAGTTTTAACATATTTGTTATACAGATTTTCGATTTGACGAAGCTGGAAACCTTGCGTGTTCAAAAGATATGAAACAAAACTTTCATTACATTATTAAAGCAACTATTTCAATGTTTCGTATAAAACATCCAAAGATGCGCAAAGATTTAATATATTTGTAGGGACGTAATTGGTATAGTGTACAGTCAGTGTCTGGACTTGTGGCTCTGTAAGAGGAACAGTTGGAACTAACTAAATCGATAAAAAACTTATTTATTTATTTTTTAAATGTGACAGTACATCGAAGTTCGACTCGCTGATTGTTAAAACATCTTACCTTAATCTGAGCATTGAAACCATGCGCATTTCCACGATTTCAAACAAACTTACTGTATCGATGCTAAAATTTTCAAACAAAAAGTGCGATTTCAGAGTTTCAGTTCTAGAAATTTCCCAAGGATACAAACTAACCACTTCGCATGCTGTAGCAGGAACATAACCTTTTTATAACACATTCATTGCTTACCACTTATCTAATTCTCTGTCGCTCGGCTGTTGTAAAAGGCATCTCTTCATTCTCTCAATTCGACTGAAGCCACCAACAACAAAAGCTATGAATAGTGTGGCAGAAATCGATCAAGCAAAGCAGACATCCCCTGCAGCTTCAGATGGCAGAGAGAACAGCGGCCCCTCCCTTTCAAAAAATATGGAGACTGTCAAACGGGATAGCTGCCAACTGCCCAATTTAGATATTTCTCTGTTACCCCCGTGGGAGCCGGTGATGCCTTTCCCTTATCAGCATAGAGGCCAACGTGCTTCATCACTACAGCATGACTACCCACCTCCAGCTTCCTCAAATATTAATGTTTTTAAGTATAACCTTTGTTCTTCCTGCCATTATTTCGACAGCTTCTCCAAAGTCTTTGAATCTATGTTTGAATGTTAACAATCTTTATTTGCAATGTTTGCATTGCAGGTCTCCCACGGCGTGTGCCGAGAAGCGAGCTCGTACACAGCTCACAATTTTCTACGCGGGGAAATTGCACGTTTACAATGTCTCCGCAGATAAGGTGTTCCATGATTCTATTGCTTTTTCACGAGACGGACATAATCTATCTATGGTACTTTGAATTCGGGGCGTATCAAATTATTGTTTTAGTATGACTTTTAGATTTTTCCGTGTTAGAATAAGGTGTGAAATCTCTTTGTATACGATATTCTTCGATCATGTTTTCGAGATATCTCATTATATATGTCATTATGGTCGAGAGATTTCCATTGAATTGATTCCAGTCATGACTCGATATATGTGTCATTACACCAGAAAATGCTGCTATGGGCATATGTCATTATGCATGAAGAAATGGCTCACGTAGGGAAATGCCTTCTTCCATTAGCGGTCTCGGGCCTTGAAATATTGGTCGACCATTTCGTCCATCATTCGTTTCTTTTATGGCGGCGCGGCCTTCATTTGAAGGGTCCTTTCCACATGTTAGGCTCGCCCCCTACCATTCCCCTTCCTCCCCCGTTCTCTGGGCCTCATGATTCTGTGAGAAATTGTGCCATTGGCTCTTGCTCTATTTTATATATGTCATTTCGAGCAAGTTTATATATATGGAATTTGTACTCTCAAAAACTCTATGTTGCACGAGTTTTTGGAACTTAAGAATGTTGGGAATTTGGGTACTGAAACGGCTAGAGGTTTCCCCAAATTTTCCAGGAAACGGCTAATTGGGAGCGGCAATATTATATAATAAAAAAATAATATATATAATCAAAAAATATAATCAAAAAGACTGCTGCCATAGCAAAAAGATATATATGTTGACATATGTTACCAAAAATAAGTGTTGACATATGTCTCCTACGTTACCAAAAAGATATAATATTTACCAATACGGTGAACCTTTACTAAAATTACATTAATATAAGTTATATAAGTTACAGAGGTAAGAAAAAGAATTTGCAGATATTTCTTTAAAAAATTTAGTGATCCATAACAAATTTAAAGGCACTTTTTTACTAGTGTAGTGTAGATACCAATTTTAAGTTTGAAGCCATGTCTTATTATTTTCTTTTGAACTAATAATTATGCTGTATACATATTTGAGTAAAATGTTGAATCGTACATGTAAATGTTTAAGCCATGAGCTCTAAGCCTAAATTTTTAAATGCGGCATTCCCAAACAACTCAAATATATAAAAAACAAAAACAAAAATAAAAATAAAATATGCTTGATTTGTTTTTTCACTGAACTTATGAAAACGAAACAAGTAAACAAGTAGTTTATTGCTGAAGGGCAGCGCTCCAACTCTCAACACACTTAGCTCTCTCAACACACTCAGCTCTCCGCTCTCAACACACTTAGCTCTCCGCTGTCAACGCCAAACAACAACTAAAGCTCTCAGTGAAAAGAGGTGTAGCAACCAGCATTTATGGAAAAACTGAAGGGTTTTTTTTGGCGCCAAAAACATTCCCGCCCATTCATATCCACAGAAACTGGTGGAAAGACGAATAGTGCATCGTCTATTAATAACAACTGCGTATTTCCCTTTCTGATCATACAGTGTGTAACAGTGCGTCTTTCTCTGCCCAGGTCTTTTTCTTTGGGGTTTACAGTATTTTTGACTTACCATATTGTTAGTAATCCAGTATACAATTTCATGGGTGAATTCAATTCCTAAATTCTGCAATTTCGTGCGTGAATTTAAAGTGAAAATTACTAAATTACTAAATTCAAGTAGCCAATTTTCATATAACGTTGGCAGTTTCCACCGAAACCATATAGGAATGTTTGGTTCGAAACTAGCTGTCATAGCTAAAAGACCGCTACCAATTCCAATTTCCACATGGGTTCACATGGGAATGTTGGAGCGTTGCAAATTTAAGTCTAACGAGTTCCCGAAACCGTCCAAAGTTTCTTTTACCGTTCCCACAGAAAACAGAACGTTCCTTTGTAGCTCCAAAGTTTCAAGGAGCGTGGGAACCACCGGAACGAGTTTTCCAGCTCTCAGGAACGGTTCCGTGCAACATAGCAAAAACTCCTAAGGCACTTAGAGTGTTTATGGCTACCTATTAAATTTGTGATTTCAATAAATTCCTATCAAATTTTATAGTAATTAAAGAGCAAAAACCCACCTAAAAAAATTCCAAAAAAATAACATTAAAAACAACTAAATTTATAAATATTTTACATATTTTTACGAAGATAAAGAGTTATTGAGATATCAGTGTGTTGTGAGAGGGCTGCAGGCGAAGGCTATAATGGCGTTGGCTAGCAGAAGTAGTGGCTCCCCAGGTAGTGGCCGTACTCCCTCATCCTTTGCATCTACGCCTTTAACGCTGCTCAACTCTGCGGCTCGGCAGATGGACTTAACTCCAATCGCTCCCTCCCTATCGCCAGTGGCCATCCTCAGCCACACCCATTCATCTCAGACGCTAAAAGCAGGTAAGAAGATGCGTGACGATTCACGAAGTATTCATGATTGCTAATCTAATTTCGTTAGGAGTGATTGATATACCAAAAAAAAAAAAATGGAAGATATATAACGTCTAATTTCAACTGATGTTGCAGAGGCACTTCCAATGGCGCAAAAAAATTCTATTCTGAGCTTCAGAGGGAAGAGGAATGAAAGAATCCACGAAAAGTTCCGTTACGCCCGCCCTGCTCAATAGTATAGTTACTGTCCCCCATATTGCAAACATCTCAAACTTAAATGGTAACTTGCAATTTTTTTTTATGTACGAAGGCAAGACGTGTTAGGATGAACATTCTCCGCAATGAATGAATGGATTTGTATACATATATCGCATTTAATGCAAATGTATTTTAACTTCTTAATGTATTTAAAAGTATTTAGTTTGTCCCTGAAGGCGACGGTACTATAGCAATCCGCTTATTATTAATTTTGTTATTTTTGTATACCCTGGTTTCTAATATTTATTATCAAGTTTAATTTTGTATATTAGGTTTTAATTTTAATTATTTATATTAATTGAGGATGATGGTGGTGGTTAATGTCCACTGAGACAAAACTTTGGTCTATCAGACCTAAAGAAACAAATTATTAAGTTTGATTTAAGATTTTATTCTTATGTTCGAAAAGCTTGGAGATAAACCTCTGGAGCTCACTGTAATTTTGACAACGTAAAAGGCTAGGAAGGTCAGTATTGCAACAAAGATTTTGAAACTGAGATCTAGTGTGGTTGTATGTGGGGCACTCTAAGAGGAAGTGATTTTCATCCTCGATGAGATCTAATGTGTGGTTGTATGTGGGGCACTCTAAAAGGAAGTTATTTTCATCCTCGAGGTTTGTTTTCTCACAGAGATGGCAGAACCTTTACATCCATGGTGTTTTAGGAACTGCCCAACTACTCGTTTCACTATAGAGCTCATGAGAATTCTTTCTAATCTTGACTATATTAATTATTGAAATTAACTTTTTCCTTGATATTATTAGTCAATAAATTTCAAAAACTAATAAAACAATTTTTTCTTATTTTCTAAACTTTTTGTTAAATTTTTATTTGGAAGACATGTGACCTTTAACCAAAACTAAATTTATTCTTTTTGGCGAGGAGATTTAGCACCGAATTTACGATAAAAAATATTTTGTTTCTTACTTTCATGGTCTTTAATAACTTCCAAACTTTCTTTATTTTCTTTGCTTTCTAACTTTCAAGTACATCATTGGTTCCTCTTAATCAAAAAAATTACTAGCTTTGTGATCATTTATACTATTTTGTTTATAAGTATGGTTTATTTTAAAATAAAGTTTTGTAATTTTTAATTTTAAGGAAATAAAAACATATATAACTTTCAAGTACATCATTGGTTCCTCTTAATCAAAAAAATTACTAGCTTTGTGATCATTTATACTATTTTGTTTATAAGTATGGTTTATTTTAAAATAAAGTTTTGTAATTTTTAATTTTAAGGAAATAAAAACATATATATCGGTGAGATTTAATAATAAAAAATTATTTATATTTGTTTATTGGTGTAGAATGGATAATAAAGGGTGTTTTATTAAGGTATTCTTTTGTAAAAATTTAGTTTTTCAAAATTTTATGAGAAAAATGTAATATGCACTTACATTACTTAACAAATAAACAAAAAATTAAAAAATATAACATTTTTTTAAATATATACAATTTAAAAAATAAATAATTTTTAATTTCAAAACTTGTGACCTTTACCCAATCATATTATTATTAATTTTAAAAATTATATAAATAAAATAATCAATAAATTAAATTTCACGCAATCTCCAGCAAATATATATATGACATGACACTACTAGTTAAAATTTCTTTAGACATAGTTAAGGTTCCATGTTCCTTTTCCCTTGTCAGATTGCTATATCACCTTGAAGGGGCTTTATGCCATAGACACATTATCTTATCTTCATCAAACGATTTCTATAACACTACAATTGGAAACGAGGAAGGAGCTATAACATGCAGCCATCAAACCTATGGTGACATGCATGGTAATGAAATCCTCATCTATTGGATTATATAGAACTTATCTCCTAATGGTTCTACATGCATCTATATCTCATGCCTTATTACCATATGCATGCATAAACTATATAAAAGCTATCAAATCAGTTAACCACATGCATAGTAAACACACATAATGCAATCTAGCCTCGTTGAGTATCTGTGCGATAGATAGTCCGACCATGATAGACTATTCTGTTACTTACATTATACCCTAATGATCTACAAGCATCTACCACTATTTTCCATGATAACTAAAGGCTTTATATAACATTAAAGGTTCCTTCACTAACATAATAAAGATCGTCATTATATTCATTTGATATACTATTCATTCACAGCCATAAGAATGAAACCCATCACATGAATATAGATAACATCATACTAACACATAAGCCGAGGCGGGGCAGCATATCCAACACTGAATCAAATAAAATAATCACATGAAGCGTAAAAGACCGACATATAAAATATTACATGCATGTGAATCCATCTTAAACAATCACCCGAAGGGAGGAGCACCACCACCTAACCATGAATCACCTTTGTTTCAGTTAACCACATGCATAGTAATGTTCCATCAATTCCATAATAAGATAACTTCTAAGCAATATACATAATGCAATCTAGCCTCGTTCAGTATCTGTGCGGTAGATAATCCAACCATCATAGATTGTTTTGTTACTTACATTATACCATAATGATCTGCAAGCATCTACCACTATTATCCATGATAACTAGAGGCTTTATATAACATTAAAGGTTCGTTCACTAACATAATAAAGATCACCATTAGATTCGTTTGATATCCTAGTCATTCACAGCCATAAGAATGAAACCCATCACATGAATATAGATAGCATCATACTAACACATAATCCAAGGCGGGGCAACATACCCAACACTGAATCAAATAAAATAGTCACATGAAGGGTAAAAGACCGACATACAAAACATTCCATGCATGTGAATCTGTCTTAAACAATCACCAGGAGGGAGGAGCACTACCACCTAACCACGAATCACCTTTGCTTCCCCTCGAGCCGAAGTTCTTCCCAAGGATCAACTATCCTCAATTAATCAATGCACTGGGTATTTAATACCCTCTTTCGTGATTTAGTTTCCATTAGTGGCATCCCACTTTTATGGATTTTTGCATTTGCCTAGGTCTTTTTAGGAAAATCTTGTCTTTATACCCCAAAAGGATTTTCCTCATAAAAGTTTTCCTTTATTTCATGCAAAGCTTTTATGTCAGAAGGATCTTTATCAACAATCCATCTGATGGATCTCCAATCCACCCAAGCTTATTCAGAATCACATCTAGAATCTTTATCATGATAGATTCATCTCTATCCCATTCCTCAATGGAATTTTGCAAGAATCTCCTCTCTCTTGGTGCTCCACCCTCCAAGTGATTTATTTTATTAATTTATTTAGTAACACATTTTCTTTTCATATTACATACTACACCTAGCTTTCCTCGGCTTAGGTTTAGAATAGTTTAACCCAGAAAGAGGGTATCACACCTAGATACCATTAGCTTAGGCTTAGAATAATTTAGCACATAAGGGATGGGTGTTACATACTCCCCCACTTAAATTTTACATCATCCTCGGTGTATTACTGTATCATGTCCTCATTGACAGGTAGCTCATTTCTGAATCAAAGACTCTCATGGCTCTACCATCTGATACAATTTTTCCGATGTACATCGGTCACAAGGAGTGCTCCTCTTCCATAACTACATTGGTCACCAAGAGTGCTCCTCTTCCATAGCTACATTGATCACAAAGAGTGCTCCTCTTCCATTGCTAAATCAGTCTCAAGGAGTGTTCTCCTTCCATGGCTCCCTATAACATTCTTTTCAAACCATTTGTGAGAATTTATAGATGCATAATTTTAACTACGATACATATCATTATCTGTTACTTAATATTACTAAAGGGACTATTGCTCATTTTTCATTTTATCTTAAGAATGCATGTTCATTTTTGGCATTCTTTCAAGCCTTTGCATTCTTTGTTGAACACCTGCTTCTTGCAGTTTCTCTACATACAACACATCTATTAGCATATTTTCCACATCAATATGCCTGCAATGTCATAACATATTAGTTTACATAACAATATATATATTCATCATATATATTCTTCATAATCGTATGTATGCCAAACTTAACCATGGTTACTTATCCTTGAAACTCTTCGTACTTTTCTTCTTCTGTGCAACCACCCAGTCGATTGTCCTACCAAACATCTACCCAATGTCTTCATGCATACCTACACACAATGTGTATTATACACAACAATATACATATCATATTTCAAACATGTAACATATGTATTCATACGAGTATCGTATGTACTATTGTACATAGTACCATCTGTGCTACAACCAATCATACCATTCCCATTGTATCATCTGCATGAGAAAAATTTTGTCCACATATTTTTCTACCATGTTAGTATCATGCCAAACATTCGGTTATCTTTTTCTAGCAATTAAAACAACTGTGTTCAGTTGACAAGGAATTTGTATGAGCATGGTTCATTTATGTAATCAGAGAAAGTTTTGTCTAGTGTAAGTCATTTTCAGATTTCATGTGGTTGTAACACAATATCAGTAATATAGTATGTATTCATGCATATTTGCATCTTAAGCAGACTATTAACTCATATTTTAATAATTGTTAGATCCATACTTCATTCTTAAATCATTTATCTCCGGTGATTTACTATTTACCTTTTTATATTTCAGCAACTTAAACACTTTGCACTATACTTTACAAATGTGATCATTATGTCAATCATGTTCTTTTCTTCTGCATATTACTCCCTTTTTACAGGCATTGGGGTAGACACACATTTAAGGTTGTTGTACAATGATTTCTATATAAATTTCCTAACGAACCAAGACCAATACCGGAATTCATCATGAGTTGCAAGATAATTCCAACAATCCATTAAACTCAAGACTCTTTCATGCCATGGATGCTTGACATCTTTCATCAACCAAATGATAACTACAATATTGTTATAAGGCTATAATATTGTACACCCATGTGTTTACATGGAAAATTCATATGCCTCATTATTATGTGTAGATTTTAGCATGATTATTTCCACAAGAAGTTTATCTTGATGACCCCTTAACTAGTCTTATGATAACAATATATCAAACAATCCATGACAAAGCATAAGTATATGTACCATACAACAATAAAGAAATGAAAAACATGGACTTCCTCTGTTGAAGCTAACTATAATGTCAATACAATGATAATATATGTCAATTACATCAATGGTGAAAATGCTCACAAGATTTCTTAGTCAACATTCTCTAGATAACCGTATATTAATACATAACACATTCAAAAACCATCTACTAACCATATCCTACCAATAGGCGATATTTATTACAGAGGCTTATGGTCAGTAGCTAATAGGGTAAGACATATTCCACAACCATCTTTGCATTATATCTTATGATAAAAACATAGTAGCGAACTACAATTTGTGCATAACCTTTGAAATGATATTAATTATTAACTGTTATACCTTGTTAATTGCATTGTATCCATAGTTTCTTATGCTATAAACATTCAAGAGTGGATGATTATCATATCATCATCACACCTTTCTCACCATAAGTATAATATCCTATGGCATTGATCTTCCCAATCTATCATCTTCCTTTTTCACAACTTGTTTTATGGAAGATAGTTATGTAGGCCTTAAAGATTTCATTATAAGGATTTTCATATAGCAGTAGGAATTAATTCCTACTTCATTAATCCTCCAATGTGATTATAATTCTTTCAAAATGTGCTTAATCCATTGTTTAGAATATGAGAATTTCTCATAGTTTGCATCTCGTTCTTGCTTATCATAATCACTTAATAATTTATGTATGCCAAAAAATCTTTCACTGCTTAACTACGATGGCAGATTTATTATAAAATAAACCAAGCAATATCCACATCTTAAATGGAGGCTGCACTTACCAATTACACCATTGTTAATAAGAAACACCACAATACTCACAAGCTCTCTTGGTATAATCATAAAATATTCATGAGTGGTAGACCTTACGTGCTTATCATTTTCACGTAATAATTTATGCTAAATATTACCTAAAATATAATTCAAACAATTGAAAGTGCTATACCTGGATGCAAAAGTCAATTTCTTCATACTTGCATGACATTCCATGTAAAAGATAATTTCTTCCACAATTCAAGGTATAAATAAATACCCACCTTTAATTATCTACAAGTACTAACTTGTGAATAATACTAGACCATAATCATTGTTGCTTCTCAATTAGAATCTTATCCAAATGAGAAGTTTCATTATGAGTCCAAGGGCTGTCTCACTTCCTAAATTGGAAGGGTTCCTTCTTGTTTAGTATTAACCCCAACACCTTATCTATATCTTCGGAGAGAATTTCTTACTATTTAAGAGTGAATTATAAGCTTAACACAATCCCTTTTTTTTATTATCAATCAAGAAGCATTAGAACTTGATTCTTATTAATTATCATGGTTTACATATTATCATATCAAGGATGCTTATAGGTACCAATATGCACTTGCAATGCATAGGTCTTGGTATATATATATTAACCTGTTATTATTTAATCACTTTTTCGAAACAATTCCAACTCCAAAATGCATTGTATAGAGGACTAAATTAAAACAATTTGTGCCATTGCCTGCTCTTTCTTTCTTAACATTGTTCATGATAACATTTTTTTATTGCATAACACCATACTAGGGTTTAAGGTTTCCCTTTTTATACCATCATCTTTTCATTTAGCCAAGGCCCTACATCGTACTCATACTAGTGTCAATTTTCTTTATTTATAATTTAACCATTCTCGGCTTATTTTATTTTATTTTTATGCAAAGACAAGAATATTCAAGGCGACTTCAATAAGAATAATTTTGGTTCACCAACATCATATTCCCTTACATCTATTTCTATTATAACATGAAATAGAGGTTTATGGCTTCAAAATTCAAGGCGATTAAATTCACAATTTTTCACTCAATGGACTTGCATGTAGCCCTAACCATTATTGTGAATATCAGCGGCCAACAAACATGAGCACAAGCACAATCATATATTTAATGAAAATTGAATGAGTATAAGCAAGAGCCTCTCCTTGGTGAAACTTGAACCCTAATGAGGAATTGAACAGTGCCCCACATTCACATTACTTTACAAGTGGACTTTAAATTCCATATTATCTGATCTTCACTGGATGATATAATATTATATTCTGACCATTTCCAGAGGCAACTAGCACAGTATAATGCTTAATATTTTGAGAGTTATATTCGATAAAATTTATGCTTTCAACAAATAGTTCCAAGGAATTAGATAGACTAAAAGCCATAGATTGTGCTAACAATGGAAGAATAACACATTTTTTAACCCTACTTATCAGTAATGTACAAAAGCAGTACCATTTATATGCATCACATAATTTACTGACGCTAAATAATCGTAAATATCTTGCAACTATGTTACAATAAATGATGATATAAATATATAACACCCATATCAATAACATATCTACTTTATAAATACCCATAAATACCCATATCAATTACCAAGGATTATAAATATACTTTATGGGTGTTATAAATAAACGAGGTTTGAATTGTATTTTTTGAAAATATTTAGCATCCCAGTTAGCCATAAGTGATAATTTCACAATCTTCATCATAAATTTGTATGTAAAATTTAGAAGCAGTGGTTTTGTATACATTGAGTATGCGCATTTTTCTTTTTTAGGTTACCTTTTTTTTGCGAGCATCTCAACAAAATAAATTGCTCCCCTTTTAATCCAACCAACATTATCTATTCCCTCTAAAATTTATGTGTTCATTAAAAGCCATTAAGAGAGAAGACACATCAAAATGAATAATTGTCAAAGAATATAATATATGACGTCCACCAGAACCTTACACGAATATGCCCACCGAAGGAGTGTATGACTATTTATAATGAAAATAAATATTATGTGATCCCAATTCCTTGAATAACAAATCTTGAAAAGTGCTTTTGCTATCCGCCTTGAATCCCGATAGCTACTTAATTGTATTATTATTTTTATTTTTTTTTTATGTCTTACAGTCTAAATGTTCATGCTAAATTTTAATAATAACATACAAAGAATGGAGAAACTGAGAATTACGTCTTACATCATCTAAAACAAATTTTGAAATAGTACTTTAAACAATGTATACATATTTTTTCATTTAGGTTTAATAATTCTCAGAAAGGAAATGAATCACTATACGTATTCTTCGTATCAGTCACATCTATTATCGAAACGATCGATCTCCTCACATCCGAGGTGGTGGTATGATCCTCCTTATCTCACACTCTTTTTCTGCAACTAAGTCATATAGCTTAGAGGTTCTCATGGTGGTTGAATTCTTCAACACGTTATCATTTGCAGAAAATAGGTATATATATCAACCTTAGTCAACTTATTACAATCACAAAGGAAGGATTATTCATGCCATTTTTACCTCCATGGGACTGGTGGCACGATCCTCCATATTTCCTATTTATGGTTGACGGTAAGCATTCTTTTACTTATGGCCTTACTTTAGGCTTAACTCTCATAGTTGGAGATCGGGATAGCTCATCCCAAACTGAGCTCAGTTATTTATGTGTTGCTCATACTCTTGACCGTAAGGTAAGCATTATCCTTCCCCGCTCTTATCCCTTCATGACTCAGAGATAAGCTACGACGTATGGCATCTTTATCCGCAGATGATCATCATCCTACCACCACTAGATAGATACCCCATCTAATGAAAGAAACAACGTTAAACTTTTGCTGGAAAAGCAACCCATCGTTTGCTTTTACTCATACACATAGATAGTTAGCGTTTTATAACCATCATGCATTTTTATCCCATGGTAGATAACATAAAAGCAATGGAATCCAACTTTTCCTACCTCTCCACAGTGCAATTAGAAACTGCTGCCACCCAAGGTTTTGTGTTGATAAATTTTTCCTTAATTATTCAATGCATTTTTTCCTATAGTATGAAGGCCAGTGGAAAAGGGAAACAATAGTCGCTTATCCTACTTACTTTCCTCCCTGGCGATAGCCCACGGTTGGCAGAATCTTACTGTGATTCGTGACGACTTTTCCCATCATATCATGCGTGCCTCTCTGCATGCATTTTTATATGCTTAATTTCCCAACCACCTTTAGCTCGACGATCAACCTGATCGAAGAGTGTCATACTAGAAGGGGAATTTATGTTTTTGTGATTTTAAAGGGTGTTGTTGCTAAACCCATCAGCGTATCTTTCTTACCATGGAGATTAAAACAACAATTTCTAACTTCATCAAAAAGTCACGTAGGGGTAAAACAACACCTCGAATAACGCTATCACCTTGCACAACTGATAAAAATTCCCTTGTTTCATCGCCTGGATACTGCTACCTTGTATGCACATGCCAAGATACAGGTTAGCCACTATGGTTTCTTTAAAAATCTTCCTAGCTACCTTTGATTTAAGCAAGAGGAGGAAGAAACAAAGAACAACATGCGTTGCCAACATGGCTGCAATGTGAGCCCAGTTGTCAATGTGGAAAAGGTCGTGGTGAATGCTTCGATGGCATTAGTTTCTCGCTATTGGAATTACATTTGCATCTAATATACCTACCGAGGCTGCTCATCATTCTGCATCGTACTCCCAAAACAGTGTGTGCCCATGGGCATGGACCCATGCATGAATAATATGGAAAAGTATGGATTATTTGACCATATCTAATCTCTCCATAGTTCTTCATTATATGAGGTAGGGATCAATACAGTTTATTTCCCATAGTGATATTAGTTGTCCTCACATGCGACCATTCAAACAAAGTGATGAAGACCTTATTACATCTTTTCAGTCAGAGAAAGTGGGTGCCTGGGCTTCTCAAAAATTATTGAAGGTTGGCCAGATTTCTCTCTGTTATGTTATTGATGGCGAGATTAAACTCACAGTCTACACTACCTTCTCTTTATAAACATAAAGAGCTCAGGATTCTCAGCCAATAGGTGCTTCCTGCAACCAAGTATGTCACTGTGTTGGAATATGCGAAGTATAGCACATACATAGTTATTTATTTATATGCTGAGCCTAGTGCTCTAAGGCAAATTCGTATTTTTTATTACAAAAATTAGGTTTTCCGGTGGCCTGCACTAGCTTCGTGAGGAAGAGACATCTCGGTTCATATCTTCATTTAAACCATATACCCAACGTAGTATAATATAGAGTCCAATGACATATGTTCGAGGACAGTTCCTCTAAAGATTAGGCATACTATTTCATTGATCTTGACATGAAATTTGTAATGGCACACTAATTATAACCACTAAGAAGTTCTTAATTATTAACGCGCATTATATATATTGAATATCATGGGTATGATTTCACATACACTATCCCATTACTCTTTTACATATCATGGGTATGATTTCACATACGATACCATTTGTAATACAATTAAAATTCCAAATCATGAACTCCTATTGTATATATTGGTTGATTTTGACTAACGGTCATATCAGTTTATGGGTTCCTCCATGCTTACTTTACTATTCTATTGTCAGTGCTTTTAATATTTAGATTAAACCTTAAGGAGTCCAGACTTAACACTTAGCCTCCTTATTAAAGTTTGTGGTAGTGAGGCCAAGTTAAGACTTAAACTTGTCCATACCCTATGGAGGCATATTGGCCCATAGGCCGCAAGGTTTGAACTTGATCTTCTTTGATACCATTTGTAACGAACCTCCATGGCCTATCTGGAAAATAAGCCCAAATCCCCAAAAATTTTAAAATTTCCTTAGACATAGTTAAGGTTCCATGTTCCTTTTCCTTAGTCAGACTACTATATCACCTTCAGGAAGGAGCTTTATACCATAGACACATTATCTCATCTTCATCGAACGATTTCTATAACACAAATATAGTTGGAAGGGCGAAAGGAGCTATAACATGCAGTCATCAAACCTCTGGTGACATGCATGGTAACAGAATCCCTGTCAATTGGATTAATTAGAATTTATCTCCTAACGGTTCTGCATACATCTATATCTCATTCCTAATTACCATATGCATGCATAAACTATATAAAATCTATTAAATCAGTTAACCACATGCATAGTAATATTCCATCAGTTCCATAATAAGATAACTTCTAAGCAATAGACATAATGCAATCTAGCCTCATTGAGTATCTGTGCAATAGATAATCTGACCATCATAGACTATTCTATTACTTACATTATACCATAATGATCCGCAAGCATCTACCACTATTTTCCATGTTAACTAGAGGCTTTATATAACATTAAAGGTTCCTTCACTAACATAATGAAGATTGCCATTAGATTCATTTGATATCCTACTCATTCACAGGCATAAGAACAGAATCCATCACATGGATACAAAAAGCATCATACTAACACATAAACTAAGACAGGGAAGCATATCCAACACTAAATCAATTAAAATAATCACATGAAGGGTAAGAGACTGGCATACAAAACCTTCCAAACATGTGAATCCATCTAAAACAATCACTTGGATGGAGGAGCACCACCACCAAACCATAAATAACTTCTGAATCCCCCCCAGCCAAAGTTATTGCCAAGGATCAACTGTTGTTGATTGATCGATGCACTGGGTATTTAATACCCTCTTTCATGATTTAGTTTCCATTAGCCACATCCCGCTTTTATGTATTTTTCCATTTGCATGGGTCTTTTTCGAAAAAGCTCGTCTATATCTCCCACGAGGTCCGATCGATCTTTCTCACCCATCCATCGAATGGATCTCCAATCCATCCATGCTTATCTAGAATCACATCTAGAAGCTTTATCATGAAAGATTCATCTCTATCCCATTGCTTAATGGCATTTGATAAGAATCTCCTCTCTTTAATCACGAAAAATTAAAATACAAATTATAAATGTAGTACTTATAAAAATGGGATTATCTTATAATAAGGTCATGACTATAAAGAATTTTAAATATATATTTGAAAAGCATAAAATAAAGAATATAAAAACATAATGAACGCTATTTTAAGTTGAATTATTTACAAAAGTGAATTTTTTTGTGAATGGTAAATTTTAAAAATTAGTATATTTATAAAAAATAGTTAAATAAAATCATTTATATTAATAATTTGTTTTTGAATAATCACTTTGAATCACATAAACATGCCACATGTTAATGAACCATGTGAATTTTGAAGGGGAATAGAAATATTTGAAAGCTTTTTAATTGAAGCTCAATATTTTACATATATTATGTTTTAAATGTTTATTTATAGTCGTCCACCTTTTATCAGATTATCCGGGACATACAGCAAATACATGGGTCGTAGTTTTTTTATTTATTTATTTAAATATATTTTATTTCCTTCTAATAGTTTGTAAACCTCGTAAAATTTATCATCTTTATTTTGTTTAGCCAATTAAAAAATACTAATATATTTTTTAGAAAGTAAAAATGTATTTTTATAATTAATAATTATTCAATTTAATATATAGATTTTTCAAAACTATTATAAAACTCTAGTAAATTGGTTTAATTTAAATTCGCTAATTTAAAGCCAATTAAATTTGAGTCTAAACCAATTATAATATAATTACAACGTATCTGCTTTACGCAGGTCTCATAAGTTATGTAGTTTATTCATTTTATACTGTTAAACTCATTTTGTGAACAACTAAGTTACAATACAACAGAATTAAAAATATTTTTTATATTTTTATAGTTAATATATTTTTTTATATTTTTATAGCTAATATAATCTAGTGCTTCCGAACATTCGTTATACACGCCGAGACATGAGAATGATTGACCCTTAAATGGTTGTTTGCGTTCTCCTATTTTGAAATAGGTCTAGTGCTTCTAGAGCTTAGTCAGCCAAGACGAGACCTGCTCGACACCTAAGAATGTGGCTTCACAATCAGATAGCACCACAACTCTTCACTTCGTCCTCTTCGAGGAGGATTCTGTTAAAGGAATTTGATGTCAAATGTAGATGCTGCTATAGTGAAAGATTTGGTGGATGTCAACATTTCGAAACATGCATCAATTTTATGGTTGTGCTAAATATAATGCGTATTCATATGATGTGAAATGAGATGAATTCATATATGATAGTCACACAGAAGCCAAATCTATTAATTTTTGTGTTCTCCAAGGTGCAGGTGAACTCTCAGATTCCGTAAATTGAATTGCAAAACTACATGGTATAGCATCGAGAACAAATTAGATGGTTGTGACAGGTTAATATAACAAATTCATCTTGGATTTTGAGAACTTTGGATTTATAGATAGTCTTTTATGACATAATTTCATTTTGGGGTTTGAAGATTTGGAGAATTTCAATGGGTTTTCGAATGTTTGCAAAAGATCTAGAGAATTTTGGTGAGTTTCTCATTTTGGTGGGTTTCTTGGTGTTTGCAGAGGGTGTGGGTTTCCTAGTGTTTGCAGAAGATCTAGAGAATTTCGGTAGGTTTTTCAGTTCGACGGGTTTCTAATTTTTTGAATAGGGTAACATTATGTACCTTTTTCTACTAATTCAGAAAGTAAATTGCAATTATGTGGTTAATTCAATGATTAACTCAATGATTCATGTATCTTATTCTTCTTGCATGTTAGTCTAGTTTAATTTTATTTTTTTGCAATTTTCTCAAATGAAAAATTGGTGAGAAGCATTGGTAGCTCCTTAATGACTTCTTGAATATATCTATTGCAATTGACTTTGCATCAATTTTTTTCCATACCTTGATTTTGGTCAACATGTTTACAATCATTGAACTTCTCCGATAGTTATATTTCTTTCCTATGAATGGGAAATCTTTCGTAAGTTGGACATGTGGAGGAGCATCTAACATGGTTTCTATATCTTTCTTTGGCCTCTTCTTCTCTATAATTGGAGGCACCAACCTTTGCCTTCGTAGACTTTGTTGGATTGTCATTACCTTCTTTTGGGATTTGGGGGGAGATATTGCCCTTGCCATTATCTTTTCTTGATAAGCTTCATACCCTATATATGATTTGATAATAGGTTTCTTCTATTTTCCAAATCACAATTGAACCTCTTCTTCTTCAACATATTCTTGAGTAGTTATAGCTCGATGTTGTATCATTTCTTCTTTTCTCTTAGTGCACGATATTTTTGGGAACATTTCTCAGTTTTCAAATTGTAAAGGGATACCATAAAAAGTTAAATATATTCCTCCAAACATTATGCCTCAATGACATTAGAGCCTTGAGTAGTTTTGGACATTGAATCTTTTCACTCCTGCATAATATACAATTAAATCAAATCAGAGGACCTCACACTAGTCATAGTAGTCAACTTGTGGTGTGACTCTAATAACTCATTTTTGATCTTATAGTGGGCCTCTAGATCTTATGACTTTAACATTCTAGAATGATTTGCATCACTTTTATGAAGCTCAATCAGGTGCTCGTTGTTTGTTTGCTCGTCAATTGATTCTTTCCTAGTCAAGAATCTATTTTCATGCCTAATTGTTGCATGAATCCCAAATAAAATAAGTCTAGGAACCCCAGATACAATTATCCCTTAAACTTAGATACGAGTATCCCCCATGGTTTTCCTCTCGCATGAAAATGTTTTGGTTAACATGGAAGTCTACCTAGAACTTGGGTACTAGAGTGCTCCATGCTTTTCGTCTGGGAATGTTTGCTCTAGGATGAAATTGTTCTTGTTAACATTAGTATCTCCAAGAATTTTGTTGGCCAACAATTAGGCCTCACATTCCCATAGTCAACTTGTCGTATGGGTGTAATCATTCGTTTTCGAGCTTATAACAGTCTACATCTTAGGAATTGAATATTCTAAGATCATTCACATCACTCTTATGAGGATGAATGAGGTGCTTGGAGGTTTCTCATTTGTCAATATTTCTTTCCTAGTGGGGAATCTATTTCCATGCCTAATTGTTGCATAAATGATGGATAAATTAAGTCTGAGAACCCTAGATGCAAGTATACCTAGAACCTAGGTACAAGTGTATCATGCGGTTTTCCTGTAGGAAGGTTTTAGCTGGAACAGAATTATTCTTATTAACATGAAAGTATCCCCATAACTTAGGTATGAGTGTTTCCAATGTTTTTGGTTCAAGAAGTTTTCCTCCATGAGAAAATTATTCTCGTAAAAATTAGTATCTGCGAACATTCACTTGAAAAACATGTGAGCCTCACATGCCCATCATAAGAAACCTCTAGTTTCATAATCACATCGCTCATCAATCAATTATTTCCTGGTTGGGAATATGTTTCCATGCCTAACTATTGCACGAATCTTGGATAAAATAAGTTTGGAAACCTCCAATGCATTTCTCCCTAGAAATTTGGTACAACTCCCCCCCACAGTTTTCCTTCTAGAAGATTTCCTCTAGTTGAAATTATTTTAGTTAACATGCAAGTCTCGCTAGAACTTAGGTATCAGTGTTCTCCACGCTTTTCCTCTGGGAAGGTTTGCTTCGGGATGAAATTGTTCTCGTTAACATTAGTATCACCAAGCATTCACTTGGCCAATAGATAGGCCTCATATGCCAATAGTCAACTTTTCTCATGGTTGTAACCATTCATTTTTTAGCTTATAGTGGTATGGATCTTAGGCTTTTAAAATTATATAATCATTTGCATCACTTTTCACAGGCCAAATCAGGCACCTATTGTTTTCTCACTTGTCAATTAGTTCTTTACTAGTACGAAATCTATTTCCATGCCTATTTGTTGTGCAAATGTCAAATGAAATAAGTTTGGGAACCCCGAAAGTAAGTCTGCCTAGAACTTAGGTACGAGTGTGCCCTGTGGTTTTCCAGTGGGAACGTTTCCTCCGAGATGGATTTTTTCTCGTTAACATGCAAGTCTCCCTAGAACTTATATAGGAGTGTGCCCTACGGTTTTAGTCCAGGAAGGTTTCCTCTGGGGTGAAATTCTTTTCATAAACATTAATATATGTAAAAATTCGCTTAGCGAACATGT
Source organism: Pinus tabuliformis (assembly GCA_031772625.1). Classification (NCBI taxonomy): domain Eukaryota; kingdom Viridiplantae; phylum Streptophyta; class Pinopsida; order Pinales; family Pinaceae; genus Pinus; species Pinus tabuliformis. The sequence continues at coordinate 283,498,669 of CM062804.1, read as the reverse complement.
AAGCCTAATATGCCCATCGTGAGAAACCCTTAGTTAGACAATCACATTAAACTAACAAAAATATGACTTGCTTTCCTGAATGAAACATGCAAAATGATTGAAACAAGTAATGGAGACCCTTTGTTCAAGAATGCAGAGGCCCTAGCAATAATTTTGTGCGAAACCTGGTCAATAGTATATTTCTCTTTAACTCTTGCCCTATTACCATAATGTCCAAAATATGGTGAAATATATACATCTTCTAAAATAATTGAAAGTCTTAAGTTATTATTTCATTACACTATGTTTCAATTTATCCTCACTACTACTGTGTAGATTTAGTTATTTGTATTTAAGATGCATTTACTGATTAGATTCAATGTTTTCTATTTAACTATATTATTTTTTGTTTTCTTTGCTTTGACTTCCACACCTTCTTTGTTACAAATCCACATAGTCATGCATTAATGGAAAAAAAAAGTAAAAAAGGAATGACAATCAAAGAGATGTAGAATACTACATATTGTATGGAGATTTCAAAAATGTTCTACTATGATGCCTCATGATTGAATATTCAATGTATTTTGTCCTCATTTTATTGGAAAACTTGCAATATTGTTTCAATAGACTTAATCGAAATGAAAAATACTTTTGCATTGTGATGAACCTCAGTATTGCAATAAGAATGTTGCAACTCCCAAAACTACCAACTTTAACTATCAATCGAAGTTCGTACAAACTTAAGAGGTATCAAAACTATATGTGAAACATAAAATGTGTCCTTCTTTTGTTGATATGATGTAATGAAGTGAATTTCATGAAGGGCTAGCAAACCATATCCTTGGGATGAGGTTAGCTACCAAATAACCAAGTATATTTCCTGTCAGGGGAGGTACGACATTGTCTATGGTTACCAGTTTAGAATCCTTCATGAATTGAGGTATGGCGTGGACATTCTAGCCCCTCAGAAGCTCAGCATCCCCTACTTCCTCCTGCAATCCCTCATTGACTCCAGTACTAAAGTAAAAGCAGGAAATACAGAGCAGCTAGCTCACCATGGGTTAATCAAAATTTTAGTGGAAGAAGCCCTCCATACATTTACACTCCCTATAGCATGGGAAATCTTCCAAAACATGACAACTGAAGATGACATAAAGACCCTGACCTATGATATCAGTCCTACTGGCAGTGAGGAGGAAGAGCAGCAAGGGGGAGAAGGTGAAGCAACTGGTGATTTAGAAGAACAAGAAGGGAAGAAGGAAGAAAGCAAGATAGAGGAGAAGGAAGATGAAGAAATAGAGCAGGGAAAAACAAAGCAAACAGAGACAGAGAAAGAAATAGAAGGAGGAGAAAAAGGGGAAAAAAACATAGAAGTGTCCCGTGAGACTCTAGAAAGAGAGGCAACAGCTGCTCTCACTGCCCTCAGCACACCAACTAAGCCAAACAGAAGAGGAAGAGGCAAACCTCAATGTATTTAAGGGCTACGAAGAGCATAAGAATCAAAACAGGGAAACCCCAGCCTTCTTCAAAAGTGAAAATTATTATTGAAGATTCACCCTCTGCCCAAGCAAAAGAATCCCCTTCCAAGGCACCAATCACATAAGAAATGGGGACTCCTAGATCCCCCACATGGAAAGAAAAGGTAGAACTATAGGACCCAAAAACAGTCATACAGGAGGCACACACAGTTCTACAGGAGACCCTATCAAAGCTACAGGAGACCCAAAAGCTTGAGAAAAGGGTAGAAGGACACCCACAAGAAAAGGAGGAAGAAATAGAGCTACAAGAACTTGATCCCCAGCCTAGTCTTAGATCTTACTACAATCTTCTTGAGGGGGGCAGAATAATTCCACAAAAAATTGTAATTCCACTATTCTTTGAATTAGAGAGAGAGAATAATAACACACAGGTGGATGCAAATAGCCAAATCCAAGGGAGTTGAGCACATTGGCAATATGGAGATAAAACTCAGAGAAATGGGCAAAGAGTTACGTGTTGTCAGACACAGAGAAGCAATCGCAAGGAGCCACCTTGAAACTGAAAATGAATTTGTTAGAAGACAACTACGAGAGAAAGAGACCCAACTGGCATGCATGGCCACCTGGTCCATGGAGGCATTGCAATGTAGGACACCAACAAAAACCTATGGCCTGTATCTCAAGGACCAATGGTTGCAATTTCAAATAAAGACTTTGCCACAATGAGGCACAATGCCTTTCTAAGATTACAGGCAGTTTATGGGCTGTGTGACCAAAGCACATCAGAAGATAAGGCAAAGATGGCATAATTCTACCTGCACAACATGGCCCTCATAGACATGAATGTGTGGGACCCCAACGCTAGGTTAGGGGACCTACAACTAATGGCCATGGCCTCATGGATGAACCATGAAGAGTTAAGGGCAGCAGAAATGAGAAGGTTGATCATAAAGGAGCAGAATGAGCCATTAATGATCAGAGCTGAGCCATCAGACCCCATGGCACTCATCAACACACATAACTTGCTTGCCAATAATCCTTAAATTTCCCCTAGATATATAAGTGATCAGGCACAAGCCATTGCACATTTTGAGGATATGGAAAGGTTACTTGGGGATGACTGTGTGCATGCATGTATGAGGAGATGGAATACCTTACCACACAGTATGTAGATCCGTGAATATCATTCCCTAATGAGGATGAGGGAAGCACTAAGGAGAGTGCCAACGTATAAGCGCTCCATGCAGAGGCTGAAGGTCAATTGGATTGGCCTCAAATTGAGTCCCCCACTGCTGTTAGGCATGCTAGAAGGTAGAAGAGGAGAAGAAGAGCGGGAGCAGTGGGAAGAAATAGACAAAAAGATAGGATTCTATGACAAGGAGGAGGAGACCACATCCGAAGCATCAGATGCTAGGGAGGCCACCAGGGCCATAATAGATGAGGAGATGGACTAAGTTGCTCAGAGGATGAGCAACACTTTCAGTAGGGGGGTGATGATGGGCCTCATAAATGGGTAATTATATGGGCTGATTTTACCTCCTAACCTAGTCAAACCAACCACTGCCTTAGCTTATTATAGTATTTTCTAATTATATTTATGCTTATAGAGTGATTTGAGTAAGTTAAGATGCCATGTGGTCTAATATGTGTTTAAGGCAAATTATTGATTAATTTTGTGGTTAAAGTCAAGGATCTATTGGATAAATGGTAGCAATAACTCGAAGTGGACAAAGGAGAGGACTTATAGGAGGGAGTCCCCCTCATTTATTACTCCTCACTTTGAATTCTACTTCATTTAGCTCGGAGTACAAGCAGCCAAGTCATGCATTAGCAGGCAGCCGAGCAAGTGGAGGATGACTGATGACTATCTCGAGTTTTGGGAGCCAAGCCTCCCTGATTTTAAGGAAGTTGTTGGTAGCTTCATTTATATAAATGGAGAGGCCTAGGGCCTCACTAGGGCTTAATTTTTGTTGGATTTTTGTTGTACTTTTGCTTATGTAAAATCTGCTCATCTTCGAGCTTATTATTTTGACAGTTCCATGTAATCTTGTTATTGTTTTGGAAATAAATATGGAATCCTTTTGATGATTCAATAGTTTGCTTCCATTTGTGCTTTCTATAGAAGGATAAGCAGTGGTAAAGAAAAGATTCAAAAGGCTAGAAATAGTGCCTTGGCCTCTCTTCCTCCATTTGGGACCATGATTTGAGGCAAAGATCCTCTTGCTGCCTCAAAAACATAGATTTTCCTCATTCATAGGACTTCTAGAGTTTACAGCCTTTTAGTTGGTTAATAGTCTAGTTCTCTTTGCTTCAGAACTTATCCATCATGCTCACTTCTTTATTTACCATAGTCTCCTTCCATGCTTTCCTTTCTTGTAGTAGTTATCAGCATTTCCTTTCATAGATCACAGTTTAGATTAGTTTGATGCAAAACTATATTTTTCTAGATGCACTTATTTCGTTTCTTGCTTAATCTCACTAGTTGACTGTCAGTTGCTCATGCAATAGATATCTTCTAGCATCAGGGCAGCCTATTAGCCATCCCATCCTCCATATAATCCATTCTCTACAGGTTGCCCAAGTCTCCCTCAATTCTGCCTTAGTCTCCTGCATTTTCCATAGAACTTCTTCCTCTCTCCTTGAGCAAATCCAATCCTATTTCTCTCTCCTAATAATTCTTGGTAGACCCTAGGTGTCCTAACACCTCATTCAAACCTTCATCCACCTTTTCCACCAACTCTCACACCCTCAAAACAACCAAAACTGCTCTCGAACTCCTCCGGTAGGCCTCCTATAGAACACTATTTTTCCTCCTGTAGATTTCCTCTGTCCTCCTGTAGATTTTCCAGTAGGCTTTCTTTTGAAAGACAAGTGTGGGAAAAGCCTCTAGAAGCCCACCTGAGACCTCCTAAGACCCAGCCACACCATCCTACATCCTCTCAAGTCTGAAAACCACCTTTCACCACCACCTCTTCGCTGCCACATTCACAAACAATAAATCACATACATGTCAAATTCACATAAAAATACATAAAAATCCAAAAAGATTTTATTTTTTTCTCATTTACTTCTAGAAATAGCTTAGTTATATGTTTTTTACTTCTTTAAATAGATAAATGGCATTCTTTTCATGGTTTTCATAGTTCTTTCTGCAAAAGTAGGAATAGTTGGTTAAGTAGGATTTACTTGGTTTTCTTTACATTTCTTCTTTCTACTTTCTGCAATTAGAATAGCATCTATCTTTCTTCCCTTTCAACATAGAGCTACTTCTAGAATCCATAGAAGTTGGCTTGAGTTCCTAGTGATCTTGCGCCAGTTGACCAAGTGACAACCTACAGTATGAACTAGTACTTGTGCATACAACATCGTCGCTTCCAAGTTTGTTACGAACTACTGGGTTGATAAGAGTAAAGAAGGTAGCCCATGAGTTGCAGCATTATTGTTGCAATACTGGTGCTCACCACTTATCTCTTCTAAGAGCAATTAAAACTAAAAGCTCACTATCCAGTACCAGAAAGCTTGGTTTCAAAAGGCATATTAGCTAATATTCTAGTAGAAGGACTCAACCTCAAATGTTCAAGAAGAAAGCAAGGATGAAAGACAACCAGTCAGCTCCTTCAAGAACTGGGTGCCAACCTAATCAATGAAGGAAAGGTAAAGGATTTGTCTCTATACCCATCTCCATGTCAATGAATTGCATCTCTTGGAATATTATGGGACTTAACAGTCCTGGGAAGAAATGCATCTTGAAAAGTAGAATCCTATCTCATCATCCCAACATCCTACTAATTCAAGAAATGAAACTTGATTCGACTCACCCTCCCCACCTTCTCAACCCGTGCTTCAAGCCTTACATCTCCATGGCTAATGCAGCTACAGGTACGATGGGGGGGCATAATGAAATTTTGGAAAAACTCTAAATTCGACCTTATTTCCTCTCTGGCCACTCACCATTCCATAACAGTGATCGTGAGAATCATTTGCACCAATGAGACCATTTGCATAACTAATGTTTATGCCCCTCACAAGGTGATAGACCATATTAAAATGCTCAAAATCATATCCAATCTCCTTGGCCCTCTGCACCACCCTCTCAAAATCATAGTTAGATATTTTAATATGATAACTAACTTATCTAAAAAGAAAGGGGGAATCCAGAAGTTAGATAAGGACTTTGACATTTTCCTCGCCACCATTGAAAAACTCAAGCTCATTGAAATTCCCAATAGCAACGAGTTATTCACCTGAAATAACAAAAGAGGATGAAACCATCAAATAGCCTCCCATTTAGACAGCTTCCTTCTATCGAGGCAACTTATCTTACCTCCTAGGAAACAAGGGCAAGAATAGTTCCACAAGTATTCTCTAATCACTAGCCTATCTCTCTCAAGATTCAATTTTCCATCGGTCTGAAAAATAAGCCTTTTAGATTTGAGGCCTTCTGGTTGGATTACCAAGACTTCATGGATAAAATGAAACAATGGTAGGTTTACTCTCCCATCAGAACTAAAAACAAAATGTATACTTTCCAACAAAAGTTAAAACACATCAAAGAGGAAATTAAAAAATGGAGCAGAGAAACATCTGGAAAAATAATCACGGCTAAAAAAAACTTGGAATACCAACTGGAAATTCTCCAACCAACTAAACTTGAAGAAGGGCTAACAAAAAATAGTAAGAATAGGAACAACGACTGCAACAAAGCTGGGGAAAAAGAGCCATTCGAGAAGAAAAGTTGTGGCTACAAAAATCTAGAATAAATTGGCTAAAATGTGCGGAAGGAACACGTCCTTTTTCCATAAAACAATGATACAGCACAGGAGGCACAACACAATTCCAACTGTGAAGAATCAAGAGGGTCATCTCATTCACACTCAAGAGGAGTTGGAAATAGAGCTCAACCACTATTTCAGCTCTCTCCTCAAAGAGACAAGGAATGATCAGGATCAGGACATTAAAAAGATCACCAAGAATATCCCAAAAATCCTCATGGAGTACCATAACAAAATTATCCTATGCAAAGTCTTCCTCCAAGAAGTGGAATATGTGGTCATGGGAATGCCTAATGGCAAAGCTTGAGGTCTGGATGGGTTCACCATTAATTTCTATAAAGCATGTTAGCTAATCATAAAATTGGAAGTTAACACCCTAGTAGATGAATCTTGGATTCAGAAGTTTGTCCTTAAAGAACTGAGCTTTACTTTCCTAACTTTGATACCCAAGGGAATCTCTATAAATTACCCAGAAAAATTTAGGCCCATATCACTCTGCAATGTCATATACAAAATATTCTCCAAAGTTATTCCCAGTCAAATCAAAGACATCCTCCCTCTCCTCATCTCCCACCAATAGTCTAGCTATGTGGAAGGAGGAAAAAACATGGGCAGTATCATCCTCTCACATGAGCTTATTCATTCTCTCAAATCCCAAAAAACCCCAATATGACGATTCAGCTAGATATGTCCAAAGCCTTTGATAAAATCAGCTGGAACTATATGAGACATGTCCTGGATGTGTTTGGTTTCCACAATGAAAGAATCAATTGGATCATGGCTATGGTGTCAAGAGATTTCTTCTCCATCCTCGTGAGTGGATCACCTGTGCAACCCTTCAATCCTTCAAGGGGTATCAGGCAAGGGGATCCAATCTCTCCCTTCCTCTTTGTTATAATGGTTGAAGGGCTAAGTCACTCTATCTCTATTGTCCTACATGAAAATAAATTGTCTGGTCTCTAGCCCCATGCCTCTGCCCCCCCTACAACTCACCAGAAATTTGTGGATGATACCCTTCTCATGGGTCTCCCATATAACAAAGAGGCTACCTCTTTCATTTCCATCCTGATGGACGTCTCTGCTTCTTTTGGCACCTCCATCAACCCCCTGAAATCCAAGTTGTTATTCCTTAACACTCTGTTGACCATATGTAGGAACATTGCCAGACTTCTGGCTATTCTCATTAGTACTCTCCCCTCTACGTACCTTGGTGTCCCCCTTACAGATAGGCCTCTTTCTTGGGCCACTTGGGAGAGCCTGATTAACAAAATGGAGAAAATAATGGCCAACTGGATCTTCAAATCTCTCAATTTTGTTGGTCGACTTATCCTAGTTAAATCTGTCCTTCAAGCCATCCCGCTTTACTTGTACTCGGATCTGGCCACCCCAAAAGTGATTTCAAACAAAATCAGAAACCTTTAGAGGAACTTCTTATGGAGAGGTGCAGAGGTCAAATAGAAATGGGCTCTAGTAGCATGGGAAAAAATTTGTAAACCCGAGAAGGAATGTGGCCTCAGTCTTAGAGACATTGAACTCCTTAGAAAGGCACTGGGAGAAAAAAAATTATGGAGATGAATTGCAAAACCCACATCCCCTTAGGGAATTCTTTGGAAATAAAATTACACCCCCTCCTTAACTTAAGAGAAAATTATCAAGCCAAATGGAAACATCAAAGGTTTAGTGATTTTGAATCAAGCTTGGGAGAATAGAGAAATCATTAAAGACATAGTTTTTGGGAAATAGGCAGCGGGAACAAGACTCTTTTCTAGGAGGATTCCTGGCAACAAAGCCTGAAACATGATCAAGATCACTATCAACAAATAAATGCTGAAATTAAAAATAGAGGGAAGATCAAAGTCAACTAGTACTGGGGAAAAAGTGAAGAAAATGGCAGATGGGGAAATTGGATGAAACATGAGGAATGGACTCCCCACATGAACCCCCAAACCTGGTTAGAGCTCTCTTCCGAATTACAAGAAACACAAATCCTCCTTGACTTGGTGGAGGATAAAATAAGATAGTGGAAAATCTCAGCCCGACACTTCATATCAAGAGAATCCTATAGATACATAGCAAAGCACGATCAACTCCAACCAAATCTGAAGTGGAATGCTATCTCGGACATGAAGCATTGGCCACAAACTTCTATCTTTCTATGGTTATTCATGAAAAGAAAAGTTTTAACGTGGGAAAATCTAAGAAGAAAATGCTTTATTGGCCCCTTGAGATGCCCCCTCTGTTAGCAAGAAGAACAAACCCCCAATCATCTGTTAAATGTCTACCCTTTCGCATCCAATTTATGGAATTGGATTTTTTTGGTCTTTAAAAGGTTTGATCAAGACCCATCTTCTATTCAAGGTGATGAGAATCATCATTGAGTAATAATATGGACCTTAATACACCTCCTAAATTGTTCAAATAAACTCTTCTCATAATTTCTTACACGTTTTGATAATATTTTGATTAATGAGATGTGTAAAGGTGAGATATTATGCCCAGTGGACTAATGTATATTGATTGTAGGCTTCTAAAATAAAATCATGGAAATTTTGCCTAATTGAGGGCTGAAACTTGAATAAGACAAGGAGGAGAGGTTGTAGGAGATAGATCCTCCTCATTTAATCCTCACTCATTTGAATATTCCTCCATCAAATCACACTAGTTTGGAGTTACAAGCAGCCAAGTCATGAAGATCAAAAGGAAACCAAGGGAGTGACAGTTACAGAGCCAGTTCATAATGATTTTGGGAGACAAGACTCCCTAGATTTAAGGAAGTAGTGGGAGACTTCAGTTGTATAAATAAGGAGGCCTAGTGTCTCATTAGGATTCTAATTTTTGAGGTAAAAACGCTAGGCATTTTTCGAGTTCAAGACATGGGAAGACATTGTTATGCAATTTTCTGATTTGATAATGAGAATGAGCATTTCCTTCATCCAACACTGAGTTGAATTAGAGGGCTAAAGCTCTTGGGTTAGGGCCCAACCCTATCAGCAAAGGCTCCTCTTCTTGTATTTGTATGCTTAGTTGATTTCATAGATTAATGGGTGAATTGTCTTTAGCATTATTTCATTGCAAGTAGTTGTGGATATGATTAGTTTGCTTCCATTTGTGCATTACTTCAACAGTAGCTTAAGAAGATAAAGGAATATCAAAAAGCTATAAGTAGTTGTATTTGACCTCACTCCTCCTTTTAGGGACCATGGTTTGAGGAAAGAACTCCTATGTAGCCCCAAAAAGATAGAATTCTAATTTGTCATGGAATTTAGGGTTTTCTGTTACATAGGCCAGCATTTTACTAGTTTTCAAGAATAGGATTTAATTACGATTTCTTCTATATTCAGTCTTACATTAGATCTCATCAAGATTTCACATTATTCTTCAAGTTTTCCCACACATGAAATATGTAGCTAGCTCATGAAATTTTGTTTTCCTTAATTGAAAAGCTTCTTTATTACATGATTTATGGATAAATGTCAGTGATTAATGCAGTGCCATAGTTTTAGTAGTATAGGGAGATTTCATGATCAGAAACCCCATCCTAACCTCACCCATCCATGGTTATCACTTTCTTCCACTAATACCTCACCAAATTCATCATTCCATAATAATACTTCTCCAAACTTGTTGAGAAAATCCAACCAGCTCACGACACTGTTTTGAGCTCTGAATGAGTCCTAGGCACTCCCTGTTACACAGTAATTTGTCACCATCCCTGTTACTCCTCTTGTCGTACTTTGGAGGATTCATCCTGGGAGTTATAAGAAGTGACAAAGTCTTAAAACACTTGCATTATGTTCCCCTGAGTATGTACTTCATGTTCCCTGAAGACACCTTCTACAGATTATCCCTGAAAAGTGCTCTTTTTCCATTGGCGCAGGTCCACAGTATCTTACCCGTGCCAATCATGGAGATCCTCAAAAGAGGGCGTGATCATTGGCGCTCTGTCTTAGAGCAACAGTCGCGCCAACCAAGTTCGGTCATGCTTTTTGCCTTAACGCACGCCCGACTGTTGTTTCCTTCATTACATGGAGCTTTTTGAGGATAAAAAATCAGTCTTATGTCGAGTTCTATCCTATCTCCATCTTTAATGGCTTTTGGGGATAATGTTAATCCACAATAGGTGTCCCGGTTCATCGTATCCTCCTCCCTTCTTCATCTATATAAGCTTGTCCTTATGCATTTGACAAGCTAGTCATGGAGTGCTAGATGTTGAGTTCTTGAGTTCATGGAGGAATGCTAGTTGTGGTTATCATGAGGGATAATGAAGCATAGAGAGGTTATGCTGCCGGAGAGGAGATACATTGCAAGACACATATAGTTGCTCGCCCAGCCAGGAGAGGTTCAACGTCAGAACCTTGGTTGTAACTTTTCCTGTTTATGATTAATTAATGAGCGACTGCTATTATAGTTCCAATCTCATCGTCTATTATGGTGATGTGTTGATTTATTTCCTTTCTGACTGAAATATAATTGTGCCTTGGTAGATTTTATGTTGGTATCTGTCTCTTCCTTTGCATGTGCAGGTGTCCGTTTATGATCTGCTGGAGCGAGGGAGCGGGAATATCAACTCTGCTTCAACCATAGCGTTGGATTCCAGGTTGGTCTTCTTAATTTACCTTTGGTGCATAACTAGGAACTTGCGTGGCAGCGTGGTTTGATTGTGGCTAGTTCTGTTTTAGGCTAGTCGCTACTCTTTATACCACTCGTTCCTTCAGGACGAGTCACCTTTACGCTCTTTTCTGACTCGTAAAATATGAAAAGATTGCCGAGTATTTTTCCTTTTTGACTCATTAAAGAGAATAAAAATGGAGGTCTGCTTTCAGCTCTTTTCTGACCGTTTAAAAACGAAAAGATTGCCGAGTCGCTCCTCTTGACTCGTTAAATGTTAATAAAGGGGCGGTCATTTTAGGTTCTTTTTGTCGACCGTTAAAACAAAAAAAGATTACCGGGTTTTTGTCGTTTCAAACTCGTTAATGGTTACGAAACGACGTGGTTTTGACCACTTTTTTACTTTTTCAGGTCGAAATCACTAATTATGAAAAGTACTCCTTGATCGTAATGATCGGGCGGTTCTTTCGGGTATCATTTTATACTTTTTCGGGCCCGAGAGACACAACTTTATGAAAAAGGACATCCCTGGAGTTTCCTTTTCCGCTGTCTTTTCAAACTCTCTAAACATGAAAAGACGCCGAGTTCTTCCTTTGTCAGACTCGTTAAAACTTAATGACATCGGATTTTGTCACAACACAAGCATATGCTATCCCCATCAAGCTTGTTAAAAATAACTGGGGTACTCGCCAGAAATGGCGGGGGGGGAAATTTTTGAACCATAATTTTACCGTGACGGCAGTATGTCGCTCTTGAACATGGCACTTTTCTGCTTTCGTGTCCAGGGTAGGGATATCTCCTCTCATATCTTTCACTTGCTTCCATGGACTTGGGTACCTTATTTGACCTCTCATCCACTCATTGCCTCGTCATTATGACCTTTGATACATTGATGTCAAATACTGCCGATTCCATTAATGTGCCGCCGATATGTTCAAGAGAAGTTGACCTCTGCAAAGAAACAACCTCCCTCTGATAGTTCGCACAATCTTGATTCACAACATTATCTCTCTGTCTCGTGTCGATGATGTGGGAAACATTATGGCCCACCTTCGATCAAGGTCACTTCCTGTCGACTTCAGCTCATTATCCAGGAAGTTGATCTAGAGACTCCTTTCCGGTGCCTTGGAGCCTGCATGCCTCAATGGCAGGTTCTTCGTGTTCGACATGAGGTTTTCATCATTGGCCTCCGATCGAACGATTCTACAGATGTTCGACTTCAGATCATTAATTCACACGCCATAGATTGTACCTATAGTACCTTGAAGGCCATTGTCATTATTGGTGGTACTTCTTGCGTCTATTAACAGTTTCCACTGTTGACTGGTAATCAGACGATGTTCATGCATGTTCGACTTCAGCTCATATATTCACATGCTTGAACTTGTACTCTTGTTCGGGTCGAGATGGAGCGCAAGACCCTGGATTGTGTTTGTTGTAATCCAGGCGTGATTCTTGATACTTGACTCATTCATAGGATGGCTGCGACCATGCCTGAGTCTATTCATTGATCCTAACCAGATGGCTGCATCCATGCTATGGATCTAGATTATTTATGTACTCTCTTATGGATGGCTGCGACCATACCACGTACATCATGTAATTGAACTATCAGTCATGTCTCTTAACACAGATCCTCGGCGGCAGCTCTCTATATGTGTTCTTGTGTGTTCTTGTAAAGCATTTCACCCCTCTCCACCTCTCGGACCTCATGCTTTAGGGGGCATCTGTTACACAGTAATTTGTCACCATCCCTGTTACTCCTCTTGTCGTACTTTGGAGGACTCATCCCGGGAGTTATAAGAAGTGACAAAGTCTAAAAACACTTGCATTATGTTCCCCTGAGTATGTACTTCATGTTCCCTGAAGACACCTTCTACAGATTATCCCTGAAAAGTGCTCTTTTTCCATTGGCGCAGGTCCACAGTATCTTACCCGCGCCAATCATGGAGATCCTCAAAAGAGGGCACGATCATTGGTGCTCTGTCTTAGAGCAACAGTCGCGCCAACCAAGTTCGGTCATGCTTTTTGCCTTAACGCATGCCCGACTGTTGTTTCATTCATTACATGGAGCTTTTTGAGGATAAAAAAATCAGTCTTATGTCGAGTTCTATCCTATCTCCATCTTTAATGGCTTTTGGGGATAATGTTAATCCACAATAGGTGTCCCGGTTCATCGTATCCTCCTCCCTTCTTCATCTATATAAGCTTGTCCTTATGCATTTGACAAGCTAGTCATGGAGTGCTAGATGTTGAGTTCTTGAGTTCATGGAGGAATGCTAGTTGTGGTTATCATGAGGGATAATGAAGCATAGAGAGGTTATGCTGCCGGAGAGGAGATACATTGCAAGACACATATAGTTGCTCGCCCAGCCAGGAGAGGTTCAACGTCAGAACCTTGGTTGTAACTTTTCCTGTTTATGATTAATTAATGAGCGACTGCTATTATAGTTCCAATCTCATCGTCTATTATGGTGATGTGTTGATTTATTTCCTTTCTGACTGAAATATAGTTGTGCCTTGGTAGATTTTATGTTGGTATCTGTCTCTTCCTTTGCATGTGCAGGTGTCCGTTTATGATCTGCTGGAGCGAGGGAGCGGGAATATCAACTCTGCTTCAACCATAGCGTTGGATTCCAGGTTGGTCTTCTTAATTTACCTTTGGTGCATAACTAGGAACTTGCGTGGTAGTGTGGTTTGATTGTGGCTAGTTCTGTTTTAGGCTAGTGGGATCGCCTCTGTCCGCAGAGGGGATTTACCTATCCAACACTCCCTTACCACATTTCACCCACCATTGACATTCCTTAAGCCTTAAATCACATTCCAAATCCCTCCTCTTTCTCTCAGTTGTATCGTGTAAGAATACAAAGGATTCTATAGGAGCATTAGGACATCTTGTAGGACACATTAGGACATCCCGTAGGTCAACCTGTAGTGATGTGTTTCAAGGTCAAATTGTGGAAAACTCCCCTAGGGAGATAGGATAAGACCCCTACTTGCCTCCCAACCCATCTAACCATTCACCATCATCCCTAATCCACTAGCCACATCACTAAAAGAAGCTAGAATTCACACTTTCACACAAAAAAAAGGGGAAAAAATAGTTATTTTGTTCATTTACATGCACAATAGTAGAATGTTTGATGTTTGAAATTGCATGCCTAGTGTAATAGGATTGCACATAGGTTAACTTAGAATTCTCTTGAAGCAAAACATTTCAGAAGTTAGTTAGATGAATGGTGTGTTTAAGCATTTTATTTCAGTCTTTTCACTACTACAATAGACAAGATTTTCTTTAGTGCAAATTTCCATTTTTCTCAGTGGTAATCAAGCTTCTTTTGAATCATTAGAAGTTTGTCTTGAAAGACCATGGTGGTTTATCGCGAGCTTAGCAGTGAAAAAGAGTGGACCCATCACATCTACTTATGTATACGGCACTGTCACCTCCAAGTTTTTACGAACCTCGAGTTGATAAAGTAAAGTTGGTAGCCCTAGGAGTTGCAGTATTCTTGCTACAATACTGGTGCTCATCACATTTTGGTGCCATTGCTAGGGAGGTGTCTAAGTAATATGTGATTTACACTTCATTACTTCCATTTCTTACCTCTGACATTCTATTATTAGCTTCATTTATGCAAAAGTAATTTTATTTTCTTTCTTTTCCATTCTGCAAGTGAGATTTCATTCAGTAGTTAGTTTCCATTTAATTTGTGATTTCAATTTTGCAATTATTCTCAAAGCTTGAAAAAACATAAAACAAGACAAAACACTTCTTTCATGCCTTGTAGGAATAGGGATAACTTAGGAAAATTTCTAGCAAATACCCCCGCCACTTCAAATAGTCAACCTTCCCTCTTCTTCAGTAGCTTTGAATTGGAGGACCATTTAGGTGAACAACTAGAGATATTTGAAGAACCTACATGGGGAGAAGAAGAAGGATAACCCATTCCAACTGACCTAAAGTATGAAAATAGAAATGACAGAGGAGATAGAGAAAGAATTGATGGTGCCTTTCCCATGAGAGAAAACTAATGGGGTTACCAAGATGAAGAACATAAGCCCCTCCGCTCTTCCTCATTTCCACGTCCTGACATTAGAAGATCTAGACACTTTCTTGTTTGAGTTTGTTGTCATATGCAGAACTTATGGTTACACCAATAATGAGAAAAAGTTCAAACTATTCCCATCCACTCTCAAGGATGCAGCTTTGTGTTGGTTCATGGGTTTACCTCGGGATAGCATCATAACCTGAGCTCAGATGTAGCAAGCCTTCAAAAACAAGTATTGAGACTACTACAAGTCCAAAGATGCTAAAGAGGAAAATTTTAGGATGACCTTAGGGCCTGATGAATCCCTAGAGGATTAAGAAGAAAGATTCCTGCTTAACTACAAAAGGACCAGGTGCACACCTGATCCTGAGTCACTAAAGCTAGTCCTATTCAAAGGGGTAAGGGAATATCTTCTTGATACCCTAAACCTCCTAGAAGGAGGGGACATCTACCAGCTACCCTATGAAGATATCAAGACTGTCTTTAGAAACCATTCTAGGGAACCTAGGAAAAAGGGTAGCGGTAGTCAGCCAATGGTCAATATATCCTCTTGCAATACATCCATCAAAGGTGAAATTGGAAATACACTGAAAGATTTCAAGAGTGAAATGTTGCAAACCCTTTCCCTACAGATGGACATTATGCACATCAAGAGAAAGGAGGAAGCAGAGAGAGCCTTAGCCATTTTCTGTCCTAGATGCACAAGGAGGCACCCTAGGAATGAATGACCATTCAATCTAATTGAAGTCTATTTGATTTGTGAATAAAACTACTCCAATGAAAATTGCACTTCTCTACCTAGACTAAATGTTGTGTACCAGGGAACTGAAGGGGTGACTGAAAAACTTTGCTACATAAATCAAAGGAGACCTCATGCACCTTGGCCATACCAACAGGGCATGCAAGGGTCATCCCATGCCTATGACAACCCCAACCACACCACATCCATTCCCTCTTGGGGCCCCTCTGCTCATCCTTCCTCATATAAACCTCCTCCTTGGTCTTTTGCACCTTAGTACCATTCCGAGTTGACCAGCCAGTCATTTTAGCCACACGCTCTACCACAACCTCAGTGGAATGTACCGCCCCAAGGGTAGAGACCCTCGTACAACAATTCTCCAGCTTTATTGCCTTCACCACCTAGTCAACCACAGATTTTACACCCTGCTCGACCTAAGAAACCTCAGATGGCTACCCAACCAAATCTAAACCCAAACAATAGATAGACACAACAAATGTACAGTGGATAGACATCTTATCCTGCTTGTGGGGATTCAGGAAATCAACTTGAGATCTAGGAGAGTACTCCTGGACAACAAACCTCCACCTCCACCTCCACCTAGGGAGAGTGAGGAGGAAAGAGAGGAAAGCATGCCTAGAGTAAATCAACCACCCTTTCCTAAGAGATTAACTCATCTAGTCCAGCCTACCCAAGAAGAGAACAAACTTTTGGGTGAATTGAAAAATGTATGTGTTGAAATTCCACTTCTCCAAGCCATCAAGGTTATACCTATTTACAACAAGTTGATTAAAGAGAAGTGCTTCAAACATCTAGGGTGGTGAAAAAGAGACACCCCTACCATTAACGTCATTGAACAGTTGTCTAACTTAATGCTAGGGAAGGTAATTTACCCAAAGTACTTGGACCCTAGAAGCCGTGTAGTAGATGTGCACATTAATGGCACCATTGTCCCACACAATTTGATTGATATTGAGGTCACCAATAATGTAATGACTAAGAACACCATGCTTAAGCTCAATCTCCAAGGTTAGTTAAGAAGGACCAAAATAGTCTTGCAACTTGTAGACCACTCCAAAGTGACCCCTAAGGGGATTTTGGTAGATGTAATGGTATCCATTGACTCCTGGGAGTACCCTCCAGAATTCCTAGTTCTCCAACCTAAGGCCAAGCTTACTGGTTATCCTCTCATCCTTGGGAGGCCGTGGTTAGCCACTGTTGATGCCTACATCAGATGCAAGGATGGAAATATGACTATAAAAAATGGGCATATGTCTAAGCAGTTAGTCTTGTACCCTCTTGCTCATCCATCTCTAGAACATGAATTACATTTATGGCTAGAAGGGGATGAAGAAGATGAAGTCTACTCATCCCAACTCTATACCTTAGAAACAACCATCGAAGGAGGACAACCAGATAAAGATCATTTGATTGAACACATACTCCAAAGTCCAACTCCCAGCACCTTGTCCTTAGAGGAAGTAGTAAAGGAAACCCATAAAGACCATCAGATTGATCTATGCTTTGCTAATTAAAACTCTACCCATGTCAAAACCATAGAATTCGTCGCTTAGTGAACTTTGAAAATCAACCCATCGCTTTCTGTAAACCAAGAAGAAAAGTTGTGGAACATGCTAAAGGAACATATGGATTCCATTTCTTGGAGTTACAAGGAAATAAAAGGAGTGCACCCTTCGGTGTGTACTCACCACATTTGTAAAAAATAAGGTTGCAAACCAGTCCTACAATCCTAAAGGAAAATGAATCTAGCTCTCAAGGATATAGTCAAAGAAGAACTACAAAAGCTACTAGATGCAAGATTCATTTACCCTATCTCAGACAGTGAGTGGGTCTCTCCTTTGGTGTTGGTTCCAAATAAAAATTGGAAGTGGAGGATTTGTGTCAATTACAGAGAATTAAACAAAGCAACAAAGAAGGACCATTTCCCTCTACCTTTCATTGACCAAGAGCTAGATGACTTGATAGGGAATTTGTTTTCTCTTTCTTAGATGGGTTCAAAGGGTACAATCAAATATAGATCATCCCAAAAGACCAGGATAAAACCACCTTCACTTGTCCTTGGGGTACTTTCGCATGGGCTCCATCCATTTGGCCTATGCAATGCCCCTGCCACTTTCCACAGAGCGGTCCTGAGTATCTTTGCCGAGCTAGTCCATTATGCAGTAGAAATTTATATGGATGATTTTACACCCTGTGGGTGTGATTTCTAGGAGACTCAGTCAAACTTAGGTAAGGTGTTGAACAAATGCATTAAAATGAACCTGTCCTTAGTCCCGAAAAATGTGAGTTCTTGATGACTGCAGGAATTGTTCTAAGACATTAAATATCTTAGAAAGGACTGCAAGTGGACCCAAATAAGATAGCCATCATCTAAAGGGTCCCACCTCCACAAAATCAAAGAGATGTCAGGAGTTTTCTAGGTTTATTTGGATACTATCAGAGATTCATAAAAGACTTCATCAAGGTAGCTTCTCCTTTATTTCAGTTATTGGCCAAAGACTCTAAATTTTTATCATCAAAAAGTTGTTAAGAGACATTGCACACACTAAAAGACAAGTTGACCACCGCACTTATTCTCCGAGGCCCAAATTGGGCCCTTCCTTTTGTTGGGTTGTGTTATATTCTTTCCACATAGTTAATAGGGGGTTTGAAGGGCACCCGTAACCCCACTTTATGGGGTCCGGGGCAGCGCCCCGGAAAATTTTGGTTTTGGACCATATGTTAGGTTGGGCGGACCCACCTATGGTTTTGTGCATGATTTTCGCACATGTTTTTTGGACGCGATGGTTTTCGGTCCATGGTATTGGACGCGATGGTTTTCGATCCATGGTATTGGATCCTTAGGCATGTATAAATATGTATTGTAACATTGAAAGGAACATAGTGAAAAATCAAGCTGGTAGTCCTGGTTTTGGGATCCAGGGAAAAATCTCTATGCATATGTGTTTTATGGGTTATGCTCTCGCATTGTTTATTTTCTTTGTTTAATAATTTGTATGCAGGTAATTTCTGTATAGGGTTAAAACCTACATTTGGTATCAGAGGTGTTTTGGCTTCAAGGGGACACCTTTGTCGCTGAGGGGTTTCGCTTGGGCCTGTGGTAGACCCTGTTTAGTGGGAGATCTGCGAGATCGATTCTGGTGGTGAAAGAAGATGGCAAGCAGTGGAAAGATAGAGATTGAGAAGTTCAATGGTCAGAATTTTGAGTTGTGGAAACTCAAGATGGAGGATCTGTTGGTGGATAAAGATCAGTGGATCGCAGTAGATCTGGGTACTAAACCATCGGGAGTGACCGATGAAGAATGGAAGAAGTTGGATCGGAAGGCAAAGAGCACAATACGATTGTGTGTCTCGGATTCAGTATTGCTGAATGTATCAGGGGAAGCTACGGTAAAGGCTTTGTGGGTCAAGTTAGGGACTTTGTACCAATCTAAGTCTCTGGTGAATAAACTGTTCCTGCGGAAAAAGCTGTATAACCTGAGGATGAAAGATGGAGACTCGGTGACAGAGCATTTGAATGCGTTTAATACTGTGGTAAGTCAGTTATTATCTGTTGATATTAAAATTTCAGATGAAGATAAGTGCATCAATCTCTTGTGTTCTCTACCAGATTCGTGGGATAGTCTGGTTATTGCAATAGGTAGCAATGCAACTACTTTGCAGTTTGATGAAATAGTCTCAGCCTTGCTGACGGAGGAGATGAGACGGAAAAATATGGACAGCCAGAATGGTGATGCCTTGTCTGTACCAGGATGGTCCCAGAACAGAAACAAAAATAAGTCATCGAGTGGGAGATCTAAATCTCCAAGAAAACCTACAAAGGTGGTGTGCTGGAAATGCGGAAAGGAAGGGAACTTCAGAAGGGATTGTAAATCTAAAGCTCCTGATAAAGGAAAGGGATCTGATGATGCTCCTTCTGCAGAGGCAAAAACCAGCTCAGATGAAGGTGGGGATGTGTACTTGGCTTCTTCAAGTACACATGTAGATCATGAGGCATGGTTGATTGACTCAGGTGCATCCTTTCACTTCACTCCCCATAGAGAGTGGTTCTGCGAGTATGAGAAATACAATGGTGGTGATGTCTTCTTAGGAGATGATAGGAAGGCTAGAATCATTGGTCGGGGAAAAGTAAAGTTGAAGTTGCAAGCTGGAAGGGTTAGAACACTTCCGGGTGTTCTACATATTCCTGCATTGGGCAGAAATCTGATTTCTGTAAGCAAGTTGGATGATGCAGGTGTAAAGATGGTGTTTGAGAAAGATACCTGCAAGATGGTTTGAGGAGCACTGATATTAATGCGGGGAGTTTGGATTGGAACTCTGTACAAGCTGCAAGGTAGCACTGTTGTTGATGGGTGCAATAGTTCTATGGTTCCTAAAAATGGAGTAGAGAATCTAGTGGTCTCTAGAGAGAAGACCATGTTGTGGCATCAAAGGCTTGGACATATTGGAGAGAAGGGCCTTCGAATACCTCATGGTAAAGGTATGGTAGAAGGTATGAATAATAGCTCTCTGGATTTTGATTTCTGTGAAAATTGTGTATATGGGAAGCAAAATCGGGTGAGTTTCCCCTCTGGTGGTAAGAGGACGAAACATATATTAGAGCTTGTGCACAGTGATGTGTTTGGACCTGTGAAGGTTCCATCACTGGGTAAGTCTGTGTACTATGTATCATTCATAGATGACTTCTCAAGGAATACATGGATATATTTTCTTAAGAAGAAATCTGAAGTCTTTGACAGGTTTAAAGAATTTAAGGATCTGGTGGAAAATCAGACAGAGAAGAAGATAAAGGTGCTGAGGACAGATAATGGTGGAGAATTTTGCAGCAATGAATTTGAAGAATTTTGTAAGAAGTGTGGTATAGCACGGCAGAAGACTACTCCATATACACCTCAGCAAAATGGAGTCGTAGAAAGAATGAACAAGACATTGATGGAAAGGGCAAGAAGCATGCTCAGTGGTGCCAGGTTAGGACAGGAATTCTGGGCAGAGGCGGTGGATACTGCATGTTACCTGATAAACAGATCACCTTCATCAACATTGGAGGATAAGACTCCACAAGAAGTATGGACTAGTAAGAAACCCTCTCTTTCACATCTAAGGGTATTTGGATGTGATGCATATGTACATGTTCCAAAGGAGAAACGAACCAAGTTAGAAAGTAAATCTGAAAAGTGCATCTTTATTGGGTATAAGGATGGTTTAAAGGGTTATAAGCTTTGGAACCCAGTCACATGGAAGGTTGTGTACAGCCGAGATGTGTTGTTCAGAGAGGTAAAAGATGTTATTCAACATGAAGTCCAACCAAAGGAGCCTGAGAAGATAGAGTTTGAGACAAAGGAGGAAGAATCAGACTCTACAGCAGAGGAATCAGAAGATGAAGAGCCACAAACTCCGGTTGTGAGAAGATCAGTTCGAGAAAGAAGGCAGCTAGAAAGGTATAGTCCATCTGCTTTCAGTTCAAATTTTGCTTTGTCTGTTACTGATAATGATCCCAGAACTATGAAGGAAGCAGTGGATTCAGAGGATGGAAAACTCTGGAAAGAGGCCATGGTCGATGAAATGGCATCTTTGCACAAAAATGAGGCTTGGGATCTGGTGGAGTTGCCGGCTGGAAGGAAACCCATTGGCAGCAAATGGGTGTTCAAGAAGAAGACAAATGCAGAAGGAAAGGTTGGAGAAATACAAAGCTCGGTTGGTAGCAAAAGGTTATTCCCAAGTGTCGGGAATTGATTTTGGTGATATTTTTTCTCCTTTTGCCAAGGTAACTTCTATTAGATTACTTTTGTCTGTTGCGGCTACTTTTGATTTTGAGGTAGAACAGATGGATGTGAAGACAACATTTCTTCATGGGGATTTGGAAGAGGAAATCTACATGAAGCAACCTGAAGGCTTTGCGGTGAAGGGTAAGAAAGAACTGGTATGCAAGTTAAAGAAGTCTCTGTATGGGTTAAAACAGTCACCAAGGATGTGGTATCAGAAATTTGATACATTTATACGGGGACTTGGCTTCACCAGAAGCAAAGCAAATCATTGTATGTATTTTAAATTAATTGGTGACCGTATTATTTATCTGGTCTTGTATGTGGATGATATGTTGCTGGCTGGAAATGACAAAGAAATTATCCAGGATTTGAAGACCCAATTGTCCTCCAAATTCGACATGAAAGATCTTGGCGCTGCAAACTATATTTTGGGCATGGAAATTAAAAGAGATCAGTCAAAGAGGAAGCTCTAGTTAAACCAGAGGAAGTATGTCGAGACAATACTCCAAAGGTTTAATATGCAGGATAGTAAACCGGTGAAGGTTCCTATTCCTGTAGGTGTGAGGTTATCTGCTGAACAGTGTCCCCAGACACAAGAAGAGGAAGAGGACATGTCCCGTGTTCCATATGCAAGTGCAGTGGGTAGCCTGATGTATGCAATGATCTGCACTAGACCAGACATTGCACATGCAGTGGGAGTATTGAGCAGGTTTATGTCAAAACCTGGGAAGGAGCAGTGGACAACAGTGAAGCGGGTTTTCAAGTATTTGCGTGGCACTAGTGATTATGGTTTGTGCTACCAAGGAAGACCAGGATTGGACAGAGTGTTAGATATTCATGGCTTTGTTGATGCAGACTGGGCTGGAGATCTGGATCAGAGAAGATCTACAAGTGGGTATGTGTTTAACCTATTTGGAGGTGCAGTCAGTTGGATGAGTAAGAAACAATCTGTAGTGGCACTATCAACTACAGAGGCAGAATACATGGCAGCCACTCATGCAAGCAAGGAAGCAGTTTGGTTGCAGAGATTGTGTTCAAGTATGGGGTTAGTACAGGGAGCTATAAGAATAGACTGTGACAGCCAAAGTGCAATTTTCTTGGCAAAGAACCCTGCTTATCATTCAAAGACATAGCACATTGATGTTCAATATCACTTTGTGAGGGATATGATAGAAGACAGAAAGGTGTTACTGGTAAAGGTGGACACTTTGAAGAATACTGCAGATGCATTGACAAAATCTGTGAGCTCTGAGAAGTTCTCTTGGTGTAGAGAAGCAATGGGAATCTCAGGGCTGAAAAAATGACTAAGCTCTCCTGTGGCCCCCTGTGGAAGGAAAACAACAAGTGGGAGATTGTTGGGTTGTGTTATATTCTTTCCACGTAGTTAATAGGGGTTTTGAAGGGCACCCGTAACCCCACTTTATGGGGTCCGGGGCAGCGCCCCAGAAAATTTTGGTTTTGGACCATATGTTAGGTTGGGCGGACCCACCTATGGTTTTGTGCATGATTTTCGCACATGTTTTTTGGACGCGATGGTTTTCGGTCCATGGTATTGGACGCGATGGTTTTCGGTCCATGGTATTGGATGCTTCGGCATGTATAAATATGTATTGTAACATTGAAAGGAACATAATGAAAAATCAAGCTAGTAGTCCCGGTTTTGGGATCCAGGGAAAAATCTCTATGCATATGTGTTTTATGGGTTATGCTCTCGCATTGTTTATTTTCTTTGTTTAAGAATTCGTATGCAGGTAATTTCTGTATAGGGTCAAAACCTACACCGTTCCATATACATGCTGATGCCTCTCACAAATCCATAGGAGCGACTCTAGGCCAAATAGATGACAAGTTACATGATGCCATTTACTTCATCGATAAGAATTTGTTAAAAGCTGAATTGAACTATATAGTAACTGAGAAGGAGCTCCTAGTTGTTATGCATTCATTGAAAAAATATAGGCATTACATTACAGGTTACCAAACATTTGTACATATTGACCATGCTATAATAAAATACTTTATAAATAAACCTGATGTGAATGCCCATATTATTAGATGGTTACTTTCATTCCAATAGTTTGATCTAACTGTGATTGATAAGATTGGCAAGGAGAATGTTGTTGCTGATTTTTTATCCAAATTAACTTTTCCTATGGGGGAGGAAGGAATGGTTCATGATCAGTTACCAGATGAACAGTTATTCGCCATTTCAGTTCTCTCTCCATGGTTTACTTACATAGCAAACTACTTGGTGTCTTCACAGTTCCCACCAAATTTGTCCTCCAAAGATAAAAACAAGATTGTGAGGAAGAGCCCCCCATATTGGGGGCAACCTCTTCAAACTAGGACTGGATTAAATTCTAAGAATATGTGACAGGGAGGAGGAAGTCTTTGACATCCTTTTGACCTGTCATGATGGGCCTTGTGGAGGTCACTTTGAAGCCAAGAGGACAACATTCAAGGTGTTACAAGCTGGGTATTATTGGCCCAATCTTCATGAGGATGTGAGAAGGTATACTAGATAGTGTGATTGTTTCCAAAGGATGCGAAAGCATACCCCAAGGGATGAAATTCCTCTACAACCTCAAGTGTCTTTTGATTCATTTGACAAGTGGGGCATGGATTTCATTGGACCCATTGACCCTCCATCTAGGCAAAAGTAGTACATCATTGTGTGCATTGAATATTTGACAAAGTGGGCTGAAACCAAGGCAATCAAGGCAACAACAAAGGAGAAATTAGCCGAGTTCTTAATGGAAAATGTATTTTATAAGTTTGGGTACCCTAGAGAACTGGTCACTGATCAAGGCAGCTAGTTTGCATCTCACATAATTTAAATGTTTTTAAGCCAATACAAGACCAAGCATAGAACATCCACTCCTTACCACGCACAAGATAATGGGCAAGTCGAGGTGGTCAACAAAACACTGGAGGGAATTCTAGCCATAGTAATTAGTAGTAGTAGAAAATATTGGACATATAGATTAGTTGAGGACACTTGGGTTTACAATACCACCTAGAAGACCACCACTAGATTCACTCCCTATGAGTTGGTCTATGGGAAGAAGGCCCTGTTTTCCATTGAATTTGAGTGCAACAAATTAATAATGGAAGCACAACTAGCTCTAGATCTCACCAATGCACAATAAGAGAGATTTCTCTAGCTGAATGGGTTAGATGAGTTTAGAATGCAAGCCCTCGTGCACATAGAGGTGACTCAATTTCAAAGAAAGATCTAGCATGAAAAGGACATAAAGGATAAACAATTTCAAGAAGGTGATTGGGCTTTGTTGTACAATTCCAGATACAAATATTTTAAAGGCAAGTTGAGGACTAGATGATTAGGGCCTTATGTCATAGAGAAATGTCATGATAATGGTTCAATGTATATAAGAAGCATTGATGCAAAGGCTATTCCTTTATGTGTCAATGGGAACAGATTGAAGGTCTACAAGAAGCACTTGTCAATGCAAGAATTCATTAATGGCATCAACAAGATAGTGATGGTGGTGGAGAAAGTGTCAACTTCTACCCCATCAAGTCACTAAATAAGGAAAAAAGAAAAAAAAAGAAAAAAAAAAGAGAAAAATTGAGAGTTAGGTGAAAACCTCCATGAGGCACCTGAGTCCCACTATTGGGTTGAAAACCTCTTGAGGCAGCCCAATGGTGTCAAAACAAGAAAAATAGATAAAAAGATCTCTTAGTGAAAACCTCTTTTGAGCCACCCAGGGCAAGCAGCTAGGATGAAAAGCTCTTGGAGGCAGACTAGTTGTTTAAAAAAATAAAAAAGAAAAAATAACACAAAAAAAGATAAAGAACAGAGAAAATAAAACTTTGAAAATGTTGTTTGCAGGTCAGTAGGAAAAGGATCGGAGCAATAAGAGAGGATAAAAAGGACTTATACAGTTCATGTTTTCATTCCTCCATTCTATGTGCTTCATCATCCCATCATTCCCTCCATTTATGGACTCATCTAGCTCAGTTTGCAAGGGTTCTGTGTTTTCTATAGGATTCGCTATAAACCTACATGATGATGTTGTAGGAATTACTGTGGCTTTGGGATCCAAAGAAAAGTGACCTTACAGTAAGGGGATAACCTCTTAGTGTCAAAAAAATAAATGTTTACTTCACCACCTCCTCACCATGCCTCTCTCCACCATGATTATCCATGCATTCATCCAATAAGTCAATTTCAAAAAAAAATATAGCTTCAGAGAAAAAAACAAATAAAAGAGGGTAATGGCAGAGAACAAGGGGACATCACCTAAAGTTTATACCTCTCATTCACCATTCGCTAGACCCCTTCCCTACCCATGACAACCATCCTCATGCTCCAGAAGTGGAGGAATGAATAAAAATTTGGGGGAGAGGTAGCTACCGAACATCCTATAGGAAATCCTATAGAAGCCTATCTCACAAAAAACAAATCACAGGTTGCAGTCAGCTGCAACATGGGGATCCGAATGTCAAAGAAGCTCCTCCAGAGCTTAGCAGCAACAGTAGGATCATCAACATCACCATCCAGTACATGCACATGACAAAAAAAAAATCAAAGGAGGACAAAAAAGAAGAAGAGAAAAACACCTGCAACAAATACACAGCAAGGACATCACTCTCCAACAGGCATCATGAAGGCATCTTACCATAGGTATGTTATCTCGCTTTAGCTCTCTCGTTAGCATAATATGATCAAATATGTAAATTTGTGGAATATTTTGTTTTATAACCAAAATTTGGAAAGTTAACATGGCCACCTTCGGTCAGTCAACAAGGAGAATACAATTAGTTCATTACACACGTGGCAACAGTCAAATCAGGAGCAAGAAGAAATGAGATCGAATTTTATTAAGTTACAGATGCCCAAAGTGGCAGTTGATTACAAGGTAAGGAGAATCATGATGTGGTAGTGGGACCAACGATCCAAAAATGGGTACTCGTACTTCGGTTGCCAGCACACAATCCCACTCAAATCACCTATATGAGGAAATAAAACGCTCATTCCCATGCACAGGAGGCATTCACAATCTCGAGGCTACATCAAAGCAAAGTTTCTCTTGACCCCTGAAGAAGTCTACAGGAAAGACAGTGAGCAATTTTTCCAGCACAAGAACAATGACAGGATCCTACAAGAAAACCTACAGGATCCTTCAGGATACAAAACAATCATCTACAGGATTGGCAGAGAGAATTTTATAAGGGAAAAGCCAAAGGTTGGCTTCATCAAGCATTGACAAGGAGGTAGGAGCTATACCTTCCCACATTTTTCAAGTAAAAAAATATAGAAAATCCTTCTATTTTGTTAAGAAGATTGCAGTCTAGGGGAACTATAGACAGAATTGTCATTTGAAATCTCTCACCCATTAGAATTTGGAATTAGACCCCTACAAGATTCCACAACAATCAATGAAAAATGACATGGGGATTTAACAAGAGGGAACCTACCAACACAGTGAGAATTCATCACCACCCTCCTATAGTAGAGATATTCACAAGGCACAATTGGATGGGTTTCTTTGAAAAAATGAGGGGATATGGTGATGAAGTGGCCAGAGACATTTCTCTCTCCCTCATATCACTAACTAGGACCCATGCCACTATTGTGGTGAAAGGATTGTCTGTAGAACTCACCCCTGAAGTCATAGGTAGAATCAAAACACTTCCTTTAGGGTTGCCTTAGAGGAAGGAAGATAAGGGTAACAACCAAATTGCAAAAATGTAATTCTGTTGGGAAGGAGAGGAGGCAGTGGAAGACAAAAATGGGGTGAGAAGAGAAAGCATGTCATATCCTTGGAATGAAACTAGCTACCACCTCACTAGGTATATATCATTTGAAGGTAGGTACAATGTGGTATATGGATACCATTTTAGACTTCTACAAGAGCTGAGGTTTGGACCAGACACACCTCCTCAAAACAAACTAAGCATACCCTACTTTCTTCTTCAATCAATTATAGATATGAACATTAAGGTGCAGGGAGGAAACCATCAATAACTAGCCCATCATGGGTTAATTAAACTTATCCTAGAATATGCCCTCCAAAACCTAAGACTCCCTATCACCTGGATAACTTTCAGAGACATGTAGACAGAGGGAGACATAAAATCCCTTGAACATGACAAAAGCCCCACTACAAGTGAAAGGGATGAAGAAGAAACAGAGAGGGATGAAGAATAAATAGAGAGGTATGAGGAGGAAACAAAGGAAGAAGAAGACGAAGAAAAGAAGAAGAAAAGTGGTGAAGAGACAGAAGAAGATACAAAAGAGGAAACCGATGAAGAAGATACAAAAGAGGAAACCAATGAACAGAGTGAGGAGCTAGAGGGAGAAGAAGAGGAGAAAGACAAGAGCGAGAAGGAGAATGGAAAAGAGGAGACAAAAGACAATGAAGAACAAAGGTCTACAATGCAAGGCAAAGAAAGGGAGGAGTCACCCAAGGTGTCTCCAGATCCCACTAAGAAAGAGGCAGATTCTGCCCTCACTGACCTAAGTAACCCTATCAAACCAAAAGGGAAGAGCCAGAGAGGAACTCTATTGTACTATAGGATAAGAAAAAGTACAAGGATTAGGCAAGGAAAGCATCAAACACCCACCAAAGTTCCTATTGTCATTGAAGACTCACCAAAAAAGGAGGAAAGGATAGCTCCTCTTGTGAAAATTTAAGGAGAATTATCATCAGGACAAGCCTCTCACAACTCTCATATCACTTATGCTAGGAGGCCTATCACCAAATTTGCCTCATCCAAAGGAAAAGGTCTCCTACAGGAGACAGAGAAGGACCTATAGGAAGAAAAGGCCATCCTAGAGGAAACTCTGCTAAAAAACAAAGAAGGGATCATGCAGCAAGAAACAAAGAAGGAGGAACCAGAACTAAGGGAACCTAGTCCTCAACCCAACCTTAACTCCTACTACAGGTTCATTGAATGGGGTATGGTAATTCCACAAAAATTTTCCATCCCCTTATTATTTGAGCTTGAGAAAGAAAGGGAAAGAACACATAGGTGGATGCAAATTTCCAAATCTAAAGGAGTGGAGGACATAGGCCAAATGGAGGAGAAAGTAAATAAGATGGGAAAAGAACTGAGCAGTTTGAGGGATAGAGAGGTAGTGATGAAAGCTCAGCTAGAAGTAGAGAGTGCATGGTTAAGGGGACAGCTACAAGAAGGAGAAAGTCAATTGGCATCCATGTCCAGTATATCCTTAGAGACAATCGAGTGCAGGATGGTAGCAAAGTCCTATGCATTATATCTTAAGGAACAGTGGCTACAGCTCCAAATCAAAACTCTAGCGCAGAGAGGCACTATGACCTTCCAAGACAATAGGAAATTCATTGATATTTATGATCAAAGCACCTTAAAGGATAGAGCTAAAATGTTTGAGTTTTACATACATAACTTGGCCTTGATAGATCTGAATGTATGGGACCTTAATTCAAAACTAGGGGACTTGTAGTTAATGGCCTTAGCATCATGGATGAATCATGAGGGGCAAAGGTCTGCAGAAATGAAGAAAGTAATGGCAAGAGAAGAAACATAACCCCTCATGATAAATCTAATGGTTGTCATCATCACCCACAACCTGATCGCAAATGACCCAAAAATTTCACCTAGGTACCTTGCTGCCCAAGACCAAGCAATCACACACTTTGAGGACATGTTCAGGTTGTTAGGGGATGACAACATGCAAGTTTTCCAAAGGATATGGAACACTTTTCCCTACATCTTTAAAATCTGAAATTATCATTCTCCTCAGAGAATCAGAGAGGCACTAAACAAAACACCCATGTACAAGAAAGCTCTCCAAAGACTCAAAGTCAATTGGATTGCTTTGAGACTCAGTCCCCCACTTCTATTAGGAATGTTGGAAGGAAGAAAGGAAGAGGAAGAAAGAAAGCAATGGGAGGAGATAGAGAGGAAGGCAGGATTCTATGCACAGGAAGAGGAAACTACATCAGAAGCATGGAATGTGAGGGATGCCACTAGAGCAATGAAAGACATGGATATAAATTGAGTTTCTAAGAGGATGAGCAACACTTTCAGTAGGGGCATGATGATGAGCCTCATCATTGGGTAACTATATTGACCTTAATACATCTACTATCTTATTCAAATAAAATATTCTCATAATTTCTTACATATTTTGATTATATTTTGCTTAATGAGATAAGTAAAAGTGAGATATTATGCCTAGTGGACTCATATGCATTGATTATAGGTTTTTGAGAGCAAATCATGGAAATTTTGGCTAATTAAGGGTTGAAACTCGAATGAGACAAGGAGGAGAGATTGTAGGAGATATATCCTCCTAATTTACTCCTCACTCACTCAAATATTCCTCCATCATATCACACTAGCTTAGAGTTACAAGCAACCAAGTCATGAAGATCAAAAGGCAGTCAAGCCAGTGACAGTTAAAGAACCAGTTCATCTTGAATTTGGGAGCTGAGCCTCCCTAGGTTTAAGGAAGTCATTGGAGAATTCATTTTTATAAATAAGGAGGCCTAGAGCCTCATTAGGATTTGAATTTTTGATGTAAAAACACTAAGTATTTTTCGAGTTCAAGACTTGTGGAAGACATTGTTATGTAATTTTCTGATTTGATAATGAGAATGAGAATTTCCTTGCTTTTGTAGTGAGTTGACTCATAGGGATGGAGCTCTTGGGTTAGGCCAAACCCTAGCAGAAAAGGCTCCTCTTCTTGCATTTATATGCTTAGTTGATTTCATAGATTAATGGTTGAATTGTCTTTAGCATTATTTCATTGCAAGTAGTTGTGGATTTGATTACTTTGCTTCCATTTCTGCATTACTTTTTCCG
Organism: Pinus tabuliformis; assembly: GCA_031772625.1. NCBI lineage: Eukaryota > Viridiplantae > Streptophyta > Pinopsida > Pinales > Pinaceae > Pinus > Pinus tabuliformis. The sequence continues at coordinate 283,468,444 of CM062804.1, read as the reverse complement.
TAGCTTAGGAAGATAAAGGGATTTCAAAAAGTTTTCAGTAGGTGGATTTGGCCTCACTTCTCCCTTCAGGGACCATGTTTTGAGGAAATAACTCCTATGTAGCCCCAAAAAGACAGAATTTTGATTTCTCATGGAATTTAGGGTTTTTTGTTACTTAGTCTAGCATTTTACTAGTTTTCAAGAATAGGATTTCATTGCCATTTCTTCTATATTCAGTCTTACATTAGATCTCATGAAGTTTTCACATTATTCCGCAAGTTTTCCCATGCATTAAATAGGTAGCTAGCTCATGAAATTTTGTTTTCCTTAGTTAATTGAAAATCTTCTTGCTTACATGATTTATGGATAAATGTCAATGATTGATGCAGTGCAGGAGTTTTAGTGGTGCAAAAATATTTCATGATCAAAAACCCCATCCTAACTTCGTCCATCCATGGTTATCACTTTCTTTCACTTAATCCATCACAAATTTCATCATTCCATAAGAATACTTCTCCAATCTTGTTGATCAAATCCAACCATCTCACAACTCTATTTTGAGCTCTAAAAGATTCCTAAGCACTCCCTTGCCTCATTTCACCCACCATTCACCTTCCCTAAGCCTTACATCACCTTCCAAATCCCTCCCTTTCCTCTTGGATGTATCTTGTAGGAATACAAGGGATCTTGAAGGACCATTAGGACATCCCATAGGACACATTAGGACATTTTGTAGGTCGACCTGTAGTGGCCTGGAGGCCGAATTGTGGAAAAATCCCCTAGGGAGATAGGAGAAGACCCCTACTTTCATACCAAGCCATCTGACCATTCACCATCTTCCCTAATTTACCTGCCACATCACCAAAAGAAAATAGCATTCACACTTTCACAAAGAAAAGACAAAATTAAGGGAAAAAGGAGTTACTTTGTTCATTTACATGCATAGCAATAGAATGTTTGATGTTTCAAATTGCATTGCTAAGATAGTAGGATTGTAGATACATTAAATTAGAACTCTCTTGAAGCAAAACCTCTTAGAAGTTAGTTAGTTGAATGGTGTGTTTAGGCATTTGATTTCAGTCTTTTCCTTACTATAGTAGACAAGATTTTCTTTAGTGGAAATTTCATTTTTTCTCATTGGTAATCAAGCTTCTTCTAAATCAATAGAAGTCTAGTTTGAAAGACCATAGTGGTCTATAGCCAGCTTAGTAGTGACAAAGAGCAGACCCCTCACATCTACTTATGTATACAACACTATCACCTTGAATTTTGTATGAACCCCGGGTTGATAAAGTAAATTTGCTAGTCCCAAGAGTTGCAGAATTCTTGTTGCAATACTGGTGTGCATCACAAAGTACCATTGCAAACTAGAGAACGGTCTTCTCCCCAAATCATCTGGTTAACTGTGGATGGAGTTTAATTCCTGGACTAATCTACTGGGCTCTGTGGAAGGAATGCAACGCAAGAATATTTCGTGGCTTCTCCACCAAGGAGGAATGAATTATCTCAAAGTTAAAAAGCACGCTCTAAGAAACTGTAACCTCTCTACCCACTCAGACTGTCAAATCTTGTCCCACCTTCTTCGACGTGAGAATTTTCAAAAATTCAAGTTCTCCTTTAAATCAAGGTTTGCAAAGTCACTACCCTCCCCAGGCACGAAAATAAAAATAACACTTGGTGGCCTCTAGAGAAGGGGACCTTCAAGCTCAACTACGACAGCACAACCAAAGGGAATCCAGGCCCGGCTGGTTTTGGAGGAATCTTAAGAAACTCCAAAGGAGAGATAATTTGGATCTATGAGGGAAATATAGGTTCAACCACAAACAATATCACAAAAATTCATGCCCTGTGTCAGGCCAGGGTAACTCCAGAATGAGCGGGAGAGAAAACTGATGATATTATTCATTAGCTAACTTATATTTATATACATAAATACAACAGATCAGTTCATCTTCTAGATGACTGCCCAGTTCACCCATCCGTTTCGGATTAGGTGTCAACATTCCCCCCCTTAATCTAAAGGGATGTTGGTGAGTCCAAGCATCGTTCTGAATCTTTCAAGCTTTTCTCTTCCAAGCGCTTTGGTGAAGATGTCTGCAATTTGCTCGTTTGTGGAACAATGACGGAGATGGATTGTTTTGGCCTCAACATGATGTCGGATCAGATGATATTTAGTATTGATGTGCTTAGTACGATCATGGAACTTTGGGTTCTTGGCCAACTTTATTGCAGATGTGTTATCAATCATGAGTGGAGTTGATTGTATTTGTTTTACTTGGAAATCTTCAAGAATTTTCCTGAGCCACAAAATTTCTTTCGTTGCTTCAGCTGCTGCCACATATTCTGCTTCTGTTGTGGAATCTGCTAGTACTAATTGTTTGCGTGATCTCCAGGAGACAGCTCCCGATCCAAGACTCATAGCATATCCTGAAGTAGATACCCTAGTTTCTTTGTCTCCATCGAAATCTGAATCAGAGTATCCAATCAAGTTGACATCGTCCACCTGTGTATACTTGATTCCAAGGTCTTGAGTTCCCTTCAAGTACCTTACAACTCTTTTTGCAGCATACCAATGTCCCTCACAAGGCTTTTGCATAAACCTGGAGAGGATTCCAACAGCAAATGAAATGTCTGGTCTGGTAGTAGTGAGGTAGATGAGACTTCCTACAAGTTGTCTATACTTTGTTGCATCCTCAAATTCCTTTCCTTCAATAGATGTGAGCTTCAAGTTTTGTTCCATTGGAGTAGAAAGGGGATTGCACTTTGTCATGCCAAATCTATTTAACAAATCTCCAATGTATTTCTTTTGAGAAAGAAATATGGACTTTGGATGTTGGGTTACTTCAATGCCAAGATAGTAATGAACATAGCCCAAATCAGTCATTTCAAAAAAATTTCCTAATTCTTTCTTTATGGATGCAATATAGCTTTCATTATTCCCTGTCATTAAAATATCATCTACATATACCACAAGATATACAACTATTTTGCCAACTTTCTTGACAAATAAAGTTGCATCATCAAGATCAAAATGATTGAAGTTGAGTTTCAGAAGATGCTCAGTTAGTTTTTCATACCAGGCTCGTGGCGCTTGTTTGAGGCCATACAAGGACTTCACAAGTTTGCATACTTTGTGTTCATGTCCTTTCACAGCAAATCCTTCAGGCTGGGACATAAAAACATTCTCTTTTATATCTCCATTCAAGAATGCATTTTTTACATCCATTTGATGGACTTTCCAACCGTTCTGAGCAGCTAGTGCAAAGAGTGTCCGGATGGTGGCCCATTTTGCTGTGGGAGCAAAAGTTTCCTCATAATCAACCCCTTCCTTCTGTGCAAAACCTTTTGCCACAAGCCTAGCTTTGTGCTTGTCAAGTGAGCCATCAGCTTTGTACTTGTTCTTGTAGACCCACTTGCAGCCAATTGGTTTTGTTCCAAATGGAGGATCAACCAGCTTCCAAGTGCCATTCTTTATGAGGGCATCATACTCCTTCTGCATCGCTTCTTTCCATTCATCATGAGAAGCAGCTTCTTTGAAGGAAGTTGGTTCAAAATCTGTAGACAAGTTCAATTCACAATCATAAGTAACATCCATATCAACAGGTGAATTAGAGTTATCTACATCACCTCCATTTTGTCGGTTTGTATTTCTGGTTCCTGTTTTTCCAATTTCATCAGGATGAACACTTTCAAGTGTCTTTGTCAGCCATTTTGGGGGACCTTTCTGAGATGGTCCAGGCTGCTCTGTTGATTGAGTTGGGTCTGAATCAAGATTGAGTCTCCCAATTCTATCAATTACATCACTTAAAGCATCATCCGTTGTTGGAGTGTCATGCAGGGGAGATTGTTCTTCAGAAGAAGATTCCACATGTTGATCTAGTATAGGAATCCCCCTTCAAGATGTGGAATTTGATTATCAAACTCTTGAAATGATTTCGGTTTTGTGAATTTATCCAAGCGATCAAGTTGCCGCTCAACAACACTGTCAGATTTGGATGATTCAAGAAAAATGACATCTCTTGATAAAACAAACTTTTTTATTTACTTCATCATAGAGGCGGTATGCTTTAGATGTGTTTGAATACCCCAGGAAGATACACTTACGACTTCTAGCACCAAGTTTGTTTCTATGTACCTTTGGTATTAAAGCATAACAGGTGGAACCAAAAATCCTGAGATGTTTTACCGAAGGAACATGTCCATACCATAATTCATAAGGAGTCTTGTTTCTAATAGCACTAGATGGACATCTATTCTTTATATATGCAGCACATAGAACAGCATCAGCCCAAAACATTGTCTTTACATTTTTGAAGAAAAGCATGGATCGTACCATATTCAAAATTGTTCTGTTCATTCTTTTAGCTACACCATTCTGTTGAGGATTATAAGGCACAGTTGTTTGATGTTTAATCCCATGTTGGCGAAGATAGTGTTCAAATTCATTTGATGTATATTCTTTTCCATTATCAGTGCGAATAGACCCAATATGAGATTGTGCATCATTTTCAATCCACTTATGAAAATTCTTGAATGTTTGAAAAGCATCAGATTTGTTCTTCAATAAGTAAACCCAACACATTCTGGTGTAATCATCAATAAATGTCATGATATATTTATTTCCATTTGCAGAAGGAACAGGCATTGGACCACATAAATCTGAATGAATAAGTTCAAGCTTCCTATGTGCTCTTGAATGTGAATCATGAAAAGACTGTTTGCTATGCTTTCCTAGAATGCAAGCATCACATTGTTTATGTTTTCTAGGAATTGTAGGCAAACTAGCAACACCATTTTTCTTCAACAAGCGGAGACTATCATAGTTTAAATGTCCAAATCTAGCATGCCATAATAAACTTGATGGAAGTGTACCTTCTTCATGATGAGAAATATATGAAAAATGTTGTGCATGAGCAGAGGTTCCTTACAGTTTAAGAAGTCTTTCTTCTTCTATACCCCTCATGACAAGTGAATGGTCAGATGCCTTTCTTACCTCAAGCTTTCCATCAAACATATGAATGGAGTGACCTTGCTGGCGGATGTGGACCAGGGACAACAAGTTTCTCTTGAGCTGTGGGAGATATAGAACATGATCCAGAAGAAAGTCTGGAAGACCAGGCAGTTTAAGCCTGATTGTGCCAAGCCCTGATGGCTTGATTTTTGACTGATCTGCAAAGTATACTGCTCCATCAACATTGTCAGTGAACTCTTCAAAAAAATCTTTTCTATGAGTCATATGACAGGTTGCTCCTGAATCAAGTAACCAGTCATTTTTCGAAGAAGCAAGTGAAGCATTAAACAAGTCTTCATTTACTCCAATGTTACATTGTGCCTCAATATAGTGAGCGGATTCAGGTGCTTTACCTTTGTCTGTGTCATCAGTTTTACCTTTCTGCTGGTTTCTTCTCTGCTCAACCTTGTCCCATGGTAGCTTGCATGTAGAAGCATCATGTGATCCATTTCGTTTGCAGCGAATGCAATGCAGATCTGCCTTTTCTGCTTGAGAATGTCTGCCCCCCCTGCCTCTGAAGTATCTTCTTCTTCCTCTTCGTCCACCTCTTCCTCTTGTAGAATCTTGAGCAGGATGCTTTTCTTTATGAGCAAGGCAAACAGTCTCTTCAAAAGATTCAGGGACTGTTTTCTTTCCAAAGGCTTTCTCTCTTTCAGCAAACTTTTTCACAAGAGAGTCAAAGGTTATATCTTTAAGATTTCCATTTGCTTGTAAAGACTCAAGATAATTGGAGTAGGTAGGATAGAGTGCTTTGAGAAAGGCAATAAGAGAAATATCCAGCTCAACCTTAGTGGATTTAATATCATGCATTATAGACTTTATTTCAGATGCAAGAGCAAGAGGATCATTATTTTTCAGTTCAAGAGTGAAAAGTTTAATCATGAGCTGAACAACTTCAAGTGCAGAATGTGTATCATAGAGTTCTTTCAGCTTTTGTAAAGCTTCAAAGGCAGTGGAATAGGATGAAATATGACGACTTACTTCCTCATTTACAGATGCTGCGATCAATGCATACGCTTTGTTGTTCTTATTTTCCCAAATGGCGAGTTCTTTGTCTAATGTAGGCTGCACTGGGTCTTTGTCTTCTTCTCCGACACACACTCCTTTCCACAACTCATTGTAGATGAGGGTGTGTTTTACCATCTGGGACCATTCAGAATAGTTCTCCTTGCCAGTGAGAAGTATTCCTACCATAGAAATGATTGAATGCATTATGTAAAAAATATCTCTGCTAAAAAAAACTTCTGTTGATAGAAAAAATTTCTACTGAAAAAAATCCTTATGCCACAACCTTATGCACTTTATTTTCTTCTAACATTTGCATCAGCATTCCTTATATCAGCATTTCTTATATCAGTAATATTACTATGTTTTGAGAGAAAAAAAAATCTCAAGGATCACTTCAATATATATCACTATATCATGCAATACTACACATGCTTTGATATAAAACACTCTGACTGATATAAACACTCTGACCGCTTTGAAAACTGCTTACCATACAATACTCAAACTGCCATCACAAATACATATCGACAGCACAACATTATACCGCAACGAGTATTTATAAATGGCAAGGGGAGGTCCACGTTGAGATGAATCAGCTACCAGCTACCATACCATACATAAATCCGTATAGCATGCGCTGATACCATACATAAATCCGTATAGCATCCTCTGATACCATACATAAATCCGTATAGCATGCTCTGCCTCGGGCAAGGCGGGGGGTTTCTTGGCCTTAGACTGGTGCGACGGCGGCCCGGTCTCCTCTCTTGCAAGGGCCAGCTTCCTTTTGCATCAACAGCTCGCCGAGGAGCTCGACGGGTCGGCCTCTTATGGGTATCGGTGGTTGCACGCTCTCAGTCTCGGTATTCAAGAACAACTCATTTTGAATTCAGAGAAATCGGGCCTTAAATCCACTTCGCATTCAAAGAACTCGGACTTTGCAAAATGATTTGAAAAAACCAATATAAATGGTCAGATAATTATCTTGAAAAAACTGTAATGTTGCCTCTACTCTGCACAATATGGACAAAATACAGTCATTACACGTTTTGGGTCGCCTACAGAACACCAAAAAAATTGTATCAGCCCGTAAGTGAATCAGCGTTCTGGAGAATTCGAAGAGACTCCGCAAAAGAAGTCGGACTTTGCAAAACGATTTGAAAGGCTAGAGCCAAGGCGGATTTCGAATTGCAATAATGAATATGCAGTCAATGGCACATCTTGGTATCGGAGCTTGAAAAGAATTATGGATGGCGTAACACCAATCTCTTGCAGCTCTGTGCAGATAGAGAAACGCAAACCCATGCAATGTGCTGCCGTTTGGAGGTGGAGGCAGAGAGGACAACAAAGCCCTCAGTTGCCAGCGCTTCTTCGCCCTTCCAGAGAGCAGATTTGTCAGGGTAAAGAGCAGAGAGTGTATGCAGCGCTGGTGCGCCAGGGAGCAGAGGAGCAGAGTTGTGTCAGGCAAACGCTCAGGCAATGTGCTCAGAGAGTAGAGTAGCGCTCAGGACTGAGTAGCTCTCAGGATAGTAGGAGTTACTACTATTTCTGGGACCTGTGCTCTGATACCATGTCAGGCCAGGGTAACTCCAGAATGAGCGGAAGAGAAAACTGATGATATTATTCATTAGCTAACTTATATTTATATACATAAATACAATGGATCAGTTCATCTTCTAGATGACTGTCCAGTTCACCCATCTGTTTCGGATTAGGTGTCAACACCCTGGAACATGGCATCACCATATCGCATGACCTAAACCTCAGTCCTGTGATAGTCAAAGGAGATTCCATGCTAGCCACACAAATCGGCAAAAAACTTCAGCAAGGTATTGAGGTGGAAAGAATCTCAAAAAAATGGTGCCTAAAAAAAATAATACAACAGATCTAGCAAGGAATTAATAGCATGGTAGGCCTCCACTTTCAATAAGTCAAAAGGGAGGGACATAAACTCACGAATAGATTAGTGAATGAGGTTATGGCTGGTACCGTATGCCTCAAGTCTCGAGCATGGCAGGAATTGGAGGAAGGGGAACTCTATCAGCAATGTGCATCAATCAACAACAAAGATAACTACTCTACCAAACAATAATTCTTCACATAGCTTTCATCAATTCAAGGTTGATTCTCTGATCAGTTGGAAGGACGGGTGGATGGCATAAGAGTACGGACTCATCCTTGGCTCACCTAATTCTAGAGTGTAAGATGCCACCTCCCCTCTCCCTTGTGTGATCACCGCCTCTGAGTCACATCCTCGCTGATTTGTCATTCCTACACTGACCCTCATAGGATCTTCACATGCTTCCCCTTCCCGCCCCCTCACCCTCATTTTGGCCTCCCATCTTCTTCCGAATTTCTATAAATTCACCTGTTCACCCCTCATTCTTCTCTCTGCCTTTACCCCTCTTAGTTGGTCCCTCACTCTCTAGTTCCCCCTGCTCCCCAGTCCTTCTGCCTCTCTCATGGCCTTGAGGAATTGCTCCACCCCTGGTCTAAGTCGGGGAAGTGCACTCAATCGCATGACCTCCCATTGGTAGTCCTTGGGCCCGACCCCTACTACTCATGCAGAGACTTCTGCTAGGTGCACAAATTTATGCTATGCGGCGGTAGTTAACCAGGAAACCCAACAATGAATTTTAGATTTAGAAGCCCATGCCAATGTTCTCTGTACAAAGGTCACCACTGAAGAGGTCGACACTAAATTTGCCTAGATTTCGAACCATGTTTTCACCCGGTCGTGCGAAAACCTCTAATTGCATACTATCAAAACACAGTGGCAAATGAAGACCATCATGGGGCTTGCAATGCAGGAACAAGAGGAGCGCACCAAGGCTCTAGAAATAAATATTGACCGACTCACCGAGAAGTTTGTAATGTATGTAAAATCCATCCACCACTGTAGATTCATCGCCCAAGACACTCCGAGTTATACTATCATCAAGAAGAAGTCAACAATGAAGGTCCATTCAACTGTTGAAGGATCCCAAAGCATCAAGAAAGAGGATGCTGGGGCCTCCACGAATCGATGGATCACCACCGTGCAGCAGGAGTGAAGCTCTCATGAGACGCCCATTCATCTGGATGAGGACTGGGTAACCACCAACTAGAAGTGATGTCGTCGGTTTCCTTCCCTATTTTTCTTCTCTCATTTATGTTCTTTCTCCTCCATGAAGGGCTTCTTGTCATTGAGGAAAAAAATATCGGCGTGGTTAGCCACGATAAGGCTTTTTTCTACTTTCTCAGCTTCTATACTCTTAATTTTGAGAATGTTGTAAAGAGGGTACCTCTCGGTTTCTACCTTTGTACTGAGAACCCTCTTTTTTCATGGTTGTACTATAAACAAGACAATTCTATGACCATTTCTAGTATTTCGGTTGGGTCTTGTGTTGGGTTCTCTTTCCCCACAACCCAAATTTTGTAATTTTTCAATTTACCAAGTAATATATTTTATCTTATTTACAAAAAAACAATCTCTAAGGTTTATTGATCACTTGATTTTATAATATTAATAATCATACGAGTTTATCAATTCTTTGTTTTCAGAATATTAACTCCTAGGCTTTATTAATTTCTTGTTTTCATAATATCGATCCCTTATGCTTATCAATACCTTAGGTTTTTAATATTTATCTCTTGGGTTGAATAATTCATTGGGGTTATAATATTAAACCGTTGGGTTTATTAGTTCCTTGGGTTTATAATATTAATAATCCCTTTGGTTTATTAATCCCTTGAGTTTAAAATATTAATTCTTAGGGTTTATTACTCAATTTGTTTTTTATAATGGTTTGTTGGGTTTATCGATTCATCAGTTTATTAATCGCTTCGATTTATTAATCCTTTGTGTTTATAATATTATTTTATTGGGTCTACCATTTCCTTGGGTTTATAATATTAAATGATTGTGTTTATTTGTTCTTTAAGTTATAATATTAATAATTCCTTGGGTTTATAATTTAATCACTTGGGTTTACTAATCCTCAATTTTAAGTTTAAATAATAGTCCTAAGGTGTAATATTAATCCCTTAGGATTACAATGCTTATCCATTCAATTTATTAACCTGTTGGTTTTATAATATTAACAATCCCTAGGGTTTATTGATCTCCTAGGTTTATAATATCTATGGTCATGTGGGTTGATCAATCCTTTTGGTTTACCATTTAATCCATTGGTTTTATTAATCCCCTCAGCTTAAAATATTAATTCCTAAGATTTATTAATCGTTTGGGTTTTTAATATTAACTCGTTGAGTTTATTGATTCCTTGGGTATATTGATCCCTTACATTTACTAGTCATTTGTTTTCATAATACTAATGCCTTGGGTTTGTAATGCTAATAATGCCTCAGGTTTATTGATCTCCTGTATTTGTAATATTAATAATCCCTTGGTTTTATAAAACCCCAATATTAAGGGTTAAATATTTGTCCATCTATTTATGAGTATGTCATTATCACAATAGATTAATCTAATTTTGGAACCAACCATGGTCAAACATGTTTATTTTCGGGCTTATAATAGTCATGTTAGAGTTTATATGCATTGGGTTTATAATTTTTATCCCTTACGTTTATTATTCCCTTGGGTTTATAATATGAATCCTTTCAGTTTTTTATCTAAGGGTTCACATTCCTAGGGTTTAATATCATTCAACAATGGTCAACAATAAACAACCATGTTCGACCATGATCAACCATGGTCCAACATCGAATTGTGACAAGGATTGTCCCAATATGAAAATCAACCGTGCTCAACCATGTTTATTTTACTATTTTTAATATTTATCCAATGGTTTTTATACCTTGGGTTTATAATATTACTACCTTGGGTTTAATATTATTCCCTTGGGTTCAAAATCCCTTGGGGTTTTAGTATTAATCCCTTCAATTTATTATTCATTTGGTTTTATAATATAAATCCATTGGGTTTATTATTCTCTTAGGTTTATAATATCAATCATGGTCAACCATTGTCAATCATAGCCAACCATGATCAACCATGGTTGAATGTAGCATTGTGACAAGGATTGTCTCACCATGAAAATAAACCATGTTTAATTTGCCTCAATATGAAAATCAATGATGGTTAAGGATGGTTATTGCTATTTATTTTTCAATTTATAGTATTTATCGTGGGCTTTAAAGAACTTGGATTTATAATATTAATGCATTAGGTTTAAAATATCAATCATTTCAATTTTGAATATTGACCCCTCACAATTTTTGACCCCTTAGGTTTATAATATTTTATGTTGGGTTTATAATATTAAACTTTTGGGTTTATTTGCTCTTTTATTTTATAATATTAATAATTCCTTTGGTTTATCATTTTATCCCTTCGGTTTATTAATCCCTTGACTTTAAAATATTAATTGATAAGGTTTTTAATCATTTAGGTTTTTAATATTAGTTTGTTGGGTTTATTTATTCATTGGGTTTATCGATTGTTTGGGTTTATTAATCATTTTTTTATAATATTAATTCCTTCGGTTTATAAAATTAAAAATGAATTTGGGTTTATTCATCCCTTTTATTTATAATATTAATAATCCCTTAGATTTATACTAATAATAATCCCTTTAGTTTATTAAACCCCAATATTAAGGGTTTAATCTGTTAGGTTTATAATGTTTATCCTTTTAGTTTATTTATTCTTTGGGTTTATAATACTAACAATGTCTAAGGTTCAATGATCACTTGGGTTTATAACATTAATAATCATACAAGTTTATCTATCTTTTTTTTTAGAATATTAATTCCTAGGCTTTATTAATCTCTTGTGTTTGTAATATCGATCCCTTGTGCTTGTCGATACCTTAGGTTTTTAATATTTACCCATTGGCTTCAATAATTCGTTTGGTTTATAATATTAACGTTTGGGTTCATTAGTTTCTTCGGTTTATAATATTAATAATCCCTTTGGTTTATTAATCCCTTGAGTTTAAAATATTAATTCTTAGGTTTTATTACTCTCTTCGGTTTTATATTGGTTTGTTGGGTTTATTGATTCCTCTAGTTTATTAATCTCTTGTATTTATTAATCCTTTGTGTTTATAATATTATTTTGTTGTGTTTACTATTTCCCTTGGGTTTACTATTTCCATGGCTTTATAATATTAAATGCTTAGGTTTATTTGGTCTTTAAGTTTATAATATTAATAATTCCTTGGGTTTATCATTTAATCCCTTGGGTTTATTAATCCCCAATATTAAGGTTGAAATAATACTCCTAAGGTTTAATATTTAATGGCTAAGAGCATGTGTTTCCTCCTAAGAGGTCACAGGTTCAAAACCAGAGGGGGGTAGAGTATGTATGCCTTCATAGACTTAGTAGTCAAATCAGTGTGCGGAGGTGGGTCCCTTGTCCCACAAACAAGGGGGTCTCATACACCAATTTGGTGTCTGGCTTTGCTGTGACCTTAAAAATGGATATTATTATTATTATTATTATTATTATTATTAATATCTTAGGTTTACAATGTTTATCACTTCAGTTTATTAACCTATTGCGTTTATAATCTTAACAATCCTTAGGCTTTATTGATCCCTTGGGTTTATAATATTAATATTCACGAGGGTCTATCAATGCTTTAGGTTTATTAATATTGATCCCTTGCAATTTTTTATCCCTTGGGTTTCTAATATTTTTACCTTGAGTTTATTCATTCCTTGGGTTTATAATATCAAATGCTTGGGCTTTTTCATTCTTCAAGTTTATAATATTAATCATTATTTTGGTTTATCATTTAATCCCTTTGTTTTATTCATCCCGTGAGCTTAAAATATTAATTCCTTAGTTTCATTAACCATTTGGGTTTTTAATATTACTTCAATGGGTTTATTGATTCGTTGGATATATTGGTCCCTTGAATTTATTAATCGTTTGGTTTTATAATATTAATGTCTTGTGTGTTATCACTTGGTTTTATAAAACACCAATATTAAGGATTAAATATTTGTCCAACGATTTATGATTATGTCAAAATCACAATAGATTAATCTAATATGGAAATCAACCATGGTCAACCATGTTTTTTTAGGGTTTATAATAGTCATGTTATGGTTTATATGAGTTGTGTTTATAATTTTTATCCTTTAGTTTTATTATTCCCTTGAGTTTACAATATCAATCCTTTCGATCTATTGATCTAAGGGTTCATATTACTAGGGCTTAATATTTTTCAACAATGGTCAACAATAAACAACCATGTTCGACCATGGTCCAACATCGCATTGTGACAAGGATTGTCTCAATGTGAAAATCATCCATGCTCAACCATTTTTATTTTAGTATTTTTAATTTATCTAAGGTTTTTTATACCTTGGGTTTATAATATTACTCTCTTGGGTTCAATATTATTACCTTGGGTTCAAAACCCCTTGAGGCTTTATTATTAAATCCTTGGGTTTATTATTCCTTTGGTTTTATAATATCAATCACTTAGGTTTATTATTGTCTTAGGTTTATAATATCAATCATAGCCAATCATTGCCAACCATTGCCAATCATTGCCAACCATGATCAACCATGGTTGAATGTTGCATTGTGATAAGGATTGTCTCACTATGAAAATAAACCATGTTTATTTTAGTTTGTAATATTTATATTAGGGTTACCAATGTTTGGTTTATAATATTAGTCCCTTGGGTTTAATATTATTCCTTTCAGTCGATAATCCCTTGGGGTCAGTATTAATCCCTGTGGTTTATGTTTCCCTTGGGTTCATAATATCAATCCCTTGGGTTTATTATTAAATTGGGTTTATAATATCAATCATGGTCAACCATGGTCAACCATAACCAACCATGGTCAACCGTAGTCAATAATGCTCAAATCTCACATTATGACAAAAATTGTCTCCATTTAAAAGTCAAGGACAATCATGGACAATCAAGGTCAACCATGGTCAACCATAGTTGATGATGGTCAAACATGTTTGAACGTTGCGTGCTGACAAAAAATGTCTCAATATGAAAGTCAACCATGATCAACCATGGTCCAATGTTGCATTGTGACAAATATTGTCTAGATATGAAAATTATCCATGGTCCAAGATGGCATTTTGATAAGTATTGTCTCAATATGAAAATAAACCATGATCAACCATGGTCCAACGATGCATTGTGACAAAGACTCTCTGGATATGAAAATTAACCATGGTCCAACATGGCATTGCAATAAGGATTGTCTCAATATGAAAATCAACCATGGTCAATCATGTTTATTTTACTTTTTATAATGTTTATCTTAGGGTTTATATACGTTGGGTTCATAATATGAGTCCCTTGGGTTTAATGTTATTCCCTTGGGTTATTAATTCCTTGGTTTTTTTATTCCCTTGTGTTTATAATATCCATTGATTGGGTTTATAAATATTAGTCATGGTAAACAATGGTCAATCATAGCCAACCATGCTCAACCATGGTCAAACCATATGGATATGGAAATCAACCATGCTCAACCATGGTCCAACGTTGTGTTCAGACAAAGACTGTCTCAGTATGAAAACAAATCATGGTCGAGCATGGTTAACCATGGTCCAACGTTGCATTGTGATAAGGATTGTATCTATATGGAAATCAAGCCTTACGATTTTAGTATTAATCCCTTAGGTTTATTGTTCCTTTGGGTTTATAATATCAATCGCTTGGGTTTATTATTCCCCACTCAACCATGGTTTCTTATTATGTCAACCATGGTCCAACATTGAATTGTGATAAGGATTATCTCAATATGAAAATCAACAATGGTTGACCATGTTTATTTTATTGTTTATAATATTTATCTTAGAGTTTATATACGTTAGGTTTATAATATTATTCCCTTGCATTAAATATTATACCCTCGGGTTCATAATCCCTTGGGGTTTTAGTATTAATCCCTTCGGTTTATAATATCAATGCATTGGGTTTACAATATTAGTCATAACCAACCATGTTCAACCATGACCAAACAAGGTTGGATATGGAAATCAACCATGGTCTAACATTGTGTTCTGACAAACATTGTCTCAATATGAAAATGAATCATGATCAACCTTGGTTAACCATGTTCCAACGTTGGATTATGACAAGGATCGTCTCTATATTGAAATCAACCATGGCTTGCCATGTTTATTTTAGGTTTTATAATATTGATGTTGGGTTTATATCCCTTCGGTTTATAATTTTTATCCATTAGGTTTATTATTCCCTTGGATTTATAATATAAATCCCTTGGGTTTATTGATCATATTCAACCATTTTTTATAGAATCAAAGATGATCAACCATGGTTAATCGTGGACAACCATGGTCAATCTTGGGTTTTTAGTATTAATCCCAATGGTTTCTTATTCCCTTGGATCAAACAGGGTGAATCGTAGTCAACCATGGTCATTCATGATCCAACGTCACATTGTGACAAAGAATTAATTATTATTATGTAAAAATGAATTAATTATTATTATTATTATTATTATTTAATTAATTAATATTCATATTATTATTGTTTAACAATAATTACTATTTTACTATTATTTATTCACCTTTTTAGTAAATTATTATTATTATTATTATTATTATTATTATTATTATTATTATTATTATTATTATTGTTATTATTATTAATATTATTATTTTTATTATAACGTATAAGATAAAATAAAATAAATATATTTATATTTTTTCTAAAAACAATAGTAAAATTTATTTATTTATTTTAAATAAAATAAGTAATTATTCATTTACGTGTTATAAAAAATGAGTAATAAATTATTGTTATTATATAATTATCAATAGTTTTTGCCATAGATAGAAATGAAGCCTTATAAATATATCAACAACATTTACTAAGATACTTATTGTTATTAAGAATATTACTAATATTATTATGAATAATAATAATAATAATAATAATAATAATAATATATTATTATTATTATTATTATTATTATTATAACCAAACAATATAATATAATATAATTATTATTATTGTTGTTGTTGTTATATAATAATTATTATATTTTGATAAATTATTTCGGATTAATCACATCATAAGTTTTTATCAAAGTTTCAAACCATCTAATGTGGTTCATCCTCAGGAAAAATGTTTAAATAGCAAGGATGCATCTAGCAGAGTCAGAGTTAATCGTTACTAAATAACTCTTATGAATTGCTCTAGTTCCAAAGTTAGTCATTACTATATAGCTCTTAGGAATTGCTCTTAAGAATTAAGCGTTCAAAATTAGTTGAATAGATTTATTATTATTTTTTTATGTTTTATTTTAGTTTATTAATATTATTAATTAAAATAATATTGAATTCAAATTAGTTAAATTAATTTAATAATAATTAAATATTTGTAAACATATAATTAATATTAATTTTAAAATGGTTATCATTAAAAAATAATAATATTAAAAAATTATATTTAAATATTATTATATTAAAATATTAGATAACATTTTAATAATAAAGTCAAAGAAGATATATATATATATTGCAATATAAAGGTAAAAATAATAAATTATTAATTATTATTATTATTATATATATTGTAAAAAAAAATTGAAAAGAGGAAAGGGGTAACAAGGTCTCACAACTTTTCTAAGGGCTAGTAAAGAATCAAGGATTAAAATTTCTTGTGACGATTCAATCTCCAGTATTCAATTTCCCTTTATACAGGGGACCACCAATAAGATTTCTTATATTCTCAAAAAGAACAAATTTTATGCTAACTTCAAACCCATTAATACCATAGAAATTCTCTTAGATCCGTTAAAGACCCTGTAATCCCTAAATACATA
Organism: Pinus tabuliformis; assembly: GCA_031772625.1. Lineage (NCBI taxonomy): Eukaryota > Viridiplantae > Streptophyta > Pinopsida > Pinales > Pinaceae > Pinus > Pinus tabuliformis. The sequence goes on along the minus strand of CM062804.1, from coordinate 283,451,660 downwards.
GAAGGGGTCTACTCTATCCCATGTTCGCGTGGGATTCTTACATTGGGGAAATTGGTCACTCCATTAACCAGTGAAATCCAATCACCATGTCTGCATCGAGGATTCCGAGGTCATTGCTAGGCTTGATCACTTCCATCATAACCAGTGAAATCACCATTTCTGCATCGAGGATTCCCGGGTCATTACCAGGCTTGATCACTTCCATCATAACCAGTGAAATCACCATTTCTGCATCGAGAATTCCCGGGTCATTACCAGGCTTGATCACTTCCATCATAGGAAGCTTCGAGAAGCCATTGAAATTGAAAAGCACGCTATTAATCTTAACAGGGACAATGGTTGGAAGTTAAGTAGAAGTTGGATATCTGCCCTCATTTCGCAATTATTTTTAACCATATATATAAATATAATAATTAATAATTTATTAACTTAGAATGTTTACTTTTATATTGTATTATATATCCTCTGACTTTCTTTTTAAAATATTATCCAATATTCTAATATAATAATATTTAAATATCATCGTTGAATATTATTCATTTTTTTAATAATAACCATATTAAACTTATTTTTAATTATATATTTACAAATATTTAATTATTATTAAATTAATTTAACTAATTTGAATTCAATATTATTTTAATTAAAAATATTAATAAACTAAAATAAAACATAACAAGATAATAATAAATTTATTCAGCTAATTCCTAATAGTTACATCTAATTCTAAAACCATGCATCCTTGCTATTTAAGCATTCTAACTAAGTGAATTTTTCACCTTTTTCGTGAGGAACTACTAACTCTAAAACCATGCATCCTTGCTATTTAAGCATTCTAACTTAGTGAACTTTTTACCTTTTTCCTCACGATGAACCACATTAGATGGTTCCAAACTCCACCAAAAATTCATGATGTGATTAATCCAAAAAAATTTATCAAAATCAATATGGATTACAAAAATCTAAAATCAAACAATTATTATATTATTATTATAATAATAATTTAATATTATTATTATTATTATATTTTTATAAGTTATTATTATTATTATTAATTGTTGATATTACTAAGTGTGGTTGATATAAGCCTATTGACTTATATCAACCATATTGGAAAATGTAGTTGTATATATGATTCATATAAGCCTATGGACTTATATCAACTACATTGGTAAATATAATTGTGCTAGTTAAACTTAATGAGTTATAATGTAGAAATATAATTTTCTCCTGCTTCCAACTTCAACTTCCAATCTAGTTTGACAAATAATGTTTGTTTGTGTGAAACGAATAGAATATAACGTAACTGGAACTTCATGGATAAATGTAGCAATTTTTAAAATTTAAATTGGTTAGAACGTGGAAATGTTATTTTTTTGATTGTGTGAAATGAATAGAATATAACCTAACTGACATTTAATGGATAAATGTAGCAATATTTAAAATTTAAATTGGTTAGAACGTGGAAATGTAATTTTCTGCCACTTCCAATCTAGTGTTTGGCCAATAATATTTGTGGGTGTGAGACGAATAGAATGGATGATTTTATTTTACTTTTTAAAGGAGGCAGACAACACAGGTGTGTTATATTTACGGCGCTGCATTAGGTACAGTTTGCACGAGCTAAATAGATAAAGTGTTTAGTCTTACCATATTCTGTTACACAGATTTTCGATTTGTTGACTATATAACGTCTTCCCTTTTTGTCGAAGCTGGAAACCTTGCGTGTTCAAAAGATTTGAAACAAAATTTCATTACATTATTAAAGCAACTATTTCAATGTTTCGTATAGTGTACGGTGAGTGTTTGGACTTGTGGCTCTGTAAGAGGAACAGTTGGAACTACGTAAATCGATTAAAAACCTTATTTATTTATTTTTTAAATATGACAGTACATCGAATTTTGACTCGCTGATTGTTAAAACATTTTACCTTAGAATGGAAACCATGCGTATTTCAACGATTTCAAACAAAACTTACCGTATCGGTGCTAAAATTTTCAAACAAAACCGTTCTAGAAATTTCCCAAGGATACAAACCAACCACTTCGCATTCTGTAGCAGGAGCATAACATTTTTATAACACATTCATTGCTTACCACTTTATGTAATTCTCTCTCGCTCGGCTGTTGTAAAAGGCTTCTCTTCATTCTCTCAATTCGACTGAAGCCACCAACAACAAAAACTATGAATAGTGTGGCGCAAAACCATCAAACAAAGCAGACATCCCCGCCTGCAGCTTCAGATGGCAGAGAGAACGGCGGCCCCTCCGTTTCAAAAAATATGGAGACTGTCAAACGGATAGCTGCCAACTGCCCATTTTAGTTATTTCTCTGTTACCCCCGTGGGAGCCGGTGATGCCTTTCCCTGATCAGCATAGAGGCCAACGCTCTTCATCACTACAGCATGACTACCCAGCTCCATTGTCCTCAAATATTAATGTTTTTAAGTATAACCTTTGTTCTTCCTGCCATTATTTTAACAGCTTTTCCAAAGTCTTTGAATCTATGTTTGAATGTTAACGATCTTTATTTGCATTGCATTGCAGGTCTCCCACGGCGTGTGCCGAGAAGCCAGCTCGTACACAGCTCACAATTTACTACGCGGGGAAATTGCACGTTTACAATGTCTCGGCAGATAAGGTGTTCCATGATTCTATTGCTTTTTCACGAGACGGACATAATCTATCTATGGTACTTTGTATTCTGTTACATGGGCAGGGGCATATCAAATTTGTAGAGTTGTTTTTAATGTGCTGTAATTTGGTGTTAATATTTGAAGTTAAATCTTGATTTGTGTTATTTAATGTTAATATTTGAAGTCAAATCTTGATTTGTGTTATTTAAACTTGTAGAATATTTAGATTAGATTTTTTGGTGTTGGAATCAGATTCTAATATTTGAGGTCAAATTTTGATTTATGTTATTTAAACATTTTTTTTTACTCTCAAAAATACCCAATGCATTTAGATTGCATTGGGTTATTCATTTAGAAAAATTAAACCAGGCAACTCACCAAAAAAATCACACTAAAAACAACTAAATTTATAAATATTTTACATATTTTTGCGAAGATAAAGAGTTATTGCGATATCATTGTGTTGTGAGAGGGCTGCAGGCGAAGGCTATAATGGCGTTGGCGAGCTGAAGTAGTGGCTCCCCGGGTAGTGGCCGGACTCCCTCATCCTTTGTATCTCCGCCTTTAACGCCGCTCAACTCTGTGGCTCGTCCCATGGACTTACCTCCAATCACTCCCTCCCTATCGCCAGCGGCCATCCTCACCCACACCCATTCATCTTAGACGCTAAAAGCAGGTAAGAAGACCCGTGGCGTAGTCATGATTGCTAATCTAATTTCTTTACTAGTGATTCATATACCCAGAAAATGGAAGATATATAACGTCTAATTTCAACTAATGTTGCAGAGGCACTTCCAATGGCGCAAAAGAATTCTATTCTGAGCTTCATTGGAAAGAGGAATGAAAGAATCCACCAAAAGAGCCCTTACGCTCCCCCTGCTCAGTAGTATAGTTACTGTCCTATTGCAATTTTTTTAGGTATTAAGCCAAGACGTCTTAGGATGAACATTCTCCGCAATGAATGAATCGATTTGTATACATATATTGCATTCAATGCAATTGTTTTTAACGTCTCAATGTATTAAAAAGTATTTAGTTTGTCCCTAAAGGCGACGGTCCTATAGCAATTCACTTGTTATTAATTTTCCATCGATTAAGTTATTTTTGCATATCCTTGTTTCTAATATTTATAATTAAGTTTGATTCTGTTTATTAGGTTTTAATCTTTAATTATTTATAATAATTAAATTATTGAAATTAAGCTTTTCACTAATGTTATTAGTGAATAAATTTCAAAGATTAATAAAACAAAATTTTCTTATTTTCTTGACTTTTTCTTAAATTTTTATTTTTAAGGCATGATTTGTGACCTTTAACGAAAATTAAATTTTATATTTTATTGATAGAGAGATTTAGCATCTAGTATGGATTCATAATTAAAAAACATTTTGTTTCTTACTTTCATGGTTTTTAATAACTTACAAACTTTCCTGATTTTCTTTGCTTTCTAACTTTCAAGTACATAATTGGTTCCTCTTAATCAAAAAGATTACTAGCTTTGTGATCATTTATATTGTTTTGTTTATAAATATGGTTTATTTTAAAATACAGTTTTTGTAATTTTTATTTTTAAGGAAACAAAAATATATGTATGGATGAGATTTAATAATTAAAATTTATTTATATTTGTTTATTATTGTAGAATGGATAGTGAAGGGTGTTTTATTAGGACATTTTTGTGTAAAAGTTTAGTCTTTTAAAATTTCACCAGAAAAAATGTAATCATAGACTCACATTACTTAACAAATAAACCAAAAAAATTAAAAATTATAATATTGTTTTAAATATATATAATTTAAAAAATAATTTTTAATTTCAAGACTTGTGACCTTTACCCAATTATATTATTACCAATTTTCAAAATTATAACTTAAATAAACAATAAATTAAATTGCATGATCTGTTTAGCAAATATATATATGACATGACAGTACTAGTTACGATTAATATTGGCATGATGAAATTCTATCATAATTCTTGCAATTCTCGGATGATGGCACCTGTCAACGACGAAACCACCATGGTGTTGAAGAGTCTTCCTGAGCATTAATTCCGTTGCCATTATTTTTTCCCGTGGGCGCTTCAAAGAAGCCTAGGACCATAATGACATTTAGGTGCTACGCATACGGTAAATCTCGGACTTCTGTCTAGAGGCTAAATCCAGTATGTCATATCAAACAAATGAGGATCCATTTTCTTAATCACCATTACTTTCCCGTGTGGCAATATTGCTTGATACATTGCACCATAATAATCCTTGCCCATCGTGATCGCTGAAATTATTAGTAGTGTCTACAATTTGGAATTATCAGGGTTATTTTCAAAATGATTTTTCTTTTGTCGTTTAAGATTTGTTATGGTAGGGCTATTGCCATGCACACGAGTCAGGGATACCAGGCAGGCGTAGTTAACCGGCGAGTCGGCGGGAGTTGGCACAAGTGCACAACGGGCAAGCGACCCGCTGGCAGTTGAACGGCGAGTTGAGGGCGCGTGCGAAGGATGCAGCGAGCCGATCGAATGAAGGAAACATGCGATGCGAAAGTCATCTTCTGAAAATTACTAAGTGTTGGGCAGTGGAAAGTTTATATGTGGGACCAGTCCCGCACATGGGTGCGCACACCATGGGCCGATGCGAAGTTGGGGCGAGTTGGACGAAACAGTGGGTCGGCTTGGTGAGTCAACGCCCTAAGTGATGGGCCAACCACCATATAAGTAAAGCGTTAAAGGCATCAAGTGAAGTTTCCAAGCGTTCATGCGAGCTAGAGGGCGAGCTAACTTGGAGAGGACTGAAATTTGGCAAAGTGCAAGTGGACTCTTGGAACAAAGCACTAAGCCGAGGTAAACATAGAAAATGGAGCCACTGATCGTGTGAAAGCGTTCGGGCGAGGGCATGCGAAGGCATCGGGCCGAACGACCGAACGATGAGGGCTTCTCAGGGCATTTGTCTGAACAATCGTTCGGGCGAAGTCATGCAAAGGCGTTTAGGCGAGGGTGTGCGAGGGCGCTGGGCCAAACCACCAAATGGGCGAAGTCTTTCGAAGACGTCCGGGTGAAGTCATGCGAAGGCACTCGGGTGAGGGCGTGTGAGGGCATTAGGCCGAATGATCAAACGGGTGACAATGTGCAAGGGCATCGGGCCGAATGATCAAACAAGCGAGGGCATGCGAGAGCGCCGAGTCGAACGATCGAACAGGCGAGGGCGTACGACAACGCTGAGCTAAATGACTGAATGGGCGAGGCTGGTCTGAATGTCTAAATGGGCGAGGGCATGCGAGGGCATCCACCTGAATGAGTTAAGGGTGTTTGGCTGAAGGAGCTGAGGCTGAACGACGTGTTGAATAGTGTGACGGTGAATAAGGTGCGACGAGCGGAAATATCCTCGGGCACTCTGATGGTGGTTCAGGTAGACTGAACAGTGCATGCCGACTTACACAAGTTAACAGATATTGTACCAAGGAAACTTGGGGTTTCCTGCAAAGACTGTAAAACTGAATATTTTGTGAAGTATTGATATTATGAGGCAAACTCATATTTCAGGGGCAAACTCATATTTCAGGGAGTTGCCCCTCCCAATTTATTATCCGTTGTGCATTTACGTTAAAAGATAATAATGATGAATGATGTATAAATGTTTCCGTTGTGCTAATGTAAGTATACTTAGGAAAGTTGAAAAATAAACTAAATATAGAAAGTATGCATAGTCCACGATCGCAAGTATTATTAAAAAGAAAGTGGTCGGTGGTGCCGCACATCCTATAGTGTGGTTGGAAGAGTACCACCAGTGCAGGGGTTTGACAGCTATGGAGCTGTAGGAATCTCTTGCAGATGCAGAAGGTGCAAAGTATGAAAGATACAAGGATTGTGAACTTCCATGTAATCACAAGGAGGTCAACAATGTAAGGGGCCATCATTGTGAAACATTGGGCTGACTCATGCAAAAATGTTACAATTCTTGAATTACAGCATTGCAACTCATGCCATTATTGTCCTACCGAATGTCCTTGAGATTTATTCTAAATTTGCAATTGAGAAGATAAATTGGTGTATTTATCAAGGTGTCTACACTCCATGTATGACTTGTTTTTAGTGAGATTTTTTGGAAGTTTTTCTGACTGGTATTTTCTGGTCTAATTTTTCTAAAATTAGGAGAGAATTTATTGAAATCATAAGCTTCATGCGTAATCCATGCACAATAAAAGTGTACTATAAGTTTTGCAGGGTGCTGAATCCATATATAAAGTCAAAAAACCAGTTTAAATAACAAAAATCAAGATTTCACCTCAAATTTTCCACCCCGAGAGTCTAGAAAATCGCACTAAAGGCAAATTCCTCCATATATATATCCAAATTAGGGTTTCAGAAATGGATAGTCAGGTCGTTCATCTAAACATGTGGAGCCGTCGAATTAAAATTGGGGAATCAAATAAATGATCTAGCGTTATTACTTAGTATCTACTTCTTATGCAAAAAAGTAATTGATAGCAGAGTAATTCCCATTAGAATAGTTATGGAGTAGTATAATATAGTGTTTAAAGAATAAAATTATTTAAAAATTGAAAACTATATTTAGCAAAATTTCATGATAAAAATTATTGCAAATTCAAATAGTTATGGTGTTTTCATTATGCTTATGAGGAATGAAATCAATATCTTATATATATTAAAAATAAAGATTAGGTTTTCGTTAGAAAAGTATAAATTTGTAAATAACCTCCATGGCCTATCCGGAAAATAAGCACAAATCCCCTAAAAAAATTTAAATTTCCTTAGACATAGTTAAGGTTCCATGTTCCTTTTCCCTTGCTGGACTGCTATATCACCTTGAAGGGGATTTATACCATAGACACATTATCTTATCTTCATCAAACAATTTCTATAACAAAACTACAATTGGAAGGGAGGAAGGAGCAATAACATGCAACCATCAAACCTATGGTGACATGCATGGTAACAAAATCCTCGTCTATTGGATTATATAGAACTTATCTCCTAACGGTTCTACATGCATCTATATCTCATGCCTAATTACCATATGCATGCATAAACTATATAAAATATATTAAATCAGTTAACCACATGCATAGTAATATTCCATCAGTTCCATAATAAGATAAGTTCTAAGCAACATACATAATGCAATCTAGCCTTGTTGAGTATTTGTGTGATAGATAATTCGACCATCATAGACTGTTTTGTTACTTACATTATACCATAATGATCCGCAAGCATCTACCACTATTTTTCCATGATAACTAGAGGCTTTATATAGCATTAAAGGTTCCTTCACTAACATAATAAAGATCACCATTAGATTCATTTGATATCCTACTCATTCACAGCCATAAGAATGAAACCCATCACATGAATATAGATAGCATCACACTAACACATAAGCCAAGGTGGGGAAACATATCCAACACTGAATCAAATAAAATAATCACATGAAGGGTAAGAGACTGACATACGAAACATTCCATGCATGTGAATCCATATTAAACAATCACCTGGAGAGAGGACCACCACCACCTAACCATGAATCACCTTTTTCGCCCCCCGAGTTGAAGTTCTGCAAAGGATCAACTGTCCTCAATTGATCAATGCACTGGGTATTTAATACCCTCTTTCATGATTTAGTTTCCATTAGCGGCATCTCGCTTTTATGGATTTTTCCATCTGCCTAGGTCTTTTTCCGAAAATAACGTCTTTATCTCCCACAAGGCTTTTCCTCATAAAAGTTTGTCTTTATATCCCACAAAGCTTTTATGTCTGATGGAACTTTATCAACAATCCATCCAAGCTTATCTAGAATCACATCTAGAAGCATTATCATGAAAGATTCATCTCTATCGCATTCCTCAATGGGATTTGGCAAGAATAACCTCTCTCTTGGTGCTCCACCCTCCAAGTGATCTATTTAATCAATTTATTTAATAACACAGTTTATTTTCATATTACATATCACACTTAGCCTTCCCCAGCTTAGGTTTAGAATAGTTTAACCCACAAAGAGGGTATCACACCTAGATTTCTTATCTTAGGCTTACAATAATTTAGCACACAAGGGATGGGTGTTACATAATCCCCCCTCTAAAATTTTATGCCATCCTCGGTGTATCACTGCATCATGTCCTCATTCACAGGTAGCTCATTTCTGAATCAACGACTCTCATGCCTCTACCATCTGATACAATTTTTTCGATGTACATTGGTCACAAGGAGTGCTCCTCTTCCATAACTACATTGGTCACCAAGAGTGCTCCTCTTCCATAGCTACATTGGTCACAAAGAGTGCTCCTCTTCCATAGATATATCGGTCTCAAGGAGTGTTCTCCTTTCATAGCTACCTGTAACATTGTTTTCAAACAATTTGTAAGTATTTATAGATGCATAATTTTAACTATGATACATATCATTATCTGTTACTTAATATTACTAAAGTAACTATTGCTCATTTTTCATTTTATCTTAAGAATACATGTTCATTTTTCACATTCCTCCAAGCCTTTGTGTTCTTTGTTGAACTCCTACTTCTTGCAGTTTCTTTGCATACAACACCTCTATTAGCATATTTTCCACATCAATATTCCTGCAATGTCATAACATATTAGTTTACATAAGAATATATTTATTCATCATATATATTCTTCGTAATTGTATGTATCCAAAACTTAACTTTGGTTACCTATCCTTGAACCACTTCATACATTCCTTCTTTTGTGCAACCACCCAGTCGGTTGTCCTACCAAAAATCTACCCAATGTCTTCATGCATACCTACACACAATGTGTATTATACACACCAATATACATATCATATTTCAAACATGTAACATATGTATTCATACGAGTACCGTATGTACTATTGTACATAGTACCATCTGTGCTACAACCCATCATACCATTCCCATTGTATCACCTGCATGACAAAAACTTTCTCCACATATTTTTCTACCATGTTAGTATCATGCCAAACATTTGGTTATCTTTTTCTAGCAATTAAAACAACTTTGCTCGGTTGACAAGGAATTTGTATGAGCATGGTTCATTTATGTAATCAGAGAAAAAAATTTCAAGTGTAAGTCATTTTCAAATTTCATGTGGTTGTAACACAATATCAGTAATATAGTATGTATTCGTGCATATTTACATATTAAGTAGACTATTACCTCATATTTTAATAATCGTTAGATCAATACTTCATTCTTAAGTCATTTATATCGAGTGATTTACTTTTGCCCTTTTTATGTTTCAACAACTTAACCACTTTGCACTATACTTTACCAATGTGATCATTATGTCAATCATGTTCTTTTCTTCTGCAGATTACTCCCCTTTTATAGGCATTGGGGTAGACACACTTTTAAGGTTGTTGTACAATGATTTCTATATAAATTTCCTAACAAACCAAGACCAATACCTAAACTCATTATGAGTTGGAAGATAATTCCAACAATCCATTAAACTCAAGACTCTTTCATGCCATGGATGCTTGACATCTTTCATCAACCAAATGATAACTACAATATTGTTATAAGGCTATAATATTGTACACCCATGTGTTTACATGGAAAATTCATATGCCTCATTATTATGTGTAGATTTTAGCATGATTCTTTTGACAAGAAGTTTATCTTGATGACCCCTTAACCAATCTTATGATAACAATATATCAAACAATCCATGACAAATAATGAGTATATGTATCGTACAACAATAAACAAATGACAAACATGGAATTCCTCTAATGAAGCCAACTATAATGTCAATACCATGATGATATATGTCAATTACATCAATGTTGAAAATGCTCACAAGCTTTCTCAGTCAACATTCTCCATATTACCATATATTAATACATAACACATTCAAAAACCATCTACTAACCATATCCTACCAATAGGCCAGATTTATTACAAAGACTCATGGTCAGTACCTAGCAGGGTAAGCCCTCTTCCATAACCATCTTTGCAATAGATGTTATGATAAAAACATAGTAGTGAACTACAATTTGTGCATAACCATTGACATGATAGTAATTATTAACCATTATACATTGTTAATTTGTATCCATAGTTTCTTATGTGATAAAATGTTCAAGAGTGGACAATCATCATATCATCATCACGCCTCTCTCACCACAAGTATAATATCTCGTGGCATTGATCTTCCCAATCTATCATCTTCCTTTTTTGCCACTTGTTTGTGGAAGATAGTTATCTAGGCCTTAATGATTTCATTATAAGGATTTTCATATAGTAGTAGGAATTAATACCTACTTAATTAATCCTCAAATCTGACTATAACTCTTTCAAGGTGTGCTTAATCAGTTCTTTAAAATATGAGAATTTCTCATAGTTTGCATCTCGTTCTTGCTTATCATAATCACTTAATAATTCATGTATGCTAACAATGTTTCACTGCTTAACTACAATGGTAGATTTATTATAAAATAAACCAAGCAATATCCATGTCTTAAATGCAGGCTACACTTTCCAATTACGTCAATGTTAATAAGAAACACCACAATACTCACAAGCTCTCTTGGTGTAATCATAACATACTCATGAGTGGTACACCTTACGTGCTTATCATTTGCACATAATAATTTATGCTAAATATTACCTCAAATATAATTCAAGCAACTGAAAGTCCTATACCTGGATGTAAAAGTCAATTTCTTCATACTTGCATGACATTCCATGGAAAAGATAATTTCTTCCACAATTCAAGGTATACATAAATACTCACCTTTAATTATCTACAAGTACTAACTTGTGAATAATACTAGATCATAATCATTGTTGCTTGTCAATTAGAATCTTATCCAAATGAGAAGTTCAATGATGAGTCCAAGAGGTGTCTCAATTCCTAAATTGGAAGGGTTCCTTCTTGTTAAGTATTAACCCCAACACCTTATCTGTATCTCCATAGATAATTTCATACTATTTAAGAGTGACTTATAAGCTTAACACAATCCCTTTTTTTTTTTATTATCAATCAAGAAGCATTAGAACTTGATTCTTATTAATTATCATGGTTTACATATTATTGTATCAAGGATGCTTATAGGTACCAGTATGCACTTGCAATGCGTAGGTCCTGGTATATATGTATATATATATATATATAAACTTGTTATTATTTAATCACTTTTTTGAAACAATTCCAACTCCAAAAATGCATTGTATAGAGGACTAAATTAAAATAATTTGTGCCAATACCTACTCTTTATTTCTTAACATTGTTCATGAGAACCTTTTTTATTGCATAACACCCTACTAGGGTTTAAAATTTCCCTTTTTATACCATCATATTTTCATTTAGCCAAGTCCCTACATCGTACTTATACTAGTGTCAATTTGATTTATTTATAATTTATCCATTCTCGGCTTATTTTATTTTACTTTTCCACGAAAATAAGAATATTCAGGGCGAATTCAATAAGAATAATTTTTTTTAATAAACATTATCTTCCCTTACATCTATTTCTATTATAACATGAAATAGAGGTTTCTGGCTTCAAAAATCAAGGCGATTAAATTCACAATTTTTCACTCAATGGACTTGCATGTAGCCCTAACCATTATTGTGAATATCAGTAACCAACAAACATGAGCACAAGCACAATCATATCTTTAATGAAAATTGAATGAGTATAAGCAAGAGCCTCTCCTTGGTGAAACTTGAACCCTAATGAGGAATTGAACAATGCCCCATGTTCACATTGCTTTAGAAGTCAAATTTAAATTCCATATTATCTGATCTTCAATGGATGATATAATATTATATTCTGATCATTTCCAGAGGCAACTAGCGCACTACAATGCTTGATATTTTGAGAGTTATATTTGATAAAAATTTATGCTTTCAACAAATAGTTCCAAGGAATTAGATAGACTCAAAGCCATTGATTATGGTAACAATGGAAGAATAACACATTTTCTAACCCTACTTATCAATAATGTACAAAAGTAGTACCATTTATATGCATCACATAATTTACTGATGCTAAATAATCGTAAATATCTTGCAACTATGTTACAATAAATGATGATATAAATATATAACACCCATATCAATAACATATCTACTTTATAAATACCCATAAATACCCATATCAATAACATATCTACTTTATAAATACCCATAAATACCCATATCAATTACCAAGGATTATAAATATACTTTATGGGTGTTATAAATATACGAGGCTTGAATTATATTTTTCGAAAATATTTAGCATCCCGGTTGGCCATAAGTGACAATTTCACAATCTTCATCATAACTTTGTATGTAATAATCAGAAGCAGTGCTGCAGATAATGGTTTTCTATCCATTGAACATGCGCATTTTTCTCTGTTCAGTTACCTTCTTTTTCTGTTCAAGAAGCTTCGAGCATCTCAACAAAATAAATTGCTTCCCTTTTAATCCAACCAACATTATCTATTCCCTCTAAAATTTATGGGTTCATTAAAAACCACTAAGAGAGAAGACACGAAAAAATGAATAATTATCAGAGAATATAGTATCTGATGTCCACCAGAACCATACACGAATATGCTCACCGAAGGAGTATATGACTGTGTCTAATGACAGTAAATCCTATGTGATCCAGATTCCTTGAATAACAAATCCTCAAATGTGATTTTTGTTGTCCACCTTGAATCCTGACAGCTACTTAATTGTATTATTATTAAATTATCCCTTACAGTCTAAATGTTCATGCTAATTTTAATAATAATAGACTAAGAATGGAGCAACTAAGAATTACTTCTTACATCATCTAAAACAGATTCTGAAAACAATACTTTAAACAATGTATACATATTTTTTCATTTAGGTTTAATAATTCTCAGAAAGGAAACAAATCACCACTGCGTACTCTTCGTATCTATCACAGCTATTATCGAAACGATTGATCTCCTCACATTGGAGGTGATGGTACGATCCTCCTTATCTCACATTCTTTTTCCGCAACTAAGTCATATAGTTGAGAGGTTTCACGGTGGTTGAATTCTTCAACGCGTTATCATCTACAGAAAATAGGTATATATATCAACCTTAGTCAACTTATTAGAATCACAAAGGAATGATTATTCATGCCATTTTTACCTCCACAGGACTGGTGGCACGATCCTCTGTATTTCCTATTTACAGTTGACGTTAAGCATTCTTTTACTTATGGCCTTACTTTAGGCTTAACTCTCATAGCTAGAGATCGGGATAGCTCGTCCCAAACTGAGCTCAGTTATTTATTCACTCCTGATACTCTTGACCGTAAGGTAAGCATTATCCTTCCCCACTCTTATCCCTTCATGGCTCAGAGATAAGCTACAACATATGGAATCTTTATCCGTAGATAATCATCATTCTACTGCCACTGATAGATAACCCATCTAATGAAAGAAACAACGATAACATTTTTCTAGAAAAGCAACCCATCATTTGCTTTTACTCTTACACAGAGATAGTTAGTGTTTTTACTAGCATTCCATAACCATCGTGTGTTTTTATCCCATGGTAGACAGCATGAAAGCAATGGAATCTGACTTTTCCTACCTCTCCGCATTGCAATTAGATACCGCAATCAGCCAAGGTTTCGTGTTGAAAATTTTTCCTTAATTATTGAATTCATTTCCTCCTTCAGTCCGAAGGCCAGCAGACAAGGGAAAAAACAGTCACTTATCCTACTTAATTTGCTCCCTATTAATAGCCAACGATTGGAAGAATCTTACTGTGATTCGTGACAAATTTATCTAGCATATCATGCATGCCTCTTTGCATGCATTTTTATATGCTTAATTTCCCAAACTCCTTTAGCTTGACGATCTACCTGATTGAAGAGTGTCATACTGGAACGAGAATTTATCTTTTTGTGATTTTAAAGGGTGTTGTTTCTGAACCCATCAACATATCTTTCTTACCATGGAGATTAAAACAACAATTTCTAACTTCATCGAAAAGTCACGCAGGGGTAAAACAACTCCTGGAATAATGCTATCAACTTGCACAACCGATAAAAATTCCCTTGTTTCATCGCTTGGATACTTCTACCTTGTATGCACATGTCAAGATACAAGTTAGCCACTGTGATTTCTTTCAAAATCTTCTTGGCTACCTTCAATTTCAGCAAGAGGAAGAAACAAAGAACAACATGCATTGCCAACATAGCTGCCACATCAGCCTAGTTGTCAATGTGGAAAAGGTCATGGTGAATGCTTCGATGGCATCAGTTTCTTTCGATTGGAATTTCATTTGCATCTAATATACCTACCGAGGCTGCTCATCATTCTGCATCGTACTCCCACAACAGTGTGTGCCCATGGGCATGGACCCATGCATGAATAATATGGGAAATTATAGATTATTTGACCCTATCTAATGTCTCCACAGTTCGTCATTATACGAGGTAGGGATCAATACAGTTTATTTCCCATAGTGATATTAGTTGTCCTCACATGCGACCATTCAAACAAAGCGATGAAGACCTTATTACATGTTTTCGGTCAAAGAAAGCGGGTACTTGGGCTAGTAAAAAATTATTGAAGGTTGGTCAGATTGCTCTTTGTCATGTTATTGATGATGAGATTAAACTCACAATCTACACTACCTTCTCTTTATAAATGTAGAGAGCTCAGGATACTCAGCCAATAGGTGCTTCCTGCAGCCAAGTATGTCACTGTGTTGGAATATGTGAAGTATAGCACATACACACTTATGTATATGTCGAGACTAGTGCTGTAAGACAAATTCATATTTTTTATTACATAAATTAGGTTTTCTCGGAAACCTATGCTAGCTTTATGAGGAAGACACATCTCGATTTCTATCTTCATTTAAACCATATAGCTAATGTAGTATAATATAGAGTCCAATGACATATGTTCAAGGGCAGTTCCTCTAAAGATTAGGTATACTATTTCATTGATCTTGACATGCAATTTGTAATGGCGCACTAATTATAACCACTAAGCATTTCTTAATTATTAACATGCATGATATATATTGAATATCATGGGTATGGTTTCACATACGCTATCCCATTATTCTTTCACATATCATGGGTATGGTTTCACATATGATACCATTTGTAATACAATTAAAATTCCAAATCATGAACTCCTCTCATATATATATTGGTTGATTTTGACCAATGGTCATATCAGTTTATGGGTTCCTCCATGCTTACTTTACTATTCTATTGTTAGTGCTTTTAATATTTAGATTAAACCTTAAGGAGTCTAGAATTAACACTTAGCCTCCTTATTAAAGTTTCTAGTAGTGAGGCCAAGTTAAGACTTAAACTTCTCCATACCCTATGGAGCCGTATTGGCCCATAGGCCGCAAAGTTCGAACTTGATCCACTTTGATACCATTTGTAATGAACCTCCATGGCCTATCTGAAAAATAGACCAAATCCTCTAAAATTTAAAATTTCCTTAGACATAGTTAAGGTTCCATGTTCATTTTCCCTAGTCAGACTGCAATATCACCTTCAGGAAGGAGCTTTATACCAACACATTATTTGATCTTCATCGAATGATTTCTATAACACGACTACAGTTGGAAGGGAGAAAGGAGCTATAACATGCAGCCATCAAACCTTTGGTGACATGCATGGTAACGAAATCGCCATCTATTGGATTAATTAGAACTTATCTCCTAAAGGTTTTGCATGCATCTATATCTCATTCCTAATTACCATATGCATGCATAAACTATATAAAATCTACTAAATCAATTAACCACATGCATAGTAATATTCCTTTAGTTCCATAATAAGATAACTTCAAAGCAACAGACATAATGCATAGTAATATTCCTTCAGTTCCATAATAAGATAACTTCAAAGCAACAGACATAATGTAATCTAGCCTCATTAAGTATGTGTGCAATAGATAATCCGACCATCATAGATTATTGTGTTACTTACATTATACCATGATGATTTGCAAGCATGTACCACTATTTGCCATGTTAACTAGAGGCTTTATATAACATTAAAGGTTCCTTCACTAACATAATGAATATTGCCATTAGATTAATTTGATATCCTACTCATTTAGAGGCATACGAATGGAATCCATCACATGGATACAAAAAGCATCATACTAACACATAAGCCAAGATAGGGCAACATATCCAACACTGAATCAAATAAAATAATCACATGAAGGGTAAGAGACTGACATACAAAACATTCCACATATGTGAATCCATCTAAAACAATCACTTGGAGGGAGGAGCACCACCACCAAACCATGAATCACCTATGAATCCCCCCGAGCTGAAGTTCTTGCCAAGAATAAACTGTCCTCAATTGATCAATGCACTGGGTATTTAATACCCTCTTTCATGATTTAGTTCCCATTAGCTGCACCTTGATTTTATGGATTTTTCCATTTTCGTAGATCTTTTCCAAAAAAGCTCATCTATATCTCCCATGAGGCTTTTCCTCATAAAACTTTGCCTTCATCTCCTGCAAAGTTTTTATGTTCAATTGATATTTCTCACCCATCCATCGAATGGATCTCCAATCCATCCAAGCTTATCTAGAATCACATCTAGAAGCTTTATCATCAAAGATTCATCTTTATGCCATTGCTCAATGAGATTTGGTAAGAATCTCCTCTCTCTTGGTGTTCCACCCTCCAAGTTATTTATTTTATTAATTTACTTAATAACACATTTGCTTTTCATATTACATACCACACCTAGCTTTCCTCATCTTAAATTTAGAATATTTTAACCACAAAAGAGGGTATCACTCATAGCTTTTATGAGCTTAGGTTTACAATAATTTAACACACAAAAAAATGTGTTACAAAATTAAATTTTATTAACCTCTTAATTTTTTTTATGTTTTAACTTTTATTAAAAAATACTAATATATTTTTATATGTGACATTTTGATTTTTTTTATTATTTAAAATATATTTTTAAATATATAAATAAATTTAATCACTAAAAATAAAAATAAAAAACAAATTATAAATTTAAAACTTATAAAAATGAGATTTTTTTATAATAAGGTCATGACTTTAAATAATTTTAAATATATATTTGAAAAAGCATAAAATAATGTATATAGAAACATAATGAACACTATTATTAAGTTGAATTATTTACCAAAGTGGATTTTTTTTTCTGAATGGTAAATTTTAAAAATTAATATATTTATAAAAAACAGTTAAATAAAATCATTTATATTAATAATTTGTTTCTGAATAATCACTTTGAATCACATAAAGATGCCACTTGTTAATGAGCCATGTGAATTTTGAAGAGGCATAGAAATATTCGAAAGCTTTTTAATTGAAGCTCAATAGCCATGGATGAAAAATAGATCCTTTTACATATATTATGTTTTAAATGTTTATTTATAGTCGTCCACCTTTTCTCATATTATCCGGGCCATTCATCAAATACGTGGGTCATAGGATTTTGTTTTTTTTAATATATTTTATTTCCTACCAATAGTTTGTAAACCTCGTAAAATTTATCATGTTTATTTTTTTTAGCCAATTAAAATATACTAATATAGTATTTAGAAAGTAAAAATGTATTTTTATAATTAATAACTATTCAATTTAATATTATATATATTTCAAAACTATTATAAAACTATAGTAAATTGGTTTAATTTAAATTCACTAATTTAAAGTAAATTATATCTGCTTTACGCAGGTCTCATAAGTTGTGTAGTTTATTCATTTTATACGGTTAAACTTATTTTGTGAACGACTAAGTTACAATACAACAGAATTAAAAATAATTTTTTATATTTTTATAGTTATATAATTTTTTTATTTAAATTAATTATTAAAGCATTTTAATATGTTGTGTGTCATATAGGGATGGGTTCGAGGCATTAGTTTGACCATATATGAAAAATATTTCCATTTTTATAATGTTTGTTTTGGTTTTTTGCATATCTTTTTAGTAGACGTTATCTCATAGCCGAATGCCTAGGCCAAAGCCTAAGGAATGACAAATGTTGTTGTATTGTCCCAATTCGGCTTCCAAAGCATCGAAGCTAAGGTCATTAATGGTATTTTTGAGACCTGAGAATGATTGATCCTTAAATGGTTGTTTGCGTTCTCCTGTTTTGAGATAGGTCTAGTGCTTCTAGAGCTTCGTCAGCCAAGACGAGACCTGCTCGGACACCGAAGAATGTGGCTTCACAATCAGATAATAAAACAACTCTTCACTTCGCCCTCTTCGAGGAGGATCCTGTTAAAGGAATTTGATGTCAAATGTAGATGTTGCAATAGTGAAAGATTTGGTGGATGTTGACATTTCAAAACATGCATCAATTTTATAGTTGTGCTAAATATATTGCGTATTCATATGATGTGAAATTAGATGAATTCATATATGATAGTCACGCAGAAGCCGAGTCTATTATTTTTTGTGTTCTCCTAGCTGCAGGTGAATTCTCGATTCCGTAAATTGAATTGCAAAACTACATGATATAGTTTCGAGAACGAATTAGATGGTTGTGACAAGCCAATATAACGAATTCATCTTGAATTTTGAGAACTTTGGATTCATAGAGAGACTTTTCTGACATAATTACATTTTATGGTTTGAAGATTTGGAGATTTTCAATGGGTTTCCCAATGTTTGCAAAAGATTTAGAGAAATTTGGTGAGTTTACCATTATGGTGGGTTTCTTGGTGTTTGAAAGGGGTGTGGGTTTCCCAATGTTTGAAGAAGATTGGTAGGTTTCTTAGTTCCGTGGGTTTCTATGTTTTTGAAAAGGGTAACATCATGTAACTTTTTCCTACTAATTCAGAAAGTAAATTGCAATTATATGGTTAATTCAATGATCCATGTAGCTTATTCTTCTTGCATGTCTAATTTAATTTATTTTTTTTTTTTTTTTTTTTTTTTGCAATTTTCTCTAATGAAAAATTGGTGAGAAGCATTGGTAGCTCCATAATGACTTCTTGAATATATTTATTGCAATTAACTTTGCACCAATTTTTTTTCCATACGTTGATTTTGGTCAACATGTTTACAATCATTGAACTTCTTCAATAGTTATATTTCTTTTCTTCGTGAATGGGAAATCTTTCCCAAGTTGGACACATGGAGGAGCATCTAACATGGTTTCTATATCTTTCTTTGGCCTCTTCTTCTCTCTAATTGGAGGCACCAACCTTTTCCTTCGTAAACTTCGTTGGATTGTCATTACCTTCTTTTGTGATTTGGGTGAGGCCTTGTCCTTGGCATTATCTTTTCTTGATAAGCTTCATACCCTATATATGATTTGATAATAGGTTTCTTCTATTTTCCAAATCACAATTGAACCTCTTTTTCTTCAAAAGGCTCCTGTGTTGTTATAGCTTGAAGGTTTGTCCTTTCTTCTTTTCTCTCAGTGCAGGAGAGTTTTGGGAACATTTCTCAGATTTCAAATTGTAAAGGATGACCATAAAAAGTTAACAATATTCCTCCAAACGTTGTGCCTCGATGACATTAGACCCTTGTTCTTTAGGAGTAGTTTTGGACATTGATTCTTTTCACTTTGTATAATATACAATTAAATCAAATCTGAGGACCTCAAAGTAGTTCTAGTAGTCAACTTGTGGTGTGACTCTAATCATTCATTTTTGAGCTTATAGTGGTCTAGATCTTATGATTTTAACATTCTAGAATGATTTGCATCACTTTTATGAAGCTCTATCAAGTGTCAGGTGGTTGTTCGCCCGTCAATTGATTCTTTCCCAGTCGAGAATCTACTTGCATGCCTAATTGTTGTGTGAATCCCAAATAAAATAAGTCTAGGAACCCCAGATACATTTCTCCCCGGAACTCAGGTACGAGTATCCCCCATGGTTTTCCTCTCGCATGAAAATGTTTTGGTTAACATGCAAGTCTCCCCAGAACTTGGGTACTAGAGTGCTCCATGTTTTTTGTCCAGGGATGTTTGCTCCAGGATGAAATTGTTCTCATTAACATTAGTATCTCCAAGCATTTTCTTGGCCAACAAGTAGGCCTCACATGCCCATAGTCAACTTGTCATATGGGTGTAATCATTTTTTTTCGAGCTTATAACAGTCTAGATCTTAGGAATTGAATATTCTAAGATCATTCACATCACTCTTATGAGGATGAATCAGGTGCCTGGTGGTTTCTCATTCGCCAATTAGTTTTTTCCTAGTGGGGAATCTATTTCCATGCCTAATTGTTGCGCAAATGATGGATAAAATAAGTCTGATAACCCTAGATGCAAGTCTACCTAGAACTTAGGTACGAGTGTGTCATGCAGTTTTCCTACAGGAAGGTTTTAACTGGAATGGAATTATTCTCATTAACATGAAGGTCTCCCCTTAACTCAGTTACGAGTGTGTCCCATGCTTTTGGTTCAAGAAGTTTTCCTCCATGAGAAAATTATTCTCGTAAAAATTAGTATCTACAAACGTTCACTTGGAAAACATGTGAGCCTCACATGCCCATCATAAGAAACCTTTGCTTTCATAATCACATCGCTCGTCAATCAATTATTTCCTGGTTGGGAATATGTTTCCATGCCTAACTATTGCATGAATCTTGGATAAAATAAGTCTGGGAACCTCCAACACAATTCTCCCCAGAAATTTGGTACAACTCTCCCCCACAGTTCTCCTTCGAGAAGATTTCCTCTAGTTGAAATTATTTTAGTTAACATGCAAGTCTGCCTAGAACTTAGGTATCAGTGTTCTCCACACTTTTCCTCTAGGAAGGTTTTCTTCGGGATGAAATTGTTCTCGTTAACATTAGTATCGCCAAGCATTCACTTGGCCAACAGATAGGCCTCATATGCCAATAGTCAACTTTTCTCATGGTTGTAATCATTCATTTTTTAGCTTATAGTGGTATGGATCTTAGGCTTTTAAAATTATACAGTCATTTGCATCACTTTTCGCAAGCCGAATCAGGTGCCTATTGTTTTCTCGCTTGTCAATTAGTTCTTTCCTAGTACGAAATCTATTTTCATGCCTAGTTGTTGTGCAAATGTCGAATGAAATAAGTTTGGGAACTCCGAAAGTAAGTCTTCCTAGAACTTAGGTACGAATGTGCCCTGTGGTTTTCCAGTGTGAGCGTTTCCTCCGAGATGGATTTTTTCTCATTAACATGCAACTCTCCCTAAAACTTGTGTACGAGTGTGCCCTACGGCTTTAGTTTGGGAAGGTTTCCTCCGGAGTGAAATTCTTTTCATAAACATTAGTATATGTAAACATTCGCTTGGCGAACATGTGAGCCTCATATGCCCATCGTGAGAAAACCTTAGTTAGACAATCATCTTAAAATAACAAAAATATGAATTACTTTCCTGAATGAAACATGCAGAATGATTGAAACAAGTAATGGAGACCCTCTGTTCAAGAATGTGGAGGCCCTAGCAATAATTTTGTGCAAAACCTGGTCAATAGTATTTTCCTCTTTAACTCTTGCCTGATTAGCATAATGTCCAAAATATGGTGAAATATATACATCTTTTAAAATAATTGAAAGTCTTAAGTTACTATTTCGTTACACTATGTTTCAATTTATCCTCACTACTACTATGTCGATTTAGTTATTTGTATTTAAGATGCATTTATTGATTAGATTCAATGTTTTCTATTTAACTATATTATTTTTTGTTTTCTTTACTTTGACTTCCACACCTTATTTGTCACAAATCCAGGTTGTCACGCATTAATGGACAAAAAAAATGACGATCAAAGAGATGTAGAATACTACATATTGTATGGAGATTTAAAAAGTATTCTACTATGATGCCTTGTGATTGAATATTCAATGTATTTTATCCTCTTTTTATTGGACAGCTTGCCATATTGTTTCAACAGACTTAATTGAAATGAAAAATACTTTTGCATTGTCATGAGCCTCAATATTGCAATAAGAATGTTGCAACTCCCAAAACTACCAAATTTAACTATCAATCGAGGTTCGTACAAACTTAAGAGGTATCAAAACTATATGTGCAACATAAAATGTGTCCTTCTTTTGTTGATTTGATGTAACGAAGTGAATGTCATGATATCAAAGCCTAACCAATTTCAAAAATGGAATTGTTATTCTATTTGCAAGAAATGGAAATGCTACTTGCTCAAATTGTAAATGCTAACTAATCAATTCATGAAAGAAAAAATGTTAATATACCTGTAGAAAGAAAGTTAATTTGATCTTGCATAATTCATTAGGATACAAATCATAATTCCATGCACCATCTACACACTTGCTTGTAAATGAGTAACTCACTTGCATCATACTTTTGATAAAGAAACTAAGTCTGCTATGTTTTTGCAATGAATGACAGGAAGGGTTGGAGTCGCTTAGGAGCTTCCCCTAATCATAAAATCATATATGGGGGTCATTGTTCATCTATAATAAGTCATCATTGTAGTGGGCATCAAAACTGATGAAGGAAAGTGGTGTTATAGGTTTGCTATAGGAAGGGACAGATTTGTTATAGGAGGAGACATAATTGCTACTTGAGGAGATAACTCACCGAATGACCAAGTAAATCAAATAAAATGGGATGGGGTCCCATTTTTTTTATTAATTAGGATGTCTTAGGTCTCCATTATAAGTGTAATCACTCCAGAATACCCTTGTTGAGATGTGATAAAAAAGAAGATAATTACTAGTCTAAAATCTTTAAATTCGAGAACTAGTGAGCTAGTTAGCTTATCAAATGTCTAACCTAATCAAGTGAAAATGCCAGGGGGTAAATTTTATTGTTAAATTTATTTTTTTTATGACATAATTCAAGTGGAATAAACTCAAATGAATCTCATTAAAATGTTCTAAAAAATAGCATAAAATTACTACTATTTTTCTACAAGGACTTCCAAAAATTACAGATTCGTGAACTAGTAACCCAATCCAAGTAGCTCAATGATGAAGATGAAATTTCAAAGATATTATAAGGATTATTCATGCTTTTTTCTCTTTGAATAACCTGAAAGACATCTCAATTCAATAACTTAATCCAATCCTACAACAAAATAAGCATCAATACTAAATGTAGAAATAGGAAAAAGAAGAATAAGAGATGCATGTGAATAAGAAGTAAATGACAAGAAAATAAATATATATAAAAAGGATTTGAGGTTCCTGGGATGTCCAATCCCATGTATACTCAGAGTGTTATGAAGGATACGAAGCTTTAGAAGATAAAAATGGCACCAAAATTCATTATTTGAATCAATCCAAGTACATCACTACTAGAAATGATAGTGGAGCTGCAAAAATACAAGTTTTCTCCACAAGAAGACAAAGAAAAACCTGCCTCTAAAGGAAAATTCAAATTGGTACTTATAAAAAATGATGAGCAAGCATTCTCTTCGAAAGGAGGAAGCTTTACCCTCCAAAATGCCTCAAATAGTGGATCTGGTTCCCAACACTAAGAATTTGCATTAAATGACACAGAACCCCTTCCCAGATTTTTTTCAATCACTCGAGCTCCAAAATTTATGCAATAATTTCATAATACATTGTTGATATATTATCCAATATTGATCCTCCTGTAGAAGGGAGCAAGTCCTAATATTATCTCTTCCTCCAAATCTTCATAATTTTCCCAATATTCTCACAGTATTTTACAAAAATAAATAATATTAGGCACAAATATGCAATTATCCATAAAAATTCATCATGAACATATCAAAGTTAATAATATGTCATCTAATGCAAAAAGAGATGTTTAATGTGCTAAAGGATGGTTAAATAGGCCTTAATTTATGTTTAATTTTGAGGCCCATCATAATCCCTTACTGCAAGTGTTTCTCACCCTCTGAGCAACTTAATGACCTAATTGTTCCTCATTCATGGACCTAGTGGCTTCCGTGATCTGTCTTGTAGTTGTCCAACACTTTCCTGTGGCAAATTTATGCTTTCATGTATCAAATTTTTTCCTTCCTATAGCAACATTCTTCCTCCTTGTAGCAGGGCATATTCTTCTTTTAGTTGTTTGGTTATGGCTCCCCTGGGGCTTGGATTCTTTAGAGAGGCTTGGGGCTCCTTTCTTTTTGATTGGAGGGATCTTATCTCTTCATTTCACATCTTATTCTCCTTTTATCCTTTGTTCTCATTTTCCATGCACTTTTTCTTATGTTTCAATATTTTATTTTTCTTTGCCACCCTCTTCTTCCTCTAGAGAGCCATTCCTAACTATCTCTTCAAGTCCAGAAAATATTCTAAAAAATTCCATGTGTTCTCAAGGTTTTTTCAAGTGATCCCCCTTCCTTGTAGACTCCTTCAAAGTTCCATGGTTTTGTAGCCAATAATTCTCAAGATAGGGCCAATTTTTGCCTCTTGCGAAAACCTTGTAGTAGGCAGAATGTCTCCTACAAAAACCCTATTTTTCTTGTACCAACTCCATTTTCTTCTATAGGAAAGAAGTTTGTGCCTTGAGCTCCTTATTTATGGCTGCTCTAGTTGTTGGTCTCCTCATAAGTGTCAAAATTTGCTTCCCTTCTATTAAATCCTCCACCCATTTCTCCTAGTATTCCTCCTTGATGTTATATAGGTGTGGAACCCAAAAAAGTTTAAACAATCTTAGTGGTCAAACAATGGTAAGTTGTTTGATATTATTGAGGAAGAAGGGTTCTTGAAATGATGTCAACCAAACTATTTTCTCTTCTCTTAACCACAAAAAACTTCAAAAAGACTTCATACTAATCAATTGAATATTACAGGCTCTTAATTTCAAACAAACTTCTCATGCAATTGGATGTGGAAATGAGGAAGAAGGGTGTCACTTACTTCTTGTCAGAGAAATTTTGGGTGTGCATGAAGGTTTGAGACAATATCAGGTCACTGTGACACCTTTTTTCTCCTCCCAACTCTTCCTGTAGCTCCTCTCGGCCCTCCTGTAGCACTTGCAGGCCTGCCTGTAGCTTTCTCTTGTAACACTAACAGATTGTGTTCAAAACTCCTCGATGGCACCCTAGGCACTTGCTTGTTTTTACTCTACCTATTTTTGGAATGAGTGATGGTGCAAATGAAGTCGAGCTGTTATGAAACCAGCTCACAAGAAGATAGAAAATATAGTTGAACGCCTTCGAATTTAGCCTCTTTGAGGGGGCAACCTCCTTTACATTACACAAATGAACAATTCTTGGATGATACAAATGACAAGACCTCCTTTCTATATATAGGAGTCTAAGGGGTCATAATATAATCAGAGCCGACATAACAATAATAATGTAAGGGCACAATAATAACAATAGTGAACTTCTATGCAGCACAATAATAACAATATGGGGACTACATGGGTACAACAATATAATAAGGGGGTTGTACAAATAACAATAAGGGGTTACACTAGTAGTATAGGGGCCTAACATGCCCCTCTCCTTCAAAAAGTGTTGTCATCAACGCTTGAGTAGTTTTGATGCTTCTGTATAAAATTCTTGTCCTCCCATGTGGAATATTTGGCGGGTAAGTGCTTCCACTTGATGAGATACTCTGAAATTGATTGATTTCATAGCTATCGGGTTCTCGGTTCTCTAAATGCTTCAAGTTCCAATATGCTTTTTCCTTCCTTGTCAAGTTCTAGCAATATTGTTGGAACTGGGATATTCTGCAACTTTAGAATGAGTGGCTCTAATGCCAAATGTTATGAATCCAGCTCACAAAAAGATAGAAAAGGATAGATGAATGCCTTAAAAATAAGCCTCATAATGTGCTATCATTTCCTCCGTGAAAATTGACCACGTAACAAGTTGTTTACGAGAAAAAAGCCCTTTATACCATAAAAATTGATCTGGTTCTAAATATGAAGATGTAATACATACCTTTTGTAATAGTGGTACACCATGTAGATCAAAATATTGCTCCATCTAAAGTATCCAATTTACCAGATCCTTGCCATCAAACTTCCTCATATCACCTTTTCTTGATTTTAGTAGCTCGATCTTGAAATGACTATAACTCTGTAATTTCGGATCATCCAGTTCTAAAATTGTGACTTGTAGTAGCCCTCTGCGTCGTCTTTCTAATGCCACCAGTCTTATCAAAATTGAATTCTCCAAGAAAGATTTATGCACAATCTTCCAAGATGACCTGATTATATACCTTTTCAGAAGAGAGAACTTGTATGAAGTGCCACATGTCACTGTTTTGACCTTATGATCTAAAAAATATACACAGGAAACTACAGTCCGTCCTCTTTCTGTAACTTCTTATGAAATTTCAATCTGATGCTCAAAACGAAAGTTATGACGATTTTCCCCAGATGACCTATTTTACTTGAAATTCTGGAGCTTGCAAAAACCCTAACTTCCTCAGACTATATCTCAGCAAATATAGTGAGATAGGGTCTGAAATTCGGAGCCGAGGTTCAGTCCAATTCTTTCTGAAATGGGTTCTTTTTTAAGTTTCTGAAACTTCGTAGTGAAAGAGTTATAATGAAAATCCCACGATGACCTATTTGAAGTAGCGAAATCCTAAAATCCAAAGCTCTAATGCCAAATGTTATGAAGCCAGCTCACAAAAAGATAGAAAAGATAGTTGAATGCCTTAGAATTCAGCCTCTTCGAGGGGGCAACCTCCTTTACATTACACAAATGAACAATTCTTGGATGATACAAATGACAAGACCTCCTTTCTATATATAGGAGTCTAAGGGGTCATAATATAATCAGAGCCGACATAACAATTATAATGTAAGGGCACAATAATAACAATAGTGGGCTTCTATGGGGCACAATAATAACAATATGGGGACTACATGGGTACAACAATATAATAAGGGGATTGTACTAATAACAATAAGGGGTTACACTTCTAGTATAGGGGCCTAACACGAGCCAACACATAATACCCTCTTTTTAATAAACACTTGGAACGCTTTAGTGACTTGCCATTAACTTGAGTTTCCTCTTGTGGATCGTTGTCTCTACTAATTGTAATAATTTCTCTCTCCTCATAATCATCACTTCCCCACTTTGAATTCTTCACATTGTAAGGGTATTTAAGTAAACTGTAGTATTACTAGTCAAGGGTGCACAAGTTTATTGGCCACCATTAGCCTATAAAACCTTCTCTCATGTGCATTGAAAATATTTTTTTACCTTAATATACTCAACAGGAGAGGTGAAGAACAAATGCATACATTTGCCTACCTGATTTTGACCTATTGTAGATGCATGCATGTTGCTACTAAGTCTATGTTAGATCCAATCTTATCTGGAGGTGCTAATTTCCTTTGCTTGCTTCTGCATAGGTCTTCATAGCTTGATGATTCTTTCAATGATAAGGTTATTGTCTGCAAGTTTCTTTCCAGTGTCCAATTTGTTGTTGGTGGAGTGGATGGACTGCTTCCTAAGGAGGGTGTGTCCCTTCTCAACTTCGAAAATGGCTTCATGATGCTCAAGGTGGCTGGATATTTTACTCTATGGGTGGGAAAAAATGATTATGGGATTTTGATGTGACTGTACAGGCCGCTACTAGAGGAATTTCCCTCCTTTAATAGTCATTTAATTCTTCTTTGAAACCTTATATTGCATGTGGAACTGAGGGGATGTCAGAAAAGGTACAAGGAGAGAACTAAAATCATTAGGAGTGGGTGTAGGTGGTGGAAAAATTGAAGGCAAAGCTTTTTTTGTGTTTTTTATGTATGACATAGTGGAATTTGAAGATGAATTTTGGCTAGATGGAGTGAATGGGTGATGAAAGCGATGTTGAGGGACATCTCTTAACATTCCCTAAAGAACTTATTATCTTTTGGCCTCTTTCTCCAATCATATCTGCCTCCTATAGCAATTTTGGTCCCTCCTGTAGAATATTAGGACCACCTCATGTAGCAGACTTGTTTTATCCATATCTCCCGAATCATATACTAGATTGACTTGAATTTCTTTTACGATTTTTCCATCATACTTATGCACGTCTTCGTACAAAATCTTGGAGAATGGATGCACAAATATCGAGCAAAAATAAAATTGGTTGTAGGTGATGGAGGCCGATATCTCGAAAAGTATGCACTAGAATTTGCTGAAATTTATTGAGAATGGTGCCATCACCCATATGAATCTCCCCATGAAACATATCGGCCAATGGAGTTACGGTTTTCATGATAAGATAAAAATAATTTTTGCTTTGTGTATTTTGGCCTCCTATAGCAAAACAAAGCCCTCTTGTAGCATTTTAGGACAATGAGTAAAATGAATGGGAAAAGTTTGGAAATGATGGATGGATGGTGGAAATAGATGAGGGTGATGGATTGGCATGCCCCGGGCCCTTTCGGAGCATCTCGGCAAAGGAGGAGAAAGTCCAAGTTTGACTTCATTTGACTAGAATTTTTTGAACAACTTTTTCTTTTGGTGCCAACTTGTTTTTGTTGCTTGCAAAGGTTGGAGAGCACTTTCATTCATTAGAGAGAGATACATGGAGAAAATAAATATTTCTTTTATTTTTTTCATTTTCTCTCTTTTAGGCCTACTAGGTGCTTCAATGAGGTTTTCAACTAGTAGGTTTGCCTAGGTGCCTCAAAGGAGGTTTTGACTTGGGATTTTTTCTTTATCTTTTTCCAACCCATTGACCACTTCATCGATTTTTTCAGTGAATGAGCCAATCTCAGGTGCTTCAAAGGATGTTTTCATTTGAGATTTTATTTTTTCTCTTATTTTTTCAATTTTTGCTATCCTACTCTACTTGAAAAAAAAAATCTATTTCAAGTATAGCAATACTTCCAATGGAGCCATGTGCACATCAAGATGACATATAAAGTGACAAGCGGGATTCAAATATATGCTTTGACATGTGCCTAAATTTTAGAGACCAATTGCTTTGGCTTTGATAATATCAAGCATAGTTGAAGAAGAGAGTGATGCTCCATCTTGTTGATTTTCTGGAACCAAAACTTAATATAACTTTGATGCCTTTGGTTCACATGCTTATATGGATCAGTATTCATGTTGTATTCTACCATGACATTCAATTCTTCCTCTTTTTGTTGATTATTCTCTTGAACACATGGAGGGTATGATGGTAAACATGAGAGAACTTTCTCATTCTCTTATTTTGATTTATGTTCTTCTTCAAGTGCATCCCATGATCATATGGTCTTCTCATATGTATCTTCTTTTTCTAAATATTGTCCTTCAATGACATCAAGAGAATACCTTTTTTGCAATTTTCTTCGTGATCTAAGATGAATACCCTTTATATCAAGAGGAGATGTTGGGAAGTTTTGTACCTGAGCATTGTAAGTGGGTTGAGCTACTTCCTTGTGTGGGTTTGGAAATGGTGGTATAGATAGTTGAGTGGGAGTGGATCTTTGAGATGGATGTGGTTGAGGTTGTGGTTGTGGTGGAGGTGGGTGGTAGGAATAACATTGAGTTGCGTATGGAGGATATTGAGGAGAGTATTCAAGATATTGTGGATTTCTCCCATAAGTTTATTGTCAAGATTATTGCTAAGATTGGCTTGGGGTTGAGAATGCCAAGGTTGCCAAGCAAAGGGTGTGTTCCAATTACTTTGAGATGGATGTGCATAACCTTGAAAGTATGAACTAGGCTCTTGCACCATACTAGGTTGACTAGGCTGTCATGGTCCTATTGGAGCTACATAACATAATTGTTTTGGTGATTCACTTGCTCCATTGTCCTCTTTGTAAACTTCCTTCAACCTTGGTAATGATGGGAAATATTTAATAGCATGTGATTTTGCATGGATAACACAAATATCAAAATTTCTTTTTGCCTCATCTTGCATTCTTAACATTTCTACTTGTTTGCCTAGATTTCTAAGAATTTATGTTTTAAAGTTATCAAACAAATTTCCAAGTCTAGTTTGACTTACCGATCTTGATTCTGATTTACTTACTCTTGCCCTTCCTCTTCATATGTGTTTGCATATTTCACAAATTTCTTCAACTGACAATTGCTATACATCGCCTCTACTCATGAGATCAAGAATATCAATCCACTCATCCCTAATTGTTCTAAATAAGAGGTTTTTTAGTGTGTTAGATCCTAAATAATGTAATTTTCCCCTCTTAACATTATACATGAACCTCTCTATTAGATCCTAAAGGCTCTCATTTTCTTTTTGATTCATTCTAAATATTTCTTCTTTAAGATCATGATCTTTATATTTTTCTAGAAATATTTTTTGCATATCATTCCATGATCTTATTGAATTAATCTCTAAATTCATGAACCATTTCAAAGCTCTATCCTTCAATGTTACCAAAAACAATCTCAACTTTTGAGTGTTTAGTAAGTAACCATAAGATCTACAAAGGATTTCAAATTCAAAGAGAAAGGTTTCCGGGTCCTCTAACTTGATACCATGCAAGTTGGGAAGGAAAGATGGAGGGATGTTCTTCATATGCACACTGACATCAATATCTTCAACGGGAAATCCAAGAGGATCTTCTTCATTGTCATTATCTCCATCCATTTATTCTACCTTCTTTTTCACCTCTGTTTCTTCTACATGAAAAAGTGGATGGTGATGTGGCTTTTACTCCACCACGTGATCAAATGGGGTGGTTGGTGTCGGAGAAGTAATTTTAAATTATTATTTTTTGAATAAAAATGCTAATGCAATGCAATTTTCCATTTTTGAAATGAAATATGCCTAATACATTTTTTTTTTGCAGAAAATAAAATAAATGAATCAACTAAAAAGAAAAAATTGCATATTTTGATAGGCAACGGCCCCAAAAAATGATAAAAAAATTCGATATTTTAGTGAAAATATTCAAAATTTTGTTTTTTATTTGGGATTAACCAAACACATTATCCTAATTTCCTAAACTTGTATTTTGTTTTTTTTTAGTATTTTTAAACCTATAATTTATGCGAATTAAATTTTCTATTTTATTGGTAAAGAAATTTAAAACTTTAATACAAATGTATAAAAAAAAATCCCAGCAAAAAACCATCACATTTTTATTTTGAAAAAGGAATTACAATAATCATATTTCTATGTCCTCTCTCTATCAACTGGAAAAAAAAATCCGGGAGCGAGGAGAACAGCCACGCTCATCAATGCTACATCCTTCGAATCACAAAAACATTATATATATTAGAATGAAAGAAAGGGTAATAAAACAACCCATCTGCATGAGATGAAAAACATCATTAAAAAAACTCAACAAATTACAAATTTCCCTTACTTTCTTATTCTTAATAGCGTCTTACCTTCCCTGAATTTTCCTTTTTCTAGCTTTTTATGATTTTCCTTTTTTTTTTTTAAATTTCCGGGTACATAACTTGTTTCTCTTAACTTATTTTTTATTTGGCATTATTCATCTTGTTTTATTTACTACGTATCATTTTCCAATTTTGATCTATTTTAAATATTTTTTATTATTTAAAAATTAAAAATTAAAAAAAAAAATCTAAATATACATAATTTAAAAGTTAAAAGCTTATAAATAATTTTGAAATGAATTTATCCATTTTATTTTGGAATTCTAAATTCTCAAAAATATATATATATATATATATAATTTATAACTCTGATATTTTTTTTGTCCCTCAAATAAAATTCCATTAAAAAACAGATTACATTTGGATGTCCTATACGTCTCCCTGCTTCACTCCAACTCCAACTGGATTTGTTTGGAAAAAATAAGAGATATACCCATTTATAATTCTGAAATTTATATAAATTAATACAATTGATATATGGTTAGTTATTTAATTTATATTTATATAACTATGCTAATGATAATTAATTTTAACAAAAACTTTTATCATAAAAAGACAGATTACGTGTGGATGGCCTAGAGTTCTCCCTGCTCCACTCCAACTCCAACTCGATTTGTTAATCAAGAGAGCCTGGCAAAAACGTAAGAGATGTGCCCATTTATAATTCTGAAATTTATAAGTAAGAGATGTGCGGCTTATAATTCTGAAATTTATATAAATTAATATATATATATATATATATATATATATATATATATATATATATATGTGGTTAGTCATTTAATTTATATTTATATAACTATGTTGGTGATGATTAATTTTGTCGTGCGAAATCCTATCATAGTTCTTTTAAACCACCGTGGTGGTGAAGAGTCTTCCTGAGCACTAATTCCGTCGCTAATATTTTTTCGTCTCAACAGAACACAAGGATGGGAAGGAAAGTTGGGTGCCAGGCATCGGATAAAGCTCGGACTTCTGTTGAGAGGCTAGAGTCCAGTACGTCAAAAAAGAACAAGTGAGGATAGATTTTCTTGTTCAATATTACTTGCGCGTCTGGCAATATCGCCATAATGATCTCTGTCCAGGAGTCTACGGTCAACGCTGAAATTATACGTGGTGTCTTTGATTTGGAATGTCCAAGCATTGGGTTATTTGAAAAAAAGAAAGAAAGAAATCTAAGATTGTTAGGGTAGGGCTCGGTTGCTGTAGGAATCTCTTGCTGATGCAGAAGGTGTAAACATTGAAGTACGAGGAGTGTTAACGTCCATATAATCACAAAGGCAGTAGAACATGTAAGGGACCGCCGTCATGATGAAACGTTAGGGTGAATAATGAAAAACGTTACAATTCTTGAATTACGGAAGTAGACCATGTAACAGGCCGCCGTCATGATGAAACGTTAGGGTGAATAATGAAAAACGTTACAATTCTTGAATTACGGTAGTAGACCATGTAAGGGGCCGCCGTCATGATGAAACGTTAGGGTGAATAATGAAAAAAGGTTACAATTCTTGAATTACGGCACTGCAACTGATACCATCATTGTCCTACCGAATGTGCATCAGATTTGTTCTAGATTTACGAGTCCGAAGTCCAATTGGGGCATTTACCAATCCGTCAAAATATATATATATCCAAATTAGGGTTTCAGAAATAGATGGCAGCCCTTTCATCCAAACATGTGGAGGGCTGCTGAAATTGAAATTGTAGAATCGAATAAGTGAAGAAGATATGTACTTTATTCATTTTATATGGTTAAACTTATTGTGTGAGGGACTAAGTTGCAATACAGCATTTATTAGAATAGTAATTTTTTTATTTATTTAAAATAAGGATTAAAATATTTTATTACGAATTAATTTATTTAAATTTTATTGGCCAATTTATATCAGCAATATTGTTAACATTTTTTATCTCTTTTCATCATTATTGTGGTTTTTTATACTGTAAAGATGTAAAGATCTTATATTAAGTTGGATTCACTGAGTGATATTGTTAGTGTTTTTTTAGTTGAAACTTGGAAGCATGATGAATATAGGGTCCTCAAATAGATGGATTCACTCTTTGGTCAATTTAGAACATGAAATCATCTAGTATAGGTTTTGGTGGTATAGCTTGTTATATCAAAAATAATATTTTTTCTCACATTCAGCTTCATAAGATTGACTCTTTCAATCAGTACATTTGGATCGAAATTTCTGACACTAACACCAATAGGAATTTTCCTGCTAACACCAATATAAATTTTCTTGCAATTTCTTATTTTTCTCCTATCAACTCTACCTCTAAAAGAAAAACAACTTGGATAAGAATTGTTCCTTCAATACCTTCGAACATAATATCCATAGTCTGGGGAATGAAGTAATGTCCTTTTATTTGGAGATTTCAATGCTAGAACAACTACTAATCAAGCTATACTCCTAAGTTATAACTCTACCCCTAACTCCTTATAGCTAGATGAGGATTGTGACTTAGCTAGTAGATTGAAAAGAAATTGTAAAGACATAACTGAGAAACTATTTTCTATTAATCTTATCAAGCTTCGTAGTTCCAAAGACTTAATAATTTGTAATGGAATTAATAAGTAGTCTACCTCTGGCCATATGACTTGTATTGATGGGAATGAAAATAGTTTTGTGGATTACACTATATCAGTTACCCATGTTCTCAACCATATTGTAAATTTTGACCTCGTAAATGACCATGAGCCTGACTTTGACCATAGACTCCTATGCTTAACGCTAAATATTTTCGTGCACACCAACCACATGCAAAACAATTGTGAGAGTCAAAGGCACATTCATTTCAACAAAACTAAAATGGATCAGCTCCTCAAGGATTTGAAGAGGGATTAGGTTTCTTAATGTATATTGATAACATTGATCACATACATCACAATTTTACTACAACCCTTTCTACTACCATTAACAAATTCTCCCTTAATGTATAATGGTAACATTTATCACATATACAACAATTTTACTACAACCTTTCCACTACCATTAACAAATTTTCTACCAAGGTGTAGTATAAAAAGAATAATAGATCTTCCAACTCTTGATATGATAATGATTGTAAAATTTTCTGAAAAGTGATTTGATATGCTCCTAATGAAACTATAAAGATTGAAAAAATAAGTGTGTACAAATCTCTTATCAAAAGAAAGAAAAGGTCCTATATAAATAAGAGGCTAAAAGCATCTTTTTTACCTTTAATTGAGCCTAGAATTCTTTAGAGGAATATAGTTATTCACAAAATAAAATAAAATAATTCAATCCCCTTAAAGAACCGGGATATCTATCTTAATAATCTTTACGACTCCTCCAAAACCTAGAAAACACCCTAAACAATCCTATAGAGGAGGATATATTTTATTCGGAAGGCATGGATTTAAGGATTAAGAATCTCAGTAACAGGAAAACTAGGGATGTCGAAGGCTATGAAGATGAAATTCTCAAAATGGGAAGCTCTATTGTCACCCATGACCTTCACAAACTTCTCAATTCTACAATGAAAAACAACTACCCTAAGCCTTCACCTTCTACCTAAAACCGTATTGTGTCTATATTTAAAAGTGGGGATAAAAATGTCCCCTCTAACTATATGACCATTATGATTAGCCACATATACCAAATTGTATCCACTCATTTTGGAAAAGAAGATTAGCCTATGGCTTGAAAGCCATGAAACAGCCAAAATACAAGTTGACTTTAGGAGATAT
Organism: Pinus tabuliformis; assembly: GCA_031772625.1. Lineage (NCBI taxonomy): Eukaryota > Viridiplantae > Streptophyta > Pinopsida > Pinales > Pinaceae > Pinus > Pinus tabuliformis. The sequence continues at coordinate 283,416,140 of CM062804.1, read as the reverse complement.
CACTCAACTATTGATCATCTTGTTACTCTTAGGATCATTGCCGAGCTATGTTGCACTAATAAAATTGATCTCTTAGGTTGTTCGGTTGACTTTATAAAATATTAGATAAAGATAAAAGAAAATTGAATAAGAAAAACAAACTAAGGTTGAAGCCAAACAAAAAGAAAAAGTACAGAATGTATGAAGTTCCAACCAAAAGAAAAAAAACAATTATACATCATAGAGCTAAAGACAACCTACACTAGCATGTAAAAGAAAAACATGTTTTTGAATTGATCCAAGTATTGTAATCCTAGTAGAGGGTTGGATTAGCTAACAATAGCTATCATAATCAAGAAGGTGTTAAAGTGTGTTAACTACTTCCCGTTAGTTGATAGTTTCTAGTAATTTCTAAAAGAATCTAAAATTAAGAATCTAAAATTAAGAAAATTAGTCATGCAGATATTTAAGCTAAAATTAACATAACCATCTTTATTTTACTAACCATCTCTATTTAGAATTCTTCATTGTCTTTTTACAAAGTTCTTTATCAAGTTATCGGTTCTATTCATTCTTGTATCAAGCACTAAGAATTCAAGTTAGAACCCACAACTTTAAGCAATTTTGTGAATTATTTGTGAGTATTTAATAACTCTAACCATCAGTTTTCCTCCTCTATCTCCAATTCTCAACTCAAAAAGTTAACTACAAATTTAATAGATAAATGTAGCCTTATTGAAAATTCAATCGCGACTCAATAATCTAACTAAAACTTCAAATTACTTCAAATTTTAAAATGTAGGAATATTTAAAATTTCAATGGGTTAAAACATCAAAATGTAGTTTTCTGCCCCTTCGAATCTAGTGTTTGGCAAATATTGTTTTGTTGGTATGAAACTAATCGAATGAATGATTTTATTTTAGTTTTTAAAGTCAGCTGACAAAAACGTTGTGTTATATTTGCCGCGCTGTAGTACAGTTAGGACGAGTTAAATAATTAAAACATTTAGTTTTAGAATATTATGTCATTCAGACTCGATTTGCTGACGTTATAACATCTTCACCTTTTTTTGAAGATGGAAACATCGCTCGTTCAAAAGATTTCAAACAAACTGTGTGATTTCAATATTTAGGATAACACTTCTAGAAATTTCCAAGGATACAAACCAACCACATCCCATGGTGTAGCACCAGCATAACCTTTTATAACACATTCATTGTGTATCACTTACGTAATTCTGTCTCGCTCAGCTGTTGTATAAGCCATCTGCTCATTATTTAATTTCGAGTGAAGCCACCAACAGCAATAGCTATGAATAGTTTAGCAGAAAACGATCAAGCAAACCAAACATCCCCTGCAGCTTCATAGGGCAGAGAGAACGGAGAGAACAGCGATCCCTCTGTTTCAAAGAGCATGGGGACTGTCATATTGGTATCGCAAGGTAGTTGGAGATGTTGTCGAAGGACAGGCTATTACTAAAAATTACATTTGAGTATGAAGCTAAACTAGCCTTTCTGTTGAAGAGTGGCGTGCAAAACACAAGTATGATAAAGATAAAAGAGAGTATGGAAAAATATTCAGAGCTGCAACAAAAGAAAGAACATAAGAAATGAAAGCAAGCATCAGACTTGTTGAATACTTTAAGATACTAAAAAAAGAGAAGAAAGAAATTAAAGGTATTACTTTCAATCTTATCTTATGGAGGTTGATAAAAGAGTTCAATTGATAAAAAAGTTCAATTACCAGTAATTATAGTTGTAGAAAAAGAATCAAATAATTAGAAAAGAATGTTTAATAAAAAGACAAAAATAGTGTTGAAAGTAAGAGAAAAAAATTGCATAGTATTTAAAGTTCAGAGCAAAAAGAGAGAAAAATTATACATCATAAAGCTATAGTCAACCTACACTAGCATGTAAAATCAAAAAAAGTTTTCGAATTGTTTCAAGTTTTGTAATTCTAGCTAAAACTTAGACTAGCAAGTAGTTCTGGCTAGTTGTTGTCAAAATTGAAAATGTGTTGAAGTGTGTTAACTACTCCCAATAAAACAGTAATTTTTAGTAATTTCAAAAAAAAAATCTAAATTTAAAAATAATCAATTATACATGCATTTAAACTAAAATTAACATAACCATAATTATCCTTCTAATCATCCTTCTCTAAAATTTGCATAACCTTTTACAAGGTTCTCCTTGAGATTTTGTAGCGGTAATTTCTAGTAATTTCAAAAAAATCTAAATTTAGAAATAATCAATTATACAAATATTCAAACTAAAATAAGCATAACCATAATTATCCGTCTAACAATCCTTCTCTAAAATTCTGCATAAGTTTTTTACAAGGTTCTCCTTGAGGTTTTGTTGTATATTTATTTTTGGATCGTCAAACCTTTTCAAGCAATGAGAATTCAGTTTAAAGAGACAACTTCTCTAAAATTCTGCATAACTTTTTTACAAAGTTCTCCTTGAGGTTTTGTGGTATATTTATTTTTGGATCGTCAAACGTTTCAAGCAATGAGAATTCAGTTTGAAGAGACAACTTTATTAAGTGTTATTGTTAATTATAACATTCCATTTTTCTCCTTTATCTATCAATCTCCACTCTATAACCTAACTACAAATTTAATGGTAAATGTAGCAATATTTAAAATTAAATGGGTTAGAACATCGAAATGTAATTTTCTACCCGTTTCAATTGGTGTATGGCTACATTTTCTACCCCTTCCAATGTAGTGGGCGGCAGATAATGTTTGTTGGTGTGAAACCAATAGAATGAATGATTTTATTCTATTTCTTAACACAAAATAACCTTTCTATAACACATTCATTGCTTACCGCTTATGTAATTCTCTCTCGCTCGGCTGTTGCAAACGGCATCTCTTCATTCTCTCAATTCGACTGAAGCCACCAACAACAAAACTATGAATAGTGTGGCACAAAACCATCAAGCAAAGCAGACATCCCCTGCAGCTTCAGATGGCAGAGACTGTCAAACGGGATAGCTGCCAACTGCCCAGTTTAGATATTTCTCTGTTAGCCCCGTGGGAGCCGGTGATGCCTTTCCCTTATCAGCATAGAGGCCAACGCGTTTCATCACTACAGCATGACTACCCACCTCCATCGTCCTCAAATATTAATGTTTTTAAGTATAACCTTTGTTCTTCCTGGCATTATTTCGACAGCTTTTCCAAAGTCTTTGAATCTATGTTTGAATGTTAACAATCTTTCTTTGCAATTTTTGCGTTGCAGGTCTCCCACGGCGCGTGCCGAGAAGCCAGCTTATACACAGCTCACAATTTTCTACGCGTGGAAATTGCACGTTTACAATGTCTCCGCAGATAAAGTGTTCCATGATTCTATTGCTTTTTCACGAGACGGACATAATCTATCTATGGTACTTTGAATTCTGTTACATGGGCAGGGGCATATCAAATTTGTAAATGAGTTATTTTTAGTATGGTTTTTTAGATTTTTTGTGTTGGAATTGGGTGTAAATATTTGGGGTGAAATTTTGATTCGTGTTATTTAATTTTTTTGACTGTATGGAATCTGCACTCTCAAAAACTCAGGGCAAATAAATTATGCAAGATTATTCATTTAGAAAAATTAGACGAATTCAAAAAGTCACAGTAAAAACAACTAAATTTATAAATATTTTTAAGATATCATTGTGTTGTGAGAGGGCTGCAGGCTGAGGCTATAATGGCGTTCGCGAGCTGTAGTGGCTCCCCGGGTAGTGGCCGGACTCCCTCATCCTTTGCATCTACACCTTTAACGCCGCTCAACTCTGCGGCTCGTCAAATGGACTTAACTCCAATCACTCCCTCCCTATCGCCAGTGGCCATCCTCAGCCACACCCATTCATCTCAGACGTTAAAATCAGGTAAGAGGACACGGGGCGAAGTAGTCATGATTGTCTAACAAGGCAGAGGAATTGCTTGAATGAATAAAAGTGGTCGGAATCGGGGTAAAAGAAATTTCAAAAAAAAATTGTAGATACTATTTGAATCGTGTTATTGATGGTGGAAATAGATTCAGCACCATAAAAAACTTCTAGAACACTAAAAATTTTGAAGTTTAACAACTATAACTTAAATTTAAAAAATCCTATAACTTAAATTTACAAAAATCCTTGCCAGATTTTCTCTAAATATAACCAAAATTTCTATAACTTTCTGGGCAACTCGCGAATCTAATTTCGTTATGAGTGATCCATATACCCAAAACAATGTTAGATATATAACGTCTAATTTCAACTGATGTTGCAGAGGCACTTCCACTGGCGCAAAAGAATTCTATTCTGAGCTTCATTGGGAAGAGGAATGAAAGAATCCACCAAAAGGGCGCTTACGCGCGCCCTGCTCAAACTTCCTGGAAATGCTAACTTGAAAATTTTAATTTCTTTTAATGTGTTTCAGTGTACCAGTCTTTGGAACTTGCAATTTTTAATCTGTTAAGCCAGCACGTGTTATGATGAACATTCTGCACAATCAACCAATGGATTTGTTTACATATATTGCTTTTATTGCAATTTATTTTCCCGTTTCAAAGTATTTAACCCACTACATTTCTTTGTTTGTGGGAAGTACTAAGTATTTAGTGTCTCGGTAAAGGCTAATCCACTCATTATTAACATTGCGACGATTAAGTTTTCATTATATGTCTTTATTTTTAATGTTTTATATTTAATATTGAGATTAATTCTATATATTAGTTTTTAATGTTTATATTAGTTAGGGGTATTTCTAAATGTTATTTCTAAATGTTAGGGGTGAAAAGTTCAAAATTTTATTTTTTATTTCGGATTAATAAAGCAAATTTCTATATTCAGGTTTTTATGATTCTTAATGAATTAAGCAAAGTCTTTGAGTTGAAATCATATAAGAGCCTTCGAATTAACAGGTGTAGTTCATCATCAGAGCAGATGAAGAGACATACCATGGCAAAGGCTTAAATAGAGAGCAATGCAGAGACATAAATTATAGGAGTTACCTAATAATATTTGTTTTTAATATATTAATAAATTAATTTAAATATTATTGCTCAAATATAGTCCTTACTTGAAATTATGTTTTTATGTTGCTCTCTATTTAAGCCTTTGTCATAGTGTGCCTCTCCATATGGTCCCGATAATGAACAACATTTGTTGATTCAAAAAACAGCCCCAAAAAAAATTCTTATATAATTTCTACCAAAAAAACTTTGCTTAAAACAAATTTCTTTAATTTTTATTTATTTTTATAATTTTTTATATTTTTTTATCTTTTAAACATACAATTTTAAACCTATGATTTATGCTCCACGAACAAAATTTTCTATATTATTGATAAAGAAATTTAAAACTTTATTGCACATCTATAAATAAAAATCCAAATTTCCCTTACTTTCTTATTTTTAATATTGTCCTTATTTTTTCCTTTTAATATTGTTTTCAGGGTACATAACTTGTTCCTAAAATAGAAACATATTTTTTTTCTTTCTGATAATTCATCTTGTTTTATTTATATGCATTATTTTTCTTTGGTATATTTTAAAATAATGTTTCTATTATTTAAAAATAAAAATGCATAAATATTTTGAAAATATTTTTTTCAGTATACATAATCTAAGACATTAAGAGTTTCAGTTTCAAAATTTAAATTTATGAGGTGCATTGCTGTGGGAAATTTTATGATAGTTTTTTCATCGCCATAGTGTTGAAGAGTCTTCGAAGAATCTTCCTGAGCAATAATTCCGTTGACATGGATGGGAACGACAGTTAGGTGCTGCGCATCGCATAAAGCTCGGACTTCTGTTGAGAGGCTAAAGTCTACTACATCAAAAACAAACAAGCGAGGTATATGTCAGAGTATTAATAAAGACGCGGACAAACCCTATTTTTACCACTGCCGTTCATGGATTTTAAGTGATATTGATTTTATTTTTAGTTGAAACTTGGGAGCATGATAAATTTAGGGTCTTCCACATAAATGGAATCATTCTCTAGTTAACTTGGAATAATATATCATCTTGTAGAGGTTTTAGTGGTATATTTTGTTATATAAAAAAATAACATTTCTTCTCACATTCGGCGTCATAAGATCTGCCCGTTCAATCAATACATTTTGATCCAAAGTTCTGACTCTAACACCAATAAGATTTATTTCATAATTTGTTATTTTTCTCCTATCAACTCTACCTCCTATGATTAAAACAACCTCGATAAGCACTGCCACTTCAATACCTTAGAACATGATATCCATAGTCTAAGGAATGAAGGTAACATCCTTTTGCTTGGAGACTTCAATGCTAGAACCACTACTAATCAAGCTACACTCCTAAGTAATAACTCTAACCCTAACCTCCCTATGTCTAGATGAGGATTGTGACTTAGCTAGTATATTCAAAAGAAATTTTGAAGAGATAACTAAGAACCTATTTTTTACCAAGCTTATCAAGCAGGAGTGATGTGGATTATGAAATATCGGATACCCACATTGTCAACCTTATTGTAAAACTTAACATCATAAATGATCAAAACTCTGATTTTAAGCATAGACCCATATCCGTAACTCTCAATCTTGGCATGCACACCAACTACATGCGAAAGAATTGTGAGAGTGAAAGGCACATACATTTTGCCAGAAGTAAAATGGATTTGTTCATAAAGAATTTGAAGAGGGGTTTAGGTTTCTTCACGTATAATGATAACATTGATCACATCTACCACAACTTTACTACAACCCTTTCCATTACCATTAACAAATTCTGTACCGAGGTCTCGTATAAAAAGAGTAATAGATCTTCCAAACCTTGATATGATAATGATTGTAAAATTTTCAGGAAAGTGATTAGAGATGCTCCTAATGAAACCGTAAAGATTGAAAAAACAACTGTGTACAAGTCTATTATGAAAAGGAAGAAAATGTCTTATATAAATAAGAGGCAAGAGCGACTTCTTCACATTTATAAGGTTGAGCCTAGAAAATTTTGGAGGAATATACTTGTTCGTCAAACTAAACAAAATAGTTCAATCCCCTTAAAAAACTTGGACATATATATCTTAAGAATCTTTATGACTCCCCATACACCATGGGAAACATCTTAAACACTCCTATAACAGAGCATATATTTTCTTTGGAAGACATGGAGTTTGGTATTAAGAAACTAGTTAATGGGAAAGTTCGAGGATGTCAAAGGCTACCAAACTGAAATTCTCAAAATGGGAATGTCTATCCACATCCATCACATTCACAAAATTCTCAATTTGGTGATGAAACACAACTTCCTTAAGCCTTGGACTTAAATCCATATTGTCGCTATCTTTAAAAGCTAGGATAAAAACATCCCTTTTAACTATAACATCGTTATGATTAGCCACATTTTCGCCAAACTATATGGGCTCATTTTGGAAAAGAAGATCACGGGGGATTCACTGGCAGAGCAATACCATACCACGTGGGTTCATATTAGGGGATATATATTGAGAAAAAATTGACTTAATATATTGGGGGATATATATTGAGAAAAAATTGACTTAATATATTGGGGGATATATTGGGGGTAATAGGTTTTTATATTGAAAAGTATAAAAAGTGGAGTTCAAAGTTAATGAAAAAATATAAAGGGGTATAAAAAATGTTAATGAAAAAATGGATACCCACAATATCTAGTGAAAGTAGAGGTTATTTAAATTAGGGAGGTGTATTGGGTTCATATTACTAGGGGGTTAAATAATGTGATTTTTAGAGGTATTTTCCAATATGTAGTCATATTAGGGGTATTGTTTAATATGCCATGAACGCACGCGATATGTTAGATGTTGATTGAGTGAATCCCCCGTGAAGAAGATTAGCCTCTGGATTGAAATTCGTGTGAAAAGAGCTAAATGGAAAGTTATTTATGGGATACATCACCCAACTATTGATCATCTTGTTACTCTTAGGATCATTCCTAAGGAATGTCGCAATAGTAAAATTGTTCTCTTTTGTTGTTTTGTTCACTTTAGAAAAAAATTTGGTACAATTACTTAGGATAACCTATGGCAAAGACTTGAAGAGATAATGGCTCCTCTCGAGTTGAGGGTTGTTGTGACTAGGCTATACAAGAATGTTGTTGCCAAGCCTAACACCACCGAGGGTTGGTCTCAAGAAATTAAATGAAATATCAAAGTTAAGCAAGGGTGTGCCTTAGAATCATTACACTTTGTAGCCCCAAGATCACTCATATGATCATTACTCTTCTCCTTAATGCCGATGATATCATTCTTCTAGCTAGAAGCCATGATGATGTTAGCAAGCATCTTAGAATCCTCCATGATTACTACTCAAATATGGGTATGAGTATTGATACCGACAAGACTAAAGTCATGATAATTAAATCCAAAAAGATAAACTATGATCATTTCATTTAAGATAATAATTGATTGGAGAAGATTTCTTCATAGAAATATTTAGCCATCGACACCCATCATCAGCTTAACTGAAACAATAGGATTGATAAAAGGATCATACAAGACTAGAAAGTTTACTATGAGCTTGAAACCGTTAAAAGTCGAAAGATATTTGGATTTAGAGTAAAATAAAGATCCTATTTGATACTCTCATCATCCCTATTATTCTATATGGATGTGAGGTTTGGGGTTGTAGTATATCTAAAAAATCATGGAGGAAGATCAAGTTGATCCAAAAGTAATTTATAACGTACAACATCAAGATTAAAGGAAATATTGCCTACTCTATCATCTTGATTGAAGCTGACCCTTTCCTGCATTAAAATAATGGTTATGTTTGGTTATCTTATGTATAAAAACAAGGTCTACAACAAGGAAGCTAAAAGGTTCCCCAAAATTGCTTCTAGCTCTAGTTAAAATTGTAATAACCCTGGGTTAAAAGTTCATGTAACAAAGGTTAATAAATGAAAATGAATAAGAATAAGGTCATGGGACATGTACTGATGCACGTAAAAACCCCGCTATACCCATAGTATGCATAGAGAATGCATAATATTATCTGTGAAAGGAATTTCTATGACCTGACTTGGTTAAACCTTCATAAGCTAAGGTTAAGGCCCCTCCATTTATGCCTTCATGTGGAAACATTTCATTAGACTTTCTATAGTCTAACCCTTCATCAATCTTTCTATCAAGACTTTATAACTCTACCCTTCATCTAAACTTTAATCAACCCTTAAGCCACACATATATAACCAACCCCACTCTATAACTATGGTTATTAACGGACTTACCCATAAACATCCTATCGCGCTTTATTTTTATTATAATGTTTACATAATAGAAATATTCCACAACACACATAAACCATACCTTTTCACCTTTTCCTCGGTCTTCGCACATTACCCGATGCTTTCCTTTATCGCAATCACAATACTTCTCCACCACTATAACATGCCTTCGGAACTCTTGACTTGCGATATGCGACTGCCTTCCCCACTATTGATTTCATTCACCAGATCCACGTCTGTCGCAATATCGAATCAAACCATCCTGTGACTTCATCGCCTCTCGCATGCGATATGCGATCATAACCAGACTTCAAATAAAATGAAACCGTGCCTATAACCTCTTCGGGTCCGCCTTTTCCAATTTCTTTATCGCTTTAATCTCCACCATCGATCTTACTCTCGATCCGACGGTTGTGCTTCTTCCTGATCAACAGACTTGCCCGACACTTTATAACCGTTGATCAAGATCCACTTGATCTGACGGCCCACAATGATATCGGGTGGAACACTTACGTGACGTTTAACGTCCTTTCAGACCCAATGAGAATTATAAACACTCAATCTATAGAAGTTCGGGCCCGCCCTTGTCGTTAAAGCTCGATCTCTTTATGACCCGATATCTGTTGGATGACTAGGCTTTTAGATCCTAAGATCTACGGCCCTTCAACTAGCACACAGTTTATCTAATCACTTAATCCCGCAGTTGACTATGATGTAAGCATTGACTTTGGCAGTCGAGGTCAAGATTTACTACAGGACCTCAACTACGATAAAAGGAATTTGTTCTTTCCTACCCCCGCAACTCTTTACTTTGGTTTTTATGCCATTTCTTCAATAACTTTCTATGGACTCAACTTTCTTCAGGGTTCCTACCCTTCACTGTTCCGCCACAACTCTCTCCTTAATTTAACTCCACTCATGCCTTTATGCTCTTCCACCTTCACTGTAACACTAAAGGCTTCCTTCTGTACTGTCTATGTGTACAAAGCCGTAATACAAGCTCTATGGTTCTCTCTTCGAACCTCTTACTAACTAACAACTCTACCCAACACTTCTTTTGCTGGAATTGTTATCTCTAGGACCACTCTACCCACAATCACAACTGTGGAGTTGCCTCAACAACTTCTACCCAACCACAATTGGAAGTTGTTCTGTTACGCTTCTCTGTATTTCATCTTGGTTCTGCACCTGCAACATAAGTTTCACAGAATCACTCTAGCCACACACAAACTAAATTCAGTTACATAGTACACATTGTATAAAATCTAAATCAAGTTGTTTATATTGATAAACGAGTATTTACACAAGAGTCTCTCTTTGTGTCCTCATTTTCTGATCAATGGCCTTTCTTCTCCTGCCCGTAGGCTTACAGTTTGACTGACTGACTCCTCTAACTATTCTAACTACTAACTAACTAACTTGCTCTCGCCTTTTAGGCTTACCTTTATACAAAAGGATTTTGTTGAACTAATTCTAGTTCAGACCCTTAATTTGCTGAACTAACTCCTGAAATTCTTCTAAATCCACTTTTAACTCCTACTTATCCCTAAGAGTCCTCTCTAGTTCCTCGAATCATGAGACCTATAAGAGTTACAATTGATTTCCAACTCTCTCATCATCATTAATCACTCATGTTCTCCTACACTTGAGACCAATTACAAATATCCTCAAACTTATCTAATTAATTCCTACTTTAACCATTAAAACATTAATAATTACATACATAGGAATCCAACTTCCTTGAAAACACAACACCCCCTATGTCTACTAAAATACAATGATAGTTTCGAGTCAATGCTCCTGCGTTAGACTCAAGAAGAAGACATTCATGATCTCTTGATCATGTGTCTTCATGTGTTGATAAGAAACCTCCAGGGTCCCAAACTTTAGTTTGTAGTTGTCTGAATGCTCTGCACCTTTGCTATTGTTGTATGTCAGCTGCCTTCTGTTTCATCTTCCTCTCTTTGTCAATCTGTTTCAAGTTATGATTGATTATTCTTCTTGTTGTTGTCAACCTCCACCATATGTACTGCTTCATCATTAACTGCCATAACTCTTCAATCTCCATCTCTAGCATATCCTTGGGCTGGTCCATATTCTGCCATTTACTCCTACCTCTTTCTCTCTGCTTCAGGTTGTTGTCGATGTCCACTAACTCTTCAAATGGCTATTTATTATCTTCTCTTTGAAGTTGTCAGATTCTTACTGCCACCCTCTCATCCTTACCCTCTTTCATGATTATCTCTTTCTGCATTGAATCTTGACTTTCCAGCATTCTATCCAGTAATATAACATCTCTATTCCATGGATTAAATACTTCCACACAATCTTCCTCTTTCATTTTTATTTGGCTGCTTATCTGTGCCAAATTTTCTCCAGCATCTGCAACTAAACCTGTACTCCCAAAACATTTATTAAAATAAAAAACATAAGGCCTTAGTGCCTCTTCTTCCTTTGGCAACACATCAGTATATTGCTCTTATTTCTCCTCCTTTATCGGCACATTAGTATGTTGATTTGAATTCTCAAAAGAATTCATGAGACTCTCAACTATTCTCTTGTCCACACCATCTGCTTCAATGGTTTCTTCCTGCTCTTGTCCACTGTAGTGAACTCCTTCCTCTGCAATGTCAATTTGCTGAACTTTCATTACCATCTCCTTTTCCTTATGATTGTCATTCATGACAATTTCTTTGTCTTCCTTTTTCAGCAATCTGTCCTGAGTATTTATCCTTTGCTTTACCAACTCCCTTCTTTGAAAGCCTAATTTTCCACATAACTCAATAATTTCGATTATAGTAGAATTTGGAAATTTCACACAATTTTCCATTCCTTCCTTTGTTATTGACGAATCATCAGATGTATTTTCTCCCTTTGCTAAATATTTTGCATAGACTTCTTCTTTCTTAACATCTTTCAATAGATATCCTTTTTCTTCAATACATTTTCCCTTGTTGTCCCTCTGTAACCCTTCTTCCAGAGCTATTCTTGTCTCATCATCTACATTAATATACTCCTGCATTTGTTCTTCATCAATAACATTAATCAAATTCATTATATTATCTCTTTGAGACAATATTCCTTCATTCTTCATCAGAATAAGATCCTGATCTTCCATCTCTATGACATCTTTGAATGAATGTCCTCTCTCATCCATAGACTCTTCCTGTTGTATCAATTCAATAATTTAATCCAATCCTGCAACAAGAGAAGCATCACTACTAAATATAGAAATAGGAGAAACAAGAATAAGAGATGCATGTGAATAAGAAGTAAATGAGAAAATAATAAATATATACAAAAGGGCTTTGAGGTTCCTGGGATGTCCAATCCCATGTATACTCAGAGTCTTATGAAGGATAGAAGCTTTAGAAGATAAAAATGGCACCAAAATTCATTATTTGAATCAATCCAAGTACATCACCGCTTGAAATGAAAGTGGAGTTGCAAAAATACAAGTTTTCTCCACAAGAAGATGAAGAAAAACCTACCTCTAGAGGAAAATTCGAATTGGTACTTATAAAAAATGATGAGAAAGCATTCTCTTTGAAAGGAGGAAGCTTTCCCCTCCAAAATGCCTCAAATAGTGGGTCTGGTTCCCAACACTAGGAATTTGCATTAAATGACACATAACACCTTCCTAGATTTTCTCAATCACTGGAGCTCCAAAATTTATGCAATAATTTCATAATACCTTGTTGATATATTATCCAATCTTGATCCTCCTGTAGCAGGGAGCAAGTCCCGAGATTATCTCTTCCTCCAAATCTTCATAATTTGCCCAATATTCTCACAATATTTTACAAAAATAAATAATATTAGGCACAAATATGATAATATCCATAAACATTCATAATGAAAATATCAAAGTTAAAAATATGTCATCTAATGCAAAAAGATATGTTTAATGTGCTAAAGGATGGTTAGATAGGCCTTAATTTATGTTTAATTTGGAGGCCCATCATACTCCCCTGTTGAAAGTGTTTCTCACCCTCTGAGCAACTTAATGACCTAATTGTGCTTCATTCATGGCCCTAGTGGCCTCCGTGATCTGTCTTGTAGTTGTCCAACACTTTCCTGTGACAAATTCTACTTTCCTGTATCAACGTTTTTCCTTCCTGTAGCAACTTTCTACCTCCCTGTAGTAGGGCATATTCTTCTTTTATTTGTTTGGCTATGGCTTCCCTGGTGCTTGGATTCTTCAGAGAGGCTTGGGCTCCTTTATTCTGGATTGGAGGGAGCTTATCTCTTCATTTTGCATCTTATTCTCCTTTTATCCTTTTTTCTTATTTTCCATGCAGTTTTTCTTATGTTTCAATCTTTTATTTTTCTTTGCCACCCTCTTCTTCTTCTAGAGAGCCATTCCTAACTATCTCTTCAAGTCCAGAAAATATTCTCTTTCCATGTCAAAAAAAGATACATGTGTTCTCAAGGTTTTTTCAAGTGATCCGCCTTCCTTGTAGACTCCTTCAAACTTCCATGGTTTTGTGGCCAATAATTCTCAAGATAGGGCCAATTTTTGCCTCTTGGGAAAATCCTTTAGTAGGCATAATGTCTCCTACAAAAACCCTATTTTTCCTGAAGCAACTCCATTTTCTCATATAGGAAAGAAGTTTGTGCCTTGAGCTCCTTAGTTATGGCTGCTCTAGTGGTTGGCCTCCTCATAGATGTCAAAATTTGCTTCCCTTCTATTAAATCCTCCACCCATTTCTCCTAGTATTCCTCCTTGATGTTATATAGGTTTGCAACCCAAAAAATTTTAAACAGTCTTAGTGGTCAAACATTGGTAAGTTGTTTGATATTACTAAGGAAGAAGGGTGCTTGAAATGATGTCAACCAAACTATTTTCTCTTCTCTTAACCACAAAAAACTTCAAAAAGACTTCATATTAATCAATTGAATATTAAAAGCTCTTAATTTCAAACAAACTTCTCATGCAATTGGATGCGGAAGTGAGGAAGAAAGGTGTCACTTACTTCTTGTCAGAGAAATTTTGCGTGTGCATGAATGTTTGAGACAATATCAGGTCGCTATGACACTTTTCTCCTCCCAACTCTTCATGTATCTCCTCTCATCCCTCCTATAGCACTTGGAGGCTTGCCTGTAGCTTTCTCTTATAACACTAACAGATTGTGTTCAAAACTCCTTGATGGCACCCTAGGCAACTTGCTTGTTCTTCCTCTACCTATTTTTGGAATGAGTGATGGTGCAAATGAAGTGGAGCCAACATAGAATAACCTCTTTTTATTAAATGCTTGGAATGCTTTAGTGACTTCACATTAACTTGAGTCTCTTCTTGTGGATCATTGTCCCTACTAATTGTAATCATTTCTCTCTCCTCATAATCACCACTTTCCCCACTTTGAATTCTTCACATTGCATGTGTGTTTAAGTAAACTGTAGTATTACTAGTCAAGGGTGCACAAGTTTATTGGCCACCTTTAGCCTATAAAACCTTCTCTCATGTGCATTGAAAATAATTTTTTTACCTTAATATACTCAAGAGGAGAGGTGAAGAACAAATGCATACATATGCCTATCTGATTTCGACCTGCTGTAGATGCATGCATGTTGCTGCTAAGTTTATGTCAGATCCAAGCTTCTCTGGAGGTGCTAATTTCCTTTGCTTGCTTCTACATAGGTCTTCATAGCTTGATGATTCTTTGACTGATAATGTTGTTGTCTGCAAGTTTCTTTCCAATGTCCAATTTGTTTTTGGTGGAGTGGATGGACTACTTCCTAAGGAGGGTGTGCCCCTTCTCAACTTCAAAAATGGCTTCATGATGCTAAAGGTGGCTGGATATTTTACTCTGTGGGTGGAAAATAATGATTATGGAATTTTGATCTGACTGTACAGGTTGTTACTAGAGGAATTTACCTACTTTAATAGTCACTTAATTCTTCTTTGGGACTTTATATTGCATGTGGAACTGAGGGAAAGTCAGAAAAGGTACAAGGAGAGGGCTAAAATCATGAGGAGTGGGTGTAAGTGGTGGAAAAATTGAAGGCGACGCTTTTTCTGTGTTTTTTATGTATGACAGAATGGAATTTGAAGATGAATTTTGGCTAGATGGAGTGGATGGCTGATAATAGTGATGTTTAGGGACCTCTCTTAACATTCGCTAAAGAACACATTACCTTTTGGCCTCTTTCTCCAATCATATTTGCCTCCTATAACAATTTTGGTCCCTCTTGTAGAATTTTAGGACAACCTCATGTAGCAGACTTGTTTTATCCATATCTCCCGAATCATATACTAGATTGAATTGATTTTTTTTTGGATTTTTCCATCATACTTATGCACGCCCTCGTACAAAATCTTGGAGAACGGATGCACAAATATTGAGAAAAAATAAAATTGGTTGTAGGTGATGGAGGACGATATCTCGAAAAGTGTGCACTAGAATTTGTTGAAATTTATTGAGAATGGTACCATCATCCATATGAATCTCTCCATGAAACATATCAGTCAATGGAGTTACGGTTTTCATGATAAGATAAAAATAATTTTTTGCTCTGTGTATTTTGGCCTCCTATAGCAAAACAAAGCCCTCTTGTAGCATTTTAGGACAATGAGTAAAATGAATGGGAAAAGTTTGGAAATGATGGATGAATGGTGGAAATAGATGAGGCTGATCGATTGGCATGTCCTAGGCCCTTTTGGAGCATCTCGGCAAAGGAGGAGAAAGTCCATGTTTGACTTCCTTTGACTATATTTTTTTAATCAACTTTTTCTTTTGGTGCCAACTTGTTTTTGTTGCTTGCAAAGGTTGGTGAGCACTTTCCTTCATTAGAGAGAGATACATGGAGAAAATAAATATTTCTTTTATTTTTTCATTTTTTTCTCTTTTAGGCCTACTAGGTGCCTCAATGAGGTTTTCAGCTAGTAGGTTTGCCTAGGCGTCTCAAAGGAGGTTTTAACCTGGGATCTTTTCTTTTATCTTTTTCCAGCCCATTGATTGCCTCATAGAGTTTTTCAATCAATGAGCCAATCTCAGGTGCCTCAAAGGAGGTTTACACTAGAGATTTTATTTTTTCTCTTATTTTTTCATTTTTTTTTCTATCCTACTCTACTTGAAAAAAAAAAATCTCTTTCAAGTATAGGAATACTTCCAATGGAGCCGTGTGCACATCAAGATGACATATAAACTGATGTGTGGGATTCAAACATATGCTTTGACATGTGCCTAAATTTCAGAGACCAATTGCTTTGGCTTAGATAATATCATGCACTACTGAAGAAGAGAATGATGCTCCATCTTGTTGATTTTCTGGAACCAAACCCCAATATAACTTTGATGCCTTTGGTTCACACGCTTATATGGATCAGTATTCATGCCATATTCTACCATGACATTCAATTCTTCCTCTTTTTGTTGATTATTCTCTTCAACACATGGAGGGTCTTATGGTAAACATGAGGGAACTTTCTCATTCTCTTATTTTGATTTATGCTCTTCTTCAAGTGCATCCCATGATCATATGGTCTTATCATATGTATCTTCTTTTTCTGAATATTGTCCTTCAATGACATCAAGAGAATACCTTTTTTGCAATTTTCTTCGTGATCTAAGATGAATACCATTTAGATCAAGAGGAGATGTTGGGAAGTGTCGTATCTCAGCATTGTAACTGGGTTGAGTTCCTTCCTTGTGTGGGTTTGGAAATGGTGGTATAGATAGTTGAGTGGGAGTGGATCTTTAAGATGGATGTGGTTGAGGTTGTGGTTGTGGTGGAGGTGGGTGGTAGGAATAACATTGAGTTGGGTATGGAGGATATTGAGGAGAGTATTCAAGATATTGTGGATTTCTCCAATAAGTTTATTGTCAAGCTTATTGCTAAGATTGGCTTGAATTTGCGATAGCCATGGTTGTGAAGGAAAGGGTGTGTAACAATTAATTTGAGATGGATGTGCATAACCTTGAAATTATGAATTAGGCTCTTGCATCATACTAGGTTGACTAGGCTGCCATGGTCCTCTTGGAGCTACATAACATAGTTTCTTTGGTGATTCACATGCTCCATTGTCTTCTTGGTAAACTTCCTTCAACCTTGGTAATGATGGGAAATATTTAACAGCATGTGATTTTGCATGGATAACACAAATATCAACATCTCTTTTTTCCTCGTCTTGCATTCTAAACATTTCTACTTGTTTGCTTAGATTTCTAAGAATTTATGTTTTAAAGTTATCAAACAAATTTCCAAGTTTAGTTTGACTTACTGATCTTGATTCCGATTTACTTACTCATTCCCTTCCTCTTCATATGTGTTTACACATTTCACAAATTTCTTCAAATGAAAATTGGTATACATCACCTCTACTCATGAGATCAAGAATATCAACCCACTCATCCCTAATTGTTTTAAATAAGAGGTTTTTTTAGTGTGTCAAATCCCAAATAATTTAATTTTTCCCTCTTAACATTATACATTAACCTCTCTATTAGATCCTAAAGGCTCTCATTTTCTTTTTGATTCATTATAAATATTTCTTCTTTAAGATCGTGATCTTTATATTTTTCTAGAAATATCTTTTGCATATCATTCCATGATCTTATTGAATTAAACTCTAAATTCATGAACCATTTCAGAGCTCTATCCTTCAACGTTACCGAAAACAATCTCATTTTTTGAGTGTTTAGTAAGTAACTGTAAGATCTACAAAAGATTTCAAATTCAAGGATAAAGGTTTCCAGATACTCTAACTTGATACCATGCAAGTTGGAAAGGAAATATGGAGGGATGTTCTTCATATGCACATTGACATCAATATCTTCAATGGGAAATCCAAGAGGATCTTCTTCATTGTCATTATCTCCATCCATTTATTCTACCTTCTTTTTTAGCTCTTTTTCTTCTACATGAAGAAGTGGATGGTGATGTGGCTTTTACTCCACCACGTGATGAAATGGGGTGGTTGGTGTCGGAGAAGTAATTTTAAATTATTATTTTTTGAATAAGAATGCTAATGTAATGCAATTTTCTATTTTTGAAATGAAATATGCCTAATACATTTTTTTCGCAGAAAATGAAATAAATGAATCAACTAAGAAAGAAAAAATTGCATATTTTGACACCTCTCTGGCAACAATGCCAAAAAATGATTAAAAAATTCGATATTTTAGTGAAAATATTCAAAATTTTATTTTTCTATTTGGGATTAACCAAGAAAATTTTCCTAATTTCCTAAACTTGTATTTTGTTTTATTATAGGGTTTTTAAACCTATAATTTATGCAAATTAAATTTTCTATTTTATTGGTAAAGAAATTTAAAACTTTAATACACATCTACAAAAAAAAAAAAAAATCCCAGCAAAAAACCATCTCATTTTTATTTTGAAAAAGGAAATACAATAATCATATTTCTATGTCCTCTGTCTATCAACTTGAAAAAAAAGATCCGGGAGTGAGCAGAACAACCACGCTCATCAATGCTACATCCTTTGAATCACAAAAACATTATATATATATATATAGGATGAAAGAAGTTAGAAATAATTAATTCCTACTTGTCTATGGTTGTAATTCTCCATTTGAGGAGTTTGTTCCTACATAATAGGAATTTAGTTTCTCCTAGTTTAGTGTGTGGTTGAGAGAATCTCTCAACCACACTACTGTACGTCTAAGATAGAATTCCTATCTTGAGACTATTACTTGTATAAATATGTGTGCAATTTCCTCATTCATAATAATAGAATATATTGATGTGTGCCATTTTATCTTGGTATCAGAGCCTGTGAGGGCTTGGCCCCTCCTGGGCTGAGGGAAAATAAAGAGTTTAGTATATGTTGTTTGTCCATCAATTATTTTTTGTGATCTGTTCAAGTGCTTGAGCGGCTGATTGAAATCGTGTTAAGCACGCTGCTGCCCTATTTCGTTGTGTTGGCGTAGGTATCCATTGCTCCAATCGTCATGCTTATAGCAGTAGCCTTGACAATGGATCTATGCAGTGGAAGCGTGGACGCTCCATTCGTGGGCAGCCGGATTGACAGAGTTTCCCGATGGGAGAAATCAGGAGAGCACCAGCGAAGCTGTGAATGCCTACTATTCCGCAGCGTTGCTGGGATTTGCTTATGGCGATCAGTATCTGATAGGCACTGGCTCGACCTTGGCGGCACTGGAAATAAGATCTGCGAAGGCGCTCTGGCACGTTCCGTCGAATAGTAAACTCTATGAAGCAGAGTTCGTCAAAGAGAATCGCGTTGTGGGTATTTTGTGGGCGAATAAGCGGGACAGTAAACTGTGGTTTGCAGAGCCTGAATGCAGAGAATGCAGACTGGGTATTCAGTTGCTTCCTCTTTTGCTAGTTACAGAGATCCTGTTTTCTGATTTGGAAGCGTGGATGCTCTCTCACTATGTGTGTTAGCGCTGCAAGGTGTGTGGTGGATGAGACCGGATCAGCATGGATCGAGCAGCAGATCTGATCGTGGTGATGTGGCTGCCTATATTTGTTTAAGGCCGAGATCCTGTGGCGGATCGGTGGTAGCCTGCGGGCGTCTTTATAGAGCACGGAGGTCGGCATGATTTTGCATTAGAATTCCACCGTTCGTTCGCTGTGTAATTCGATTCCACTAATAGAATTCATTTTGCCGAGCATTGAATAGAATCCGTCACAGAAGAAGACCCAGGCCCCTTACAGACAGAATAGCAAAACGAGGGCTTCTATCGATGGTGTTTGGGGTTTAAAACTGCTCCGAAGAAGAATCCAGTAGTTCTAATTGAGGCTTGGGGGAGAAATAGCAATGGAAGAGAGGGCGTCATGGTTGAGTTTCACAACCTCCTTGAAGGAAATTGGACGAGAAATGCAAGTAAGGCCTCGAGAAATGCGGTCAAGACTTAGAGAAGTACAAGTAAGACGACCTCAGCAATGTAGTGATGTTTTGGACTTCGAATCCTATTCAGACAATGAAGAATGTAGCGAGGAGCATTTGTTGTCTCTGGATGTCATTCTTTCGGATGATCTTTTGGAGAGAATTCTTACACTTTTGCCCATTGCAAGCGTTTTAGAGTGACACCTGCGTAGCAAACGGTAAAACCATTACTGTGCAGAACCCGATGTGAAAAGTGTAGATCTGGAGAAGAGTCGACCTCTTGTTGATGTGAAGGCCGGTGCATGGCAAGCGTGGAGGCTGTGGCGAACTCTCACATGTGAAGATGCCGAGTGGTGGAGTCCTTTGCTCGAGGCTACATGGAGTCTGTGTGGAGGCTGTTGGGGCGATGCTGGTATATGACATAACTAAGCGACAGACATTTGATCATGTGTCCCGTTGGCTCGAGGAGTTGAGAGGCCATGCTGACAGTAATATTATTATTATGCTCATAGGCAACAAATGTGATCTTGGTAACTTGTGTGCAGTCAGCTTTGCTGCGATAATTGTTCTATTTTCTGTTTTCTAAGCATTCAACGGTTTTCTATTTTGGAAAATGGCAAAGTGAGAAGGCCCTGCTATCAGAATCGATCTTGGAACCACATATTCCTGCATAGGAGTGTGGCAACATGATCAGGTGGAGATTATTGCCAACTATCAGGGAAATCGGACTACTCCATCTTATGTAGCTTTCACCGACACAGAGCGGCTGATCAGAGATGCCGCCAAAAATCAAGTCGCCATGAATCCCACCAACACAGTTTTCGATGCAAAGCGCCTTATTGGAAGGAGATTCTCCGATCCAACAATCCAGAATGACATGAACTTGCGTGCAGTTCCGATAGATGATGCAAAAGAATTTTCTCAGAGGGAAGGTTTGTTTTTCTTGGAAACTTCTGCACTCGAGGTAATTAATGCATTTTTAACTGTTTTGACAGAAATCTACAGCATAATCAGCAAAAAGGCCCTCATTGCAAATGATGATCAAGGAAATGGAAATTCAACGTTGTTAATAGGCACCAAACTTGCTATTGGATCTGTGATATTATTTTAATTTACATTAATTTCTTGTGTATGCTCGGTGTGGATGATGTGAATTCATAAATATTGTAAATCTGGTTAAGAATGGGATGTATTGTTGTGACATTTAGTCCGGCCAACTATCGTCACCAGTTTAAGTCTATGTTGGAATTGGCCATTCCAAAAATAGACAAATTTATTTACAGGAATTCTTAACAACCAGATATGGCATTAGAGGAGTTGCATCAGAGATTGGAGGATGATCGAGATCATGTTGCAGATTGTTAGCGAGCATGAGGCAGTATGCTTGAAAACAGTGACTAGCCTTGATACTGTGAGTAGGGGAAGTGGCATATTATGTTGCAATGATAGGAGAATTGGATACTGAAATGCGATGGAGGATTGGACCGTGGAGTCCTAGATTACTGTTATTGAAGGGAAAATTGTGTTCTCTTCGTGTGGCTGTGAGTGCCTATGTTTCGATTTCTTTATCAGTGGACCCCTCACAGATGAGGTAAAGGAGCAGCGACAATATTTATGGTGGACAACAAAGTAGATGTTTATTTGAATTAGTGTGCTTTGTGGAATAGACTCCCTAGCATGTTATAAACAAGTCCAGTTGTTGTAATGGTCATTGTATGTACCCAGAAATTCCAAAATGTGGAATGAAATGTAAATTTTTTAAAGGCATCTGAAAGTTCGTGGTGATCTCAAAACCACTTTGTAGTGGTTTATTGTCAGCCTAAAACCATCTTTTGTCATTGTAAAGTGAGGGTTGGTGGTGAGCCAGAAACCATCTATAGAGCCTTTGTGGCTGAAGTGCTTGCCTTTGTGGCAGAATCGCCTCTGTGGCTTGAGGTGCCTTTGTGGCCGGGTGTACACGAGAGCTTTGTGCTCAATTGAGCAGGTGGACTGCAGAACACCTGGCTCGGACTCAGATTATTTTTAATTTTCTGAGTAGAAGGGGATTGGCGCGCTTTTCGCACTGACAGTCGCGCCAGGATGCGCAACTAGCACGTTTGTTAGGCCATTAATAGTGCCACCGTGCCAAAATACTAGACTGGTGCAGAATTTTACGGAAAGATCACGCCAATTCACCTTCAAGGGGATTTGCGGGAATCCTCATCTTCGTTTGATGATTTGCGAGAGGAGGCAGATCGAAGAACTTGTGGATCTGTCTGAGGGAGGCAGATTGTGTTTTGGAGGTTCTCTACATGCAATTCACCTGATGGTGGTGGATTTGACCATCATGACAAGTAGTCATTAAGGGGGGGAGTTAGAAATAATTAATTCCTACTTCTCTATGATTGTAATTCTCCATTTGAGGAGTTTGTTATTACATAATAGGAATTTAGTTTCTCCTAGTTTAGTGTGTGGTTGAAAGAATCTCTCAACCACACTACTGTACATCTAAGATAGAATTCCTATCTTGAGACTATTACTTGTATAAATATGTGTGCAATTTCCTCATTCATAATAATAGAATATATTACTGGGTGCCATTTTATCTAAAGAAAAGGAAATAAAACAACCCATCTGCATGACATAAAAAACATCATTAAAAAAACTCCACAAATTACAAATTTCCCTTACTTTCTTATTCTTAATAGCGTCTTACCTTCCCTGAATTTTCCCTTTTTCTAGCTTTTTATGATTCCTTTTTTTTTTATTTCCTCCTAACGTGTTTTTTCTTTGGGATCATTCATCTTGTTTTATTTAGAAGTATCATTTTCCATTTTTGATCTATTTTAACATAATGTTTCTATATTCTTTTATTATTTAAAAATTAAAAATTTCATTAAAAAAACAGATTACATTTGGATGGCCTATAGGTCTCCCTGCTTCACTCCAACTCCAACTGGATTTGTCTGGAAAAAATAAGAGATATACCCATTTATAATTCTGAAATTTCTATAAATTAATACAATTAATATATGGTTAGTCATTTAATTTATATTTATATAACTATGCTAATGATAATTAATTTTATCAAAAACTTTTATTATAAAAAAACAGATTACGTTTGGATGGCCTGGAGTTCTCCCTGCTCCACTCCAACTCCAACTCGATTTGTTAATCAAGAGAGCCTGGCAAAAACGTAAGAGATGTGCCCATTTATAATTCTGAAATTTATAAGTAAGAGATGTGCGGCTTATAATTCTGAAATTTATATATATATATGGTTAGTCATTTAATTTATATTTATAAAACTATGCTGGTGATGATTAATTTTGTCGTGCGAAATCCTATCATAGTTCTTTTAAACCACCGTGGTGGTGAAGAGTCTTCCTGAGCACTAATTCGTCGCTAATATTTTTTCCGTGGGGACCTCACAGAACACAAGGATGGGAACGACAGTTGGGTGCCAGGCATCGGATAAAGCCCGGAGTTCTGTTGAGAGGCTAGAGTCCAGTACGTCAAAAAAGAACAAGTGAGGGATAGTCCAGTACGTCTGGCAATATCGCTTCATACATTGCACCATAATGATCTCTGCCCAGGAGTCTACGGTCAATGCTGAAATTATACGTGGTGTCTTTGATTTGGAATGTCCAAGCATTGGGTTATTTGAAAAAAAAAGAAATATCTAAGATTGTTAGGGTAGGGCTCGGTTGCTGTAGGAATCTCTTGCAGATGCAGAAGGTGTAAACTTCGAAATACGAGGAGTGTGAAGGTCCATATAATCACAAGGCAGTAGACCATGTAAGGGGCCGCCGTCATGATGAAACGTTAGGGTGAATAATGAAAAAACGTTCAATTCTTGAATTACGGCACTGCAACTGATACCATCATTGTCCTACCGAATGTGCTTCAGATTTGTTTTAGATTTACGAGTCAATATAAATATAAATATAAATATAAATATAAATATAAATATTGTTGGCATTATGATTCAGGTGTTGTCCTTGATGGCAAACCCATTCAGGTGATAAATCAAGAAGGACGCAGGAAATATGTTCAGCAAGTGCGTCCCCGCAGATATACCATACAGAACCCGCGTCCAGGGACGCAGGCCAGCCGTTCAGGAGGTGCGTCCGCCCAGTGCACACATTTCAAGGCAGAGAAAAGCACGTGGGGGTTTCTTGTGTGGTATCTAGCCGACGGTTTTGTGTTTCTATGGTGTCGGCTCGTGGTTTTGTTCCATGTTTTGGGGAGAAGCTTGCCTATATAAAGCAAAGGAGTTCATTTGGATTAGGCATCATCTTGGTTGAATATCTTTTGGTGAGATCTAGTCCAGATCTATGAAGGCGAATCTTCTAATGGACTGTGATCTCTATGGCGCATGATCAGATCTGTGGATCTGAGTGTTTGGGTTGGTTCTGAAGTCCTCATATCTTTTATATCTGAAGGGACGCAGGTTCAGTGAAGGGAAAGTGCGCCGGGACGCAGTACAGTAAAGGCTCAGGTACGTCTCGGAGGCAAAGGACGCGGCGTGACTGTGTTATTGGGTGCGTCTCTGAAGCAAAAGACGCGGCGCGATAGTGTTTCTGGGTGCGTCTCTGAAGCAAAAGACGCGGCGCGATAGTGTTTCTGGGTGCGCCGGTCGCAGCAAAGCATAGAGGAACAGTGCGTCGGCACGCAGAACAGTGGAAGGTAGACTGCGTCCAGTCGCAGGTCACAGAAAGAAAATATGCGTCCCTGTCTTAAGATGATCTGTTGACTGTATATTTCTGTTCATAAGGTGTTCTGGGTTATTTCTGTAATTACTGATATGATATCTGTAGTGGACTGTATTTGTTGTATACTTGTTGATCATTTGATTCTTCATGAAAAGAAGTAGGGGGTTGTAGCTCCCTTCCAGGAGAGACTGGAAAACGAGAGAGAGTTGTAGCTCTCTGCAGGTTGCAGCCTGCGTGCTGGTAAAGGACTGCACCAGTACAAAATCATTGTAAAAAGAATTTCTTGAAAGAAGATAGAGACATATTGCAGCAGGTGGTTTTCTCCCGCATTGGGTTTCCACCTTACATCTTGTGTTCTTTGGTGTGACTGTCTATTTTCTTTATTCATGCTCATTATTTTATGGTACTGATATGCAAGAATAATTCAAAAGATCAAATAAGGAAGATTTGGTAAATTGCTTGATAATACTGATTCACCCCCCCTCTCAGTATTATTTCCAACAATTGGTATCAGAGCAGGTCCTTCAGAAAAGCTTGATCGCTTGAAGGTAGATCGTTCATCATGAGCAACTACGAGAGAGAAGCATCAATCAGGCCACCAGTTTTTGATGGGACAAACTTCAATTATTGGAAGGTAAGAGTTACTGCATATCTTCAATCTCTTGGTACTGAAGTTTGGGACATTGTAGAAACAGGCTATGCTTTTCCTTCAGCTACTCCTACAGATCCAGCTGAGAAAAAGAAGTATGAAACAAATGCAAAAGCAGTCAGTACTCTATTAGGAAGTATATCCCAAACAGAATTCATGAAGGTAATGCACTTCAAATCAGCAAAAGAAATATGGGACAAAATGATCACAAGCTATGAAGGAGATGAACAGGTAAAACAAGCCAAACTTCAAACTCTCAGAATTCAATATGAGACTCTCAAGATGTATAATGATGAAAGTGTGGCTAATTATTTTCTTCGGGTAGATGAGATTGTAAATTGTATGAAAAATTTGGGTGAAGAGGTAAAGGAGTCTCTAGTAGTTCAAAAGATTCTAAGATCATTATCCCCCAAGTTTGAATCCAAAGTATCTGCAATAGAAGAAAAAGAAAATCTCCGTGTTCTTACTATGTCTCAGCTACATGGAATTCTAACTGCTTATGAAATGAGAAAGGGAGGACCATCAGACAGAAGGGAGGTTGCTTTTAAAGCATCAGGCAAAGAAGATTACTATGAAGCAAGCCATGATCCAGAAGAAGAGGAAGAAGAATCAAATTTTGTCAGAAATCTTCAAAGAGGTTCTGGAAGGTTCAGAGGTAAGCTACCTTTCAAATGCTTTGCTTGTGGAAGAGTAGGTCATTATGCTGCAAAATGCTCTTATAAGGATAAAGGAAAGGAACCAGTTAGATGGAACAAGAAACAAAGCAAGAAAAGCTACTACACCCATGAAGATAGTGATGGCTTATCAAACAGTGATGAAGATGAACAAGGTAATAAATATAGGTTGTTAATGGCATTTGAAGATGATGATTATGAGGATGCTGTAGATGTGGATAACCTTTATGATGAAATTACTAGACTCAAGAGATGCATAGAAGAAAAGAACATGATTATTGATACTCTACAATTCCAAATTGATGAAAAGGAAAAACATCTTGAAAAATTAGAAGGTGAAATTGTTGGTCTTAGAAAAGAAATTGAGAAAACAAAAACTATTAATCTCAAGTTTGTCAAAGGATCTGAAACTTTGGATGAGATTATCAGTGTGCAGCGGTCTCCACTAAATAAGACAGGTTTGGGCTATAATGGAGAAACTTCTCAAGCATCCACTTCAAAAAGTTATCTTGATGCAGCAAGAAGAAATGAGCAAGAGCATAAGGAAGATCATCAGGTAAAGCAGGAACAAATGTCAAGCAGAAACTATCAGGGGCAATCCAGCTTAAGGGTGAACAAAAGCCACAACCAGCCACAGGTAAAATCTTCTCAATTTGGTTCAAGAATAGATGAAAATAGAAATTACAATCAGTTGGCTGGTAGATCCAATAATCGCAGAAGCTTCTTCAATGGACAATGCTTTTCTTGCCATAACTTTGGTCACAAAGCAGCTCAATGTGTTGCGTATAAAACAATCATGACTAGGGAAGCTCAAAAACAAAGAAGTATGACAGGGATTACAAAAAGGACCTACAACAAATTTTCAGCTCTTGAAAATGAAGTTGAATGTTCTATTTGCAATAATTTTGGACATAAAGACTTTGAATGCAGAAGCAGGTTTCCGGAAAGAAAGGTACAAGAGCAGAAAAAGGAACAAGCCTCAGGCGCCAAAACATGGAGAATAAAGGAACCTCAAACAGAAAGATGTGGGATAGCATTTTATGCAGAAGGACAAGAAAATCTATGGTACATTGACAGTGGATGTTCGAAGCATATGACAGGTGATAAAGAAAAACTTGAGTCTTATTCTAATTTAGAAAAGGGAAAGAAAGTCTCTTTTGGAAATGATACTCCTGCAACTATAAAAGGAAAAGGTATTGCTCCTTTAAAAGAAGATGTTAAGGCTGGAAATGTTTTGTTTGTTGATGGATTGAAGCATAATCTACTAAGTGTCAGCCAGATGTGTGATCAAAGAACCGAGGTTATATTCAGATCAAATGGATGCCTTGTTCGTGATCTTGATACAGGTAAAACAGTTCTCAAAGGAAAGAGAACTCCAAATAATCTATACATATTTGATGAAGGACAACAACAATGCTATCTAAGCAAGAATGAAGAGCACTGGTTATGGCATCGAAGGTTGGGACATCTAAGCTTCTCACAAATAAGGAAAGCTTGCAAATATCAGGCAGTTCGCGATCTTCCAGATATCAAAATTCCTGACAACACCATATGCAGATCATGTCAGTTTGGAAAACAAACCAGAACTAACTTTCCAGAGAAAGAAGGATCAGCCAGCATGCCTCTTGAGCTAGTACATACAGATGTATGTGGACCTTTCAGAAAAAGAACACCTAGAGGAGAGGAATACTTGATATTATTTATTGACGATTTCTCCAGGTTTGTTTGGTTAGGTCTTATGAAGCACAAAGATGAAGCATTCGAAAAATTCAAAACCTTCAAAGCCTTGGCTGAAAATGAATCAGGTCACAAAATTAAGTGCCTCAGATCTGACAGAGGTGGGGAATTTACTTCAAATGAATTTTTCGATTTCTGTGATGAACATGGGATAAGGAGAGAATTCTCTACAGCTAGAACGCCTCAGCAAAATGGAGTTGTTGAAAGAATGAACAGAACAATCCAACAAATGGCTCGTGCTATGCTTGATGAATCAGGAACCCCCGCAACCTTCTGGGGTGAGGCTGCACATACTGCGGTTATTATTCTCAACAAGACAAATGTCCGGGTGAACAGCACTCAAACCCCTCATGAGCTCTGGAGTGGTAAAACTCCTTCGATAAAGCACTTCAAAATATTTGGGAGCAAATGCTATATCAAGAATACTGAGGAGCAGCTTGGCAAACTTGATCCTAGAGCAGATGAAGGCATTCTTCTTGGCTATTCTCCACATAGCAAAGCATACAAATGCTACAATAAAAGACTTGGCAGAATTGTTGACAGCATTGATGTAGTGGTTGATGAAAAGGGATATATTCCTAGGCAAATACATCGTGAAGACATCGAAGAAGATGAGAGCTACCCTCAAAGACAGAATGATGAAGAAGAAGAACCTCAAGAAGAATCTCAAGAAGAACCTCACGAAGAAGCAGAAGAACGGACAAGAATAGAAGAAAAGACTCCATCCAGATATGTTCAGAAGAACCATCCAGAATCTCAAATCATGGGACAAAAAGAAGCAGGTATACAAACTAGAAGAACAGTTGCAGAAGCTTCAAGCTATTTGGCATTACTTTCCTCCACCGAACCACAAAATGTGAAAGAGGCATGCAAAGATGAATTTTGGGTGAAAGCAATGGATGAAGAACTTGAGCAAATCGAAAAGAACAACACTTGGGAGCTGGTTCCTAGACCAAAAGATAAGAATGTTATTGGAACAAAATGGGTCTTCAAAAATAAATTGAATGAAAATGGAGAAGTAATTAGAAACAAAGCCAGACTCGTCTGTAAAGGGTATGCGCAGCAAGAAGGAATAGACTTTGAAGAAACTTTTGCTCCTGTTGCAAGACTTGAGGCCATCCGAATGTTCCTTGCTCTCTCAAGTTTTCAGAACTTCAAAGTATTTCAAATGGATGTGAAATCAGCCTTTTTGAATGGAGACCTGGAAGAAGAAGTATACATTGAACAGCCAGATGGGTTCATTCTTGGAAATGATCCAAATCTTGTATGCCGATTGAAAAAGGCTCTCTATGGTCTCAAACAAGCTCCAAGGGCTTGGTACTACCGGTTGGACAAATATCTTCATCAACAAGGTTTCTTAAAAGGTTCAGCAGATAGCAATCTGTATATAAAAGTTGAAAATGACAAATTGCTAATACTTGTTGTGTATGTAGATGACATTATTTTTGGCAGCAATGAAGAAGCTATGAGTCAAAGCTTTGCCTCAGTCATGCAGAAAGAATTTGAAATGTCCTTGCTAGGAGAACTGACATATTTCCTTGGTTTGCAAATCCAACAGAAGGAAGGAGGAATCTTTTTATCTCAAACCAAGTATCTCAAGCAGATTTTGAAGAAATATGGCATGGAAGATGCAAAACCAGTATGTACACCCATGGTCACAGGATGTAGTCTAGTGCAAATGATGAATCTGCAGCAGTACATCAACCAACCTACAGATCTATGATTGGAAGTTTACTATATTTGACAGGTACCCGACCAGACATCATGCATGCAGTTGGAATAGTTGGAAGATTTCAGGCAAATCCGAAGGAGACTCATCTTCAAGCAGTGAAGAGAATTTTTAAATATCTTCAAGGGACTCAAAATTATGGCTTATGGTATCCTAGAGATACAGATCTTACTCTTCATGCCTATACAGATGCAGATTGGGCCGGAAGCGTGGATGACAGGAAAAGCACAAGTGGTGGTGCGTTCTTTATGGGTCCCAGACTGGTCTCTTGGTTCAGCAAGAAACAGAGTTCAATTGCCTTGTCTACAGCTGAAGCAGAATATGTTGCTGCTGCATCTTGTTGCACCCAACTCCTTTGGATGATGCAGAATTTGCAGGATTATCAAATCACTTGTACTCCTCCAATCCCTATCTTATGTGACAACACAAGTGCAATCAGCATCTCAAAGAATCCGGTTATGCATTCAAAAACCAAGCACATACCAATCAAGTACCATTTTCTCCGGGAACAAGTACTTGAACAGAAGGTCAAGTTGGAGTATGTTCCTTCTAAGGAACAAGTTGCTGATATTTTCACCAAACCGTTGCCCAGGGACACTTTTGAATACCTCAGGCAAAAGCTGGGGGTTGTTGATGCATCATCTTACTGTTGATCATCTTCCTATTGGTGGTATAGGCTCAGGGGGAGCACATAATGCATTGTTGGCATTATGGAGAAGGAGATCTTGGAAATAGCTACAATATGTCTCTATCTCCTTCATGATGGATTTCTGGTTACAGATCTGGAGATGCATGAGCATAGGGGGAGCATACCCTTTGCCCTTGATGTCAAAGGGGGAGAACGAAGCTGAAGATTATGTGGTTGCCATCAAGTCCAAAGGGGGAGATTGTTGGCATTATGATTCAGGTGTTGTCCTTGATGGCAAACCCATTCAGGTGATAAATCAAGAAGGACGCAGGAAATATGTTCAGCAAGTGCGTCCCCGCAGATATACCATACAGAACCCGCGTCCAGGGACGCAGGCCAGCCGTTCAGGAGGTGCGTCCGCCCAGTGCACACATTTCAAGGCAGAGAAAAGCACGTGGGGGTTTCTTGTGTGGTATCTAGCCGACGGTTTTGTGTTTCTATGGTGTCGGCTCGTGGTTTTGTTCCATGTTTTGGGGAGAAGCTTGCCTATATAAAGCAAAGGAGTTCATTTGGATTAGGCATCATCTTGGTTGAATATCTTTTGGTGAGATCTAGTCCAGATCTATGAAGGCGAATATTCTAATGGACTGTGATCTCTATGGCGCATGATCAGATCTGTGGATCTGAGTGTTTGGGTTGGTTCTGAAGTCCTCATATCTTTTATATCTGAAGGGACGCAGGTTCAGTGAAGGGAAAGTACGCCGGGACGCAGTACAGTAAAGGCTCAGGTGCGTCTCGGAGGCAAAGGACGCGGCGTGACTGTGTTATTGGGTGCGTCTCTGAAGCAAAAGACGCGGCGCGATAGTGTTTCTGGGTGCGTCTCTGAAGCAAAAGACGCGGCGCGATAGTGTTTCTGGGTGCGCCGGTCGCAGCAAAGCATAGAGGAACAGTGCGTCGGCACGCAGAACAGTGGAAGGTAGACTGCGTCCAGTCGCAGGTCACAGAAAGAAAATATGCGTCCCTGTCTTAAGATGATCTGTTGACTGTATATTTCTGTTCATAAGGTGTTCTGGGTTATTTCTGTAATTACTGATCTGATATCTGTAGTGGACTGTATTTGTTGTATACTTGTTGATCATTTGATTCTTCATGAAAAGAAGTAGGGGGTTGTAGCTCCCTTCCAGGAGAGACTGGAAAACGAGAGAGAGTTGTAGCTCTCTGCAGGTTGCAGCCTGCGTGCTGGTAAAGGACTGCACCAGTACAAAATCATTGTAAAAAGAATTTCTTGAAAGAAGATAGAGACATATTGCAGCAGGTGGTTTTCTCCCGCATTGGGTTTCCACCTTACATCTTGTGTTCTTTGGTGTGACTGTCTATTTTCTTTATTCATGCTCATTATTTTATGGTACTGATATGCAAGAATAATTCAAAAGATCAAATAAGGAAGATTTGGTAAATTGCTTGATAATACTGATTCACCCCCCCTCTCAGTATTATTTCCAACATATATATATATCCAAATGAGGGTTTTAGAAATGGATGGCAGCCCTTTCATCCAAACATGTGGAGGGCTGCTCAAATTGAAATTGGAGAATCGAATAAGTGAAGAAGCTATGTACTTTATTCATTTTATATGGTTAAACTTATTGTGTGAGGGACTATGTTGCAATACAGCATTTATTAGAATAATAAATTTTTTATTTATTTAAAATAAGGATTAAAATATTTTATTACGAATAAATTTATTTAAATTTTATTTGCCAATTTATATTAGCAACATTTTGAACATTTTTGATCTTTTTTCGGGATTGTTATGGGTTTCTACACTGTAAAGATCTTATATTAAGTTGGATTCACGAGTGATATTGTTAGCATTTCTTTAGTTGAAACTCAAGTATGATGAATATAGGGTCCTCAAATAGATGGATTCACTCTTTGGTCAACTTAGAACATGAAATCATCTAGTATAGGTTTTGGTGGTATAGCTTGTTATATCAAAAATAATATTTCTTCTCACATTCAGCTTCATAAGATTGACTCCCTCAATCAGTACATTTGGATCGAAATTTCTGACACTAACACCCATAGGAATTTTCCTACTAACACCAATATAAATCTTCTTGCAATTTGTTATTTTTCTCCTATCAACTCTACCTCTAAAAGAAAAACAACTTGGATAATATCCATAACATAATATCCATAGAACATAATATCCATAACATAATATCCATAGTCTAGGGAATGAAGTAATGTCCTTTTATTTGGAGATTTCAATCCTAGAACAACTACTAATCAAGCTATACTCCTAAGTTCTAACTCTACCCCTAACTCCTTATAGCTAGATGAGGATTGTGACTTAACTAGTAGATTCAAAAGAAATTATAAAGACGTAACTCAAAAACTATTTGCTATTAATCTTATCAAGCTTTGTAGTTCCAAAGACTTAATAAGTAGTCTACCTCTGGCCATATGACTTGTATTGATGGGAATGAAAATAGTTTTGTCGATTACGCTATATCAGTTACCCATGTTCTCAACCATATTGTAATTTTTGACCTCGTAAATGACCATGAGCCTGACTTTGACCATAGACTCCTATGCTTAATGCTAAATCTTTTTGTGCACACCAACTACATGCAAAACAATTGTGAGAGAAAGGCACATTCATTTCAACAAAATTAAAATGGATCAGATTTTCAAGGATTTGAAAAGGGATTTAGGTTTCTTAATGTATAGTGATAACATTGATCACATATACCACAATTTTTCTACAACCCTTTCCACTACTGTTAACAAATTCTCCCTTAATGTATAATGGTAACATTGATCACATATACAACTGTTTTATTACAACCTTTCCACTACCATTAATAGATTTTCTACCAAGGTGTAGTATAAAAAGAATAATAGATCTTCCAACTCTTGGTATGATAATGATTGTAAAATTTGCAGAAAAGTGATTTGGTATGCTCCTAATGAAACTATAAATATTGAAGAAATAAGTGTGTACAAATGTCTTATGGAAAGGAAGAAAAGGTCCTATATAAATAAGAGGCTAGGAGCGTCTTCTTCATCTTTAGTTGAGCCTAGAATTTTTTAGAGGAATATACATAATCACAAAATAAAATAAAATAATTCAATCCCCTTAAAGAACTGGGATATCTATCTTAATAATCTTTAGACTCCTCGAAAACCTAGAAACACCCTAAGCAATCCTATAGAGGAAGATATATTTTATTTGGAAGGCATGGATTTAAGGATTAAGAATCTCATTAACGGCAAAACTAGGGATATCGAAGGCTACGAAGATGAAATTCTCAAAATGGGAAGCTCTATTGTCACCCATCACCTTCACAAACTTCTCAATTCTACAATGAAACACGACTACCGTAAGCCTTTGCCTTCTACCTAAAATCTTGTTGTGTCTATATCTAAAAGTGGTAATAAAAATGTCCCCTCTAACTATATGACCATTATGATTAGCCGCATATACCCAAATTATATGGACACATTTTGGAAAAGAAGATTAGCCTATGGCTTGAAAGCCATGAAAGAGCCAAAATACAAGTTAACTTTAGGAGATATCACTCAACTATTGATCATCTTGTTACTCTTAGGATCATTGCTGAGCTATGTTGCAATAATAAAATTGATCTCTTATGTTGTTTTGTTGACTTTATAAAATATTAGATAAAAAAAAAAAAAATTGAATAAGAAAAACAAAATAAAGTTGAAGCCAAACAAAAAGAAAAATTATAGAGTATATGAAGTTCCGAGCAAGAGAAAAAAACAATTATACATAATAAAGCTAAAGGCAACCTACACTAGCATGTAAAAGCAAAACATGTTTTTGAATTGATCCAAGTCTTGTAATCCTAGCTAAGGGTTGGATTAGCCAACAATAGTTGTCATAATTAAGAAAGTGTTAAAGTGTATTAACTAATTCCCGTTGGTTGACAGTTTCTAGTAGATTCTTTTATTAAGAAAATTAGTCATGCAGATATTTAAGCTAAAATTAACATAGCCGTATTTATTTTACTAACCATCTCTATTTAGAATTCTTCATTACCTTTTTAGAAAGTATGAGGTTAGCGGTTCTATTCATTCTTGTATCCTCAAACAATTCAAGCACTGAGAATTCAAGTTAAAAAACCACAACTTTAAGCAATATTGTGAATTATTTGTGAGTATTTAATAACTCTAACCAACAGTTTTTCTCCTCTATCTACAAATCTCAACTAAAAAAGTTAACTACAAATTTAATAGATAAATGTAGCCAAATTAAAAATTCAATCGCAACTCAATAATCTAACTAAAACTTCAAATTTTAAAATGTAGGAATATTTAAAATTCGAATGGGTTAAAACATCAAAATGTAGTTTTAGTTAGAAATAATTAATTCCTACTTGTCTATGGTTGTAATTCTCCATTTGAGGAGTTTGTTCCTACATAATAGGAATTTAGTTTCTCCTAGTGTAGTGCGTGGTTGAGAGAATCTCTCAACCACACTATTGTACGTCTAAGATAGGATTCCTATCTTGAGACTATTGATTGTATAAATATGTGTGTAATTTCCTCATTCAGATAATAGAGAATATATTGTTGTGTACAATTTTATCTTGGTATCAAAGCCTTTGAGGGCCTAGCCCCTCCTGGGCTTGGCCCCTCCTTGGTTGAGGAAATAAAAGAATTTTTTTTTTTTTTTTAGTTTGTCCATCGAGCATCGAACAGGGTTCCAGTGAGCTGGGCAGTGTTCTGGTGCACTGAGTTGGGAGAGGTCTATGGAGTTTTTCTACGGCCGGCTAAGTGCAGTCTTCTTTACATCTGCATGGTGGTATATCGTCCCAATATTCTGCCACCATTCAGAAAGAAAGGATGAATAACAATAATATGGCCACCAAAGGCCACCATGATGTTATTGTGTAGGGTTCTTGATCTTCAATCCGGTGTGGAAGGATATTAGTGGAAGGCGAAGCAGAAGAAATCTCGGACTCGCCCAAGCCGAGATCGTGGCAGATAAATGGAAAGAAGTCGAATCCATTTTCCGCCAGAGGGCTTGACAAGTTCCAAAGCGTTTATGCAGAGTTTTCTACCAGAAGAAAATGCATTGCCAAGGATGGACTCCGGTTCTGGTGAGAGCCAGAGAGACGATCGGGAAGACAAAAGGTGGCCGGGGAAATCTCAGACTGGTAGAGAATAATAATGGTGAAAAGGATGGGGAATTGAGCAGAAAAGCTCAAGGGAATCATATTAATGGAGAGTCTGAGGGTATTTCAATTTCTATGTTGGTCAAGGAGCCTGTGTGTGTGGTCAAGGAGATCTGAGTGTTGCATGCTTTGTTCACTGCGTGAAGGAGAAGCGTGAATTGTGCATCCAAATTATGCAGATCAGTGGAGATCTGAGTGCTTGGTGGAGATCTACATGCTTGAGCTGACTCTTTTGCAGAGAATTTGCTGGGATTTTTGATCCTGAGCGGGCCGTCGCATACCAGGATCTCTATTTGAAGGTCTTTTCTGACTCAATAAGGAAGAAGTTTGAGTTGTGTTTGGGCATTATTTCTGCCTGTTGACTGTGGGCGCGATGGAACCTAGCCTGGTGGACGATATAATCCAACGGCTGCTGGACGCAAAAGAGAGCAGATCAGCTAAACAAGTCCAACTCTCGGAGGCTGCGATCCAATGTTCTATCAAGATACGCTGTGCTCTGAGGTGGTCGTGGAATATATAAATCAGAATTTTGTTGCATCGACTTTTCCTTTTTGTGTTGTTATCATGCCTGTGACCTACTTCAGAGATCTGATCAAGAGCTAGCTCTGAGAACAAGCTCTGTTCAGGTGATCCAAAGGGTTTTGGAAGTATCAAAATGACATACTGGAAGTCAAAGGTGCTGCCAAAGATCAAGAAATTTTTTGGCAAAGGAGATGCCAACAACAAAGGGGTAGCAGAAGCTGCCAAATCCTTCAACAAGGCTAAGAATTCCATTGAAAAATAAATTGAAGAGAAGAAACCTGAACTGTAGCCAAAGATAACTGAGATATACCAGGACTCGAAGCCAGAAACCAAGTTTCTTTTCAAGGAGCCAATTGAAGACAAGGTGAAACAAAACGCCCAAGTTGTTCAGGATCTGTTGCAGCGGCTTGTGGAAGCAGGTTGTCCAAGAGCACAAATATTGAAGGAGGCTGGAGATAAGTATGGCAATGCTCTATTGGCTTCTCAGATCCAATACCTGCTAGAGAGGCTCTCTCCATTTGTGGCCAATGAAGAATCCCCTGTCATTGCTATAGAGCTTGATTTGGTGAAAGGGGGAGCCGAAACTGCAGAGGAAACTGCTAAAGACATCTCAGAGGCACCAACTGTTCCTGCAGGTGATGAGAATGTGAAAGAAACAATATCCAAGGTTGAAAAAGAAGTTGAGATCATCGGCACCGAGGAGAAAGGCCACCTATAAACTGAAATTGGCCTTTAGAGACGTGCTAAGGAAATTATGGCCAGGTTTCCGCTTATTTATGATGATTTGTTTATGGATCCAAAGTTATTTTTTCTATTATTTTCAGTCCCAACTTCTACCGATATTCCATGCCACACTATGATTCGAAAAGAGGTTTTGATTTGTGCCTTGTATTAGACATGCTCCAATGCAAATTAATTTCATTGTTGTTTCTTTGTGGGAATAGATTGTTTCCTGCGTATACTTGTTACAGAGATATCAAAGTTCTGATAGCTTGGAGGATCGTAGGAGGCCGGACTTGCCCGGAGGCCGTGAGGAGAGGCCGAGGAGATCGGATCTCTGTTTTTGTTTGCAGGCCGCAATTTCTTTGTTCAACAGATCTGTTGCATCATGATCTAGCATGGTTGATTCTCTGATATACGCTTGTCCGCTGACTGGCGTTCTATTTACTGTATCCCTTTAAGACCAGCATTCAAGGGATCTGCTCCAATTAATCTCTCAGATCGGCTCCATCAAGTGTTGCGTTGGGCTCTTGGATCAGTAGAAATTTTCCTGAGCAAACATTGCCCCATTTGGTATGGATACGGAGGCGGGTTGAAATGGCTGGAAAGACTGTCTTATATAAATGCAACTGTGTATCCATTGACATCCTTACCCTTGTTAGCTTATTGTACCTTGCCTGCTGTATGTTTGCTCAGTGGAAAATTTATAATTCCAGAGATTAGCAATTATGCTAGTTTGTGGTTTATTGCTCTCTTTGTGTGTATCATTACATTTGGTGTTTTGGAGATGCGATGGAGTGGGGTTGGTATTGATGAGTGGTGGAGAAATGAGTAGTTTTGGGTTATTGGGGGTGTATCAGCCCATCTTTTTGCTCTCCATTTGTCCTCCAGCAAGGGCGACCTGGTTCTACTCTCACTATTTAGCTGTGAAGTTTATGCTATTGTCAAAATGTATTTGTTTAATTATCTGATGATGCTGCAATATATTGATTAACTGTCATGACAATGAAATTGGTTGTAATTTAAGTGACAGTAGTATGACCAACTATTGTCACAATTTTGAGTGTGTGTTGGAACTGGTCATTCCAACACTAAGCAAATTTGCAAGGAATGGTGAATACATGACAGTGAAAACGACATCAATTGGAGCCACATCAGAGATTGGAGGATGATCGAGATCGTGTTGTAGAGTGTTAGCGAGCATGAGGCAGTATGCTTGAAAACAATGACTAGCCTTGATACTGTGGGTAGGGGAAGTGGCATTATGTTGCGATGCCAGGAGAATTGGATACTGAAATGCGATGGAGGATTGGACCGTGGAGTCTTGGATTACTGTTCTTGAAGGGAAAATTGTGTTCTCTTCGTGTGGCTGTGAGTGCCTATGTTCTGGCTTCTTTATCAATGGATCCCTCATAGATGAGGTAAAGGAGCAGCGACAATGTTTATGGTGGACAACAAGTAGATGCTTGTTTTAGTTAGTGTGGTTTGTGGAATAGACTCCCTAGCATGTTATAAGCAAGTCCAGTTGTTATAATAGTCATTGTATGTACCCAGAAACTCCAAAATATGGAATGAAATGTAAACTTTTTAAAGGCATCTGAAAGTTCGTGGTGATCTCAAAACCACTTTGTAATGGTTTATGGTCAGCCTGAAACCATCTTTTGTCACTGTAAAGTGATGGTTTGTGGTGAGCCAGAAACCACATATAGAGCCTTAGTGGCTACAGGACTTGCCCGGTGGTGGCAGATCGGACTTTCCCGGTGGTGGCACATTTAATTTCCGGATTTGCCCGGTGGTGGCAGACCAGATTTGCCCAGTGGTGGTAGATTGGACTTGCCCGGTGGTGGCATATTGAAGTTGGCAGATTTGCCCGGTGGTGGTAGATCGGACTTGCCCGGTGGTGGCATATTGCCTGAATGGCTAACATGTACACGACAGCTTTGTGCTTGTAGGAGCAGGTGGATTGCAGAAACACCTGGCTCACAGTCTCAGATATTGGTGTGTCTAAGCATAAGAGGGTTGGTGCACTTTTCTATTTGACAGTTGCGTCGAAAGGCGTAATCAGCACAACTGTTTGCGATTGTTATTTGGACATGAATATTTGGCTTAGAAAGGCATTCATCTCTCTTTGTTTTTTGGAGGTTCTGTACATGCAATTTGCGTGATGGTGGTGGATTTGACTATCATGACAAGTAGTCATTAAGGGGGGGAGTTAGAAATAATTAATTCCTACTTGTCTATGGTTGTAATTCTCCATTTGAGGAGTTTGTTCCTACATAATAGGAATTTAGTTTCTCCTACTTTAGTGTGTGGTTGAGAGAATCTCTCAACCACACTACTGTACGTCTAAGATAGGAGTCCTATCTTGAGACTATTGATTGTATAAATATGTGTGTAATTTCCTCATTCAGATAATAGAGAATATATTCTTGTGTACAATTTTATCTGTTTTCTACCCCTTCGAATCTAGTGTTTGGCAAAATATTGTTTTGTTTGTATGAAGCTAATAGAATGAATGATTTTATTTTATTTTTTAAAGTCAAGTGACAAAACCATTGTGTTATATTTGCGGCGCAGCAGTAGTACAGTTAGCAAGAGTTAAATAATTTAAACGTTTAGTTTTAGCATATTATGTCATTCAGACTCGATTTGCTGACTTACATCGCGCGTTCAAAAGATTTCAAACAAATTGTGTGATTTCAATATTTAGGATAACAGTTCTAGAAATTTCCGAGAATACAAACCATCTCACTCAGTTGTGTATCACTTACGTAATTCTGTCTCGCTCAGCTGTTGCAGAAGCCATCTGTTCATTATTTAATTTCGAGTGAAGCCACCAACAGAAATAGCTATGAATAGTTTAGCAGAAAACGATCAAGCAAACCAAACTCCCCTGCAGCTTCAGAGGGTAGAGAGAACAACGATCCCTCTATTTCAAAGAGCATGGGGACTGTCATATTGGTATTGCAAGGTAGTTGGAGATTTTGTGGAAGGAGAACCTATTACTAAAAATTACATTTGATTATGAAGCTAAACTACCCTTTCTGTTGAAGAGTGGCGTGCAAAACACAAGTATGATAAAGATAAAAGAGAGTATGGAAAAATATTCAGAGCTGCAACGAAAAAGAGAGCATAAGAAATGAAAAAAAGCATTAGAAAACATAAGAAATGAAAACAAGCATCAGAGTTGTTGAATACTTTAAGATACTAAAAAAAGAGAAGAAAGAAATTAAAGGTATTACTTTCAATCTTATCTTATGGGGGACAAGCATCAGAGTTGCTGAATACTTTAAGATACTAAAAAAAGAGAAGAAAGAAATTAAAGGTATTACTTTCAATCTTATCTTATGGGGGTTGATAAAAAAGTTCAATAATTAGTAATTGAAGTATAAATAGATATAGAAAAAAAATCAAATAACTAGAAAATAATGTTTAATAAAAAGATGAAAATAAAGTTGAAAGCAAAGGAAAAAAAATATATAGTATTTAAAATTCAGAGCAAAAAAAAGAAAAATTATACATCATAGAGCTATATTCAACCTACACTAGCATGTAAAATCAAAACAAGTTTTCGAATTGTTTTAAGTCTTGTAATTCTAGCTAAAACTTAGACTAGCAAGTAGTTCCTGCTAGTTGTTGTCAAAATTTAAAATGTGAAGTGTGTTAACTACTCCCAATAAAACGATAATTTTTAGTAATTTCAAAAAGATTCTAAACTTAAAAATAATCAATTATAAAAATATTTAAACTAAAATTAACATAACCATAATTATCCTTCTAATCATCTTTGTCTAAAATTTTGCATAACTTTTTTAGAAGGTTCTCCTGTTGGAAGGAACTAGAATTAATTCCAACTACCACCTTTATTATAGCACCTAGAATTCAACAGAAGGTTTAAATGCAATTTCTAGAGATCTTTGACAAAAGAACAAGCTTCTTGAAGAAGCCACTGCCCCAATTAATCTCCAGAACCTTCTCCATCCTATATAAATACCTGTTTAATCGATGAATGGAAGCAAGTTGTGGAGTTCTCAGTTCAATGTTGTGTTTATGAGTTTGAGTTTCTATGCACTCTAATATGGTACCAGAGTAGGTGTGAGGTCGAGAGCTGTGTGAGGCTCGGTGGTGTGTGTAATATTCCCACGCTCCTTGTGTTTGAGGTGAGCGATCAGAGTGAGTGAAATATCGTTGTGTGCTGCAAAGGAGTCGAGCAAAGGAGCTGTGAGCTATGTTGAGTGTTGAGTTTGTTTGATGCTACAATTTTGTAAACTGGGAGAAGGAAGGCGCGCCCCTGTCCAGAGCCCCATAGAGTCGTTGCTTGCTTGGAGGGCTACGCGAGGGAAATCTGCCTCTGCGTGCTAGAGTCGTGATCAACCTGCGTGTTGGTCATGCGTGGACTGGCGAGGAGCCTGCCTCCGTCGTTACTGGAAACCCTGTGCTGTTTTTAGCTGAGAAAAAATGGCTTGGAGATGAAGGGATTGGAGTCTGAGTTTTCGTCAGAGACATATACTGCATTGAGTGTTGCTCAAAAAAATTTGGACAGAACAGTTATGTTATTTGTGCTTTTTCTTTGAAGATTGGTATTCGATGTTTCTCCATGATGTAGCTAGCTTTTGCATTACTGAGATTTTAGAACGCAAGCAAGATATATGGTTGTCTCTGGTTTTGACTTTTTTTAACGAATTACTGAAATTTTAGAACTGAAGCAAGATATATGGTTCCCTTGGGTTGTTATTATTGAGTAAGGAAATATTGAAGTTGTGAAAAAAAAGGGAAAGGAATTTTATTTTTTTTGGTGATTGGAGAAAGTTTTTTTTTTCATTGTGGCAAATTTGTTGCCTGATACTTATTTGAATGAATCCACCAAACTTGATGGAGAAAATTATGTGAATTTGAAATTCAAGTTGATGACTATTTTAGAAGGTAATAATTTGTGGTCCATTATGAATGGGGATGAGCCCAAACCCGCTGTTGCAGGTTCTATTCCAGATTGGGAGAGAAGGGGGACAAAAGCAAAGGTGTTGCTGCATATGTCCGTAAAGGACAATATTATTCCTCACATCAGATATTGCAAGAAATCAAAAGAAACATGGGATACATTGAAGGGTTTGTATGAAACAACAAATACAAACTGGATCTTGTTTTTGAAGACTAAGATTTTATCTCTAAAAATCGAAGCAAATGAAAATATAAGCAATTCATATCTCGTGTCAAATATTTAAGTGATAAGTTGGGAGATATTGGTGAAAAGGTGTCTAGTACTGATTTAGTCACCATCGCATTAAATGACTTAGTGCAAGATTATCAAATTTTTGCTTCAAGTCTTGAAGCTAGAGAGAAACCCCCCTACATTTGATGAATTGATAGGAATTCTTCTACAAGAGAAGGAGAAGATGAAGAGCTTTAATTTGGGCTCTAGCAGTTCAGATTTGGCATTGGTAGCCAAAGGCAAAAATCCATACAGAGGCAAGCCATGGGACAAGAACAAAGGAGGCAAGTTTCAAGAAAAACAAAAAGGTATTACACAATCTAAATTTCCAATCCATAAAAGAAATGATGATTTTTATTACTATGGCAAACCTGGGCATCATTTTAAATATTGTTATAAAAGGAAATATAATGAGTCTAGGCAAAGAAACAGAAGGCATAATGGAAATTTTGTGGACAAAGATACCTCAATCAATGATGGATTTAAAAATCTCAAACTGTTTGTTTCCGATGCCGCATTGTCTATGGAAAATGATGATAAGAATGCTTGGTTCATTGATTCTGGTGCATCACTCCATATGTCCTGTAATAAGGAGTGGTTTGATGAATATTATGAAAACATTGATGGAATATATGTTTGTTTAGGAGAAGACAGATCACTTAAAGTTCAAGGTTATGGAGTAATAGGTGTGAATTCGCCTAATGGACAAGAGAAACAGATCCATAATGTGATGTATGTTCCTGATATCAAAAAGAATTTAATTTATGTTTCTACTGTCACTGACCAAGATTTGAAGGTGGAATTTGTTAAATCACAGTGTGTAGTAAAACACATTCAAGATCAGTATAAGGTTATTGCCACAGGAACCAGAGTTGGAGGCTTGTATAAGTTGGATGTGACCAGGAAAATTCATCAAGCGTTAGCATCTACAACAATATCAACAGTAGATTTATGGCATCAAAGGTATGGACATCTAAATCACAAAGATTTAATGCTACTTCAAAAGAACACAATGGTTGAAGGTCTT
The DNA here is from genome assembly GCA_031772625.1 of Pinus tabuliformis. Taxonomy (NCBI): domain Eukaryota; kingdom Viridiplantae; phylum Streptophyta; class Pinopsida; order Pinales; family Pinaceae; genus Pinus; species Pinus tabuliformis. The sequence goes on along the minus strand of CM062804.1, from coordinate 283,373,331 downwards.
CCTGTCTTCAAAAATGATCATGTTGAAAGTGAAGCATGTGTACTTGGCAAGCAACATAGGGAGGAATTTCCTATACATAAAGAAAAAAGGCAAAGGGAAATACTTGAATTAATTCATACTGATGTATGTGGACCTATGCAAACTAGATCTATTGGTGGAGCATGGTATTTTCTTATTTTTGTGGATGATAGATCTAGGTATACATGGGTTTATTTCATAAGAAATAAGAGTGATGTTTTTGAGTATTTTAAAGAATTTAAGAGTATGGTGGAAAAACAAACTGGTAATTACATCAAAATTGTTTGATCTGATCAGGGGGGAAGAATTCAAATCAAGAGAATTTAACCAATATTGTAAAAGCAATGAGATTCTGCAACAATTTACAGTGCCACATACACCTCAGCAAAATGGAGTTGTTCAGAGGAAAAATGGAACACTAGTTGAATATGCACGTAGTATGCTTCAAGGTAAACATATCTTTAATGTTTTTTGGGCTGAAGCCATTAATACTACTGTTTATTTGAAAAATAGGAGTCTAACCAAAAGTTTAGAGCTTAAAACACCTTTTGAAGCATTTTATGGGTACAAACCAAAAGTGAGTCATTTAAGATTTTTTGGTTGCAATGCATTTGCTCATATTCCAAAATATGAAAGAAGAAAACTTGATGCAAAGTTAATTAAGTGCATATTTATTGGTTATTGTGATAATCAGAAAGCATACAAGTTGTTTGATCCCAGTACTCATAGATTGCTTGCAGTAGCAATGTGGTGTTTCATGAGACTGCAAATGAAGGTGATAAAATAAATAATACTAGTGTATGGCATGATATTGATGATTATGTCAAATTAGATACAAGTGATGAACAAGAACAGGGACAAGCACAGGAATATGTACAAGTTCAAGACCAAGTAGCATCAAGCAATCATGACACTCCAAGGAGAGGAGAGGAGACTCTGCAAAGCCAAAAGAAAGATGAAAGTAGTAAAACTCCAAGAAGGTCATCACGTCAAAGTCATGTACCCATAAGGTATAAATATTATGCATTAATGTCTCATGTTATGAGTGTTGTAGAACCTTCAAGCTATGAAGAAGCTAAAGAATATGAAGAATATAACTCTATAATGAAGAATGACACATGGGAATTAACAGAATTGCCTAAAAACAAAGTTCCATAGGATGCAAATGGCTTTATAAATCGAAATTGAATGCTGATGGAAGTATTGATAAACATAAAGCTAGATTGGTTGCAAAAGGATATTCACAAAAGGAGGGAATTGATTATGAAGATACTTTTGCACTTGTAGCTAAGTTGAACACAATTAGAATCATGATTGCATTAGCTACGAAATATAATTGGAAAATGCATCAGTCAGATGTCAAATCTGCATTTTTGAATGGTGAGTTAAAAGAAGAAGTTTATTTAGTTCAGCCTGAAGGGTTTGTAAAACAGGTACAGGAGCATCTGGTTTGTAGGTTAAAGAAAGCTTTATATGGTTTGAAACAAGCACCAAGATCATGGTATGTGAAAATTGATTCTTTCTTTTATGAGAAAGGTTTTATGAGAAGCAAAAATGATCCTAACTTATACATCAAGGATGATGAAGGCAAGAATGTTGCTTTAATATCTGTATATGTTGATGATCTTATCATAACAGGAAATGCATGCAAGTTGATTGAAGAAATTAAAAATCAGTTGTCACATGTATTTGAGATGAAGGATCTTGGTGAATTGCATTATTGTTTAGGTCTTGAAGTTTGGAAGGAATCTGGTAAGACACTAATCACACAAAGAAAATATACAAGGGAAATCCTTAAAAGATTCAATATGATTAAATGCAAAGCAACATCTACTCCTTTAGAACAGAATGTCAAATTGTGCAGTGATGATGGAACCAAAGAGGTGAATGGAACTATGTACCATCAACTAGTGGGAAGTGTGAACTATCTCACCACTACCAAGCCAGATATAGCATATTCTGTCAGCATACTTAGTCAGTTCATGGCTAAGACTTGTGAAAGCCATTGGAAAGCAGCAAAGAAAGTCCTTCGATATCTGAAAGGAACACTTAATTTTGGTATTATGTATATTGATGAATTTGATGTTGAATTCGCAGGTTATTCTGATTCTGATTGGGCTCGAAATCTAGATGATACGAAATCTACTACTGGATATATGTTCAATATTGGTTCAGGACCAATATCATGGAGCAGTAAGAAACAACCAACTGTTTCATTGTCATCCACTGAAGCTGAATATAAAGCATTATGAAGTGCTACATGTGAAGCAATATGGCTTAGGAGGATACTTGAAGATGTTGGAGAAACACAACAAGCACCTATAGTAATCAGATGTGACAATCAGAGCACTATCAAATTGGCAAACAATCCTATATATCATGCAAGGACAAAACACATTGACACACAATATCATTTTGTAAGAGAAAAATTGCAATCAAAAGAAATTGACTTATCATATTGTAATACAAATGAAAATGTGGCTGACATATTCACCAAGCCTCTTGGAAAGGCTAAATTTGAAATGTGTAGAAATAAGTTGTACATTGTAGAAAATCCAAATTATGTTGTAAGTCTAGTTGAGACTTAGACCAGCAGGCATATCAGATGTTTGTTATATAGTTGGAATTAAAGGGGAGTGTTGGAAGGAACTAGAACTAATTCCAACTACCACCTTTATTACAACACCCAGAATTCAACAGAAGGTTTAAATGCAGTTTCTAGAGATCTTTGACAAATGAACAAGCTTCCTGAAGAAGCCACTGCCCCAATTAATCTCCAGAACCTTCTCCATCCTGTATAAATACCTGTTTAATCAATGAATGGAAGCAAGTTGTGGAGTTCTCAGTTCAGTGTTGTGTTTATGAGTTTGAGTCTCTATGAGCTATGATATCTCCTTGAGGTTTTGTAGCGGCAATTTCTAGTAATTTAAAAAAAAATCTAAATTTAGAATAATGAATTATACAAATATTTAAACTAAAATAAACTAACCATAATTATCCGTCTACAACCATCCTTCTCTAAAATTCTGCATAACTTTTTTACAAGGTTCTCCTTGAGGTTTTGTGGTATATTTGTTTTTGGATTCTCAGACATTTCAAGCAATGAGAATTCAGTTTAAAGAGACAACTTTATTAAGTGTTATTGTTGATTATAACAGTCCATTTTTCTCCTCTATCTATCAATCTCTACTCTATAACCTAACTAAAAATTTAATGGGTAAATGTAGCAATATTTAAAATTTAGATGGGTTAGAACATCCAAATGTAATTTTCTACCCCTTTTAATCTAGTGTGTGGCTACATTTTCTACCCCTTCCAATCTAGTGCGTGGCAGATAATGTTTGTCGGTGTGAAACCAATAGAATGAATGATTTTATTCTATTTCTTAAAGCAATCGGACAAAACCGGATTGTTATATTTGCGGCGCTATAGTAGGTACAATTTGCACGAGCTAAATCAATAAAGCGTTTATTTTTAGCATATTATGTGATAAATAATTTCGATTCGCTGACTGTATAACATCTTCACTTTTGTTGAAGATCAAAAGATTTCAAACAAAACATTCAAACAGCAAGTATTTCAATGTTTAGGATAAAACATCCCAAAGATGCGTAAGGATTTAATATATTTGTGGCGATGTAATTGGTACAGCGTGTGTTTGGACTTGTGGCTGTATAAGAGGAACAGTTTGCACGAACTAAATCGAATTTCGACTCGCTGATTGTTTTGTTAAAACATCTTACCTTAATCTGAGCATGGAAACCATGCGCATTTCCACGATTTCAAACAAAACTTACTGTACCGATGTTAAAATTTTCAAACAAAACGTGCGATTTCAAAGTTTCCGTTCTAGAAATTTCTCAAGGATACAAACCAACCACTTCGCATGCTGTAGCAGGAGCATAACCTTTTTATAACGCATTCATTGCTTACCACTTACGTAATTCTCTCTCGCTCGGCTGTTGTAAAAGGCATCTCTTCATTCTCTCATTTCGACTGAAGCCACCAACAACAAAAACTATGAATAGTGTGGCAGAAAACGATCAAGCAAAGCAGACATCCCCTGCAGCTTCAGATGGCAGAGAGAACAGCGGTCCCTCCGTTTCAAAAAATATGGAGACTGTCAAACGGGATAGCTGCCAATTGCCCTGTTTAGATATTTCTCTGTTACCCCCATGGGAGCCGGTGATGCCTTTCCCTTATCAGCATAAAAGCCAACGCGCTTCATCAGTACGGCATGACTACCCACCTCCAGCTTCCTCAAATATTAATGTTTTTAAGTATAACCTTTGTTCTTCCTCCCATTATTTCGACAGCTTTTCCAAAGTCTTTGAATTTATGATCGAATGTTAACAATATTTCTTTGCAATTTTTGCATTGCAGGTCTCCCACGGCAGGTGCCGAGAAGCCAGCTTGTAGACAGCTCACAATTTTCTACGCGGGGAAATTGCACGTTTACAATGTCTCCGCAGATAAGGTGTTCCATGATTCTATTGCTTTTTCACGAAACGGACATAATCTACGTATGGTACTTTGAAGCACAGTTACCAATTTCGGCCGAATCGCGCTGAAGAATTCGAAAATTCGGTAATTCAGTCCGATTCGGCCATTAATACGCTGAAATTCGGTTCGGACACATCACAGTCTCCCAAATTTATTTTTAAAATTTTCTTTCATTTGTGTTTTTTAAGAATTCGTACTCCATTTCTTGTGGCTTAGTTTCATCATGCAGTTGTAGATATTGAACGGTTGAACGTAATTCTCAGTTTATATAGATGTTTAAAAATATTGAACCGTTGAAACTTAATTCTCCCTGTTTGTTCTACAATACATTACAGGTGTGATTAATGATTAAAAAAGTCATAGTTTTATTTATATCAAAGTTATTTTGATGTGTTAGTAAATTTGATTTGTTATTAATTTTTAGATTGTTTTGTTTAATATTTGTTTAATTTTTATATTAAAAATAAAAAAATTCTAAAAATATAGGTATAAAAACTAAATAAATAATTCTATATTAAATTTCACAATAAAATAAATTTTTATTTTTTTATTTTTATTTTTATTGTGATGGCTTATTTTCACAATAAAATAATATTTTGTTTTTTTTTTAATAATTTTAATCTCTTTCCTATAATTCTTTGACTAGTGAGTAATGTAATTTGAATTATTTGTTCATAATAAAATTGATTGTAATTTAATTTTTTAAAGAAATTTGTAAGGAAAATATAATATGATTTCTAAATCTTTTAAATAATTAGGAAAACAGTAAGATAGTTCTAATTTGATGATTCTTGATAGTTCTAATTTAATGATTTTTTATCTATATTTTATTCAATTAGTAATTACGAAATTGTCTAAATATTCATCCTTAAAATTAAAGCATTAGTTACTATCTTTTGATACAATTAGGAAAATCCCAAGATAGTTTTAATTTGATGATTCTTGATAGTTCTAATTTAATGATTTTTTATCTATATTTTATTGAGTTAGTAATTAGGAAATTGTCTAAATATTTATCATTAAAAATTACAGCATTAGTTACTATCTTTTGATTGACCAAGAGGAATTGTTTCTACTCATTCCAATATCTCATTCACTTCCATTTGAACAATTAGGAAAAAAACAAGAATTTTAATTTGATGAATCTTGATAATTCAAATTTGATGATTTTTTATTTTATATTTTATGCTAGTAATTAAGAAATTGCCTAAATATTTATCATTAAAAATTACAACATTAATTACTATCTTGTGATTGACCAACTTACAAGTTTAAGGGTTTTTTTTCAATGTTAAAGAGTTTGTTCTCCCATTGTATCTTATTCATTGCCATTGAAGAAGAATTATTTCTACCAATTTCAATGTCTAAATTTATTTGCAACTTCTATAATATAACTAAATTATTAATTTAAATTATTCAAAATTAAAAGGAAAAAAATTATTAATTTAAATTATTCAAAATTAAAGAAAAAATATTATTAATAATAATGTAAGATGTCTATTGGCTAATAGTGTAAGATGTATATCCGCAAATTTTCCAGTGTTGAATTTTAAAGAGTCAATTTTTTTTGGTAGCGAATCGAATCGAATTCAAATTCTAACTTGTAACTATGCTTTGAATTCTATGCTTTGAATTCTGTTACATGCGCATGAGAATATCAAATTTGTAAATATTTTCCATATTTTTGCGAAGATAAAGAGTAATTGAGGTATCATTGTGTTGTGAGAGGGCTGCAGGCTAAGGCGATAATGGCGTTGGCGAGCAGAAGTAGTGGCTCCCCGGTTAGTGGCCGGACTCCCTCATCCTTTGCATCTACGCCTTTAACACCGCTCAACACTTTGAATTCTGTTACATGCGCATGAGAATATCAAATTTGTAAATATTTTCCATATTTTTGCGAAGATAAAGAGTTATTGAGGTATCATTGTGTTGTGAGAGGGCTGCAGGCTGAGGCTATAATGGCGTTGGCGAGCAGAAGTACTGGCTCCCCGGTTAGTGGCTGGACTCCCTCATCCTTTGCATCTACGCCTTTAACACCGCTCAACTCTGCGGCTCCAATCACTCCCTCCCTATCGCCAGTGGCCATCCCCAGCCACACCCGTTCATCTCAGACGCTAAAAGCAGGTAAGAGGATGCGTGGCGAAGTAGTCATGATTACTAATCTAATTCCGTTACGAGTGATTCATATACCCAAAAAAATGGAAGATATATAACGTCTAATTTCAACTGATGTTGCAGAGGCACTTCCAATGGCTCAAAAGATTTCTATTCTGAGCTTCATAGGGAAGAGGAATGAAAGAATCCACCAAAAGAGCCCTTACGCGCACCCTGCTCAAACTTCGTGGAAGTGCTAACTTGCACATTTTAATTTCTTTTAATGTGTTTCAGTTTACCAGTCTCTGGAACTTGCAATTTGTAATCTGTTAATCGAGGACGTGTTAGGATGAACATTCTGCACAACCAACCAATGGATTTGTTTACATATATTCCTTTTATTGCAGTTTATTTTCCATTCTCAAAGTATTTAACCCACTACACTGAGTGTTTGTGGGAAGTACAAAGTATTTAGTGTCTCGGCAAAGGCTAATCCGCTTATTATTAACATTGCATCGATTAAGTTTTCATTATATGTCTTTATTTTTAATGTTTTATATTGAATATTAAGTTTAATTCTATATACTAGTTTTTAATGTTTATATTAGTTAGGGGTATTTCTTTTAAATTTTTGAAATTAATGTTTTTTTTAAATGTTATTTGTGAAAAGGTTTAAAGCTTTATCTTTTATTTGGGATTAATAAAGCAAATTTTTATATTCAAGATTTTATGATTCTTAATGAATTAGGTGAAGGGTTTTTTAAATGTTATTGGTGAAAAGGTTTAAAGTTTTATTTTTTATTTGGGATTAATAAAGCAATTTTTTTTATTCAGGGTTTTATGATTCTTAACGAATTAAGTGAAGGTTTTTTTAAATGTTATTAGTGAAAAGGTTTGAAGTTTTATTTTTTATTTGGGATTAATAAAGAAAATTTTTATATTCAAGCTTTTATGATTCTTAATGAATTAAGTGAAGTCTTTCATTAGAAATTATAAAAGAGAAATTTTTGGCCGACGCCTCAAGACGCAGACCATGGCAAAGGCTTAAATAGAGAGCAGTGTAGAGATATACATTATAACCCCTACTTAATAATATTTGATTTTAATATATCAATAAATTAATTTAAATATTATTGCTCAAATATAACCGTTACTTGAAATTATGTATCTATATGGCTCTCTATTTAAACCTTTGCCATAGTGTGCCTCTCCATATAATCGTGATGATGAAACATATTTATTGGTTCTAAAAATAACCCCAAAAATTTCTTATGGAATTTCTTAAAAAAAAACCCTTTTCTTAAAACAAATTTCTTTAATTTTTATTTATTTTTAAAATTAATTATATATATATATATATGATTTATTCCCCTCATCAAAATTTTCTATATTATTGGTAAAGAAATTTAAAACTTTATTGCATATTTATAAATAAAAAACCAATTTTACCTTACTTTCTTATTTTTAATATCCGCCTTATTTTTTTTTTTTTTTTTTTTTTCAGGGTACATAACTTGTTCCGAAAATAGAAACAATTTTTTTTTCCTTTGTGATAATTCATCTTGTTTTATTTATATGCATTATTTTTCTTTGGTATATTTTAAAATAATGTTTCTATAAATTTCTATTATTTAAAAATAAAAATGCATAAATAATTTGAAAATATTTTTCTTGGTATACATAATCTAAGACATTAAAAATTTCAGTTTCAAAATTTTAAAATATGAGGTGTACTGCTGTGGGAAATTCTATGATAGTTTTTTCACTGCCATAGTGTTGAAGAGTCTTTGAAGAATCTTCCTGAGCACTAATTCCGTGGACAAGGACGGGAACACAGTTAGATGCTGCGCATCGCATAAAGCTCGGAGTTCTGTTAACAGGATAAAGTCTAGTACGTCAAAAACAAACAAGCAAGTTATACGTCTAGTTTAATTAGGTGGAGGAGTTGCTTGGAAAGTTATAGAAATTTTGGTTATATTTAGAGAAAATGTGGTAAGGATTTTTGTAAATCTAAGTTATAGTTGTTAAAATTCAAAATTTTTAGTGTTCTAAACGTTTTTTTTAATGGTGCTGAATCCATTTCCACCATCAAAAACACAATTCAAACACTGTCTCTACAAGATTTTTTGAAAATTTTTTACTCGAATTTCAGCTGAACAATTCCTCCTCTTCATTAAAGGACTCCCGAAGTTTAGGTTAGAGTATTAATGAAGAGGCCGACAAACCCTGTTCTTATAAGTGCGGTCGATGGCAGTCGGCGGGAGTAGTCGAAGAAATAATGACCGATTGCTGTAGAATCTTTGGCTGTCTGAGTGTATAAATTTCTATCTTTGTTAATGCAATGATTAAGCTCTCTTGGAGAGTCTTCGCAGTTACATCAGTATAGGTTTTCCTAATCAATATTAATTGCGCGTCTGGCAATATCACTTCGTACATTGCGCCATAATGATCTCTGTCGTCAGTGCTGAAATTATCACTGCTGTCTTCGGTTTAGAATGTCGGTCGGTCTTTCTTTCTCATCGTGCCTTCATGATTTTTGCCAAGGATTCTACCGTCAATGCTGAAATTACAGTGGTGTTTCCGTTTAGAATGTCCAAGCATGACCCGGTCGGTCTTTCTTTCTTATTGCGCAATCATTATTTCTGCCCAGCAGTCTATCGTCAATGCTACACTCTAAGTAATAACTCTAACCCTAACTCTATCCTTTTTTTGTTTAGGTGAGGATTGTGACTTAGTTAGTAGATTCAAAAGAAATTTTGAAGAGATAATTAAAAAAAAAAAATTATCAAGCTTATCTGATATGAATTTTGTGAATTATGAAATATCAGATACCCACATTCTCAACCTTATTGTAAAATTTCACATCATAAATGATGACAAGTCTGATTTTATGAATTTCGTGAATTATGAAATATCAGATACCCACATTCTCAACCTTATTGTAAAATTTCACATCATAAATGATCACAAGTCTGATTTTAAGCATAGAACCATATCCCTAACTCTCAATCTTATCATGCACACCAACTACATGCGAAAGAATTGTGAAAGTCAAAAGCACGTACATTTTTACAGAAGTAAAATGGATTTGTTCATAAATGAGCTCATGTGGAGCTCAGGAGGCAGCTCGAGGAGGAGCATGAGATCCTCGTGAAGTGTGGTAGCATGTCGTGCGTTCCTCTATAAATATCCCACTATGTGAAATAGAATGAATTTAAGCTGGGTTATTTTTAAGATATGTGTGTTCCTTTATTTCCTATAGAATAATGATTAATGTGCTATAAATATCTTTGCCCATGCCGCGAAGGAATTATTCATGTGTAGGAAGATATTGTTTATGTTATTTGTTGTAGGCTTCTTATCAGGACTCTCGAGGTTGTTTGGAATTCTAAAAGCCAGAGACACAAGTGTATGAGGGTGAAATTTTCCGAGCATTCATTGAGACAAGGTCGAAGTTAAGCATTGGATGATATTCAACTTGGAGGAGGACCATCTTCAGTCACTTGAGCATAAGTCTGGATGATTTTTGAGGAATAAATGTTATAATTGCAAATCCAGACTGAATATGAAGTTTATAGTTGAATCCTTCAATAGATGTGGTCGCACAAATTTCCATTGTGACTTGTATCAATTAAAGTACCCAACATCAACAATCCGACAGATTAAAAGAAAAAGGTAATAAAACATTCAGATCTCAAGGTCGAGATGGGATGTAATTAAGTAGTTATATATTTCGGATAGTATATCCTTTTAAAAGATTACTAATCATCAAACCCTCCAGACCATCGGACTTCCGCAGACTACCATATTTCCTTGGATTAGCGAATAAGTCACGTTGAAGGAGCATATCCAATCTGGACCCCACAATAAAGCATAATATTTCTGCAGCTATAGTTGTATTAATGCATTAGGGAAGTATATGTCACAAATGTCATATATTTCCCTCATGCTTTAATAGAGTTATAGCTCCAGAAATATAGATTTTCATGTAGGTAGATCGTTAAACATATTTCTCAACGAGGAAAAACTGATACATATGAATCCATCTGGATCCTAGATGATTCGATAATGAGATCAACTTTATTAATAGGGTGGTCCCTACAAATAGAGATATCCAGTTAAGTTGAATTTGGGCCAGACAACAATTGGGCGCAACAAGGTGTGGTACAATGGTATCCATTTCGATCTCGGATGACCGGATCAATATGGATTTCCATCCGGGTAGATCGTTAAACATATTTCTCAACCAGGAAAAAATGGTACAGATGGATCCATCTAGATCTTAGATGATTCGATAATGAGATCAAATTTATTAATGGGTGGTCCCTACAAATAAAGATATCCAGTTAAGTTGAATCTGGGCTAGACAACAATTGGGTGCAACAAGGTGTGGTACATCCGGATCCATCTAGATCTCGGATGACCGGATCACTAGAGCTCGGGCTAAGAAGCTATAGCGCATGGTTTTGATATTTTATGCTTTCACATTTATAATGTAAAGGGTTCAAAAAGTATGGCTTAAAGGCTAAATGCCTCAATGTAAGGCTTGGTCCTGCAGCCCTGGTCATATGGGTAAGTGTTAAGATATCTAAGAGGTAATATTACATCAAATTTTGGGATTATATGTGCATCGTGGTAGAATCTTTCAAGCCCGGTAAAGAGTTAAGGCGAACAAGACTCGTTGTGTCAAAAGAGTAGCACAACAAATGATTAATATACCCTCATCAACTATTTTACAAAATGACCTCATTAAAGTTCAATTCGAGTTTCTTTCTCCTCCTTCAAACCCTCTCTACCCTAATCTATATCAATTTTTTCATGAACTTCTTCTTTCAATTGGTTTATTTTTATTGGTGTAGAGTGATATCTAAATAAATCCTTCTCATCATCTTCTAGCTACACTATTATGGTATAAGACTTAAATTCTATGAAAATAATATATATTTTTTATATAAAAAGCATTTATTAGCCATAAGATAATAAAGGTGGTATATTTTAGCATCAACATAACGTTGTTAATGAAGATACATTTCATTATCTTTTTATCCAACTTCAACCACTTCTCCTTAGCCACATGAGCCTATGCCTTAGAACGAAGTATATAAATATGCTAAAGAAAGGATTCTTTCCCATCCAAACCTCCAAAGAAGTCTTAACAATAAGATGTAGGAGACTTGCTAAAAGTATACATGAAGTAGAAACCATTTTTTTTAGGAATTCTTCCATAAGGTTCCTCCACTTAGAAAGCATTATATCTCTCCATAAAATTCATGTTCATTGATTTTTGAATTGTTTGGAGAGGTATATGGAATTTTCTTATGTTTTAAATTTAATTCTCCTTACAAAACTTATATAACTCTATAGAATAAAAATCACTACCATTATCAATCTTTAACACCTTAATTTCTATGAGAACTTTCGATTTCAAAAACCAACTAATAGCCTCAGATTTAGTTATTGTGAAATATTTTGATATCCTTTAGAATAATAATGAATGAACATATAGTAGTGTAAATCCTTAAAAATCAATGTAACCTTAACAAGAATAAGTACATCAAAATTAATTAAGTCTAACAACTCAGAATGTTTGTGAGAACTTGAATAAAATCAAATGACTCTATTTTCTATTTATGTAATGCTCTAAATACTTGAATTCAAAATTACAATTATTCAATCCAACAATAAATAGTATGTTTTTCAAGGAAAATAGGGGCTCCTCACCTCTATGGCCCAATATTTCATTCCATAGCAGTATTTTTAGTATAGGTAACCTACTTTCAAAGCAAAGGTCTCTTTAGCTAGTAGAAAAAGCATCATTATCAAAAGTAGATACACACTCTAATTGAAAAGGTGTAGATTCCACATATCTTATTGCTATATAAGACGAACAAATATTACAATATATGGTTCATAAATCAATATGGGAAGGAGTTGCCACATAAACAATTATTGTGAGTGTGATAGCTCCTTTTATCAACTTATAATGTTTGTCATAGAATCAAATATTCACAATGTCCTCATTAAGTTTTCTAATTGATAATATATTTGATACTAAAATCAAAATTTGCAAAATATCATTGATTTATTTCTTGCTACTAAGGAATATGATCACAACTATACCATATCCAACTCTACTAAGAGGAGCGTCATCACCAAGGTATTCCATCCTACAATAATTTTTCTTATACTCTAGAAATTAATATCAATGGGAATTTAATCTAAGGAAGACTTAGACTCTATTAACCATCTATTCTAGTATGCATGAGTTGTCAGACATGCAATATAAGAATATCCTTCATCCCATAATCATTATTTTCCTTCATATTCCTCTTTTTCTCTTCTTTGTAGACTCTTAAAAAATCTATGCCCTATGTGGTTTCAAAATCTTCCCTTGGATATTCTAGCATCATTAGTTATCCCATAGGATTTGTGTGTACACTATTATCTCCTCTATTCTTTTTCATTTGATTTTATATAAATAGCCAAGGCATAATTGGTGGATTTCAAAGCTTTCCACCTCACCTCCTCTAAAATTAATATAGTCATGAACTTATCAAGTACCATGTTTTTTAAAAGTTATTCCTATTTTGGTTACCATGTTTATTTCATGAATTTGTAAGAGAGAAAAAATACGCTTCACACATCAATCCTCCTCTTCTATTTTTACTCCAATTAAAATTAATTGGGCCATAAAATTATTGAAGACATTTAGATTCTTAGTTATAGAATCACCATCACATAATCTCAAGGTGAATAAATATTTCCACAAAAAAAAAAGTTCACCTTGTATTTGTCTTAGTCAAAATCCATTAATATGTTCAAGAGACTGCTTATAGTTTCCTCTTGAAAACATTTCAATAACAATGATTCAACTAAACAAATATTAATAGGGATTCTATCCTTTCTTTCCACCAATACCAATTTTTATATATCATACCGATGGGTTTGGTTCTGGATACGATAGATCATATATCTCACTATATAAAGATTTATCCATCTTGGGATGTCATAGCACAAAGTTAGTTCCTTTAAAAATTTTCGTTTCTAATGTATGTGTCATCACAATTTCCATAAAAAAAAGATTTCATTCTATCAAATATCACACATAAATTAGAATTAGATAAGAAACCTTGTCCCCAACACCTTGGATTACAAGTGATAAGGATTTGGTTCCAATTGAAGGGAAGAAATGGTGCATAATACACTTTCTACACTAATGAGAGCTAGAAAAATGTGCTAAAAATATAAATAAACATAATTACAACAATAAACATTGTGAAAACATAGAATCTAAAAACAACATCATATCTTGAGGAAAAATTGACCTAAAAACCATTTTGGATATTCCACTAGAATAGTTCATCACAACATCTCTTGTAATTTTTTGAAATATTATCTTTTACTATTTATTTCCTTGGAGATAAGTATAAAATATCATTAATAAAAGAAAAGTAGTTGTTTTCGGTTCCTTTCAATACATTAATTGCGATAATTAACATTATTATCTTTAAAATTTCTTTCTTTCTTTTTTAAATTAATGTGTATAACACATTTTTAGATTTATTTTTCGCTCATATTTTTATTAAAAACTATTTTCCATCATCTTGATACTCTTCTTCCTACACTCTTCTTCTTACAAATAAATATCATAAATCTTCAAAACTCAAATTATTTAAAAAAAAAAAATGAGAATCATATCACTAAAAACCTCAAAGAAAAAGAAATGTGTTACCCTAAAAAAAACATTTTTTAACAAAATTGGACAAGGTGGACAGATAGACACTCTTCTAGGAGAACCAATCTATTCTTGTTAATCATTTTGTCGTTAAGTTCATTTTTGTGCTAATTTTGAACTTCTAGCTTCTAAGTTTTGTAAATATGGGAACCATGATAATATAAAAGTCCTTTTAGAAGGACAAGAGAAATGTAAACAAAATGGGTAGCGCATCTCACTTGTACTGACTACAATTACATAATTTTCTTTTGGAATAGGAGTTATCTTCTAAGGTAGACAATCCTCAATTCACCAACCAATTTCTAGGTCATACCTGTGAATTCCCAAGCATGTCACCTGAAATCTTAGGCTTGGGCTTGCGAATAGAACTATCAATCCTTAAATGCTTCAATTCACCATCCAAGACCCCATAATTTTCCATTTTGGGGTAAAAGAAACACCAGTGGCATTGATTTTCGTTACACTCTAGCTGAAGCTCCATCACATCTTTGCATCATTCTTCACTGTTGCTAAATATTTTTATTCCCTCTTTTACGATATCTTAATATAATATAATCATAATAAAAGAATAAAAATATTTATATATTAATAATATAAATTAAAATTTTGTATAATAAATATTAATTTTTATATATATATATATATATATATATATATATATATTATTCTAAAAATTTTATAGATTTATTTTGTAAAACCAAATATAATTTAATTTTGTAATAAATTAATTTAAAAGGCAATGGAAAATTAAAATATATCAAAATTTATAAATTATTATTTATTTATTTATTTCATTTAAGATGGGATTCAGAAAACTTAAAACAATATAAAACTTCCCATCGAATTCCATGACGATATGTCAAAAATATTTATATATTCAAATTTAATATAATAAAATCAATTTTAGAACATTTAATATATTTAAAACATTTAATATATATATATATATATATATATATATATATATATATATTATTCTAATATTTTTGTAGATTTATTTTTCAAAACGTGATAAAGTTTAATTTTATGATAAATTAATTTAAAAGTGAATGAAAAATCATAATATCTCAAAATTTAGAAATTATAATCTTTCTTTTTAATTTAATATGAAATTAAGAAAAAACATTTTTGCAATGTCATGTGTCGATTCTTATTTCGAAAGAACATGACAAAAATACATAGATCTTATTAATTAAATCTACCCAACCAAACTAATCATAATAACACTTTCGATGTAAATATTAATAATATAAAATTATTATATATATATATATATGAAAATACTAGAAATAAAAATTGAAAGTTAAGTGTTACCAGCTTTACCATCTAACTTTCCATACAATGGGAGAAATAATGTTGTACACGAAGAATCATTTTCAAAAACTAGTATTATAGAACAATGAATCAATTATTATGACTTGAGTCCGTTGTTTACTTTCAAAATTTATTCTAGTACAATCATAACACTTTATTGTTGAATATCTTTTAAATGATTTATTCCATTATTTTCACTTTTATGTAGTTTTAGGTATAAGTGGACTCGTAATGGGGGCGAAAACACCTCATGCTTCGCTTTAAAGTGGAATAGCAATAAGGTTAGCAATTATATAATTTTTTGAAAAATATCTAAATCTAAGGATTTAATTTGTTTTGATCAATCAAAAATTTTAATCCTTATATCATTTTATAAAAAAAAATCTAAATATTTTTAATAAGAAAGATAATTACAGATTTAGTCAATCTTAGAAACCTGTAATCTATGATATCACTCATTAATTCTTAACCATCATTTTATTTTTATTACCAATATTCTATTTTAAAAATTTTTGTAATTCAATCAATCATTATATAATTTGAAATTTCTAATTTTACTATAAACCAATCCTAATCCCATAATTTAATTAACTCTTATTCTCTTAGAAAAAAAAAAAAAAAATGTTTAAGTCATACTATAACACTTATTTAATTAAATCCATTTTAATTCTTAAAACCTCATTATTTCATTCTAATCCCTAGTATTTCTAATTTTAACTATTAATCTTAAAATTTTAAAATTCTTATAGAAATTATTTAAATTATTAAAAACCCCTTATTTAGTTAATTTTAACCAATTCTCATTATCAAATTATTTTATTTCTCTATAACCCCTCATTATCTAATTATTTTAATTCTCTACCACCACTCTTACGAATTAATTCTGACTTGAATTCTAAGTTTCTTAATTTTAATTTAATTAATTTATAAAAAAAATCTTAATTTTCTTCGATCCCTTTCAATTAATAAATATATAGTTTTTCTTTCTAATTTTTCCAAAACATAAATATGGGCAAATAATTTCTAAATATTAATTCTTTTGAACTTATTTATTTTTGTGACCGTTAATCTAACAAATATCTAATTTCCTTTCTCCTATAAAGAAGCTCTTCAACACTCATTTATTGGCAAGACTTTTTAGTGCTCTTTGTTCCATGATGATAGATGTAGTCACCATCCAAAACGTTGAACGAATCTCATAGATTACATAGTTCTACTCTAGAAATCTCCATCAATAATAAAAATAAGTTATAAGTTTTAGTAGTAATAAAATAAATAAAAATATTTATCCCAAAAACGCAAAGGTCGAGTTAAAAAAATTGATCTTATACTTCTGAGCCTAATACACCTATAGTGACACCAGAGTTTTGAGTATGAGTCAGACCCCAAAATTAATCAAGAAATACTCCTCAATGTGAGACATTCACATGTTAGCACCCTCCCATTAATCAAGAAATACTTCTCAATGTGAGAAATTCTTAGATATTGAGTAATGATGAAAGGTGGCGCCATCCCACCAATGAGGTTTTCAACTAGTTTTCTTTGCTGTATTTTTTCCAGCTTTGGGGTAAGATTTGATGGAGTTTCTATCCTCATAACAACCTTTACAACGAAATGAAATAGTTTCATTTTTTAATTTTTGTATTCTTAAGAATTTAGGACTTTTAATTTAGTTTTAGTAAAAATTCTTTACTACAATCCATTTCCACACATATGCAAACATATGTAGGCTTCACATATTATTTTTAGTTTACACCTCAATAGTAGAATTTTCCTAATGTGTTACCAATTGTAGTCAAAGAGGGAAAATTCCACCATTGTAAAAGAAAGGGAATATTTACCCCAACTAGATCATATTAGAGAGATGTTGTGAGGGGATTAGAGGAGGGAAACTAAGGTTTCACGAAGAGCCCTATGTTTCCCGGAACTATAGACCAAAGTTCAAGATTTGAGATCTATCTTCAACTTTGTTGAGAACCGCCATGAAAACTCCTCTTGCTAGAGGATAGATGTTCACTTCGTCAGAAATATATGACTTCCATTGGTTAGATATCTATGAGTGAAGGTCAACCAACCTTGGCACAAGCTATAAAACTTGCAAATTAACCTAACTTCATAGAATAATTTAGCCTTCCTTATTGTCTCAGTCAGACTTGGAACTTCGATTAGAGGAGCATCCAGTATTGGAATCCTAGAGATCTGGGTTCCCATAACAAGGTTTTTTAAAATATCTCAAGCAGATATAGAATATGGTCCCCGTCAGGGATGGAATTTGACAGGCATTTGATGGTCATAAATATTTAAAACTTATTTTTCTAGACGTGTTTGGAACAATTCAAGATGTATTTTTGACGGTTAACTTTTTGTTGAAACCATCATTAATACCCATTCAACGAAGAAAGCGGAAGCAAAGGTAGTAGACTGATTTGTCGGGCGCTTGTTCTCCTCGACATGGGCACTTGTCCGGCCTCCGGCAGGCCATACTGTCTTCGGCAACGTTTGTCTCCCACCTTTTAACGATTTCCCTTTGGTGTCTGTGTTTGTAATGTTCCTGTTGTAAGTGATAATGGTTGTGTGGATAATTTTACCTCGACTCCATGTTTCAAATTAAGCGTGCAACAATGAAAGTTTGGAAAGGCATCAGGAAAACCCAAAGGAAATCTGCCCCTACTTTTATCTTTGTTTATGCACATTATTTTGTCAGCCGCAGAACGGGATTTTGGTCGAAGAGGAAATCCGCCCTTGCTTTTTTCTTTGTTTATGCACATTATTTTGTCAGCCAAATAGCAGAACGGATTTTTGTGGATGACTGGTTGATGATTCTCTACCATTTCTGAGGGTGTAAACTCAGAGTTGAATCAAATAAATGATTTGTTGCAAGCGGTTCATTTAACGGATCATTTTCAAATTTAAAGGGATTATATTGCTCTGTTTTGCGGAGAACACCACAAACAACCCCCCTCTGAAACCATCTTCATCTTTATGGGATGTGAATCCCAAGAGGGAATGCATTGCCACTGATAGCACCAATGACGGGTTTGAAGAAATATTTCCTCCGCTGCAACAAACGGAGGCTTCCGAGGAACACTGGAAGAGGTTGCTGTAAATTGCATTGAGGTGAGGAGGCCAGTAATGCGGAGAATCTGCAAGAGCTCGCTATAAAATGCATTAAGGTTCGGGTGACGAAGGCCAGTGATGCCAAATTTGTTACATCTCAGGCATTGTGTCTACCTTCATTCGAATGGTTAGCTTTTTTAAAATCATGTGAATATAAAATAATACATCCTTTAGAAGGCCAAAGACCAAAGATCAAGGGAAAAAGGCAACAGTAAGTCCGACTGGAGGTGACCCTGGACAGAGAAAGAATGCTAGCTCTAAATTTATTGGCGGAGTTAACATCGTTGTGATTAATTACAATAAGTTTTTGTGGATCAATTTTTTTTCAATCATGACCAAGAAGGAAAATTCACACATTAAAGATATATTCACCATATAAATACAACTTTATAAACAGTCCACCTGAGCAATTCACTGGAAAAAAAATCAATGACCATGTAAAAGCACGTGATGTCATATTTTATGCATTAACTTTTGTTTTTTTTAAATGGGGTATCTTGGGTTTAAGACAAATGCGATTTATTTGAACGCTAGTATTTGCAAATAGTAATGAATAATTCATTGCGTGGAAATGTATTTAAAGCAATATTTTCATGTTGTGTTGCTAAGTAAGATTGAGAGTATAATTTTAATTTTGAATACATTTAAATTAAAATTAAAATAATTGTATGAATACATTAATATCATAAGGTTTATTAGTTTTTATTTCAAATTATACACTAAAAATATAATATTTATATTAAAAAGTAATTATGATTTTAATTGAATTTATTTCCTTTTAAATTGTAGATAAGAAATGTGTACTTTAATTTATATATGAAAGGGTCTTTCTAACTATGTTATACAATTTCAAGTAAGATTGTGATTTTTTGTTATTTAAAATAATTTTTGAATGTATAAATGGACTCTATAAATTAAAAATCTATAACAAATTTCAATTAAAATTAACAAAAAAAAACATGAAAAAAGTCATTTCGTGGATAAGAAAAAATTTAATTACTAATAATAATCATTCTAACATATTTAGATGGACTTCCCTAAATTAAATAATGAATAAAACAACATACTTCAATTAAATGGAGATATTTCTTTAATATTGTATTTTAGTAATGAAACTTTCATTTAATAAATTGGTTTCTATATAAATATTTTTTTTTTGTTACCACATATATATTTTGAGAAAATGAAGATTTCCTTCTTTTCTAAAATATTTGTGAGTAAAGCACTCTCTAATATGGTAGAGATGTTATAATTTCCTTTATAACATTTGACTTAGTCAAAATAAAATAAAATAAATAATTAAATTAAATTACAAAAAAAAAAAAGTTAATCACTGATTATAATTAATAATTAAACCAAATTAGATCCATCTTAACTAGGGATCTACCAAGTGGCTAGAGAGATCAAATATAAAAATTATCTTATTATAATATTTGAAAGGAAGATAATTCAATTATAAAAACAATAATTATTTATTATTTTGGTATATTTGTTTTAATATAAATTTAATTTATATTTTTTAAAGTTTATTAAGATTACATAATATAACTTAGTCACATTATGACTAATCCATATTTGGGTATATTGTAGAGTGCACTGTGCTTTGTTTAGTGCAAACAAGAGTATACAAATACTTTCAAATCTTATATCCCCATCATTTTAAAAAGTATATATTTATTTTAAACCCAAATATATTAAACATAGATAATGATTAAAAATATAAAGAATCCAAAGCATACACATTTTTATGAAAAAACAAATTTGAGGTCCAACATAATGAGTATAATTAAGTTGAAAGTATTACATTTTTATGTCAAATTAATTTTAAGAGAATAAAGTTCTATATTAGTGAAGGCCCCACTACACTACATATTGGAGAATGAGATGTTCATTATTTTTTTTGTCCATTTGCATCTCATATAGGTAGGTGTCACACAACTTATCAAACTTTTTAACAATGCAATAAAATATATGACACATTTAGATTGGAGAATTTTCCTAATATGGGATAGTATCTTTCTCTTTATACTTCTCAAAATGTATTAAAATATGAGGAAATTCTTTTTCACAAACAACCAATCTCCCGCTTTCTTTGCATGTAATGCATAGCTTTTCGACAACTTGAGACCAATGGGATTTAGCAATTTGTATGTTGTGACATCAGTTTGGTGTAACTGCATTTTGGAGTAAACAATCATTTGCAATAGTATGTATATGTATCAACTAATAATTTGTTGTCAAATGAGTTTCTCTTATTCAGTGGATCTAAAAACGGGAAGTTGGTGGTATGTTATTGTGTCCTTTTAGGGTGTCATATATTTCTATTTTATATCAAACCTTATATTAGATAATGTAAGAAATTATCTCCTAATTTGCATGAAACTTCATCTTATTGGGAATCTAAATATTCTAGTGGTATAACAAAAATTCTGTTTTTAAATGACAGTTTAAAGATATGCAATGGACAACCATCAAGTACCCTAACTAGGACTAATTATATACTTTCAATAAGCAAAATAAACATGTTTCAAATGTTCAACATTTTTTGTTAAAACCTCCACAATTGTAGTTGTAAAACTATTATAATTTAAAAATATTTATTTTTTAGTTGATATGTCTACAAGTTATATTAAAGTGTATAATCTCTAAATAATACACCAAGGTGAAAATTATTTTGAATTTTCAATAAAACTCCTTTGTCTAAAAAATAAACTAGTTATATACAATATGAAGCCCTTTTAGAATGAGTTTGTTATAATTTTATTCAATGTCACTTTAATATGCATTGGTTTTTTTGTTTATATATATTGATTTCACTACATTTTGGTGATAAATAGAAGGAATGATTTGATGCATGCTTTTGCCACATTTAATACTTATAAGTGTTTTCTCTCTACCAATGTAATAATGGAGGAAATCATATAACATGATGTTAATAGATCTACAATGTCCATTTATTATAATTTTAGTCATTCAAATACTATGCATTCAATCTTCTTAACATTAGGGTATATCCCATGATATAAAGCAATGCTAAAATATATATGATAAAATGTACTTTACCTTTAGATCCACTAGTACATATTAGATTAAGTAAATCATAACATAAATCATATCAATTAATCTACTTCCTAGGTGCCCATGGGGCTTTGGATTGATGGCAAATGGGTGCTTTATTAAGGCACTCTGTGTGATAGGTCACTGGTTCAAATCCTCATGGGTCTTACCTACCAAAAAAAATAAAATTAATCTACTTCCTAGGTTTTATTGATAACATTCAATAGTTTTACTATGTTTGCCATCTTATATGTCCGATAAGATATTTTTAGTTATATCTCATGCATACTAGTTTTGCTATGTTTGCCATCTTATATGTCCCATATCTCATGCATATTAGTTTTGCTATGTTTGCCATCTTATATGTCCGATAAGATATTTTTAGTTATATCTCATGCATACAAATGCTATGGCATGTTCAGGGCAAGGACATTTCATTCTGAGTTCCAAATACATTTCATTCTGAGTTCCAAATATTTTATTGTGAGTGTTCGACCCAATTTCAAACCAAGATTCAAGATTTTACAAGTCATTTGCCTATTATGGTCATTTTATTTTATTACTTATCGTAAATATGTGAAACTTTAACATAATTATGTTATTTAAGGGTAATTTTTTATTTAATAATTATTGCTGAAAGGTTAATTTGTTATTTTTAGTTATATCTCATGCATACAAATGCTATGGCATGTTCAGGGAAAGGACATTTCATTCCGAGTTCCAAATATTTTATTATGAGCTTTCCACCCAATTTCAAACCAAGATTCAATATTTTACAAGTCATTTGTCTATTATAGTCATTTTATTTTATTACTTATCGTAAATATGTGAAACTTTAACATAATTATATTATTTAAGAGTAATTTTTTATTTAATCATTATTGGTGAAAAGTTAATTTATTATAAGAATATCATTCCAAAAAGTTAAAAAAAATAGATAACTCTTAAAAAAAATCCAAATTCCAACTCTGGTCCGGTGGAGAGTACCATAAATATGTTTTATGATTACACAAAAGTCAAATGTGATGTCATTGCACTAGAACTCATCGTAGATGAAATAGGATGGTTGCTCAAAACACACACGGTTGAAGCATACGACAAAGGAGCATCATTAGAGACAAGATTTGAATAAGGAGCAACACTTGAACCAGGAGTAGAACCCATTGTCTTCACAGGCAGAGACGTCAATGAAACCATCCTGCGAAACATCTCAGTATATAGTGATTTTCTCGCGTCCTGAGCAGAGACGAACGAAATATCACTAAAGAGATAGGAGAAGCCAGAGCTGCCGCAGAATCACACAAAGAAGTAAGAAACCCATAAAAGAAGGATATCAAGAGGGCATCGCCTGGCTAAAGCCAAAACCTAATAAGCACACTAAACTATACTACAATATTTCAAAAAAATATTTCTTCTATAGTCTCATTTACAATCAATTACTTTTTAACATTAAATATCGATATTAAAATATTTTATTTGAAATAATAATTTTTATATATATAACTATTTCTCATCTACAAATTAATTGTTAAACGTATGAAAAATATCTTTTATATTAAACCATAAAATATATCTACTAGTACAATTAAATCATGGTGTCTTTTTCTTTAAAATAATTGTTCTATATATCATATGTGAATAAGAGTTAATAATTTTTAATATTTTTTTTTTCTTAAATAATCTATTTCATTCATTTAAGACTAATACTCATATAATAATTCTTCTTTATACCATAAGTGAATCAGAAATTATTTACTCTTTATACATATATATTTTTTATAAATAATTTGTTTATTTTTTACTACTAATAGTCATAATCATTTGAATATATAACTTATGCTAATCAATGAAGTAATAAATCTATTCACTATTTATTCAAAATCTACATATTTATATATAATCATTTAATTATGAAAAATGTATTCTATAATTCATGTTATAGTGTCCTTATTAATAACAATAAAAAATAATATCTATTCAATTAAAATAATAAAAAATAAAAAATAATAAAAATAATAAATCTATTCAATTCAATTTGTTATATTGTAAAATTATTTTTATTAATAAAATTAAAAATAAAATTTTCAAAGAAAAAGTTAAAAGATACCTATCAAATTCAAATAAATTTAAATAACAATAATTCATGTCAACCGTGATACTTCATTACATATAATTAATCATAATATGCATATAACATTCAAATAAATTTGGATAAGGATGAGTCATATTTCTAACTATGGTATTCCATAGCATATAATTAATAAACATATAAAAAAATGATAACTTTGATGAATAAAATTATAATTAAAAATAAAAACATTTCAATGTGAAATACGTACAAAATAAAAAAATGATAACTTTGATGAATAAAATTATAATTAAAAATAAAAACATTTCAATGTGAAATACGTACAAAATATAAATAGTAGCTATAAATTAAGATCGATTTAAAACAAATGTTACATAGCAACTTAGTCTTTGCCACAATAGTTAGACATTATTCTCTAAGAAAACCTACACAATAATTTTTCAAAGTTAAACATTATACCTTGCATTGGCCAATGCAAAAGTAATAGTGGTCAACAGAGAATCTATTGCTATAGGCATTGTCAATGACTAATAAATTGGTATTGAAAGTGGAGAAATTAATTTCATACTTAGGCATAGGGAATTGTGTGAGTTTTGATGGGTAGTAACTACTAGTAAGTCTACACATTTACACTTTTACTCCTTCTTATTAAAGTTTTGAAGAATAGTGGGAAATAAATCATGATAATTTTATTTATTTACATCTTATTACTATACTCTTTTTATGTAAGAGCTTGCATAAATTATGATGGATAATAATTAATGCATAAATTTTGATCGATAGTAACTAATGACAAATATATTATTTACTTAAATATGGGTTATTTTTATGAATTTATATTCTGGGTTGTTCTACTAAGATTTGCATTAAAATTCATGACACAATTAGGTAAACATCATGGCATGAATATTGCAATTATATCTAGAAATTATGGAAGAAAATTTATGAGACAATTATCCCAATGGAATTCTATTGTGCAAAGAATGTAGTAACACACTAAAATTATTATCGAATAAAATGTTTCAAAAATATTTTCTTTAATAATTTGAGAAATAAATAATTATTTTTAAAAATTCAAAATTAAAACACATATAAGTCAATACTAAACTAGTAGCTTAAAAAAATCGATTACTACCTTGCCAGGATTAGTAATGATTCATATTGATAACAATTCCATTTCAAAACTTCATCTTTCTATTTAATTAATAAGAATATACAAATTCAATATTTACAATATACTTAAATTTAATTAATAAGAATATACAACTTCAATATTAACAATATGTTTTTAAGTTAGTTATTTATCTATCTACCTATATATATTATCAATGTTATTCATATTACATTTAAAAAAAATAAATGTAAAAGAAAAATAAGAATATTATAAGGCTTTTAGTGTAATTAGAAATAAGAATATTTCTCTATGTCACATACCAATAAAAAAAATTTAATTATTAGTCAGTAAAAGGAAACGATAACATATATTATAACAATTATCGAACCAAGCATTGTAAGTTCCCTTTTACAAAGTACTGTTATCGTTTCAAAATATATTTCTTTAATTACGGAATTTGGATTTCAACGCCATTCAAGTCACATTGTCAAAATATATAGCTTGTATTAAATAGAACTGTGATTTGGTACAACAAGTATTGATTGCTCACTTATCCTTTCGGGTGCTTGGCTACCCTAGAACTGGGAAAACACTACATCTGGAGTCTTCAGTTTGCATCACATTTGGCCCTCCGTGTATTGGTAAGTGTGATTCATCGACGGCTCTCCGACAGACTCCCGATCGAGCAGTGTATGTGGATACCCATCAACCTAAACTCCTCCATGGTTTGGTAGTGGGTCACTTTTCTCATCTACGGGGTAGAGAGTTAGGTTCTAGTCCATTGTCAATCTTCTTCTTAGGGGAATTTTCCTACATGGTTACTCCTTTCTTGATGTTTCATGTTTTTCCTCATTCTCCATCCCTCTACAATGGAGCTCAAGAGTGTACCTTTGTTCTGCAGGTTTCCCTTCGATGTTGTTCCTACTTCTGGATGCAGCGGGATGGTTATCGTTACTCGAACATGTATGAGTCTCCTCTCATTTAGCCGTCTTGTTGTCTCTATTATCATGTTCAATTTAATAATTCTTCAACTAGCCTTTACTCTTATGCTGCTTGCCTATCTAGGTTTCACCGCGGTTTTTCAAGCTTTTCTTGTTCATTTGTTGATGGACTTTAAGATTTTTCTTAGCCTATGGGACCCTGCAAACTTCATGCAAGGAATCACTGGGTAATGCCATATAGAGCTCAAGCAGTTACTAAGGGTCTAGTTATGCATAAATTTTTATTGTGTATATTTTAAAACCAGACATCTAATTTGTGAAAAAACCTCAGGCTCTGTTAAATGTTAACGGCCTTGGACCATATTTCGGAGAGAGGAATTATTGTTGATTTTGTAAATCTAAATTTAAAATGTTAAGGGTTTGCAACCAAGAGTATTCTGAACCCAATTTAACTTCTTTCTTTAACTGCTAAAGAAACTAATTTATGAATTTTGGGAAATTATGGAGGCTAAGTGTTGTAAGTCCATTGAACTACGATGAAACCCTTGGTTTTGAAGTTTTGGTCTATGCTTTATGCTTCGTATATAAATTTAACCATTTTAGATTTTATATATATCAACGATTTGTTCCTGTCTAGTTAAATGGCTTGAACGATATTTGTATGTTCAATGGGTTTCCCTCGGTTGAGGTTTATAATTTTACTCTGCTGTCATTATGGATTCTCTTAATCCTCACTAAAATTCTCAAAGGATAGATTCTGGTTTAAATGTGGTATGTCTTCATGAATCTTTTCCTATGACGTGTTTGGTTGTCCTGTATAGTTCTTCCTTCGAGTTCTCTACATTTATGTTTCTACTTTAATTTGTTCACCTCTGTCATGACTTATGTAACATGGCTCGTTATGAGCATGGTTTCCTTACACCATTGTTTGCTTAACTAGAATTATAACATGTATATTACAGTGGTAGACTACTATTTGGTTCCTACCCTATTTACAGGGTTATTCAAGTTCTTGATTTTCTTCTGCATCTTTTTATGTCTACAGACTATATTTTGTATTTTACTCATGGTCTTTTACCTTGCTCTCTGAGGTTATAAGATTCTTGTATAATAACAGAAATAACTATTCACATTTTGCCCTATCTACAGGGTTACACATGGTCTTTACTTTATCCTCTAAGTTTATAAACTAACAGAGATAATTTACATAAAACAAAAGGACAAACAATCGTTCTATTTGACAGAATAAATCTTGTAATCATTCCTCTAGCTATCTTGAGAGTATAATTATATGTGTGTCACTAATGTTCTTGTTATCTGCACGTTACAGACCTTAATCTTCTTGTTTTTCCGCCCAACCGTGAGACTTGTTTTTGTAGCCTCGCCATTTCGCATGAGTCTCCCCTTGGCTATTGTCTCACAATATTTCTCCTTAATGCTTATAGTCTTGAACAATAACAGCTATCTAGTCTTAACCATACCTATCTCCTTCAACTTGTTTGTCCTTCCAGCGCATATGACATGTTTTCTGAATTAAAATCTTTATTTGATCTCAGATACTCCTATCCTCTTGATCCCTCCCTTGGGAATAAATATCCAAGGAAGTAGTTAGGGTTGGATAACCACCTAACCTAACTACTTGACATATGAGAAATGTAAAATTGTCAGCAATATGACATTTCACTCTCCATGTAATTTTAGGCAACATAATTACTGCCATCATTCTGGCATTTCACTTTCCATGAAACTTTGAATTAAAATAATTAATTATATAAACTTTAATAGTATTTAGTTTGTTTAAATGCAGAAAATAAATATTTAAATTCACTAGGAACATCACATCTTCCCCCCCAAGACTGAACGTCATTCCAATGTTTCTCTACTGGAAATAAATTTGGAAAAGTCTCCCTCATAGCCTGTTCATCTTCCCAGGTGGCCTCCTCTGGCCCAAAGTGTCGCAACTACACTTTAACTTGGGTGATAAATCATCTCCGCAACATTACTTCTATTCGATTGACTATAACGAGTGGTTCAAACAAGAACTCGCCTTTTGGTTCGACCTGTAAACAAAACAAAATTTTAGTCAGCCCTCTTTTTTTATTTTAATTAGCTTTGCAGCCTTATATATGATAGGCCATATTCTTAACTTAACTCTTTTGACTTACTATATATCATCTCAATTGATTATATGGTTAGGATCATATATGTACTTTTTTAACATGGAAACATGAAAGACATTATGCGCACGAATATAGTTGGGTAGAGCAAGTTGATAAGCCACGGGTCCAATTCGAGCTAAAATTTGGAAAGGATGGCAAAATATGGATGCTAATTTAGCGCATCCACTCCATTGCAATGTACTTTCTTGGCTTAAACACGAACATAGACATGATCTCCCACTTGGGATTCCTAGAAACTTCTTTTCCAATAAGCATAACTCTTTTGTCAGTCCTGAGCGACTTTTAA
Source organism: Pinus tabuliformis (assembly GCA_031772625.1). Classification (NCBI taxonomy): domain Eukaryota; kingdom Viridiplantae; phylum Streptophyta; class Pinopsida; order Pinales; family Pinaceae; genus Pinus; species Pinus tabuliformis. The sequence continues at coordinate 283,344,883 of CM062804.1, read as the reverse complement.
ATTGGTTCACACTTTTCTGAGCACCTCTTCCATTTTTGTTAGAATATCTGGTCCTAGCATTAAATTATCTTCTGGGCCACCCCAAATTGATGGAATCCTACATTTATGCCTGTACAATACATCAAATGGACTTATTTGCAGAGAGGTATGGTAGTTTTGTTATAAGAAAACTCTACTAAATGTATATAATCCTCCCATTTAGATGGTTGTTGCAAAACATAGGTTCACAGCATATCCTCCACTACTTGGTTTACTCACTCAATCTGCACAACCTTCTGAGGATGGCAGGCAGTGATGAAATGCAAGTGACTGCCTAGACCTCCAAATAAAGATTTCTAGAATTCTGGGTAGATTTTACATCACGGTTGAAAATTATAATTTTTGGTATACTATGCAACCTAAAAATAGTCTGCATGAATATATTAGCAATTTGAACCACCTTATAAGTAGATTGTAGTGGTATGAAGTGAGAATGTTTCCTCAACTTATCAACTACCACCATTATTGAATCATTCTGCTTTTTTGATTCAAGCAACCCTCTTATAAAATCGATGGAAATAATTTCCCATTTCTATTCCGGGATAGGTAATGGGTGGAGAAATCCAGCTGGGTGACGGTGTCCTACTTTCACTTACTGGCATTCCAAAAAATAGGCCAAATACTCAGCCACCTCCTTCTTCATGCCATGCTAGAAATATTCCTTTATAAGTGTGGTAATTAATTTCTGATATTTGGGGGCATAGGGAAATTTATGGTATTCTTCTAAAATTATTTTTTTAATATATTTCTTGTTAGGTACATACATTCTTCCTTTATAAATCAGTATACCTTCTTGATTTATTTCATATCCCGGCTATTGTTCATTTATGCTCAAAATGTTAGCTTGCTTCCATAAAAAATTATATTCCAGATCTTGCATTGTTGCCTCTTTAATTTTCTCTTTAAATGTTTTTCTTACCTCACTGAATGATACCTCATATATACAGTTGATCTTCCTTCTTAAAGCATCCGCGACATGGTTCTATTTTCCTTCAAGCACTTCATCTCAAAATAAAATTCGATTAAGAAATCAACCCAATGAGCTTGCCTAGCATTCAGAGTGGGATGCTTAAAATAGTTTGTTAAACTATGATGATCAGTCATTAACATAAATTTCTTACCCATCAAGTAATGTCACCACATATTTAATGCATGAATGATTGTTTTCAACTCTAAGTCATAGGCTAAATACTTTTTCTCATGCTCCTTAAGCTTCCTAGACATGTAAGCAACAACCTTACCCTCCTCCATTAGTACACCTCCTACACCTTCCTTGCTAGCATTCGTACAAACCACATAATCTTTATTTGGATCTGCAATTCTTAAAATGGGAGTGGTGGTGAGTAAATGTCTAAGTTGATCAAAACTCCTTTGGAAATCCATGCTCCACTTAAAAACTTTTCCTTTCTTTTACAGAGAGTTAATGGGATATACTACCTTGGAAAATCCTTCAACAAATCGCCTGTAGTATCCGACTATACCCATAAATGATCTTATATTAGCCACATCTTTTGGTACTGGCCACTCCATTATAGTTTTTATTTTTCTAGGTCTACAACTACTCCATGCTTAGTAATGACATGCCCAAGCTATTGGATTCGTTCTTTAAATAAATCACATTTTCTATACTTTGTGTATAGTTGATGTTCTCTTAAAACTTGTAGAACAATACGGAGATGTTCTTTATGTTCTTCTACATTTCGAGAGTAAATTAGTATATCATTGATAAAAATCAACACAAATTTATCCAAATATTGATGGAATACATTGTTCATAAGGCACATGAAGGTCACGGGAGCATTAGTTAACTCGAAGGGCAGCACAACGAACTCATAATTCCCATAACGAGTTATAAAGGTTGTTTTTGCTATATCTTCCTCCTTTATTCTAATCTGATCAAAACCTGCAGGAAGGTCGATTTTTTAAAATAGGGATGCTCCCTTCACTTGATCAAACAACTCGTTTGTACGAGGTAGAGGATATTTGTTATTGGTGGTTAGTTTATTTAACTAGCGATATTCCATGCACATTTGCAACGTTCCATCCTTCTTCTTAATGAAAAGCATGGGAGCTCCCTAAGGTGATACACTTGGTTGGATATAATTTTTATCAAGTAGTTCTTGTAACTGCATTTTTAGTTTCGTTAACTCTGGTATACTCATGCGATAAGGAGCTCCGGATACCGAAGCAACTCCTAGAATCAATTCAATCATGAAATCTATATCCCTTTTTAGCAGAAGTCCCAAAATTTCTTCAAGAAACGCATCTGGAAAATTCTGCACCAGTGGTATGTTTTCTAAGGAAATAAACTTTTCTTTTGAGTTATTCTATCCTACGTTTATTTCATAAATCTAGCATCCTTTGTGGATACACTTTTCCAATTGAGAGGTTGTTACAGGTCTCAATTTTAATGGTCTTTTTATTCCCTAAATTTCCTGCCTCTTTCCTTCTTCGTCCATATAGTTAATAGTTTTGATTTTACAGTTAATCAGGGAATAATGTTTTTCCAACTAGTTCATGCATACTAAAATATCATATGATCCTACGGGAAACACATTCAAGTCTACCATGATAAACTGACCTGTTAATTATAGGGGACAACTGCTGACCCTAGCCAACACTCTTCTTTTGGCTCCCGTGGCTAATTTCACTAACCAAGGACTTTTAAACTTAACAACTTGCAAACAACATTGTTCTACTATTTTGGGACTAATATAACTCAAAGTAGCTCATCGATCAATTAAAATAGATATAGTTCAATCGAAGATTTTACCTTCAAATTCTACTATGGTCGGTTGGTATTACGCCTTATGGTCTTTAAGGGCAGCATTAATTTTAGGAATACATCTTAGCACTTCTCCCACCATTTATTCTTCTTGAAGTTGTGCCGCATGATTAGTTCCCTTGCGGTGTGGATAGTTTTTAACATAATGGGGTCCTCTGCATCCCCAACACTATACTGGGGGTCTAGCTGCTACCTCTACTTCAATCCTCACTAATTGTTCATTTGTCTTGGACTCACTGGGGAATTCGAACCTAGGATGATTTCTATTCATATTTCTATTTGCCTACCATTTAGGATGTCTATTGACTATAGTCTTGTTCCCCTTACCATTGGAGGAAAACTTATTTCCTTTTTTGTCATTCCATCTTTTACCTCCATCTCCTTTTAGCTTGTTTTGTTGATTGCATAATTGAGCTTTTCGTATGACTTCATCCATGGTTTTCGGGTTATCGAACTCGATTCGCTCTTTCATAAATAGTGGCAAACTGTTGATAAACCGTTGCACCTTTGCTTGTTCTTCTCATATGTATGCAACATACCGTAGTAAGGATGTGAATTTTGTTATGAACTCATCCGTAGATAGTTGACCCAATCGAAGGTCATGAAACTCCTTGGCTTCCTCGTCACATAATCTTGATCCAGGTGGATGTTGGTGGCCACCCACCTATCCCATTTGGAACCCCAATACTGTCTCTTTCAGTTTTTTTCAGTTTCCTAAATTGTAGCATAGTTAACTATTTTTAGCAGTTTTTCAGGTCCTGAACTTCCGGAGCCGTCTTGAGGCCCTAAACGGTGTTTTTTTGGGAAATCAGGGGGCAACATGGGTCCATGGGTCCATGGACCCATGGTTGCCCTTCCCAAAGTTATAGCTCTCAGAGAGATATTTCTAACGAGCTATTGTACACGTCAAACGGAGATCGTATGCCAAAGTTACGACCTCAGGAAATTGATGTACCAATTTACCCAAACGGGGCCCACAATTTGGCGTTTCATCTTCTAGGGTTAGGTTTCGTGATGTAAAGGGTTTGCCATAGTTTCTCAACAATAAATAGGCCTTCGAGCCTCATTGTAATGGAGTTCAGAGGCATGTAGCCGCCACATCTCTTCTCAGAGATAAGCTACCATCGCCTTAGCTGGTTTATTTCCATTACTGTTTGTAAGCATATTTCAGTACTTTACATTAATGAAATGAGGTATTATTTCTACTGCATCTTTGTGTATATGGTTATCTCTGTATTTTTTTGCATTCCTGTTTAAATCTAGATCAGTGATATTAGAGTGATCTGCTTTTTCTCTATTTTTCTTTGCATTTTCCCAACGAGGTCAGGATATAAGCAGTTAGGGCTTGAATTGGTCGAACCTTTGCAAGACTGGCCTCGTAAATCCCGACGACCTCCCATGGCAGATGAAAAGAAAGACGAGGGGGCAGGGGATCCTATCAAAATCTTGCTCGAAGAAGCACTCGAGCGACAACGGAACGCGATGATGGACAACTTTGCCCAGATTCTTCAGAGGCTACCTAGAGGCGATGCATCGACTTCCAACAGCTACTCTGGAAATGCCACACCATTTAAGGTACAAGTTAAGTTTGAAATCCCCATCCTCGAGGGTCAAATAGATGCAGATGCCATAGATAAATGGTTAAATCTGCTAGAAGGATATTTTTCTGTTCATGAATTTTTGAGTCGGGAAAAGATTGTTTTTGCTCTTCTCAAAGCAGCCCCCCACATCAAGGACTGGTGGGAAACCTACTGCGAGCAGAAGAATGAAAGCACAGGCTTACTATTTTCAGCCGCACTCACTTGGGATTCATTCCGGGATGCCATCAAGGAGTAGCACTACCCTGTCAAAAGCTACGAGGAAAAATACATAAAGTGGACCACGCTTCGACAGGGAAGGGACCAAGATGTGCCAGAGTTCACAAACATTTTTCATACCATTTTCCCATAGTTGGGTATCAAAGATTCTGATCTGCATTTGGTACTCAAATACCACAGTTGCCTACACAGATACATCCAAGAAGAGATGAAGTTCCTAGACATCTCCTCGCTCAACACAGCGTATCGATACGCTGTCAAAATCGAGTAGAAGTTCAAACAGAAGAAGCGATACTTTGGATCTTCAAATCCGAAGCCCAAAGGATAAAGCCAAGGCGGGGTGACCCAAGACAACCAGTCGAAGCCGCAAGAAAAGAACAACACCACGAAGTTGAAGAAGGACATAGGAAAGTGGTGTGAGTTCGACAAGAGTCCCACTCATAACACAAGTGAGTGCCAGACCAAGCAGTTGCTAGTGGCTGAGTTGAAGGCTTCCGAATCAGATGCATGTTCCGACCCTGAGCCAGAACCTGACAAGGGGAATGGAAAAGGGAAGCAGATCATTGATGCGGATCCCAGTGCCACTGTTGCCACCGCCAAGATCTAGAAAAATGAGCCCGAAGATCCAGAGGAGGGGGAACGTCTTTTCCACTCACAGATGTGGGTGAAGGGTTCGCCGCTACAATTCATTGTCAACAGTGGCAGCAAAAAGAACCTCATTTCAGCAGAGGTCATGAAGCAGTTGGGCCTACCGACTACACCACATCCGCAACTGTACAGTATCGTGTGGCTTCATGAAGGATGAGATCTCAATGTATGCCAACATTTCCGCCTTCCCTAGAGCATCAAGCCCTTCACAGACGAGGTATTGTGTGATGTTATGCCTCTGGATGTTTGTGATGTACTATTAGGCCAGTCGTACTTGTGGAGGTGACATGCTATGTATGAGTCAAGGCCTTGCGTTGTCATTATTTTTTTGATTGATTCATTATATAGGATACCAGAGGTAGCCCCACCTACCACCACCTCTTTGATCACTGCTAAGAAAGGCAACAATCTCATCTCCTAAAGTAGGAAATTCATCTGTCTGGTTTGCTCCCAAAGTAAGGGGAAGATCGTCACCACATCCATGACCCCCACGAAGGGTTCCTCCATGCAGCAGTAGCAACAGAGGGATACGGTCATGAAAGAACACAGGAAAAACTTCTCCTCACCCACAGGGGTACCACACAAGTTTCAGGTGGGCGACAAAGTTTGGTTACATCTGCAGAGAGAACGCCTCACCAGAACCCATTAGAAACTCAGACCACTCTGACATGGTCCTTACACCAATACCAAGGCTATGGGCAACAATGATTTGAAGCATAACATTCCTCCATTCCTTTGCTTGCACCGAGTGTTCAATGTGGATCGTCATTGACCATGCTTCCCACCATTTCTGGACACATCAGAGATTGCAGAACAACTCTCTAGAGACCCAGCTCAGTGGAAGCTTCCTCATCATAGGGAGGAACTAAACACAATGGGGAACATTGCTTCCTAAAGGGGGAGGAATGATCCAAGTGGATGTTGGTGGCCACCCACCTATCCCATTTGGACCCCCACAACTGTTTCTTTCAGTTTTTTTTAGTTTCCTAAATTGTAGCAAAGTTTACTATTTTTAGCAGTTTTTCAGGTCCTGAACTTCTGGAGCCATTTTGAGGCCCTAAACGACGTTTTTTGGGAAATATGGGGGCAACATGGGTCCATGGATTAATGTTGCCCTTCCCAAAGTTCTAGTTCTCGGATAGATCTTTCTAACGAGCTATTGTATGCGTAAAACGGAGATCGTATGCCAAAGTTACGACCCCGGGAAATTGACGTACCAATTCACCCAAACGGGGCCCACAGTTTGGCATTTCATCTTCAAGCATTAGGTTTCGGGATGTGAAGGGTTTTCCATTGTTTCTCAACAATAAATAGGCCTTCGAGCCTCATTGTAACGGAGTTCAGAGGCATGTATCCACCACATCTCTTCTCAGAGATAAGCTACCATCGCCCTAGCTGGTTTATTTCCATTACTGTTTGTAAGCATATTTCAGTATTTTACATTAATGAAATGAAGTATTATTTCTGCTGCATCTTTGTGTATATGGTTATCTTTGTATTTTGTTGCGTTCTTGTTTAAATATGGATTAAATGTTTTAGTTAATATTTATGCTTAAAATATATTTGAAATTTGTCCCAAGTTATGCTCTACTCATTTATGCCACATACCATTTTTACTTCCTCCCACCACAAGGTGGCTTTTCCTTGCAGCTAAAAAATGGCCAATCGAGCCTTTAAGTTATGATCATATTCGTACAACTAAAAATACTTGTTCATATTGATGAGCCAGGCCTCAACTACCTCTTCTTGTTCACCATCAAAGAGGGGAGGTTTTAATTTTTGAAATTCTCATTGTAGTTCTACTTTCTGTCTCTTTTACGTTTTGTGTTCTGATACATTACCAAATTCTTCCTCCTGATTCTCTTCACTGCCTTAAGTTTCTACATTCTCACTATGAAATTCTTGTTCGCCAGTCATGCTCCCGTGCTTAGGACTGGGAATTGGTTGTCACTGATTCTGTCTATTAGACAGAATTTTCGTGATCTTTTCCTTCTCTTGCATCAACCTTTCATTATCTTCCCGTAACCGAGACATTTCATCCCTTAACTCTTTCATAGTTTCGGAGATTTTAGTATTAGTGTTACACAAGTCTTCCCTAGTCGTACCCATACCTCGAGATTGGCCTCCTAAGAATATGCCAGTCTTTTTCCTGTCACAGATCGGTGTGATGTAGTTCCCATTCTCCTCATGTTGGCTTCTTTTCTCTCTTTGTGTACATCACAAATGTTGTTACTCATTTATTTTCTAGAGGTCTCAATTTTGTAACCTGAGCACTCTAATACGACATGTCATATACCCATAAAAAAAAATATTAGTCAGTAAAAGGAAACGATAATACATATTACAACAATGATCGAACCAAGCATTGCAAATTCCCTTTTACAAAGTACTGTTATCATTTCAAATTGTATTTTTTTAACTACAGAATTCAGATTTCAATGCCATGCAAGTCACATGGTCGAAGTCTATAGTTTGTATTAAATAGAACTATGAATTGGTACAGTGAGTATTGATTGTTCACTTATCCTTTCGAGTGGTTGTCCACCCTATAACCGGGAAAAGACTGCATCTGGAGTCTTTGGTATGCATCACATCTGGCCCTCCATGTATTGGTAAGTGTGATTCATCGATGGCTATCTAACAGTCTCCCGATCGAATGGTTTATCTGGATGCCCGCCGATCTAAAGTCCTCCAAGGTTTGGTAGTTGTTCATTTTTCTCATCTCTGGGGCAGAGGTGTAGATTGTAGTCCACTATTGAGCTTCCTCTTAGGTGAATATTCCTGCATGGTTACTCCTTTCTTATTGTTTCACATTTTGCCTCGTTCTCGGTCACACTACAATGGAGCTTAAGAGTGTACCTTTGCTTCGTAGGTTACCCTTCGGTGTTCTTCCTACTTCTGGATGCATATAGATGGTTGTCTTCACTTAGATAGGTATGAGTCTCCTCTCATTTAGCCAACTTATTGTCTGTGTTATCATTTTCAGTTTAATAATTCTTCAACTAGCCCTTACTCTTATGTTTCTTTCCTGTCTAGGTTTCGTCGAGGTTTTTCAAGCTTTTCTTGTTCATTTGTTGATGGATTTGTTGATTTTTCTCAGCCTACAGAACCGTGCAGACTTCATGCAAGGAATCAATGGGAAATTCCATATACAGTTCGAGCAGTTACTAAGGTTTTAGTTATTTTTTGGGAAAGAGTTTTAGCAATTTTCTCTAATTATGCATAAATTCTGATTATGTATATTTTTAAATGAGACTTCTAATTTGTGAAATAGCCTCAGGCTGTGTTAAATGTTAACGGCCTTGGGCCATATTTCCGAGAGAGGAATTATTGTTGATTTTGTAAATCTGATGTTAAAATGTTAAGGGTTTGCGACCAAGAGTATTATGAACTGGATTTAACTTCTTTCGTTAACTACTAAAGAAACTAATTTAGGAATTTTGGGAAATTATGGAGGTGAAGTGTTGTAAGTCCATTGATCTACAGTGAAAACCTTGTTTTTGAAGTTCTGGTATATTCTTTATTCTTCGTATATAAATTTAACCTTTTTAGCTTTTATATATATCAACGCTTTGTTCTTGTCTCGTTAAATGGATTGAACGATTTTTTTACGTTCAATGGGTTTCCCTTGGTTGGGGTTTATAATTTTACTCTATTGTCATTTTGGATTCTCTTAATCCTCACCAAAATTCTCGAAGGATAAATTCTGGTTTAAATGTGGTACGACTTCATGAATCTTTTCCTATGATAGGTTCGGTTGTCATATACAGTTCTTGCTCCAGGTTATGTACATTTATATTTCTATTCTAAGTTGTTTGCCTCTGTCATGACTCGTGTACTGTGGCTAGTTATGAGCATGGTTTCCATACACCATTGTTTGCTAAACTAGAATTATAACGAGTATATTATAGTTGTAGACTAATATTTGGTTCCTGCCCTATTTACAGGGTTATTGAAGTTCTTGATTTTATTGTGCATCTTTTTATGTCTGCATACTACATTTTGTATTTTACTCATGGTATTTTACTTTTCCCTATGAGGTTATAAGATTCTTGTATAATAACATAAATAACTATTCCCATTTTACCCTATCTAGAGGGTTACACATGGTCTTTAATTGATCCTTCGAGTTTATAAAATAGAGAAATAACTATTCGCATTTACCACATCTACATGGTTACACATGGTCTTTACTTTATCTTATGAGCTAATAAAATAACAGAGATAATTTACTTAAAACAAAAGGTAAAATAATCGTTATATTTGATGAAATAAATCTTATAATCATTCCTCTAGTTAGCTTTGCATTTGCCCCATCTATAGGGTGACACATGGTCTTTACTTTATCATCTGAACTAGAATAAATCTTATAATCGTTCCTCTAGTTAGATTCGCATTTACCCCATCTACAAGGTTACACATGGTCTTTACTTTATCCTCTGAGCTAATAAAATAACAGAGATAATTTACTTAAAAAAAAAGGTAAAATAATCATTCTATTTGACAGAATAAATCTTATAATTGTTCCTCTAGTTAGCTCCAAAGTGTCTATCGCTAATGTTCCTATTGTCCCCACGTTACACACCTTAATCTTCTTGTTTTTCCTCCCAACTAGGAGACTTGTTGTTCTAGCCTCGTTATTCATCCTGTGTCTCCCCCTGAGCTATTATCTAACAGGATTTCTCCTTAAGACCTATAGCCTTAAATAATAGTAGCTATCTGGTCTTAACCAGACTTAATCATCTTGTTTTTCCTCCCAATCGTGAGACTTGTTGTTCCAGCCTCGCTATTCAGCGTGAGTCTCCCCACTAGCTATCCTCTCACAGGATTTCTCCTTAAGACTTAAAGTCTTAAATAATAGTAGCTATCTGGTCTTAATCAGACTTAGCTCCTTCAACTTGTATGTCCTTCTTGCAGAGTTGACATGCTTTCTGAATTAAAATCTTTCTTTGATCTCAGATACGCCTATCATCTTCATCCCTAGCTTGGGAATAAATCTCGAAGGAAGTAGTTAGGGTTGGGTAACCACCTAACCTAACTACTTACATATAAGAAATGTAAAACTTTCAACATTCTGATATTTCACTATCCATATAACTTTAATCTAACACAATTACTGCCATCATTCTGGCATTTCACTTTCCATGAAACTTTTAATAAAAAATAATTTTAATTATATAAACTTTAGCGGTAAATAAATATTTACATTCACTCGAGACATTACACTCTACATTAAGATGTGAAATTTATATAAATATAATTATATATTCAGCTTATTTCCACATTTACCAAAGGGTGAGAAATCAAATCTTCCAAAATAAAAATATTTTTTCAAATCTGTATTTTTAAAGACTTGATTTCTTTCTACGCTTACTAAATCTACAATTAAAATAAATCTATACTAATATTTAATATAATTTAAACATATAAATTATAAACTTGGAAATAAATTTATTAAATATAAAAAATAAATACCTTTTGAAACTTTTCAATACATAAATATTATATAACATCTTCCAATATCCAACTAAAAATCAATTACAATATTTTTAAATATTATATAAAGTCTTCCAATATCCAGCTAAAAATCAATTACAAATTTTTTAAATCTTTTGGATAGGTTTAGTTTTAATTGTGTACTGGATATGTTTTAGCCTCATGGTTCATAATGTGAGGCAGTCAAAATCTTTCTAGTTAATTATGGGTATGAAAATTTACCAATGTAATATTTTGTGATATAAATAGAAATCAATCGGAAAAATTTGAAAAATTAGATAAATTTTACTAAATATTAGTTTAGAATCTTTAATTAGATAAATCTTATTAAATTTGTTAAAAATAAAATGTTTTTTTTTTTCCCGAGGAAAAAAACGAACCTTTTTATAAGAAATAAAAAAGTTACAAGCACATGAGTTAACATTCTAGCAGCTACTGTGATCATGAGACCACCATCATTCCTCAAGGAGAGAGACATACTCCCCTTTGAATCACCAAAGTCCAAGCATAAAATAGACCATAAGCAGTTTTTCTGCTTACTTTCAGCACTTTAACATGACCAAAAAATAACATGGGCCTCCTTTTACAGCAGGAAAACAACCCACGGATCTGTTTTCAATAGACAAGTTTTCTGAAGTAAAACCGGTGAGACAAGAAAATAGTAACCAACAGAGTTTTCTTTGACCGAAACAGAAAAGAAGAGCTGTAGAAAGACTGTCTATATATCCTGTAAAAGAAAAATTAAGTGTGGGGAGGGAGATCTGACACACGGATCTGTTCGTTCATCTGTTCAGTTATCCTCCATGAGTCCACAGCGAGCTGCAAACCCTCTTTAGAAAGCCTATCTGCTTCTTCGTTCCTGTCCCTGTAGATATGTTCAATGGAGAAAATATTAAAATGTAATTTTAAGTTTTGAATCTCTTCCAGAAGCGGCCTCAACATATAATTTTGACATCTGTATTTCCCAATGACCCAGTTAATTACATTCAGAGAATCATCAAAGATCTGAATAGTGAAGATGTTTCTGTTTATGAGCCAGCAAAGAAGTAGTTTAAGTGCAAGAAGTTCAGCAAAATTGTTGGTGCCAGGACCCAATCCCACAACGGCTTTGAGAGAGTGGGAGGGGTTTATATGAATAGCGATTCCTGCACCCACAACATTGTTTTGAGCTGCCCCGTCAAAATAGGCCCACGGAATTCCTTCCCTAATCCGTTCTTCCTTTTTAGGGACTGAGTTTCGTGGTTCTTCAGACTCCGGGATACTAGAAAGAATGGCTGAACTTTGTATTGCAATCACCTCCGCTGGAGTGAGATGATCTCTGAAAATGCTTCTGTTTCTAGCAATCCAGATACCCCAACAGAGGATGGGGGGGAGATTCCTAAGGTTCCTTTCTGAGAAATGGTTCCACCAATATTCCCAAGCAGCGAGAAGAGAATCCCCTTCCCAGCGGACATTTCTCCCCAAAAGCTTTTGCATTTCTTCCCAAACTTTCCTTGCAAAAGGACAAGCAATGAACAAGTGGTAAATGGATTCAGAGTCTAAGAAGCATAGGGGGCACCTACCTGGGCCCTGTTTGAATCTGGATTGTAGAGTGTCCCAGGTAGGGATTTTCTTTCTTAAAACACACCAGAAAAATAATCTTGCTTTCTTGGGGCACTTCAATTTTAGTAGAGGTTTTGTCCACCATTCTGGATTAGCCCACCCTTTCTTCTTCATCAAGAAAGCATACCCCACCTTTGGGGAGTAGGCTCCATTTTCAGCATGAGCCCACACCAATTGATCCGGCCTGTCCTGAATTCTGACATTTGATCTCTTTAGCTCCTGAAGAAAACTCTGCCACTCATTCCTCCATCTGGGGTCGATTCCTAACTCTTCTTCTGATTTCCATGCTTGGCCCCAAATGGTTGACTGAGCCATATTAGCAATCTGATTTAAGCCAAGAATCCCCTTCGAATCCAAATGGGCATTCAGTTCAGGAGAAAGAGCGAAAGATTCATTGCATCCCACCCAAGGGTCTCTTCCAATCCTTACATTTTTACCGTTTCCTACCTGCCAGGCCAGACCCTGTTCGATTACCTTGAATGCCTCTACTGTGGCTTTCCATATCACAGAGAAATTCCTTCCTTTCTTGTTTGTGTTCCTTATCCAATCCTCTAGGGGCATGGGATCTATATATTTCCTCTTGACTACTCTGGTCCATAGGTTCTCAGCAGTGATCAGACACCATCCGAATTTTGCAGCTAAAGAGGAGCTGAAGTCAATGAGATTTTTAATGCCCCAGCCGCCCCAGTCTTTTGGCCTTGCAATTTTGTCCCATGACACCCAAGGAAGCACTGAGTCCTCCATTGACCCTGACCAAAGGAATCTGCTGCATAGTTGTTTAATCTTGTGAAGAATGCCTTTTGGGATCCATGTCAGAGCTGCCCAGAACACAGGCATGGCCTGGAGGACTGAATTCACCAGAGTCAACCTGCCTGCTCGAGATAGCCACTTGAAACTCCAATGGGATATTCTTTGTTCAATTTTTGCCACCAGCCAGTTCCAGTCCTCCTTTCTGTACAATTGAGGTTTTAAACAAAACCCAAGATACTTGAAAGGATTCTCCATTTTACAGGCCTCAAAAGGTAAGTATGATAAAATCAGGAGTTCCTCCTGTCTGTTCAAACCCTCCAGAATAAGCTGGGATTTTCTAGAGTTTATTTGAAGGCCTGTTGCTTTCAAGAACAAGTTGTTACACTAAAAAATGTCACCTTGACTACTTACAGTTAGTATGGCTCCAATCAACAAGTCATGCTACCCTCTTAGGCAAGTCTCATGCCTCTGTTATCCATCTCAAACTCAAAGAAGAGAGAAAGTCTTGTAAAAATCATGTTTATCTCTGGGGTCGCAGGTTCTCTCTAGCCTTACCTGCGGGGACGCTGATCATGTTCACAAAATATGCGTCCATGGACGCTCTGTATGTTAAGGGACAGGTGCGTCCCTCTGTAAAAGGCAAAATGCGCGAGTTTTATCTTGAAAAAGTTACTTGTGGTTACTTCTAGAACATTCTAGAGGTCGGTTTGATGAAATGGATGCGCCTCCAGTTGGTTCATGTATCTCTATTAAGGGGGAACCTATCCCATCAATAAGGGAGCTATCCCACCCATAGAGGGGGATGATCCCATTGATAGTGGACCTGAATAACCTCTTTACAGCACTATAAATGAAGGCATTGAGCCAGAAGGAGGAGAGGTTGGAGCTATACATTTTCTTTGGGTAAATGCTGCAGGATTTAGGTCTTCCATTAGAGCCTTTGTGAGGAGAGATTGTCTTCACTTGATTCTACTTGGGAGAGGGTGAGCTTTGTCAAAGTAGAGGAAAACCCTTGATGGACCCTGGGAGGAACTTGCACAACACCAAGGCCAGGTTGTAAGAGTTTCTTTGTTTCGTTATTAATACAAACTGGTTTATTTTTCTCAATAGCTTATGTTAATGAGTTATTTCATGTGTTCCTTGGTCTGCATGTTGAATATATGTTTTATTATATGAAATGCAAGTGCTTGGTAATTGTTTGATTGTTTGTGGTTGCAGGAATTGACTTGAAGGAGGAGCTCATCCGGATCGTCAAGAACGGACTTCAACAACAGCGTTTTGGAATAAGGTAAGCCTAAACACTTGTAGTTTTCATGTTGTAAAAGGTGTATTTAGAGAAAGATCACTCCATTTTGTCTTGTTTGTCATTAGAATGTCTTAGACTTCTAGGAAGGTCAGTCGTGTCCGCACCCTTGACAGATTCCGTGTGACAAATTGGCGACTCCGCTGGGGAATCCATTAATGAGAGAGTCTTTTCCTTTATATGAACTTTGCTTTGAGAAAATCATTTTTATTTTCTGGTTTTTGACTGTGAGAATTAGTATTTGGGTGGCTTAGCTGTAGCTTTAGTTGGCTTTAGTTTTTCTTCCTTTTTCCAGAAAGACGCAGTCTCTGTGTGCTGCACAGTGCGTCCTTGGACGCGCTGTTGTCGACTGCACAGTGCGGAGTCGCACCTGTGACAACTGCTGACCTGCGTCTTCCTGTAAAAGTTAAGAAAATTCCATTTTTGCCTTAAATTACTTTTAGATTTTGTTTTTTCTTAGTGTTTTCTGCCCAGATCCTTTAGTACCCTGTCAAGAATTCTTACCTGAACTGGTTTTGTGAGCTTTGAGTGTTTTAGTGGTTTTCAACGAAGTTTAGACCTAGGGTTTGATTTTTGGAAAGGCTTTGTAGTAACTTTGAGCTTAGAAAGTTGTTCCAGCCTTAGATATCTCTGGTTAGTCAACCTTCTTAGAAGTTGAGCCTGCCGTAAAGTCTCCTTGTTTGAGCAACTTGTCATTTGAGTTGTTTTGGGTCAAATTTCGAATTGCTTGTTTTTAAAGTATTGATTTCCATTTTCAAAAAGGACAAAAAGATTAGAATTTTGTTTTGACTAGTTTTTGGTTCTGCAATAAGCTAGTCCTTGATTTGATTGTGATCAAGTAAAACACCTTAGAAATAATCATTGTTAGTTTTGGCCTCGTTAAGATTGCTTAGAGTAAATTTGCCTTTAGTTTGCTTATGAGTGCATTTTCATAGATTTTAAGAGTTGTTAAGATTGATTTTTGGTTATATTAGATTTATTTGCTTTATTAAAAGAAAAATACAAAAACATCTTCTTAAAAGTCTTGTTTCAAGTAGCTTTTTGTTTTCAAAAGAAGAAAAGAGTTTTTTCGTGCATGTAAAGAGAAGTTATGTTTTTATGCTTGGAAAAGAAAAACGAATTGTTTCTTTGATTGTCTTCAATTAAGAAGTTGCTTTTATAAGGATTGCATTCTCTCAACTTTTTAGTTAAGCAATTCATCGAAAAAGTAAAGTAGTGGATAAATCATTTTAGGTGCATTTTGTAGTGGTTTCGAGTCGAGTCAACACACCACTAGTTTCACTTCCATCACCTTTTGACTTAAGAAACAACCTTAAAAGTAACGCTTAAATTAAAATCAATCTAGTAATCTTTATTTTTCTAGGGCTCTGAAGCACCAACATAGCTTAGGCTAGGGTCTTGGAGTAGGTGAGTACTTAACTCTCCAAGACTACAAAACCAAACAGATAGTCTATCTTGAGTAGAACAAATCCAATTGTTTCAGTTACATTCTGGGAAAGCTCCTCTTAAAGGAGAAACACGAGCTCGTGTCCGAACCAGTGAGGGGATCATTCCTCCCTCGTTGGGAACGACGCCAGGCAGTACGTATTACAAACGGTAAACCTCGGATTAACCATTGTCGAGGAGCCAGGGGTCACTTATCGGTAAACCTTGGATTGTTGTCAAGGAGCCGGTAAGGGGATTGGAGCTTGCTACTCTGCCCTTGCGTGCTGTCGGAGTTTAGACTGTTCCCCCAGGTGTAATTGTTGTGATTGGTAACCTTAGTGGCCATAATATCTAGGATTCTACCCAAGGTGACGGTGGAGGGAAGGTCCCACTGTACCTGGAGCAGACGTCGGTTATACTCACTTGGATTTTCTGGGGGGTTCGCTTCACTTCGAGACGGTTAAAGTGGAGGAACTTGGTCCAGTCTATTCATTAAGCAGGTTGCCGGGGTAACTGTTCCACCCACTATTTCTGTACTGAATCCTGCGAGGTTGGGCCTAATCACCAACTAGCGCTTTTGGTCCGGAAGACTACTGTTTGTGTGTGGTTTGACGCTCTAGATTATTTAGGCGTGTGCTTCAAATTTGATTGGTTCTTTAGAAGACTTTAGGTGGTTTGATTTGAAATTTTTTACTTTGTTTTCGTGTGTTGTAGTTAAAATCTTTAATTGTGGCGGAATTACCGAGAAGGTCCCGTCGTATTGCGGGCCAGTCTCCTGAAGTTGTATCTGTGGCCGAATTGTTGAGAAGATCCCGTGAACTTAGGGGTTCACCTCCTCGAGACGACCCCAGTTATTTAGAGGGTTTAAAGGTCCTTGTAACTCCTAGTGGCAGTAAAGTAGGTCCACCTGAAGAAGGAGAATCTTCTTTGGTAGTCCATCCAGATTACGAAAGATTAGAAACAGGTTACAATCCCGAAGCTGTTACAGTTTCCGAGCTTGCTGGTAGTTTTTCATCTGCCAGTGAAACAGGCGAAGAACCTGAAATTTCAGAACCTGTTACTCCAACTCCTAGTGTTCCTGATTCACCAAGAATAGAAAGAATTATCACCGAAAATCTTCCTGTTGGGTTAATTGCTATAGAAGAACTTGTTCCAGAGGAAGAAATAGGCGTTTCTGATTCTGAAGATCTAATTACCCTTGATCTAAGGGAGCGTGAATCCATCTTTTACAGTCCTCCTAGAAGTGAGTCTTGGTACCTTGCATTAACCAATTTTTTAGACAACTCAGTAGGTTTTTCTACACCTCGTACTCCGGTTCCACCAGAGGAATTCATTCTCCTGTAAATATGTCTGGTCAGTCGTCTGTGTTTTCGCAAAGTCCTGAATCATTTTTACATGGCGGTCCTTCTGTTCCTACTGGGTATCAGTCACTTTCTGGTACCTTTGCGGGAGCATCTCCTCAACCTGTTGATCATGGGTTATTAGTTGGAAACAGTGGTAATGTACCATTGAGTATAGGTGAAGTTTATATGATGTCAGGTTCAACTCCCATTAACCAACCTCAAGGTGGCCAATTACCGCCTGGGGGGCAACCTTCGTTAATGCCTGGGGGGCAACCTCAAGGTACTTCATTTGTGACTGGGGGGCAACCTCAAGGGTATCAACCCCAAGGGTATCAACCCCAGCCTCAATATGTACCCCAAAGTCAACCTCAGTATCAGTATCAACCTCAAGGATGGCAACCTCAAGGATGGCAACCCCAAGGGTATCAACCCCAAGGGTATCAACCTCAAGGATACCAACCTCAAGGTCAAGGTCAACCCCAGTATTCGTATTTACCTCAAGGTTATCAACCTACGGGTCAATACCCTGGTCAAGGTTATCAACCACCTCAAGGGCAATCATATGGGACTACACCTTACAGTTATCAACCCTATCCTCAATACGGCTATGGATCTCAGTATCCTCAACCTGTTACGAGTCAATACCCTGGAATGTTAACATGGGATCCGTCACAGGGTCAACAGATGTCGCAACCAAGTATACAGTCGGTACCTCAAGCAGGACAACCTGCAGTTCCTGGTCCACCCCAGCAACCGCAACTTGTCCAGTCAAGTGTTCAGACCCCTGTAACTTCTGTAGTTACTCAGCCGCCAATTGCACCGAGTACTCCACCTCACACGGCTGCAGCAGCTACCGCTTCATCTACCATGCTTACATCTGGAGTATCGGCAGCTCCGGTTTCTACTGTCCCTGTAACCGTTCCTCAGACATCTGTACCGTTGTCTGGACCCACGGTTCAAACCACAGTCCAGATGCCTGCAGGTCAACCTGGTACAAGTACGGTTGTTACTACTCAACCTCAATTTGTTCAACCTCCGTACCAGGGACAGTATCAACCTGGTCAAGCTGCCCAACAACCGGTTTACCAGTATCAACCGTATCCTGGGTACAATTATCAACCACCTCAACAACCCCAGTACGGTCCGGTTAATCCTGGTTTTCCAGGAGGATATAATATCCCCAATGCGAATCCTGTTCCTAGTTATCCTGGATATCCTCCTCCTGGGGCTGGTATTGTGACTCAGAGTTTCCGAGATCCTAACCGGCAGTTACCATTTATTGCGACTTTAGATTTACCCGACTTGACGCGCCTAACGAACGATCCAATTCAATATCTTCCGTTCTGGCCGCCAATGCCAAATAAGTTGCCCAGCGATATACCTAAGTTCGAAGGTAAGTCTGGAGAGGATCCGTCTAATCACGTGATGACTTACCACCTCTGGTGTGCATCAAATTCCATCTCAGATGATTCTATCCGCTTACGTCTTTTCCAGCGTACACTCATTGGTCTCGCAGCCAAGTGGTACATTGAGTTGCCACGGGCTTCTTTTTACAACTTTAGCCAGTTAGCTACTTCATTCTTAACTCATTTTCAGTTACCAGTCAGATACGATAATGGTACAGAATTATTAACTTCGCTAAAACAATCGACATCCACGTACATTTCTGATCACATCCATGAGTGGAGACGTCGAAGGAGATTAGTGAAAGTTTTTATCCCGGACCAAATTTTAGCTGAATGGTTTGTAAAATCATTATTACCAAGAATTACTGAAGATGTAGCTAAGGCCGGCGTAGTTACTGAGGAGCAAGTCATTGCTCAGGCACAATACCTTGACTTAGTTTACACTCAGTCGGGTACGTTACACGAGAAAATTCCGGATCTTCCAAGTCAAACCAAATCGCTGCTGCTCCTTCGGGATCTCATGCCGCTGATGGTATGATCGGTATCGTGACTACGAAGAGTAAGAAGAAGTCTTCCAAGACCTCCAATACTCCAATTATCACTTTGCCTGATTCTCCGACAGGAGAGTCTTCTCCTCCTGAACTTACCGCCGACATTCACGCTGTAGAGTCATCTACGGCCAAATCCAAAAACGGTGGAAAGAAGAAAGGAAAGAAGAAGGCTAAAGCAGACAAGGCTCCAAAGGAGAAAACGGAAAAGTCGGAAACTAATGACGAAAAGCGCAAACCTCGTTATCCTTGTCTCATTTGTGAAGAAGATCATTTTACGAGAGACTGCCCTCATCGGGCCGAGGTAGTGAAAATAGTTAAAGGTTCTCCGACTCCTGCTGTGTTAAAGAATCCATTCCCGAGCAGGAAAATAAGATGATAGGTTCTTCTTCGAATGCCAGTGAAGAACCCATTTTGATGATGTCTCATGTCAGGATTGCGACTCGATCGCAAGATTATGGTAGTAAGGCTCCTGTTGATGGTAAAGAAGCAGAATCTTCTAACTCTAACCCATCAACCTCAGCTCCTGGTTCCGATCCACTACAGATCGAAAAACCTAACCCAGACTTAGTGATTAAGCCGCCCGCCAAGGGTGTACTTCGAAGGTCTGCTTTCAATCCACATGCGAGAGCAGCCCAGAATTACAACATTGTTGAAGACTTAGCTGTTTCACCTTCAGCAATGTCGGCACTCGAAGTGCTGCAATCATGTCCAGCGCAACGAAAATTGCTTTTGTCGGCTATTGGAGCTGTCGATGTTCAGGACCCGAACCTAATGATCTTTGATCTAGAAAGTAGTACACCGCGTCTCCCCCATCAAATGGCTTTCCAAATTCCAGTGATAGTCAAAAACAGGCCTATTCATCGGACTGTGATTGATGAGGGAGCTTCTACGTGTATTATGTCGATTCAATGTTGGAGATCGCTTGGTTCTCCTTCGTTGAACCAATCCCCCACCATCCTTAAGGCCTTTGATGGCCGTGGGTTCCGTCCGTTTGGTATTCTACAAGAATTGCCTATAGGGGTCGAAGGTAAAACCGTTAGTCTGGATGTGGAAGTGGTTGATGCCCCTCTAGACTACAACCTTCTTTTGGGTCGAAGTTGGTCATATGCTATGACAGCGGTCGTTTCATCGGTCTTCAGAGTCATTAAGTTTCCACATAACGGTAAGATCGTGACTATTGATCAGCTGACATACTTTTCATCCGACCCAACCTCTTCAGAAACTATCCAGCATGTTGGTAAAACGACAATCCCTTATAGGGACATTGGTGTAGGTTTAGTTAAGGATTCCGGTTTACTGGGAACTTTTCCTCTCCCTCCACTCAATGCAGACCCTTCGTTCGCAACAATTCATATGATCACGTCAGAAAACATTATTTATGATGATCCTTGGTATGTTCCCTCTGACTCTGAGCTAGACTCACTCGGTGATGTTATGCCGTTGAGTCCGTATGAGATTGCTTATGAAGCTCTTATGTCTTTTACCGACTTTCATTCAACCGACCAAATGAATGTGGTCAGTGAAGAGTCACTTTTCACCTCACCCTTAGAACGGATAACGTTTCCCGAAGAAGTGTCATCTGACGAACAACTTCGCGAAATCCTAAGTGTAGATGATCTACCATGGGACGATCTCCATCACAGATCTTCGTTTTTACCTAAGGATGATGTCTTTGAAAATGATTTTTCATCTATCTTTACCGCTGAATATGTCAAAGACGCTCAGGATCCAACGAAACATTCTGATTCAGAGCTGAATTTAGGGAATATTTCTCGTACTATTCCCATTGATATTTCAGTGAAGCCCGGAATCAAGGAGAACATTCATATAGGTGCCGCATGTACTGACGAAGAAATTGAAACTTACAAGGCCCTATTCCAAGAATTCCGCGACGTGTTTGCCTGGTCCTACGAAGAAATGCCAGGAATCGATCCTGCCATTGTTGTTCATGAAATCAAAACCTACCCGGATGCTAAACCCATTCGGCAACGGTTGCGTCAGATTCACCCTCGAAAAGCAGCTGCAATCAAAGCCGAAGTCGAAAAGCTGTTGAAAGCAGGTTTCATTTATCCGATCCCGTTAACGGATTGGGTATCGAATATTGTTCCCGTCAATAAAAAACAAGGAACAATAAGAATCTGTATCGATTATAGGGATATCAATCGAGCTTGTCCAAAAGACAACTATCCTACGCCTTATATCGATCAAATTATTGATGATTGTGCCGGAAGTGAGATGTTTTCCTTCATGGATGGTTTCTCGGGTTATAATCAAATCAATATTCTACCTGCCGATCAACCAAAAACGGCATTCATTTGTCCATGGGGGACATTTGCTTATTGCAAATTACCTTTTGGCCTTAAGAATGCCGGTGCTACTTTTCAACGGGCCATGTCTTATGCATTTCATGACATCAAGCACATTGTGCAACCCTATCTCGATGATTTGCCTGCTCATTCTTTACACCGAGCTGATCACCTTGTCCACCTACGAGCAATCTTTATGAGGTGTAGGCATTATCGAATTCGGTTGAATCCCCACAAGTGTGTTTTCTGTATAGAAACAGGTCGATTGCTGGGATTTGTTGTTTCCAAAACCGGCATTCGCGTCGATCCCTCGAAAGTCGAGGCTATCATCCAATTGCCTCCTCCTTCGAGTTTGCGCCAACTCCAAAGTTTGCAAGGGAAAGCAAACTTTTTACGCCGATTCATCCCTAACTACGCCGAGGTCACTAAAGGTTTTACACGGTTGTTGAAACAGAACGTACAATTCTTTTGGGACGAGATTGCTCAACAATCTTTTGATGCACTGAAACACGCGTTGACCCATGCACCGTTATTGCATCCTCCCAACTACAACCAGGACTACTTCTTATACCTCGCAGCTTCGCATTCCACCATTGGAATGGTGTTAGTTCAAGAAGATGAATTCAGGCAGAGCATGTGATATATTACCTTAGCAGAACCTTAAATCCAACTGAGTTAAAATATTCACATGTGGAGAAATTGGCCCTGGCAGCCGTTCAAGCTGTCCAGCGTTTTCGTCACTACATTCTTCTCCGCAAAACTACTGTTATTTCGGATTGCAACCCTATGATTTATATCTTGACAAAACAACTGCTAGGGGGCAAGTACTCTAAATGGATCGTCATCCTGCAAGAGTTCGACTTGGAGTTTGAGAAGTCCAAGTCTAAGAAATCTTTAGTCTTTGCGGAATTGATGTGTGATTTCCCGAGTGCTGACACAGAGACTGTGGCAGAGGAGTCCATTGCGGACGAATCTTTGTTTCTTATTAGCACTGTAGATCCGTGGTATGGGGATATAATCATCTATCTCCAAACCCAAACCTTTCGGCCTGAAACTTCCAAGGAAAACCGTCGAAAAATTCGGTTTCAATCCCAGCAATACAGAATTATTGGAGATACACTTTATCGCCTGGGGGCAGACTTAGTTTTTCGACGTTGTTTAACTCACGATGAGGCTGAGAGAGTTTTGAATGATTGTCACTCTGGAGCATGTGGCGGTCATATGTCTGGGTATGCCACAGCTCAGAAGGTGTTGCGCGCTGGCTATTTCTGGCCGTCTATGTTTAAAGATTGTATCCTTGCCGTCAGAAAATGCCACAACTGTCAAGTGTTTGATCGCAAGATGCGCGCTCCACCTGCTCCTCTCCACCCTATAATTGCCGCTGGTCCATTCGCCAAATGGGGCATTGACTTTATTACTTGTAACCCTCACTCGGCCGGGGGGCATGCGTATATCATCCTTGCGGTTGATTATTTTACTAAGTGGGCCGAGGCGATGCCTACATTCGACGCAAGCGGCAAGACAGCTGCACTTTTCGTATTCAATCATATCATAACTAGGTTTGGTGTCCCACAAGCAATCATTACGGACCATGGAAGCCATTTTCGAAATGTCATGATGACTGAACTTACAAGCCAGCTTGGTTTGCGCCACGATAGCTCTACACCTTATTATCCGCAAGCCAACGGTTTGGTTGAGTCAATCAACAAAGTTCTAGTCGTCATGATTCGACGGATCATTGGTATCCATCGAACGAATTGGCATAACATGTTATTTTCGGCACTATGGGCATATCGAACTTCAGTGAAAAATTCAACAGGTTTCACCCCTTTTCAGCTAGTTTATGGCTTAGAAGCTGTGTTACCTATTGAGTGCGAAATCCCATCACTTCAAATGGCTGTCGAATTACTTCCAGCTACTTCCGAAGAGGAGAAACGGTTGTTATACTTAGCTAAATTAGATGAGACTCGACGTGACGCTACTTTAGCTATCGAGACTCACGCGAAACGAATGAAAGCTCAGTACGATAAAAATGTAACCCCTCGAAGTTTTTCGGAAGGAGACCTAGTACTATTATATGATCAAGCGAACGATAAGCTAGGTGCTGGAAAATTCGTTCCCATGTGGCATGGGCCCTACATTGTAAAGCGAAAGCTAGCAAAAGGGGCTTATGAGTTAGTTGATTTTGATGGGGACTCTTTGGGCAAACCCAGAAATGGACTTTACCTAAAGAGGTATTATGCTTAAAATGGTGGATGGAGAAATTTTTAGATAGGTTAGATTTCCTTTCTAGCTAGCAAGTGTGTTAGTTTAGTCAGTGTGCTTAGCTTAGCAAGTGTGGTTTTTCGTCATTATTTTGGCTCATCTTGGTTTTACTCTTGATATTGTAGATGTCGACGCCTCTCCAAACATACATTGGATTTGCTGATGGTGCTTGTCGTAGTACACGGAATATCTCTTCCGCAGCTTGGGTTATCTATTCGCCCTCTGACGAGTTAGTTTCTATGCATGGGGTAAGCCTCGGTCAAACAACGAATAACATTGCAGAATACAGTGCAGTGGTTGAATTATTATCCGAATCTATTTCATTTGGAATTCGACGTTTGATAGTGAGGTTAGATTCTGAACTTGTTGTATTACAGCTTAATAGAGTTTATGCCATTAGAAATCCTGTGTTATTAAGGTTGTTTTTGAGAGTGCGTCTCTTGGAACGTGAATTTGATTACATTGAATATCAACATATTCCAAGGTCTTTGAATACATTAGCAGATGCAATTGCTTCTCAAGTGTTGGACAGACATTTATAATAATCATGCAAGTAAATTTAAAGACATTTCATCATACATGTTAAACAAGATAAGCCGATAATAGTGATATATAGATATAGATAGAAGTGTGTCCAAAAATATATACATCGTCTTCGATCATAGGTTTAACACACCTTATGATCGGCAAAATGATAGTGCAAAAAGTCAAAAATGTCACATGTGACTACAAAAGTGACTAGTCAATCACTGGTGGTGCTCTCTGTACGACACCACTGCGCGGGCTATCTTGCGCAGAAATCTCCTAAACGGTCCAGGGACTGCAACCACGAAGCGCTGAAGCCTCATTGGAATGTCATCCATAGTAGTCTCAGGTATATCTGCCGTGAGACGCTCTAGATCATGCTCCAAATCGGCTAGTACTTCTGCTGTCGCATCCTGTAAGGCCGGTGCCGGTGCAGCTGGATGTCGTCTGTCGTAAGGCCGGAGATTGGCTGGACGCTGTGGTCCAACATCTGCATTTTTAAAATTTTACTGTTACTTTGAGACGATATATATGAAAAATAAAAAAATACATAATTAGAAAACTTGTGAAAATGAAAGTACCTCTGTCATCCCATTGTTCTCCCTGTGGAAGAACCATGTCCGGATCACCTCTGAAATCCATTCCGGCATATGGAAAGTCTTGTATCACAAAAAGCTGGCCCTCTAGCCAGTCGAAGTAACTGTCTGAGAATCGAACCACTGCAGCACCCTCGTCAGGATGCCGGGCCATCACCGCAACCCATCGAACAAGCTTTGGCTCCCGAGGACCCAAGTCATCAACAGTGAGTTGCTGAGGGATCAGCATAGGAACTCTCTCCAAGGCAAAGCTCACGACTAGAGGCCCATATCCAAAAGTCTTTAGTCGTCCGTTCTTTGCCTTGGTTAGTTGGCTCTTCATATGAGCCGACACAGCTTCGCACCAGTTGAAGATGGTGCCTTGGTAACAGTCAACTGCCATCCGCATTTGGGATCCGGAAGCAATGTGCAAGGCGGCCGCGCCACAAATCCTAGTGACCGTAAATGCAATAACTCTAAGTTCCGCCAGAGCGATGTGCTTTATCTCTACACCTTTTTTATGGTGAGTCCCTGGTCTGCACCACTCCTCGCGGAGATCATCAAGGGATTGGCCACCCGGCCTGGTCCCCGCAAGGTTGAGTTGCTCACCTCTGTTTGGCAAGCCAGTGAGAAAGTATACATCCGAGGGCTCTATCTCGAGCTGGTGCCCTCCAATGTAAAAACATTGATCTTGAACGTTCCATCGCTCAACTAGCCATTCCAAAAATCTTACCTGGCCCCTCATGCCCGGTATGGTCCAATATTTGTACAATCCACATGTTCTTAAGGCATCCAGAGAGGGTTGGTGGTTAATCGCAGCTTCATCGTCTTCTACGTGCTCTCTCTCTCTCCAGTCTAACATGTTTTGGCCCTGCACATCAAAAGAGTCAATTAGAAATTAATTTGAGAAAATTTGGTGGTTTTTTGAGAGAGTTAGGGTTTTGAAATGCGCCCTTTGCGGAAGACGCACCCCGGCTTTTTAGCACAGGGCGTCCGGACGCAGCTCGCCTGAAGGCGGACTGCGTCCCCAGACCTTTTTCCCGTGTGAGAAAAAGTCGGGGGACGCGGCCCACCCGAAGGGCACCTGCGTCCGCCGAGAGGCGCATTTTGAACCCAAAACCCCCCAAAAAATGAAACAGAGACCAAAAACAAAAAACTAAACGGATAAAAATGAAGAGTGGGATGTGTAAAATACCTCGGTGAAGCGGCGTTCGATTCCGACGGTCAGATTTTCCGCAGCAACCACGGGAAGTTTCTTGTCAAAAGCTCCTTTTTCAACCTCAACAGTGAAACGGTAAAAATGACATGGTAAAAGGTCTTTTTATAGGTTTTTTGGATGAATTAGTTCATTTTTTACCATGAAAAGATGTTTTCAAATGTATTTTTGCCTATTTTAAACAGGTATGAGTAATGTGTCGCTTTTGTGCAGGACGAAGGGATTTCAAGGGAAATTGTAATTTTTCACAAACAAAATTTCAGAGTCATCTTTTAAGCCCTTTTCTGACTCCTAAAACATGAAAAGATCGCCGAGTGTTTCTTTTTCACTCGTTAAAACGGAATTAAAAGACGGTCCCCTTTTAGCTCTTTTCTGACCGTAAAATCAGGAAAAGATTGCCGGGTTTTTGTCGTTTCAAACTCGATAAGGAAATAAAACGACGTGTCTTTGATCGCTTTTTACTTTTCAGGTCAACGATACTATTATGAAAGTACTCCTTGGTCGCAAGATCAAGCGGTTCCCCCAGGTATTATTTTATACTTTTTCGGGCTTGAGGGACACAAATATACGAAAAAGTTCAACGTGGAGTTTCCTTAAGTTTTTCAGACTCTCTAAAAATGAAAAACGCCGAGTTTCTCCTATACTGGGCTCGTTAAACTTTTACAGTAAAGGACCTGTTCAATTACAAACAGGAACGAACCACTCCTTCCTAGGGTTCGCATTTAAACTAGGTTGGACTCGTCCGAAGGATGAGCTTATAATCAAGCATATGTTATCCTCCTCAAGCTTGTTAAAAATAAAGAGGTACTTGCCAGAAATGGTGGGGGAAAAAAGAGAAGAATGAACCTATTTGTCACCTTTTGCCTCAGAAGAAACTTTATTACCGCTCTTGAACACGACACTTTTCATTCACCTGGGTTGGGAAATCTTTTACCTCACAGTTGACTAAATCACTTTGAAAATCTTTAACCGGGTTCAGGGATCAACTTTGAGTTATTCGTCACCAAACCATCTGTTGTGTCGTTATGTGTTCAAGAGGTCTGCAAGCAAAACTTTCATCTGCAAAATACTTGTCATCCATTGACCATCCCTGAGTCAGTCCTTACAGCAACATTTCTTCAACTTGAACAATGATTTCGTGTTGCAGGCTTGCCTGCAACGGGTCGCTTTCTATCGACATCGACACATTATCTAGAAAGATGACTTAGGAATCGACAGTACCTTGAAGTCTGCATGCATCAATGGCAGGTTTCTCGCCTTTGACGTCAGTTTACATCATTGACTTTCGATCAAAGGATTCCGTGAAGTGTTCGACATCAAAACATCTATTCACATTTCACGGGTTGTGCTTGGTACTTTGAGGACCATTGACATTACTGGTGGTTTCTCTCACGCTTGTTAACAGTTTACATCATTGACTGGTAATCAAGTGGTTTCTACCATGTTCGACATCGAATCATTTAATCACATGGCTAGAATCGTACCAATTCGGGAAGTAGAAGTGAAGACCCTGGATCTAGTTTCTACCATCCAGGCTGCGAGGAGTTTTGTATTCATTATCTATGTAGACTAATCATAAACAGATGGCTGCGTCCATACTGTGTCTACAAAAGTCTATAAAAATGATGTACTGCAAGATCATTCCTGTATCAGAATAGTTAGTCCATTAGTTAAAGTTTTGAATCTGAGTATGGGAATGCCTACCTCAGTGATGATATAATCTTATCCATGTATTTTGTGTTGAAAATTGCAGGTTCCAACCAGGCCATCCACAAGGCAATCCTTGAAATGATAAAGCGCTTCACCCTTCCTAGAATTACAAAACCCTATTCTATTCCAGGCTTCGCACTTTAGGGGGCAATCTGTTACACTAAAAAATGTCACCTTGACTACTTACAGTTAGTATGGCTCCAATCAACAAGTCATGCTACCCTCTTAGGCAAGTCTCATGCCTCTGTTATCCATCTCAAACTCAAAGAAGAGAGAAAGTCTTGTAAAAATCATGTTTATCTCTGGGGTCGCAGGTTCTCTCTAGCCTTACCTGCGGGGACGCTGACCATGTTCACAAAATATGCGTCCATGGACGCTCTGTATGTTAAGGGACAGGTGCGTCCCTCTGTAAAAGGCAAAATGCGCGAGTTTTATCTTGAAAAAGTTACTTGTGGTTACTTCTAGAACATTCTAGAGGTCGGTTTGATGAAATGGATGCGCCTCCAGTTGGTTCATGTATCTCTATTAAGGGGAACCTATCCCATCAATAAGGGAGCTATCCCACCCATAGAGGGGGATGATCCCATTGATAGTGGACCTGAATAACCTCTTTACAGCACTATAAATGAAGGCATTGAGCCAGAAGGAGGAGAGGTTGGAGCTATACATTTTCTTTGGGTAAATGCTGCAGGATTTAGGTCTTCCATTAGAGCCTTTGTGAGGAGAGATTGTCTTCACTTGATTCTACTTGGGAGAGGGTGAGCTTTGTCAAAGTAGAGGAAAACCCTTGATGGACCCTGGGAGGAACTTGCACAACACCAAGGCCAGGTTGTAAGAGTTTCTTTGTTTCGTTATTAATACAAACTGGTTTATTTTTCTCAATAGCTTATGTTAATGAGTTATTTCATGTGTTCCTTGGTCTGCATGTTGAATATATGTTTTATTATATGAAATGCAAGTGCTTGGTAATTGTTTGATTGTTTGTGGTTGCAGGAATTGACTTGAAGGAGGAGCTCATCCGGATCGTCAAGAACGGACTTCAACAACAGCGTTTTGGAATAAGGTAAGCCTAAACACTTGTAGTTTTCATGTTGTAAAAGGTGTATTTAGAGAAAGATCACTCCATTTTGTCTTGTTTGTCATTAGAATGTCTTAGACTTCTAGGAAGGTCAGTCGTGTCCGCACCCTTGACAGATTCCGTGTGACACAAGTCAAGAATACTTTTAAGCTCTCTAATTTCATTTAAGCTTCCATTTGTAAATAATAAAATATCATCTACAAATAGGAGATGGGTAATAAACAAATTTACAGCTACTTCCAAACCTTTTACCAAACCTGATCTTTTGGCATTTTATATCAATCTGTTGAGGCCTTCAGCAGCTAGGAGAAAAAGCAGAGGGGAAAGGGGACACCCTTGCCTCAATCCCCTTTGTCCTCTGAAGAATTGGGATGCAGCCCCGTTTATTAATACTGCAAAACTTGCATTTGAGATGCATCCCATGATCCAGCTTATGAAATCCACCTTGAATCCCAGATGGGTCAGCAGCATCCTTAGATAATTCCAGCTGATTCTGTCGTATGCTTTGGACAGGTCAATTTTTAGCACGGCCCCTTTTGCTTTTGAGACCCTGATGCTATGAATGGTCTCCTGAGCCACCCCTATAGCTTCATGGATTTGGTGGCCGTCTAAAAAACCAAATTGTTCCGGAGAAATGCAGTTTGATAGGACCGGTTTCAGGCGGACTGCAATGGTTTTTGCAATGATTTTGTAAATGCAATTGCACAGTGAAATCGGCCTAAAATCCTCGAAAGTTTCCGGATCCTCCTTTTTAGGTATAAGAGCAATGAAGGTAGCATTGAAAGGGGGATAAACCTCGCCTTTTCTCCTTGATTCCTCCACCACTTCCGTTAACTCTTCCCCAATCAGATCGAAGAAATGAGTGAAGAGTTCAACAGTCCATCCATCCGGTCCCGGACTTTTGTCTTTTGCCATTGATTTAACAATACTTTCAACTTCCTCTTTTGTCACCTCTCTAAAGAGGTCTTCAGCCTTGTCCCCCTCCACAAAACGAGGGAAAGCTTGAGCTGTTCTGATAATTTCGGCTAAAGAAACCCCTCCTGGGTCTGAAAACAAAGATTTAAAATGATTCTTCCCTAAGTTTGACAAAGCCTCAAAAGACGAGACCTCTCTGCCCTCTTGGTCTTTTAGCTTCCAGATTGTATTTGCATTTTTCCGGCCTTTTGCATAATTGTGGAAAAATTTTGTATTCTCATCCCCTGCTTTCAACCAAATTGCCCTACTCTTTAATCTCCATTCTTCCTCTTTGTCTAGTAGGATCTTAGCTCGCGCTTTCTCAAGGGCCACAATCCTTTCTTTTGACTCCTGAGAAGCATAAGCGTCCGCCTCAGGATCTTCTAGTGCTCGGAGTTCATCATCAATTTTAATCAAGGCCTCATTTTGTGTTTTCCTTCTTTCAGATGCCCACTCTACAGTTGCTTTCTTTAGTCTTTTAAGATTTTCCATAAAGAGAGCTCCTTTGTTTCCAGAAAAGTCTCTACCCGTATGTCTCCAAGTATTCCTGAACAGCAGATTAAAAGACTCTTCTTGCAGCCATGAAGCATTGAATTTGAAGGGAGCTGCAGGTTTTGGGGGAGGCTTGGAGAGTTCTAAGAGGATGGGGAAGTGATCAGAATTTCCCCCTTCACCCACCCATTGTCTGAACATCGGGACATTGGACGCCATCAAGTCATTTATTAGGAAGCGATCAAGCCGTTTTGCTATCCTCTCTTCCCCAGTTCTCCTATTCCGCCAGGTGGGCTTTGCCTTTATATAATTTACATCTATCAGCTTGTGGGATAGGAGAAGTTGAGCAAAATAATCTGATAGAGGGTCAATTCTGGCCGAGGGTCCCCAAGCCTCCGCATTCCCTAAGGAGAAGTTTAAGTCACCTCCGATTATCAGATTTTTTCCTTTTAAGAAATCTTTAGACATGAAAGCGTTCCAGAAAGCAACCCTTGCCTGACATGGCCCATAAACATTTACTATCAGGAAGGAGAAATCGAAATCTGGGTAGATAACCTCCATACCCATCACATTATGCATACCCCAAAAACTCAAAATTTTCAGTCTGCCATCCCTGCAACCGATGGCGAGACCCCCCGAATGACCTACTGCATCAAGGGCTACAAAGGTCCATCCCGGGAGGAGAGAATTTAGGACAGGTTCAATATCTACACCCCTTCCCAGGGTTTCTTGTAGAAAAACCAGATCCGGGTTATAGCGAGAGATTAATTCCTTCAAAGCCAGTTTTTTGGGTTTACTGGTTAAACCCCTGCAGTTCCATGATAAACAGATCATTTTATAACCGCCTCAGGGGGTTTTGCTGCTCTAAGCGCCCCAGAAATCAACCTTTGTTTGCCGTCAGCCACATCCAGTTTAGCTTTAACTTGGGCTTTTGACAGATCTGACTTTCTCCCTCTACCCTTTTTCTGAGAGGGTCTAGACGATGAAGGACCCAATCCACCCACAGGATCCCCCAAATCAGGAGAAGGGTCAGACTTTTTGCTGAGAGATCTAAGGTTATAAGTGCGGGCAGGGGTGGATCCGCCTGAGACCGGGTTAACTAAAGAAACGCCTTCACTATTCAGATCAATGGAAGGAATATCAGCAGTTAATTGTTCAATGTTTGTACATATATCTTTGCAGTTTGAATTCAGAGGGGACTCCATAGAAGAGGGGACAATATTTGACTCAGGAAAGCAGACAGAGTTTGGTGGGATTGATTGCTTACCGGATGGATCATTTGCAACGGCCTCAGTAATTCCGCCAGGGGGCTTTTCGACTCCGCTCAGATTCTCGGCCGCTTGGATCGGGACTCCTTCAGTCTGGGCCAGAGCTTCATCCTCCTGAGATTGAACCCCTTCCATGGGCTTGTCCTCTGAGCTATTCTTCCTTGCCATATTTATATCGTCACCCATGCTCCTCTCCCTCTGCTCGACAGGTTTTTGGACCCTCCTTCTGCGCCGCCCCATAGGACAATCCCTCGCCAGATGTCCGAGCTCATGGCATCTGTGGCACCTAAAAGGTAGTAATTCATAATCCAACAACTGTTCAAAGACATACTCTCTATATTGCAGGTTTATCGAGTCCACAAGCCCTTCACTTGGATTCAGACGCACCAATATCCTTGCCACTGCCCTTTCATGAGTGTCTAGAAAGGACATATCCGCTTCCAAAAACGTACCCAGCGCATTCCCAATTGAAGAGAAAACAGACTCCACCCAGAGGAACGGTGGAAGACCAGGTGCCCTTACCCAGACGGGGAATTCCTCCACTTTTTCCTTGGACGCGTCGAAGAGTGGTGACCACCTTTTGAAAAATACTGGGCGTTTCCCAAAAGCCCAATTCCTTCCTTCAACCCACTCCATGGCTTCTTTGCTATCAAACCTGATCATGAACCACCCTTTTACCATAGTGGCCGTTTTGAAAGACTTTGCCGGAGTCTCCATCCATAGACGCTCCGCCCATTGCTGAAGAGACTTGCCAGAGACCGAACGCCCCCTTACACGGCCCACAAGCGTACATTCAGCCACATCCAACGCGTCCTCTACTTGAACATCCATTCCCAGTAACAAGTTCCCGGCTAACCTTCTCGATTTTAGGGATTTTTCCTTCTTACGCTTTTCCCCGACCCTTCCTCGTTCCAGATCCGCCTCACTGTCAATGCCTGAAGTGTCTGGTGCCCTTAGTGCTCCATGCACATTGCCCGCAAGAGGGTTACCTTCCTTTCCTGGGGGAAAAAGGCTCGGACCTCCTGCAGCAGTTCCTTCCTTGCCATTAGCCTGATCCCCCTTCTCTTCCGACCTTCCAGTGACAGGGTTTTTGTCATTCTTCCCCTGAATAGAAACCTTGTCAAGATCGGGAAAGACCCCCTTAGTAATCGGGCCGCCTGAAGGCAATACAGCTGATGAAAAGGGTCGATTAACCGTCAAGGAGCCGCTTCTATCCCTGACTTCTCTATCTGATCCTTGAAAGCCCCCTATAGTCCTCCATAACCCCTGTCTGGAATTAAAGTTTATAATGTCTTCTAACCCACCCGACGGACTGAAAATCTTTGAAGGGGAAAGAACCTTACCATCTAGAAAACCTTTTTCTTTCTGTGTGCAGACCTCCTGTCGCGCTCCTGAAGCTTCTAAGCGACCACCAGTATTGCCAAGCTCCCCGGCCGGGACTAAACTCTCCTCCAACGAAACCCTAGACAGTTTACTTCTCCAAGGACCTCCTGCTGGAAATTTGTCGGGTGCGGAAATGCCCTCTCGACCGAAAAACTTGTCCAGATTTTGATCCGTGACCTCCTTTCCCCAGACCGAGAGTATGTCTTCAGGGGCTGGGTCTAATTCCACCGCCTCGCTGTGGTAAACCATGTTCGCTAAACCGCGTTAAAACCTGACACCTCACAGAAACCCGTTACCACAAAGCTCGCTCCTTGAAACGCCTGGGGGTAAAGCACCGGTTTGTTTAGGGTAAAAACCTGTTCAAAACCGTCTCGGGACAAATTTTCAGAAGTAAAACCTCAGGGTAATGCTGTCAACACCAAAACCGCCAGCGCTATGCCCCCGAGAACCTAACCGTAGAGACCAAAAAGGGGAGACCGCCCATCTGTCAACAGCTAGGTTACCTCGAAGCCGCAAACCCACGGAGGGTCTGCCATCAGTCCTGCCCGTACCTGCTCGTCGTAGGGTAGCCTGTCAGTGTCACCCAGGCCCGAAGCCTAGGGTTTCAGGGTCGAACCCTGTGCCTTCCTCATCTTTGTATTCTCTTTGGAGTTCTTATTGTTGTTGCAACCCAAAATAAAATGTTTTTAATAATAATGTTAAAATTTTAAATTATTTATTTAATATTTTTGAATAATATTAAAATTTTCTTTAATTAGATAATTCTTATTAATTTTGTTAGAAAGTAAAATGTTTTTAACAATGTTAAAATTTTAAATTATTTATTTAATATTTTTGAATAATATTAAAATTTACATATTAATTTTGTTAGAAAGTAAAATGTTTTTTAATAATCTTAAAATTTTAAGTTATTTATTTAATATTTTTTAATAATGTTAATTTTTATTTTTATTTTTATAATTAGGTGGATTTTCATATGTATAATTATTATTATAATTTATAAAAAGAATATTTTAACAATCTATTTATTTACCCATTATTTTATTACTAGCTAAACAATAATTAGATTTATTGTTTTGTCAATCAACTTTAAAATTTAAATATTATAAATTTCAAATAAAACACATTTTTTAAATGAGTTACCTATCAAATTTGTTCGATTGCGACGTAGGAATTCAAATTTGATGTCTCAAGATACGACTCCTAATAGCCCTTTTCAACGTTAAGCAAATGAAGAATTTTCTAAGACGGTGAAAAAACGTTCGGTTACTAGGAAAGGTGAATGCTATTTCCAATTTTATACAAACATAAATGCTTTCTGACATGTAAGGGAAATAGTGCTTGTTTTTTAGGTAATAGCATGTGAACAAATGAATGGAATGTAGAGAAAAAGACCAGCGCTATTTCCATCACATGTCAAAAAAACATTTATATTTCTATAAGGTTGAAAATAGCATTCGCCACGAAGAAATGTCACCGATTGTACCGGCAAGAATGATCGTATTTATAAATCGGACAGAAAACTCCACGATATTATGTGGTGTACCGGTGGGCCGTAACTTTCAACGTGTTTACCTTTTAAAAAAGAAAAAATAAAATAAAGGAAGGAATCTACACATTTTGAACTATTTTGAATTCAGAGCTATTTTGAAATTAGGTGATCGAGAAAGTCAAGATTTTGTTGATCCAGAAAATTTCAGGCGTAATTATTTTTAAATTTCTTAACTTATTTCATATTCAATCAAATGAAAATGTTAGATATTTATATTGGTTTTCACTGTGACAAGACACATAACATTAGGAATACGAATTTGTTTATATATTAAAATAAATTTATATAAACTTTGACAAGAAACATAATTATATAAATTTTAATAGTATTCACTTTATTCAAATGCGGTAAATAAATATTTACAATCACTCTAGACATTACACTCTATATTGAGATGTGAAATTTATATGAATATAATTATATATTCAGCTTATTTCCACATTTACCAAAGGCTCAGAAATCAAATCTTCCAAAATAAAAATATTTTTTCAAATCTATATTTTTAAAGATTTGATTTCTTTCTATGCTTACTAAATATACAATTAAAATAAATCTATACCAATATTTAATATAATTTAAACATATAAATTATAAACTTGGAAATAAATTTTTTAAATATAAAAAATAAATACCTTTTAAACTTTTCAATACATAAATATTATATAACATCTTCCAATATCCAACTGAAAATCAATTACAATCTTTTTAAATATTATATAAAGTCTTCCAATATCCAGCTAAAAATCAATTACAATTTTTTTAAATCTTTTGGATAGGTTTAGTTTTAATTGTGTACTGGAAATGTTTTAGCCTCATGGTTCATAATGTGAGGCAGTCAAAATCTTTCTAGTTAATTATGGGTATGAAAATTTACCAATGTAATATTTTGTGATATAAATAGAAATCAATCGGAAAAATTTGAAAAATTAGATAAATTTTACTAAATATTAGTTTAGAATCTTTAATTAGATGAATCTTATTAATTTTGTTAAAAATAAAATGTTTTTAATAATATTAAAATTTTAAATTATTTATTTAATATTTTTAAATAATATTAAAATTTTCTTTAATTAGATAATTCTTATTAATTTTGTTAGAAAGTAAAATGTTTTTAATAATGTTAAAATTTTAAATTATTTATTTAATATTTTTGAATAATATTAAAATTTACATATTAATTTTGTTAGAAAGTAAAATGTTTTTTAATAATGTTAAAATTTTAAGTTATTTATTTATTATTTTTTAATAATGTTAATTTTTTTCTTAATAATTAGGTGGATTTTCATATGTATAATTATTATTATAATTTATAAAAAGAATATTTTAACCATCTATTTATTTACCAATTATTTTATTACTAGTAAACAATAATTAGATTTATTGTCTTGTCAATCAACTTTAAAATTTAAATATTATAAATTTCAAGTAAAACACATTTTTTAAATGAGTTACCTATCAAATTTGTTCGAATGCGACGTACGAATTCAAATTTGAAGTCTCAAGATACGACTCCTAATAGCCCTTTTCAACGTTAAGAAAATGAAGAATTTTTTAAGACGGCGAAAAACGTTCGGTCAAGAGAAAAGGTGAATGCTATTTTCAACTCTATAGAAACATAAATATCTTTTGACATGTGAGAAAAATAAGGCGATTCCTCTTTTCACCACAAATACATATTTAATGCGCCCTGACATGTGGGGGCGATAGTGAAATATAACGCGCACCGTCATGACTGGAGGAAAAAAAAAAACGGCTCGCCTTATATTTCGTTATCGCCCCCACATGTCAGGGCGCATTAAATATGTATTTGTTGTAGAAATAGAAATCGCCGAAAAATAACACTCGCTTTTTGAGTGACAGTTTGTGAACAAATGAATGGACTGGAGAGAAAGCGAGCGCTATTTCCATCATGTCAAAAAACATTTGTGTTTCTATAGAATTGAAAATAGCATTCGCCACGAGGAAATGTCACCGATTGTACCGGCAA
Organism: Pinus tabuliformis; assembly: GCA_031772625.1. Classification (NCBI taxonomy): domain Eukaryota; kingdom Viridiplantae; phylum Streptophyta; class Pinopsida; order Pinales; family Pinaceae; genus Pinus; species Pinus tabuliformis. Next base: position 283,308,407 of record CM062804.1, on the reverse strand, counting down.
GAATGATCGTATTTATAAATCGGACAGAAAAATCCACGATATTATGTGGCGTACCGGTGGGCCGTAACTTCAGTATGTCTGCAATTCTTACAAATTACTTTAAAGATTTCTCTTAACTTTAATGCTTTCAACGTGTTTAGTATTTACCTTTTAAAAAAGAAAAAATAGGAAGGAATCTACACATTTTGAACTATTTTGAATTCAGAGCTATTTTGAAATTAGGTGATCGAGAAAGTCAAGATTTTGTTGATCCAGAAAATTTCAGGCGTAATTATTTTTAAATTTCTTAACTTATCTCATATTCAATCAGATGAAAATGTTAAATATTTATATTGATTTTCACTGTGACAAGACACATAACATTAGAAATACGAGTTTTGTTTATATATTAAAATAAATTTAAATTTATTATCATAATAAAATGTTACTTAGCATAAATTTAACTTATTTTACTTTTTATATATTTATTAATATAATTTTTTTATATGAGACTTATTAAATAATAAAAAAGATTAAAAATAAAATGATTCTGTAATTTATTCATTATAATGAAAATTGGTTTATGTTGATATATATTTTACAGGAATATCTGAATTTAAACTCATTAAAATACTCTATTTAATATAAATTTTGATAACAATCATTTCTTTAATCTTTTAAAATAAAATAATTAAATATATTTTACAATTTTTTCAATAATGTAGTGTTATATCATATTTTTAATTATTTTATATTAATAATAAAAAATTACATTACTAATAAACTCATTTATATTATTATTTTTCTATTTATTGTTTAAATATAAGATTACCGCAAACTGTAATGCAAAACACAATTATTATTAACGGACACGTATAAATACTATTCGAGCAAATGTTTTAAGTCACCCAGAAAAAGATTAAATATGAAGGCACCTCATCTTTCATATCAGACATGCTACATGATACGGTTTTATAGTCAAGAAGCTTTCCTCTGGTGTCATTGTTTATAACTCATCATGTATATTATTTAGGTGCGTAATCTAAAACAACCTTATAAAATAATTTAGAAATTCTAGTAAGATTATGATTTTTTTTTTTTTTTTTAATTTTTGAGTTTAGTAGTTAAAATTTACAATTTTAGATGGTTAATTTTTTTTTATTAATATTGAATTTATTTCTACTAAAAATAGATTCAAACACTACAACTACTTGATTTTTTGAAAAAAAAATATTACCAAATTTCAAAAAAAAAAACTTCTATCTCAGCTAGCTTTTGTTGAGTCGGTAGACAAGCCCGCCCTTAATCTTGGAGGCCTTCATGACTGTTTCATCATGTAACTGACCTTATCTCTGTGTTTCATGGGTTGATTGAAGGTTTCAGGGATTAAAGGTGTTAAGGTTATTTTATGTTTAAGTTCTCTTTCCTTTTTAATTGACTGATATATATAAGTCAGATTAACGCTATACATTTTATATTTTGTTAATATTGTTTGATGTACTGAGTGTTATTTGGATTATCTAAAACTGGAGAAGTACGGTTTTTTTAAAAGGAAAGAAAGTAATTTTATTTATAAGATATAATTTTTTTTTTTTTTTTTTTTTTAATCATATGAGTTTAATTAGCTGGTGTTTATAACATGTATGAAAGAAAAATTTATAAATAATTGAAAAAAATTATATCGGAGTTAAGTGTATAATTATCTGATTAATTTTTTTTACTTTTTATTTTCTGTATTTTTTGCCAAGTTTTTTGATTGGGAATGGTGGTTACAATTGCAAGTTGATTTTCTACGGCCTTTAAAGAGGCATGTTTGTTTGAGTCTGAATTTTCATATGCATGGGATATAATTTTAATGCATTCCTCCTCTTCTTCAGAGGGAGGCTTTTCATTCTACTACACAGGAACGATGGTTTCTGTTACTTTTGTTGCTTGTGGGCTTTGAATCATTGTCCCTTTCTGCTCAACCCCTCCGTCCACAAATATTTTTTGTGGTTTTTGTGCATCCATAGCATTCTCCATTATTACGTAGTCTTTGTCTTCTGAGGAAAGTTTCTCTTGAAACTGGAAACTCTATCGCTTTTTGGGTTGTTTACTTTTTCTCTTTGGCTCTTTCTTTGCCAGTGTATTTTGTAGATGTCCAGAAATATGACATTAGAATGTTGTATTTTCAAAATATAAAGGTTCGCTCAATTGAAGAGTGTTTTGAATTAGGTTAATACAATCAGGAAAACCCTTAATAAGGTCTACTTCTACGTAGATCTTGGCAAAGGTAAAAATTCCCTTTTTAGGTCCATCTATATCCATCCTTACATACTTCCTCGAAGTGTTTCCAATTCATTATAGAACTTGGTGGTGCTAAAAAGGAAGGGGAAGGTTGTGTAATCTGACCCAAACCAACATTTTGGAAACCACCATTGTATTGGCATCAAACCCTCAAAGCCATAAGATTATAAAAAGGCATGCACTTCCGGAAAACCATGGACCCTCATTTAGGGTGAACTGCAAATCCTTAAAGCTATCAAATTGTACAACAATAAAACCCCTGCAACACAAACGAATTTCACTATTTGAGGTCGAGTTTGTACATACCCAGTGATATAGATCCTTTGATTTGTGCCAATAACCATTAAGTCTGCAGATTATTGCTCGAGATTGGAAGGTGGAGAACCATTCGATAACTTCTGAAATATTTACTGCCATTTCCAGGACCTAATTTATTTGTTTCACAATGTAAGTTCCACGAATATTGATGTTTGGATGATATTTGTTTTGTGACTTGACCATTCTCTCCACTACATCCTTAAACAAAGCTAGTCCCTTGGGGTTACTAGGAGCAAGAAAACCTCCCGTTAGATACAAATTGATGATGATAGAGGAACTTCATTCGATGTCATAGTCTTGCAACTGAAAATCATCTTGCAAACATCCACCTGCATAAGCAAATTTTGAAACTATTGAAAGTCATCTTGCAGACATCTACCCGCGTAAATCAAATTTTTGAACTCCATCAGGGTACCGAATCTATTTCGGACCTTTTGCTTCAAATAAGCACCAAATTCGCAGCCTGGACACCTATGAGTATTGATCTCCCATCTAGGGTTTTGATAAAAATTTGAAAAAAACTCTCCACTTCCAGATATGGTTGAAGATCCTCGTTTCTAGTTGAGATTTTCATTAAAACCCCTTCGATAATGCCTCTCGACCTAGATCAAGGCCATTTTCACAATATGTAAGGGAAAATGGCTTCATAGGGCTACATAGAACCCTCTTGCAAACTTGTGACACAAAGGTCTAATGGGCAAGAATCCAAAATATAAAGACGACGACAAAATGCCATGGATATATGTTTCTCGTGTAGATCCAAGCTAAATAATCCACCTTGGTCTCTATATCATCACCAATCTGTTGCTTGTACCATCGCATGTACACTCGAGATTTTTCTAAGACGTTTATGCTCACAACTCTCCCAGCAGATCCCGCTACGACTTGACACCTTAAGCCATCGAGATTACAATCACATGGAATCGAATCTCAACCACCACACTAGTTTTGACTATGATCTCCAGGGACTCTGTCATCAATGGTGTTCAAGCTTGCAACATCACAACTCAAAACCCTAGCTCCACTCTAGATCGTCATCTCTCCAGCTCCTGAATGCAATGTTTTTTGTTATATGGTATAGTGTAATGAAATAACTTAGTTAATCTCGAAAATGATATTTAATATATTACACTGCAAAATCATATCTAATATATTTAATATATTATATTGTAAAAGTGGCTTAGTTAAATGAAAAAGACTAAATGGAACTCTAATTGAATAGGTCATATGCTTTACAATGCAGTATGAATTTAAGTGAGAAAGAAATTTCCATACCTAAAAATATTTGAGCTACATGAATCTAAAGATGAATGACCTCATAAAAAGTTTTGGTTATTAGTCAGTGAAGTGATTATTCATACTATACCAATGTAAAAAGGAAATTTCCATAGTTATAATTATTTGAGCAAGAGGAATTGAAAGATGAATGACCTTAAATAATGATTCATGTTATACCATTTATGATTCATGTTATACCATTTATTTTACTAGTACCAATTTCATTAGAAAATATACCAAAAAACATAATTTGTCTTAAGAAATTGCCTTTTACTTTTAAACAAACTTCTTTTCTTTGATACAAATAGTTTTGCTTGTTAGAAAAGCACACCAGACTCAACAAATTCCTTTACATTCTAGAAGAAATAGCCCACTAAACATTTTTAATTATGAACTTTTTTATATGATTTCAACTAATTTGGGGGGGTTTCTCTATTTATAGTTTTAGTTGTTTATATTTTAAAGAAGATAAACAATTAACTTTTACGATGGAACTTTATTTTGAATAAAAATACTAATTTTATTTTATTTTAAATTCAGTTAAGTTAAATCTTTGAACTTTTTTTTTTGTAAGCTGAGGTATGATTCTATTAATATAAAAATACGAAAACTATGTACAGATACAGATACATGACACCACCTGCCCAGAAGGGAAACCAGGTGGCCTTCAAAAAGATATAATCCCCATCAAAAAAGAAGAGTTCTGTGTGGCTAACGAGAGCTACAAACCTGCTATTCTACCTTAAAGCATACAATGCTGACTATACTTGACATTAAACTATGCTCTCAGAGATAGCAAAAATACAGAAAAAGTCATATAAAAACCTCCATACGCTACTGCTTCATGGCCTCTGTCTGGACATCCGGTTCAGTCTTAACTATACCAGCATCGTGGAGCATCTGGACCAGCTTGTCCATCTTGCTGTCCTGCATCATGAGAGTTATTTGGAGATTCTTCAATTCTTTCTTCAGATTTGCTTGGGCAAGCTCCACCATTTCAGCTGCTACCTGTTCCATTGATTTAGCAAGCAACCGCTTCATGCCCCAATATACGTGCAGAGACTGTTTGTAAAGGGACATCCTCCCTCTGGTGTGACCCGGGTCGGGCAGATAATGCTCCCAGTCTACCATCTCATCTGCCGACTGGTCCTGCAACGCCTCTTCCTCCAGATGATCTATAATCCTCCGCACATTGGGATGGGTTTCCTTCACATAAGCGTTCTCAGCTTCCCGCAATTTACGCCGCATATCCTTCTTGCCTCGTGTTCTGCCAGGAACTCTAGCACTACCACCTTCCTCATACGCATCGTTGCGAGCTCGGTTCGACCCACGGCCTCGTGCTACACCGCGACCCCTTCGTCCCCGACCTCGACCGCGGCCGCCGTGAACCTCCTCGTCATCATCTTCCTCTGGGCTGCCATCATCCTCCACAGCATCATCTTCTGGGCCGGGGTGCCTCATCCACCTACCGACTTAACTTTTATTTTTAATAATATTAATTAATTTTACTTTAGGGGTGTGTTTTGTTGGCTAGTAAACATATTGTTAGGTCGTTCTTGTGGTTGTGCAGGTCCTAGGTTCAAACCTCAATTTACTCTTGCTTGGGGGCGGTCCACTTGCACATAAATGTTATAGTGGCCGCTATCGAGGATCGACCCCGTGTCACGTGTTACAGAAAAGACAACACATATCATGCAAGTATGAAAGTCAAAGCGTTACCAATTCCGTTAATTATAACAAAAATAAATATATTTAAAAATATAAATATAAAAATAAAAATATTAATCAATTTTATTTAAAATTTTCAAATTAAATATTTTAAATATTTAAAAATACTAGTAAATATAGGTATTTAATATTTAAATTCGTTCAATATAATTTTTTTAAAGCTTATTTCTGAGCTTGATTTATCATACTTACCACCTTTACACATTTTGTTTTCTAAACAACATACCAAACTAACTTGACTGACGGGATGAGAATACCGTACCTAATCTATGTGAAAAAATTAAAAAAGTAATAACGTATTAAAATGTTTTTAGATTTCTCCATCATTTTTAATATTTCAATTCCAAGGGTTTTGACTTTAATTCTATGCCTATGTCATTTAGATTGACTGGAACTAAAATCTGCATGTTATAGATGCAACAGCTGTCTGGTTTGATCGAAGTGGAATCTCACTTTTGTAAATGCTCTCTTTACATTTGGTACTATGTAACACAAAAACAATTAAAGCCATTAATTGGCCGCTGACATATTGTTCACCGATATCTAATTTTGTTGATGCCTCCTCACTAAATTATTTTGTATTAATTTTTAAGGTTTAAAATATTAATTTATTATTTAAAATTATTAATCATATATATAATTTTTATTTGGTATTAATTTTAAATCAATAAAATATGAATTTATTATTTAAAATTATTAATTATATATATAATTTTTTATTTGGTATAATATTATTAGTGTGCTAAGGAGGGACGGGCCTTGCTTTCATCCTAGGCATTAAAGATGGGGATGTATTGTCCAAGTCAATTTCATGTACTTATACATATTGATGAGTAATGACAATGGAGAATATTAATCTAGAAGCATTCGAGACCACCTCATCATCTTAGAGTTCTTGGAGGCAAGTTGGAGTTATTTGGCGCCTTCACTGTGTTATCAATGTACTTGTGGAATTTTTACTCTCTTCAGTACACTCTTGCGATTCTACAATTGAGGAAGCTCTAGGCACTCCTTGTCTAGCCTTCCATCACTTACTCTATATTTCTTGGTGAACTCTATGCCATTTTCAAATGTCTGTCAGTGTGCACACAGTTGGTTCATGCCATTACCAACAAGATGATCCCACTACAAAAATTTTGAGGTCTAAAAAAGGCCATCTTGAGGAATATTATAAAATAACAGTGGAAACAACTAAATAAGATTCTATTACATCTTCAAATTTTGGAGGTAAAAAAGAAAAACTACTTTTTTAACTCGTATTTTCAACTTGTCAAGTCCCACTAGTACAACCATTGAGGAAGTGCCTCGTCATCATAGTGACCTAGGCTCAAACCTCACGGAGGCTATTGCACCCATGTTAGGGGGAGGAGACACGCTAAAATCCAGTCAGCTTAGGGATGGTGAGGCCCAGGCCGAGTGTGATCCACAGGTGACTTTGATGGCTTAGATTTCCCTGGATCGTGGTTTATGAAGCCAAAGGTCAAGCCTCAAAGAGCAAAGACAACTTGACAAAAAAAAACCTCGTATTTTCAACTTATCTCCGTATGGTTTTACTCAAATTTCAAGCAGGAACTCTCAGATGCAGAATTTAATTCCTTGTCTGAGTACCCATGTTGCATACTTTCAATGGACTCTGCTACACGAAAATTTATTAATACATTAAAAATGTGATTGCAATCACATTTTTCATGTATTTATCATTTTTTTTTTGTGGTAGGGTCCACCAAAGGTACGCAACATGGGTACTCATTGGATAAGAAATTAAATTCTACATCCAACGAGTGCTCCCACTCAAAATTTGAGTAGAACTGTAGCGAGATAAGTTAAAAGTACGGGTTGAAAAAGTAGTGTTTTTTTTGTTTTTTACTTTTTTACTCCAAAAATGGTGAATCATCCTCCATGGTTGACATCATCACCTTGAATCTTATTGGTTCTTATAAAGTTGAATTTTATTGTATATTTTTGTTTTGAGCCACATTTTAGAACTCAAAATTTCTCTAATGTTGGGGTCATCAGGGACTCGTCTCCCCTAACTTTGTTGGTATTTCTTATGATTTTCATTTCTCCCATGTTTTTTAGTTGCAATACCGCAGTTCTAGTTTTCTAGTTCAGGAATTCAGTTTCAACCCTCTTGCAAGTGAAGACGCAATGTGGTAACTAGTGGAGAGGTGGCCCGACTCTTCTCCTTCACAAGGAGGACCCCCTGTTAATTGATCTTACTTCTATCAATCCTCATTGATTCTTTGGGTCTTTGTTATACCTTCGACCTTATCCCCTGAAGCTCACCACTCTACCTACTTTGCAGTGGTCTCACTTTGGCCTCCAATCCCTTGACCTTTTATTATTTGCCAGGGCTTTTCTAGTTGGGTTCATACTTTTTCTTATTAGCATGCATAAAAAAGGAATGTGACCAATACATGGCTCTAGTAGTTGAGAGCCCTCTAAAGGCCTCATGCTTAGTCATAATCCTAATCTACTACTTACCTCAGCCATACAACTACACCCTTGGAAATTCATGATGAAATCTAGCTGCTTGAAGCTTAGGAAGTTCAAGATAAGAATGCTCAATCTGACTCTATGATCTAGGCCAATGTTGTAAATTGGATTTTGGAGCTTAGTCACATCACGGGTATACCGCCACTCAAGCACCTTGTACTGGAAGATGAAAACTATATTGGGCCAAGTCATCCCAATGAGACAATTTTCTTTCCCAGTAATATCTAGCAAGTCCAAAATCATTTTTGATCCTTTCTAGTCCGCTTGGACACTCGTTTGGAGCATATAGAGAGGCATCTTCGATGTGAGAGATAGGAATCACCAAGACCAAGCACACAAGATCTGACCCCAACAACTTCATTCGAGGAAGGACGAAAATTTGGTTCATTATAATTTCATGCTTATGTTTTCTAAATTTGATTTTATAGTTTTCTATGTTACACTATTGTGGTTATCTTTCTATACTCAGTTGATATTTTTGTAACTTATATGTTGGAATGACCAACCATATATTATGGTCTAGATATAGTTACAAAGTAACTCTATATTGGGTAATTTTAATAAATATAATAACTTTACCATATCTTAACTATTTTTGTTGGTCTGGTTTCCCTATAACAAACCCTTATAATTATGAAGTAATAAAAACCAATCGTTGAGAAAAAAAATTATTATACACTTCAAATCAATTAAGGCCGGTAATACGTTGATGTCGATGCCGTAAAGTTTCATATTGATGAGTAATGTTGAAAATTGCCAATCGTCTTATAAACATTGAAACCGTCCACAAAGATAAATTGGGTGCTTGTGATTATTTGGTAGTGTTGACAACATAATTGTGTGTAAGGATCACATTTGGGGTCTTCATGAACTATCAATGGCTATTAAATCTTTTATAAGAAAAAGAAATTTAAAACATAAAATTATTTATCATTTAAATAATTTATTATAATTCGAGGAAAATTAAATAAGGATTAAAATGTTTAATGTTAATTATTTTTTCTTTGTCAATTTACTAGAAAACTAATGGAATAAACTGTAGTGTGACTTACTAGTGGAATACGCTGTAGTGTGATTTGATAAATAACGACTAAAAGAAACTAATGTCTTGCTTGATAAACAACATTGAGGGAACTGACGTCTTGTTTTATATTAGGGATATGAATTCATCATCTTGTACTAATTATTGAATTTGTGTCCATAATGTTTTGAACTGGTGATCTAATCTATCATTGTGTATTCATATCTAAACTTGAGGCCACAAGGTTTTGAACTAGTGTTCTTTTTCCCATATAATACCTTGCCACTATTTTCTTTACACCGTATAAGCATAACATTATTATTAATTACATTTGTACCTTATTGTTTAATTTTTCATAATATATACTAATATGTGAATATATTTCTTTTATCATCTCAATTTTATCTTAAGTTATTATAAGTCATCATACTAATTGTAGTATTTTTTTCTAGAAGGTATGCTAATTGTAACCAAAGTAAATTCATCTTAACCTAGATCTATCTAGATCAAATCTCTTGATGTGAAAACCTCTTTCAAAGTGTGGCATTTGAGCTAAAATTTGTACCTCAAAATATTTTATCCTTCTTAGCAATTGATGAATCTAAGGTTGTAATGTACCTCCACATTGACTACTAAAAACAAAAACAGTACTAATCATAGTGCATACAAACAAGAGTTTGTTTGAGATATATTTGATCCATACATAAGGTAATTTTACATATTTTCTCCATAATTAATAAAATTTATGTCCATTGATAAATGAGGGACTTTAATCCTAACACATAAACACTTTTGTCCTCTACTTATTCACCTTATAGCCATTTGAGTCTAGACATGTACCAGGTAGGTAAATTTAATTTTTATAAGCCCCTTTATCACATGTAATTGGTTAGTCTCCTTCACTAACCTTAAACCCTTGGATATCCATTGTTGTTGGCAATAATTTTTTATTTAGATATAAACCCTTCGTGACCCTTTCATTTTATTGTTCCTCTTAAGATTATGTGGCATGGGTCTTACACACATTGTTCCATACATACATAGGTTGATGATTGGTATTTTTTGTGGGGTGGCATTTTCACATATTTACAGGGAACATAATGGAATTGCTGATGCTTTGTAAAAGGTTGGACACAAATATCAACCTGGAGAGATCATCTACTTTTCCTACTCCAATGACATATATCATGTGTATGAATTATTATAGGTTATTTTTCCAAACCTGATCAATCAACCTCATAATGGGATCAATCACAATCATATTCCCCTTTTACATCATCATTGCACAAAGCCCTATGCATCAATCTCTCATTCCCCACAGCTTTTTCCTTGAAATGCATCATCTGAGCCAGTTTTAGGACCAACATTCACCTATAGGTTGCTCCGCTGTGGCCTACGTTGATCACCTATAGGTTGCTCTCCTTGCACCTACGTTGGTTCTAGAAATCCAGGAAAAAGAGAGAGAATCCTGAAGCCTACATTTCCTGAAGCTTCCAAGATCTATTGTAACCATTTACCTCATATAAAACACTCAAATCATATCCTATCCTACCTTGGAGTTTCCATCCCTTATCCTTAGATCTCATCCTCCCATCAAGAGTGGATCTCAATCCCAAGATTGGTAAAAGGATAAGAACTCCCAACTTACCTCACTCCTCTATATATTTACAACCTTCCATATGCAAGGGGTTGGATTTTGGAGAGTGATTCTACCCTTATGTTGTTGTTGTGAGAGTTATCCTTTCATGCATTTAGGGTGATTGGAGGTACACTTTGTGAAAAAGGAAGGACAAGTCAACAACTTGGAGGAGCTCTTATACAAGATCAACACCTATTTATGGTTGTAACTCACTCCATTTATATCAATACAAAGAGTTATTTTTTTTCCTATATGTGATGTTGTTATTTCATATATTTCAATACCATGTTGATCTGTTGAATGAAGTAGATAAATGATGCTACATAGATCTCGTAGTTTCTTTGCTTGTGTTGTATGGCTGTGTAGGTTCTAATTTTGGTAGTTGGAACTAGGATTGGAGCATTCAAGGCAAAGAAGGAGCGAAACATACTACGGATTCCACATACGTTTCTTCCCCTCATCTACTTACTTAAAGGAAAACATTAGGCCCTTTTTCATTTATTTGTTCTAGGTTAGCCACCAAACCTAGGGGAGATATTTATGTCCACAGTCATAACTACCGCATAACAAATTGGCAACCATAATAGGGAACAATGTATTCATTTGGTTTTTTATTTGTCCATTCTGTTTGATTTAGCTCTTTCATAGACCATTTCTACTTTAACCAGTCAATAACAGACCTAGGAAGTGTTTTCATTGAGTCTTGTTTCCAATTTTTGTGTCAGAATCCTTTTTCCTAGGACCAACACACCCTCTGGTATGCTGACAAAGTGTTGCAAACCACCTGGACCTTATCTGTTCCTACATTGCACCTCACTTGGGCCCTCTCTGTGCCTACATTGCAGAGCATGGTTGCCTCTTCTGCACCTATATTGATCCGTGTTTTTGCACAAATTTTTCCTTGCTTTCTCAGTGTTGATTTGGTTAGCCTACTTCCATCTAATGTTCCCTAATTCTTGAGTGTCTTGTGGTCTCTCTCAAGCCTCCATTTGGTTTTAATTTGTTTTTAATTGGATTTGGTAAGAATCAGTTTCAATTTTTCTTTGTTCAAGTATCATTAGGTCACTTGCAAACTTGTCTTGTTTGATCATTGATCACTTGGATGAATTTTTTTCTAGTCCTCAATCTGAAAAGTTCCTTTCAATCAGTGATTAAACATTTTCATCTTAGTTTTTCCTCATTTTGAAAATTAAGTGTGGTGAAAAGAAAAAATCTTGCATTGGAATTTAGGGTTTTGTATCTATATTGATTTAGGAACAGTTGCATGAAAAGTGAATTGCATTTATCATCTTGATTTCTTCATTTTCTATGCTGCATATTGTTTGTCTCTTCCCTTCCTTAGGTATATTTTCATTGAAGAGAAAGATTCCATTTCCTCATGCTAGATTTGAATTTTAGGGAATTCAGGTCAATTCGTGGTGAGCCATAAAACTAAAACTTAATTCAAGGTCAACTTAAAATTTCCTGAATCAACCTAAGGAGCATTTGTAACATTCACACAAACACATAAATGTCTAGGCTAGAAATGTGTTCTGACGTCGTTAGACGTAGGAGGTGTCGTTGTTTTCTAATGTTGCATCCCGAGGGTGAAATATTGTTCCACGTACGTGAGTGTATATGATCGTACTCCACGGACCTTCAGGTATATTGGTGGCACTCCACGCACGTAAAGTATATGGGAATGCTCTCATTGAATGGTTACACATTAGACAACACTACTATGGAATGCATTCCCACATGTCATCGCATATATTTTGGGAGTCCCCAGTAGGTTGTTATCCCTCCATAGGTAGCCAAGTCTTCTGTATTGTAAACCATGATACACCGAACGCCACATTCACAGAGATTGACTAGCATACATTAAGTCCTTGGTTTGCCAAGATGTATATTGCAGTCCACAGTTGCTCGGTAACCCTTTATGCCTAGATTACCCTCTTTTTGATTTATTTATATTTGTGTTAATAAAATTTACTATCGAAAGTGGAACAACAAGATCCCCACTCCTTCGTTCGCGTATAATGCAAAGTAAGCCTCCTCTTCCACTAGAGATGACTCCTGGCCGTCTTTAGAGGTATAGAAGAATGCAAACTATCGAATCAGGAAACCTAGGAACTAATTATTGTCCTCCTCGTGAATTTAATCAACTAGAATCATTTTCCCCCTTGTGTACCAAACCCAAGATTTCATTTGCTTTTGTCGGTGAAACTAACACAACCGATACTAAATTACCCGAGACTTTGTTCCCCGAGGTTATACAATATAACCTTCCTGAGTCGAAAACTTTATTTCCCGAGGTCATTGAACCGAGGAGCCTGATTCATCTTTACTTGTTACTTCATGTATTTCATCCTTTCTTCTGTTGTCTCAAGTACATCTGCTTACTATATATCTCTACCCCTATGGTGAACTGCTTCCACCTAGACTTGTGAGTATCAAGGATATCCCATAAGAAGAGCCTCATCCTTCTACTCATTTGGAGGGACTTTTCCTTTATCCAACCCATCCTCTTCTTCCTCCTCCACATCCTGAACAAACTCCTTTACCTGGTTCTTTTGAATTACCCGTTAATTTCACGTGACAATCCACATTGGGATTATTGACCATGACTAGAATTTATTTGGCTTCCCAACCTGCATCTACCACTATGGTTGAGACTTCAAATGTCACTTCCACATATATGCTTTTGACATCACTAGAGGCACATCTCTTTGGTGACCCGTCCATCCCACCAGGTTATCAGCCCTTACCTGGCACCTTCTCTGGTGCATCTTCCAATTTATGGACATCCCCCATGTCATCCACTTCAGGAATTCCATCCAGAGTTGCTATTATGAGTGCAGCACAACCTGCTCCTTCTCCTCCTCCTACACCAACAGTTGAACAATAGGCTGGCCCTTATGTTAGTAGAAAAGGTCTTCTTCAACAACCTAACTATCCTTATGCTGGGTACCCTACGCAAGGGGGGAAATTTCCTCAATCAACCCCTCCTTTGGTTGGGGGGGAACCTATTGTTGGTATACCTAAAATTGGTAACCAACCTTATTATAGTCCTCCTTATCTTGGGATGGATGCTAGTGTTTGGAAACCTATGTTTCCCATTCAACTTGGTTTGATGTTGGGTTCATAGTTTATTTCCCAACCTGTGTCATCATCTCAAGTTCCTATTCCTCAATCTATACCTCAAAAATTTCAAATTCATGTAAATCAACTTATAAAGGTTGTGATCGCATCTCAACCAATTCCTTCATTATTTGGTACCTCTTAGGATCCACTTACTCAACCTTTACAAGTTCCTTTACAATCTCAATTTCTTGCATAAGGTATTCCTCAAATTCCAGTAGGACAAACTATGTATGACATGGAACAACATCAGTCTGACCCTCTTTATCATGGGACAATGAAAATCCCCATCAAGCAACAATATAGACCTTATCAAGGTATCTCTCAGGTGTCTTTTCAAGGCTAGAAAATTCATGGTTATCCTGGAGCTGGTCAACAAGATCACTTGTATTCTGGCTTTAGAATTCTCCTTATTCCAATAACCAAGTTTCCTATTACCAAAAACCTCCTTATTCAGGAATGAAAGCGCCTATTTCCCATGTTATTCCTTCATATCCAGGTCATCCTTTACCAGAATTTAATTAGAAGTTTCCTTTTGTGGTCACTCTCGACTTGCCATATTTGACTCGGCTCACCAATGACCCCATCGCTCATTCACCTTGGTGGCCAATTATTCCTACTAAATTTCCTTACGATATCCATAAATTCAATGGGAATCTAGGAGAAGAGTCATTGACGCATGCCATGACATACCATCTCCATTTTTCATCAAACTCCCTTAATGATGATTCTATTCGAATTCGTCTTTTCCAAAGAACACTTATGGGTACCACTGCTAAACGGTATATTGAGTTACCCAAAGGTTCATTCCACGATTTCAGTAACTTACCCACAACCTTCCTCATGCATTTCTAGTTTCCCATCAGATACGAAATTGTTAAACAACTTCAAAGAATCATATTCCACTCACATTTCAAATCACATTCATGAGTGGAGGCATAATCACTGGTTGATCAAAACTTATGTTCCCGATAAATTTATCACAGAATGGTTCACCAAATCTCTGTTGGCACCTATAACAAAAGATGTGGACAAATGTGGAGTCGTGACTAATGAGTAAGTGATTTCTCGTGTGCAATATTTGGATTTTGTTTGTACTCAATCCAACACACTCTACGATAAGATACCAAATATGCTTCCTCCTCTTATTCCTAGTAAAGAATCTCATGTTGTTGATGGCATTATTGGTTCTACCAACATGCAGACGACAAGTAAGCCATCTGCTCAAAACCCTCAATCCCACCCTCCTGCGGCTTCTCCTTCTGAGATAAATTTCATTTCATATGATAAAGGAAAGTCTCAATAAAAAACTCGAAGCTAGAAGAAAGGAAAAGTTAAGAAAAAGAAAGATCCCTCTCTGCATGATAAATAAACAAATCAGTCTTCTGATGAGAAACAAAATCCTCGATATCCTTGCTTGATTTGCAACAAGGAGCAATTTACATGTGATTTTCAGCGCTTCTCTGAAGTGAATCAACTTCTTAAGTCTTCCACTTCTCCTGTAGTGTTGACCGAACTATTTTCCTAATTAAGAGACTAATATGGTTTCTCAGGACCCATCTTCCTCTAACACGGCTTTGATGCTTTCCACTTCAAATTTGAAATTTGAGTTTTGGTAGCTACATAGAAGAAGGATTATGGTAATACGAATCTACCTAATGGTCAGGCTACTGATCAACCTTCCAGTTGGACACCATCCTCATTAAATCCCACTCCATCATCGATTCCTACCGAATTGATTATTAAACCTCTAAAGGGCGTTATTCATAGGTCAAATTTCAACCCTCGTACAAGAGACGATCATAATTATAACATAGTTGAAGACTTGGTTCAGTCTCCATTAGCTAGGTCAACTCTTGAGGTGTTGCATAACTTCCCTACCCAAAATAGGCCTTTAATTTCAACTATCATATGTGTGTATCCATCAGATTCCAACCCTTTTTTTTTCTCTCATGACAACTATACCCCTAGGCTTCCAACTCAGTTATATTTTATAGTCCAAGTCATCTGTGGTAAGAATATTCATCATTTTATCTTGGATGAGGGAGCCTGGACTTGCATTATGTCCATGTCTTGCTGGAAGATGATTGGTTCTCCTCAACTCAGTCAGTCACGTACTACATTGAGAGCCTTTTAAGCGATAACATACAAACCTTATGGGATTTTGAACTCCTTGAAAGTTGAATTAGGGTAAAAGTTGTGTCCATAGAAGTCAAATTTATTGACAGACCTCTCGATTAAAATATTCTATTCGGATGTACGTGGGTTTATGCAATGCTTCCTGTCATTTTGACTTACTTTTGTATCATCTCCTTTTCTCATAAAGGCCGAATCGTAGCCATAGACCATCTCACCATTTTCACCTCTGATTCACATGTTACTGGAAGTGTCCCTCTTGTGGGGGAACCCTACAGTCATATCAGCATGTCAGAGTTGGATTGTTGAAGGATTCTTCACTTATGGGGACTTTTTCACTCCATCCTCCTCTTCTTCCCGAGAACTCATCTTCGATAGCCTATATCAACATGGTATCATCTTCTATTATCCTGGCTGATCCATGGATTGTAACAGAAAAAATTGACATCAAAATTATTGGCCACTGAATACCACTAAGCCCCATTGAGCTAGATTTCGAATATATTTATTTAGATTGTGTGGTTTCCTCTTTTGATTCGCTTAATTGACTACACATACCGATGGACTATGGTACGTCTTCTGATCCTCTCTCGCATATATTCCCTATAGGCGAAAGAGTCATGGAAATCATGATGTTAGATGATGTGTCGTGGGATGAACATCACAAGTGTTCCTCCTTACCTGATTCCATTGAGGATATTCTCGGTGATGTATACTCACACAATTTTGTGGATCTTTTTACGAATTATGTGTCCATTCACAAGGACGATCTGGAAAATAATATTTAGAATATAGAAGAGATGATACCTCTTGACATTTCCATTAATCCAGGTGTTTTTGAAAGTCTGCACATTGGAGCATCTTGTTCTCCATCCGTGATCGAGACTTATCAAGCCCTTTTTTGTGAGTTTCGATATGTCTTTTCTTGGACGTACGAGGAGATGTTAGATATCAACCCAAATATAGTTTTACATCAAATTAAGATGTTCCTAATGCCAAACCAGTCTCGTAGAACCTATGTTTGGTCCATCCCAAGAAGGCTTTTGGTATTAAAGCTGAAGTTGAAAATCTTTTTGAGCTGGTTTCATATACCATGTTCCTTTAATTGATTGGTTGTCGAATGTAGTTCCTGTCATGAAGAAACACGGCATCATTTGGGTGTACATTGATTATATTTATGTAAATAATTCATGTCTAAAGGATAATTATCCCACAACGTTTATCGACCAGATTGTTGACGACTGCACTGGATGCGAAATTTATTCATTCATGGATGGATTTTTGGGCTATAATCAAATCAACATTCTCCCGGCAGACCAACCTAATACTGCCTTTATTTTTCCCTGGGAAACTTTCGCTTATAGGAAAGTCTCATTTGGTTTAAATAATGTTGTTTAGAAAATCTTCGGCAAAATCACATAATCAATCTTTTGTCGACGCGTTTCGAACCAACTAGTGTGGTTCATCGTCAGGACAAGTTGAAAAACAGATCCAGCTTAGTCTGTTTAAATAGCTAGAGCAGAGACACCAACGGTTACCTGGGTGAAAAGTTAACTTAAGGAGCAAGGTCAATTTCGGTTGAATTAGGTATAAAGTAAAATTAAATAAATTATCATATAATAATAAATATATATAAATAATATATAAATATATAAAATTAGTTATATTAGGTGTAAGATAAGGAATAAAAATATGAAGAATTATAAAATAATAATAAATTATTTATTATATAAATGAAGAAATATAATTTAATAATAAATTATTTATTTATCTATTAAATGAATAAATGAAAAATTATAAATTAATAAAATAAAATATTTATTTAATGAAGAAATAGTATTGTTAGTAGGTAAATAGATTTTATATATAAATTTGGTTATATTAGGTGTAAGATATATAAATATATAAATAAAGAATTTTAATAAATTATAGAATTAAAAAATATTTTTAAGGTAATAAGGGACCATTCTTTATAAACAAATAAGATGGAAGAGAATAAGAATAATCAGAAGAATTAAGTTGTTAATAATAATAATAATAATAATAAGTTATAAAAATAATTAAATTAAAAAATCAAAGTAAAGTAAAAGACCATTACCAAATAATAATATTACGTAATTGTTTATTAAATTACTAAATATTAGTATTTAGTAATAGTTTATAAACCCAATAAAATAATTAATAATTAAGTTAAATAAATAAATAATAAAAATAATAGTAGTAATAATAATAATAAAATCAAATAAATAAACATACATTATAACCCCTATAATCTAGTTACATTAGGTTAAAGTCCAAGATAAATCCTTTAAACCTATGGTCAAATAATCAGTATTAATTCAAAATTTATAAAGTTTAACTAAGTCAATAGGTGAATATAATATTACTTATAAGGTCTAATACACTAGTAAGCCCGACACTAATTCATAAAATACTCAGAATAATAGGACAAATCTGCCACAAGAAAAAATACAAGGAGGGGAAAAACAGAAACCCTAAGACCTAAAAAAGAGGGGACATGAGGAGGCTAGGAAGACAAGGCTGGGACCCAGCAACGGCTAATCTTCCAGCCATAAATAATGTTCATGCCACATTTCAACGTGCCATGGATTACGCTTTTCATGATATCAAACACATCGTTCAACAATATTGGGATGACCTCCCTGCTCACTCAAAACATCAGATTGATCACCCGATGCATCTTTGGGATATTTTCCTTTGTTTTAGACATTATATTATTTGCCTTAACCAACACAAATGTGTGTTTTGTGTCAATTCTAGTTTACTCTTGGGTTTCTTTATATGGAAACAAGGAATTCGTATCGATCCATTAAAAGTACAAACAATTGTTGATTTTCTTGTACCTTCTTCACTAGTTCAACTTCAATGACTCCAAGGAAAAGCTAAATTCCTATGAAGAGTCATCCCTAATTACATTGAATTGACCAAAGGATTTAATCTCTTACTGAAAAATGGGTTTCCCTTCCATTAGGATGATCCATCTCAGAAGGCATTTGATGTCGTGAAAGATGTACTGGTTCGGGCATCTCTTCTATATCCCCCTGACTATCAGTGATATGTTCAGTTGAATGTTAGTTTTGATGTGCTAATTTCAACTTCAGAATTAAAAACAATTGCTTATCATTTGCTTCATGTGCATAGGTTTCCTTTATGGTGTCTTTGAATGAACGGGTAAATTTATGTCAAGTTTGATGTCAAATTCATGAGAAAAATAGCATGAAATTAAAGTGTTGAACAACAACAAACAAATGTACAACAAACCATCAAAATGAACACTTAACATAGTGTTTTGATGAAGGAGTTCACCCCTCCTGGGCTACATCTCCTTGGTCCAACTTTCATAGCTTGGGCCTTTGTATTAGCTCAAAATGGAAAAAGTGTTGTTTACAATGCTCTACTACTCCTAAACCCTGCTTCTTAAAACATCAAAATCGTCTAGGAATGCCTTTTATTGATCCCAATTTGGTCGAATTTTGCAAAAGTTATGGTAAAATCAATTTCTCCTAGGAATTCTCCACTAAAATTGGAGGAATTCCAGTTAACTCTGCTAAAACTGGAGTTAGCGCAAAAATTGGAGGGACAGCCAAATGTTTGCCATCTTAACTACGGATTAATTAGCGATAAGAGGAGATTAATCAACTTTAACTGGTGGTTAGCACAATAATCGAGTAGTTATGGCTTGCATTAAATGTTGTAGTGGTCACAAGTCGAGCAGTAAATGTCACGGTTAATATGGTGGTTTTTGGTTAACCATAAGCGTTAGCCATCGGTTGGTATGGTGTTCAAATGGGAGGGGGTTGGTCCACGGGCTGGATCCCTCCTCCTCCCAACCGCAAAGCGTTAACATAATATATATGATTTCAAACCATTACATGTTAAGAACTGAAGCGCAGGTGTAGTGGTAAGACTTGGATTTTGTTCGGGCGAAGTCACGGGTTCGACTCCACCGACCTGCCCATAAATTTTGTTGAAGCGCGCTGATGAGTACGACCTTTGCGGAGGGACACGTAGCAAAATCCAGGCTTTCCACTTGTCCCCTCCTCATTGGTCCATCCTTCGACCAATAAAATGAAGCCAAATCATCATCTCGTCGACCAACCACAATATGTCACTTGGCAAAACATTACTGTCCCTTGAACAACTTTGACTTGCCGAGTCACCTACCACGTTAGTAGTATGGATTGTTGACTATGTAGTGACTATAACTTTTTTTGCAAATTTTTTTTTATTTGGCAAAGAAGACATAACGCGATATCTTCCTCATATGAGCTTGGTTTGGAATGAAATGAGTTGCGATGGGATCGTATTGCCAAGATGGACGTAGCCGTTTAGGTTTTGAGCAATTTTGAGTAGTCTGATTTTTGAGCTAAATACTAATCACCTGATCAATGAGCGCGATTAGTTCATGTATCTTACTGCTACCATTTCTACTATAGCAATCATAATGGTCTAAGGATATGATTCAGGTACTAAACATCCCATTTACTATCTGAGTTAGAATCTTAACGATTTTGAGATTTGATATTCCCATGTAGAAACGTTGGCTTTGGCGGTCATTCAAGCCGTCCAAAGATTTCGCCATTACATATTGCTACAGAAAAGTATGGTTGTTTCGGATTGCAACCCTATGAAATACATTTTTCACATCAATTACTTGGGGGAAGTACTCGAAATGGATTTTCATATTACAAGAATTCGACTTGAAGTTCGTCAAATTGAAGTTGAATAAATCCCTAGTTTTCATCGAACTCATGTGCGATCTCCCTTCTCTTGATTCAAAATCCACATATGAAGATCCTATTCCCGATGAGTCATTTTTTTTTTTATCTCATCATATAGCCTATTGTATGGATACTTCATTATTTATCTCTAGACCCAGACTTCTGGTCTAATACCTCTTACTCGGAGTAGCTACGTATTCATTACCAAGTCTAAAATTAAGTCATTATCGGCAACACCCTTTACCATCGTGGTATTGATATGATATTATTAAGGTGCCTCACACTTGAGGAGGCTAAGAATTCTTACATGAATGCCCCTCGGGGGCATGTGGTGGAAATTTATCTAGCTATTCTACCACCCAGAGAATTTTACGTGTTGGTTACTTCTAGCCTACCATCTTTCGAGACTGCATCCTTACTCTTTAGAAGTGTCATGCGTGCCAGATATATGATCGTAAGACCTGTGTTCCACTCACTCCATTGCATCCCGTTATCGCTATTGGTCCTTTTTCAAAATTGGGTATCGATTTCATGACATGTAACCCTCACTTGTCCCAGGGGCATGGTTATATTATTGTTGCTTTTGACTACTTTACTATGTGGGCCAAGGTGATAACTACTTTTAAAAACACTGTCGAAATGAATGCATACTTATTTTTCAACCACGTTATCACATGGTCTTTTTTCCACAAGCAATAGTTACGGATCACGGAAAACATTTCTGAAATCATAGCATGACCGAACTAACTACTAAGCTAGGACTTTCCCATAAAAGTTACACTCACTACTATCCTCAGGCTAATGGATAGGTTGAGGCCATCAAAAAAGTTATTACGATGACGGTTCAATGCATAGTATGGTTCCATAAATTAGACTGATATTTGATCATTTACACTACTTTGTGAGCATATTAAACCTCAGTCAGGACAACTACTAGATTCACACACTTTCAGTTGGTGTACGGTCTGGAAGCTATCCTGCCAATTTAATGTTAAATTCCATCATTGAAACTAGCTATCAAACTTCTTCTTTCCACTTTTGTAGAGGAGGAGTGTCTTTTACATCTAACTTGTTTATATGAAACCCGATGTGATGTTTCTATGGCTAACGAAGCTCATGAAACACACATCAAGGCACAATATGACAAGAGTGTCAAGCCTTTTGTCTTCTCGGAAGGAGACCTTGTCTTTTTATATGACAAGGAGTATGATAAGTTAATTTCAGGGATATTTCAACTCATATGGTTAGTCCCATACATTATCAAGTGTTTCCTTGCAAAATGACCCTACTAGTTAGTAGACCTTGATGGAGTTCACTTGGCGCAACCTAGAAATGGGTTGTACCTCAAAAAATACTATGCTTGATCTCAAGTGTAGTTTTCACTGTGTACATATTGTCTATAGGTGTGTTGAGTGTGTTTTTAGTGTGTCTTTTTTGAGTTTTACATGGTTTCTATTGATTCCCTTTTACATTTGGTTTGCAGATGACAATATCTCTTGAAACTTTCATCTTTTATGCTGATGGTGCTAGTTGTGTTACTCGAACTTATGTTCCACAGCATGGGCTATCTTTGCTCCAAATGGAGAGTTAGTGAGTCTGCAAGGGATTTTTATTGGTCGCTCCACCAACAATATCGTTGAGTATAGCACAGTGGTCGAGCTACTCTCTGATGCTATTGCGCATGGTATATGTCGTTTAGTTGTCAGAATTGACTCACAACACACAGTGATACAACTTTCCCTTTTCTATTATGTTAGAAGTCCCAAACTCTTATGCATGGTTTTAAGTGTATGCCTTCTATAAATACATTTCTATTTCATACAATATGAACACATTTCTAGAAATCTAAATACATTGAAAGATTCCCTAGCCTAATCATGTTTTAGATAGACATTTGCAATGAATGTAATTAATTTTTAATTCACATAACCTCATATTGAAAATACAATAGAAACCCAAAAGCACTGAATATATATATATATATAATTTTGGTTTTACAAAAATTTGTGCCCGAGACACATATGGCATATATCGCCCATATAAAAAACAAAACTTCATGCAAGGATATAAGTATACATAATCAAAGGCACTCATGATAGAATGTGTTATGCAACTAGCTCACAAATAGATAGATAAATGAATTAAAAATTATCCTCTTCAAGGGGGAAACCTCCTTTACATTACATAAATGAAAAATGCTTGGATGATTCAAATAAAGAAACATCCTTTCTATATATAGAAGTCTAAGGGGTCACAATATAATCAAAGCCTACATAACAATAATAATTTAAGGGCACAACAACAATAATAGTGGGCTTCTATGGGGAACAATAATAACAATATAGTGACTACATGGACACAAAAATAACAATAAGGGAGCTGCACTACAATAAAAATAAGGGGATACACTAGTATTATAGGGACCTAACATGCCCCTCTCCTTCAAAAAAGTGTGGTCCTCAACGCTTGAGTAGTTGTCGATGCCTCCATATAAAATTCTCATCGTCCTATGTGGAATCTTCAGTAGGAAAGTTCTTCCACTTGATGAGATACTCTGAAATTGTTCGATTTCGTAGTTGTAGAGTTCTTATTTCCATGACTCCTTCAGGTTCCAATATGAATTTTTTGTCCTTGTCAAGCTATCATAATATTGTTTGAACTAGGAGGTAGTCACCTATAACCTTCTTTAAGCATGAAACATGGAAAACTTGGTGCACTCGGGAAGATGTGGTAAGCTCCATTTTGTATTCCATAATACCAAACTTTTGCAACACCTTCTAAGGACCATAGTAATTTGGTGATAATTTATTAATCTTCTTAGCTTGATTGAGGAACATATTTTTGTGTGGTTGTAGCCGTAAAAATACTGAGTTTCCTACATAAAAAATAATTTCGTTGCGACGTTGATCTTCCTCTTGTTTCATTTGATTATGCACCAAAGTGAGGTTATCCTTTAAGAGCTAGATAACTTGTTTTTTATGCTTGATGTGACATTTCATTGCTTAAATATGATGTGACGGACAATGGATGATATCCATAAAAGTTCCATAAATGGGGTAATTTTTGCTGTCGTACGGAAGGAAGTGTTATACCACCATTCAGCCAGACGTAACCACTTGACCCATTGTGTTTGCTTATCAGATACAAATAAATGAAGATATCCTTGCAAACATTTGTTTACTATCTCATTTTTTCTATTAGATTGAGGATGATAAGATGATCTATGATCTAATTGAACACCTAGGCAAGAAAATAATTCTGTCCAAAAATATCCAGTGAAAATGGGATCTCTGTTGCTTACAATAATATTTGGGTTTCCATGTAGATTTTGAATTGTTTCCATAAATGCAGTAGAAAATGTATTGGCTTTAAATGGATGAGATAATGCACAAAAGTGTTCATACTTGGTAAGTCTTTCAACTACCTCCATGATGACACTCATTCCTTCGGACTTGGCTAAATGTAATATTCCCTTTTTTGGATATGGTTAAAGTGGACAGAATCTTCCAATGGTATTCGCCATGTTATTTTCCCATGGAATTGACCCATGGTATTTGCCTTTATTTTTCAAGGGAAAACAATAAAATAAAGTCTCTAGAGAGCCCATCAAGCCTATAAAAGGGGATAGGATCCTAGCAAGGTAATTCTAAATCTATTTATCTAATTGTGTTTTGTTGAGAAATTGGCGGGGCCAATTCCATTTTGATCCCAGGGACGAAAACCCCGTGCGTGAGATTTCTCATGTGGATCCATCCAGGATCTACAATTGTTCTTTAGTATCTTTAATTTCTTTGCTGATTAGCAAGCATATGTTCCACAGGAACTGGCTTTAGTATGTCTTTTTTGGGCATGTAATTTTGTTTTCAGTTATTTACATAAATAAGAGGCTGCATTCTCAAATTTGTTTTGTGTTCAGTGTTTTTACTGCAAGAATTTTATCAGACCACCTAGAGTGTACAAGATTTGTTAAAAATTTTGATGTTTGGGATATTACAGTGGTATGCAAGTTGGTTTTCCTACCAGCCTGAGTGTTTCTAAATTGAAACTAAAGAAAATTAGTTTTGGTGATTCTCCTTGGTCACCCTAGCTAAATATCTTGTCAATTTCGGTGGTTCTCCATAGCCACACTAGTTGACCATTCTAGAAATTTTTTCTATCCATTATTGAGCTCAATTCAAAGGATAAAATTCTTATATTTGTCCTATTTCTCCAAACCCAGTGGTAAAATTTGTCGCAGAGGGTTTCTAAGTATTTAATGCCTTCTGCAGGTTGGATTGCATAGTGGTTCCCAGGATCTTACATTTAAAGTGCCATTGAGAGAAGATATTTAGGCATAGTGATCTAGGACCTCACAACCGTAAAAATTACACTTGGTCGAAATTATATTCGACATGGGACATATCTATCTTAGACCCCGCATCAAAGTATTATGACTTGCATCTGGGAAGATCAAAAGAAATCTAGTCAGCAGGAAATTTGGTTCCAAACACAATTGAGCCTATAGAAAGCTGGGTGCCTCTGGATCCATCTGGATTGCAAATCATGAGTACGTGGTCTTTTTTTTCATATTGGTTTAGGCACAGAGTGATAGTAGAATTTGGGTACAACCCTATCTCGAGTATCTTCGAACTATTGGACGAAAGGTTCATAACAAGAAAGCTTCTGGATCAGAAAACCGCAAGGATAAATCTCGTGAAGTTGAATCAGTGAAAGAAAATGAATCTGTTTACTTCCTGTGGCTCAATGTTTACAACACAAGGTTATGTTCTTTAAACAGAGGAGGGTAGAATCTACAAAAAGTTTAGAATTGGCACCACAAAGAGTATTAAGTTGTTACCCCTTGTGTACTATCACGGTTTAATTGGAACTATGTATTGGATACTAGATCTGGTCTGAAGCATTCAGGTTGACAACATAAATTAGTTGTGGAAGCAGACACTAGACCTGACATCGCATTGGTCTATATCTAGTCAAAGTGCTCGGGGTGCTAGGCCAATCGATTTGCTGCAGATGTGGATCTGTCCAAGCCATATTGTGGAAAAAGGTTGATAACCCTTGCATACATTCTCATAGTGTAGAAGGATGTTATGAAACCAATGCAAAAAATAAAATAAAAGATAGATCAACGACTTCAAAAATATCCTCTTCGAGGGGGAAATCTCCTTTAAATTACACAAGTGAAAAATTCTTAGATGATACAAATGAAAAAACCTCCTTTCTATATAGAGGAGTCTAAGGGGTCACAATATAATCAGAGGTGACATAACAATAATAATGTAGGGGCAGAACAATAACAATAGTGGGCTTCTATGGGGAACAACAATAAGAATATGGGTACTACATGGGAAAAACAATAACAATAAGGGAATACACTAGTATTGTATGGACCTAAAATGCCCCTCTCCTTCAAAAAAGTGTTTTCCTTAATGCTCAAGTAGTTGTCGATGCCTCTGTATAAAATTCTCATCCTCCCATGTGGAATCTTCCGTGGGTAAGTTCTTCCATTTGATGAGATACTTTGAAATTGATCGATTTCGTAGTTGTCAAGTTATTGTTTCTGTGAATTATTCAGGTTCCAATATTATTTTTCCTTCCTCGTGAAGTTTTGGTAATATTGTTTGAACTGGGAGCTTGTCACCTATAACCTTTTTCAAGCATGAAACATTGAAAATTGGGTGCACTCGGAAGATGTAGGAACCTCCAATTTGTATGCCATACTACCAATATTTTGCAACACCTTGTAAGGAACATAATACTTCAGTGATAATTTAGTATCCTCCTTAGCTTGCTTGAGGAAAATTTGTTTGTATGGTTGTAGCCGTAAAAATACGCAGTTGCCTACATCAAAACTTCTTTCATTGTGATGTTGATTTGCGTGTTGTTTCATTCTATTCTGCACCAAAGTGAGGTTATCCTTTAAGAGTTGGAGAACTTTTTGTTGATGCTCGATGTGAACTTCCACTCCTTGAACCTTAGAATTTTCTCTTAGAGATGTTGTGATAGATGGTGGATGATATCCATAAAGTTGCATAAACGGCGTAATTTACGTTGCCATACGAAAGGAAGTGTTATACCACCATTCAGCTAGAGGTAACCACTTGACCCATTGTGTCTTTTTATCAGATATAAAGCAATGAAGATATCCTTCCAAACTTTTGTTCACTATCTCAGTTTTCCCATCCGATTGAGCATGATAAGATGAGCTATGATCTAATTGAGTACCCAGCCAAGAAAATAATTCCCTCAAAAATTTCCAGTGAAAATGGGAACTTTGTCACTTACAATAATCTTTGGGTTTCCATGTAGCTTTTGAATTGTTTCCATAAATGCAGTATCAACTGTAGTGGCTTTAAATGGATGACATAATGCACAAAAGTGTGCATACTTGGTAAGTCTATCAATTACTACCATGATGACACTCTTTCCCTTAGACTTGGGTAAACTTGTGTTAAAATCCATTGAAACCTCCTCCCAACGTTGACTTGGAATGGATAAAGGTTGTAATATATGTGGGGTCTTAATTGTCTCAATTTTATTTTGTTGGCAAACCAAACATTCTGCCACAAACTTTTGAATATCATATTTAAGGCCATCCCAAAAAATTCCTTCTTAACCCTATGGTAAGTTTCTAAAAATCCTGAGTGCCCTCCTAAGGGAGAGTTGTGCAATTCCAGAAGAATATTTTGTTTGAGTTGGGTATTCTTACGAAGGTATAAGTGATCTTTGTACCATAATGAGTCATTATTCCAGCTAAATGTGCCAGATGTATTAGGATCTTGATGCAACTTTTGAAAGAGTGTCCACACTTCTTCGTTATTCTTCCATTCATCCCTTGCTTCGGTAATCCAATTTAGTTGGATAATAGAAATGGAACAAAGAAATGCTTCCACATCCTCATCCTTTCTTGAGAGTGCTTTTGAAACAACATTTTGCTTCCCTTTTTTGTAGATGATTTTAAAGTCAAACCCAACATCTTTGTGACCCATTTTTGCCGCTCTTCTGAAGATAACATTTGTTCTAAAAAGTATTTAAGACTATCATGAATTGTTTTTACCTTGAAGTACCTTCCCATTAGGTAAGGTCGCCATTTCTTAAGTGCATGTAGTATTACAAACATTTCCTTCTCATAAATAGATTTGTGTAAATAATTTCCTTTGATTGGACAACTTTCAAAAGAAATGAGTCTTCCTTCTTTCCTTAAAACAACACCAATTCCATTTCCTGAGGCATCACATTCCACAATAAAGGTTTTTTTGAAGTCTAGCGTAGCTAAGACCGATGCTTAGCACATTTCCTCTTTAAGATGCTAAAAGGCTTTAGTTTCTTCCGGAGTCCAAGAAAATGCATCTTTCTTCAGTAAAGTTGTTAGAGGTGTTGTTATTGTCCCATAATTCTTAACAAACTTGCGATAATACCCTGTCAACCCGAGAAATCCTCGTAGATTCTTTATGGATGTGGGGATTTTCCATTCCTTAATGGCTTTAATTTTATTAGGGTCTACCCTAACACCTTCATACAATATGACACAGATATTCCATCTCCTGTAATCCAAAGAAACATTTGGAAGTTTTCGCCTATAATTGTTTCTCCTCTAATAGCTTGAGCACCCTGTCAACATGTTAAACATGATCCTTCCAAAACTTGTTGTATATTAGTATATCATCAAAAAATACTAACAAAAATTTTCTAAGGGTTTCAAAATGGAATTCATCAAAACTTGAAGTGAAGAAGGTGCATTGGTAAAGCCAAAAGGCATGACCAAAAATTCATAATGACCCTCATGAGTTCTAAATGTTGTTTTTGAAACATCTTCAGTGTTCATTCTTATTTGATGATATCCTAAATGAAGATCCAACTTGCTGAAGTAAATTACTCCATGTAATTCATCCAATAATTCATAATTACAAGAATGGGAAATTTATATTTAATAGTGAACTTGTTGAGCTTTCTTGTGCACCAATACTACTGGAGCAGAGAAAGAACTTTGACTAGGTTGAATTATACCAGCCTCTAGCATTTCTACAACCATACGTTCAATTTCACTCTTTTGGGCATAGGGATATCTGTAAGGCCTGATGTTTGGACGAATACTTCCTAGAATCAAATGAATAGCATGATCATGATCACAAATAGGTGGGAGTTCTTTGGGAGTCTCAATTACCTTAGAATGATTTTCCAAGACTTTTTGAAGGTTTGGAGAAATAAATGATTTCAATGTTTGAACCTATAGTGAACATAATTGTGGAATTATGCCTTGTTTTTCTTTCTTTAGAAGCTTTTTCATGCCATTAGAGTTGATTATCTGTCATGGTTTCCCTGCGATACCCTTTAATTCAATTTCCTTTCCTTCCCAAAATAATTTCAAGAAATGTCCTCGAAATTTAAAATCTATCATACTCAAATATTGTAACCATTGGACTCCTAGAACAACATCAACACCACCCATTGGAATGGAAATCATTGGACTATTCAATACATATTCTTCTAAGGATACATTGATATTATAAAACTTTCCAGAGCAATTTATGGTTCCTCCATTCGCAACCATCACTTGAAATTTTGGTGCTAGACAGAGGAAGCAATTTAATTCCTTGGCTATCTTACACTAAATACAATTATGGGTACTACCTGAATCAATCAACAATATTACCTTTTTCTTCTTGATATGTTCTTCTATCTTGAGAGTTTGAGGAGTGGTAATTCCTGCCAATGCATTACAAGATATGGTCGAATTCATTTCTTCTTTCTCTGGGTTGGTTCTTGGTGTATATCTTCTTCCTTTGACATTTCTCATTCTTTTTCTTCCTCCTCTTCACAATCGATGTAAAATAATTTCTTCTCAACACACTTATGACCTTAAGTGTATTTGCTATCAAAACTGTAACACATCCCTTTTTCTGTTTTTTCTTTCAATTGTTGTGGTGTCATCCTTGTAGGTTGTGGAAGGCTAGGAGAAACCACACTTCGATTTCCATAGTTGTGAGTGGTAGGATTCCTTGTTGCCATAATTTTTCTTGCCAACTTTAATGCCTTCTCTAATGAATCAGGTTCCCAAAGGCAAACCTCATCTTGGATGTTAATCTTTAGACTCCCTATGAAAAAATCAATCCTATGCTCCTCTCGAATATTATTTACCTTTGTATTAAAATTTTGTAAGTCCTCAATGTGATCCGCTATTGAACCCTTTTGTTTGAGATTTATCAAGTAGCTAATGAAGGTGTTGCTCTTTGTATCCTCATAATGTGCTATCATTTCCTATGTAAAAATTGACCAAGTGACAATTTTTTTATGAGAGCAAAGGCATCAATACCAAACAAACTGATTGGGTTGTAAATATAAAGTTTCAATGCATACCTTTTGTGTGTTTTGCACATTATGGAGGTCAAAATATTGCTTCATCTGCAATATCCATGTTATGGGATCCTTGCCATCAAACTTCCTCATATCGATCTTTGGAATATGGTGGATCTTCAATCCCACGTTAGAGTCTATGAAATCATGATGAACATTTATTTTTTTCTCATTATGATTTTCCTCTACTACCTTTTCCCCATTAGGAAGCGTTTCTTGCAGCAACTATGCCAAATCTTCCTTCAAACCTTTTATGTCTTTCTTCAAATCTTCAATGTTACCTTTCAGTTTTTCTTCTATACCATTAATGAAATATTTCAAACCTTCCATTTCTTCTTTTTAAAACATTATTCAAACCATCTGTTATCACTCAGGTTGTTCCCTTTGACTCCCAAGGGAATACAGCCGAGGTAACCACTAACCAATCTTTGGGTCGCAGGTTCTAGCCTACCTATGACCAGAGAGGGCTCTCTCTTTATGATTTAACTTTGTTTGTATAGTATTTTAGGCTAGTTATGATGCTCGAGGTTTTGTTTTGAAATTTGCTGGATGATGACTTCAGTCAAGATTTATATATGTTTACCAGGGTGTTCTAGGCCATTGGGCATGGAGTCAGTGATGCTTAATTTGCTTGATATGTCTGTGTTGATACAATAGTGATGCTGCAGGGCCAGATAAGTGTCTAAGAAACAATTCTTTAAATCTGTGATTGGTTGTGATGTAATCAGAGCATGAAAGGCAATTAAGAATCTTTCAACAGTCTGATATGGAGAACAGTGGGAATGTTACTTAGGAGCACTGAAGAATTCCTATATAACATTCATATTTATAGAATTGATGTAAGCATGAGCAATTAAGAGTTCATGTTGACGATCAGTTCTGAAGAAAACATTTTAAGCAATAGAGATTGAGCACAGGGTGTAACCAAACATTTCCTGTACTATTCCTTTTCTCTACTGTTAGATTAGTGAAACATGTGTATGATTTAAATAAACATAAGAAGACAAAACATAGATCGAGAAAACTTATTGTTCCATTAGACAGCACAGGAATTCTGCAACAGCACGCATAGCATCACCAAGACATCAAACATTCAGGAAATCACTGAGCTTTTCCAGCCTCTTGCATTAGATTATCTGAAAATATACAATACATTCGCCTCAGAATGAAAATCACCAACCCCTCATACGTTGCCAGGGGAGGTATATATACATAATTTACATAAGAAAATATCTAGCTGATGAGTAAACGCTTCATTAATGTCATGCCAACTACTGGAGCATTGTAGCTGAGAAAGTAAATGCTGTAGTAACTCCTCAGTGCCTTAGCTGTCCAAAATGGTCAGAGAATGTTGACTTTATGACCGATAGAGTCGGCTGAAGCCGTGATCCCCAAAATTTGCGCATTTTTCATATTTTGGCTTGTTGTCGCTGTCTTTTGCTGAGTCACCCTTTCGACTGCCTTGTGTGATGTCTTTATTTTGCTTTTTTGCTCTTTGCTAAGTGGAGGCTGACTGGGATTGATCAACTGAGATCATTGAGGTAAAATTTGCAGCATTGCCTGTCACCAATCCTCTTTGGGCAGCTGGTGCCTTCGAATTTTCACCAATGTTTCATCTGCCTCTGTATATCTATAAAAATTAGGAGGAACCTCAAAAAGGTGGTGGATTTCATTTTCAATAAAAAACAGATTTTCAAGTTTGTCAAGAAGGCCCTGCCCTGTTGGAGGCCCTACTTCCTCGGAAGTACTGGCAGATGCAGTGATATGATTTTCAATAAAAGTTGCCATCCTGGCAGCATATTGCTCACGGGGGAGCAGTTTTCCTGTGCCAGTTAGTAGGCTAGGAAATCCCTTTTCTTGCAGTGCTCCCAATTTGAGCTTGTATTCATCCACCTCAGCCTGTATTTCATGGAATTTTCTCTCTACAGTCTGTACATAATTCCTGAGAGTTAGCACCTTTTTAGCCGTAAGGACAACCTCTGTTCTGTTAACAATGTTGATGGCTGCTAGCTCCTCCTGGGCCTGATTGTTTAAAAAATGTATCATTCTATTGGCCTGTTCAGGCCTGTTTCCCAGTACTGTTCTGGCCTTCTGGATCTCAATCTGTGCTTTGCCAATTAATTCCATTTGTTCATGCACAATCTTGATTGACTTCCATTGTCTAGTAATGGATTGGTCAATTCGGGCCCACAAAATTCTTTTTATTTCTGCCATAGCACTTTCTAGCTTGAGCTCTTTCTCCAAGGCCTTTATTTTCTCTTTTAGGGCCTTTATTTCTCTACCTTGCTCTGCCACAGTCATCTTTGATTTGTCATATTTGGCCTCTAGCTCTGCCAATTTTTCCTTGGCCTGCTTAATCTCAGTAGCCTGGAGCTCCATCTCTTTGATAGCCTTAGTCAAATCTTCCATGTTTAAACTGGACTCTGGGGCTGTTGTTGTTGCTGCTGCTTCTGTTGTGGCTGTAGTTGTTACAGGGGCCACTGCTGCCTCTGTAGTTGTTGCAGTGGTTGAAGTAGTTGGAGGAGCTTGGGATGTGGATTCTCCCTGCTTATCTTGTAGTGCCCCTTCAAGTTCCTTCTCCAAATCAAGGACCTTCTGGTTGAGCTGCATTATTAGATCAAGTTGCTCGTCGGCCTCCTTTTCCTTCTGTAATTCTGCTGTTTGGGGGTGCTCGGTGGGCAGCAGTTTTAATCTTTTCTTCAATGCATTAAGGTCATCTTCCTTTTTGTTCATGAGGGCCCTTACGCCCTTAGGGTCCTTAGGATCATGTCCTAGGTCTATGATGATGTCCTCAAGTGACTTAATTCTGTTGTCCTTGGCCATGGAGGACATTCTCTCAAAATCCAACTGAATGTTGGTATTCTTCAATGATTCTTTTAATTCATGGGCCATTGTTGCCCTGTCTACCAAGGTGGCATAGACCATCTCTCCAGTCTGTTTATGCAGTTCAATTTGGTCCATGGGGTGAATGTCTTTTGCCATGACTTCCACCCTTGTCCTTACAAAATCTGCAGCTGATTTAGGCTGCGGCACCTTAGGTTTGAAGTGGCTGAGGATCATTTTCTCCTCTTGAATGTCATATACAGACATCAGCCTTTCTTGCTTGGCTGGTGTTGCTTTCAGAAACTGTTTGTACACTTCAATTCTCAGCAAGTCATTTTGTGCCTTTATTTGTTTGAAAGAAGCCTTAGTGCTTGAGGGCTTCTTGCTCTGCTGAGTGGAGGAGGACACCTCCAAGCCAAGTTGTAATCCCTGCTCCTGCTGAAAGGAGCTTGTACCTGTTTGCTGGCTGCCTTCCCCATCTTTCCTTGGACTGTCAAGGACTTCTTCACTTATTTCTTCTATCTCCGGGGAGTCAACCTTTTGCCTCTTGGCCTCAGGTTGCTGGGAGGATCCACTAGCAGGAGTGGACTCTTCTCTGTCTCTTTTCTTACCCCTCTCCTCATGTGCTGGAGTCTGCAAAATTGGTGCTGCTGGTGGTTCTGTTTGTGGTGGAGGGGTCTGCTCTTGTTGCTGCCCAATTGAGGAGGCATGCTGTGCTTTTACTGTTTCCTCTTCAGCACCCATTATTCCTTTACCCTTGTCTGTACCTGATGCTGCTGTAGAAGGTGCCTGGGTGGCTGGTGTGGTTGTTGTGGCTGCGGTCCCTTCTCCCACTGGATGTGGTTGCTTGAAGATTACCTGCTGCACAGAATCTAAGTCAAGAGTTTTTTCCAAATCCTTGACATTCTTTTGCATTATCTCTTCTTCAGTCAATTTTTCAATTAATGTATCTTGTTTCCATTCTTGCTGATTGGCATACTGTTCAATGTGTGGATATTTGCAATGCTCATAGCCTAGCAGTCTGTACTTAACCCTCCTGGCACAGATGAAGCCTTCAGGGTCATAAGGGACCCACCGGAAGCTTTTTGAGAGCTTGTACTTGTCTTTGAGGATTTGCTCAGCATCTTGCCATCCCTCTTTTTTATTCATGATGAAGGGGCCCAGGTGGTGCTTGAACTTGAGATGGGCTTTCTTTTTGGCACTGTGGAAGTGAGTGAGGTCAGAGTGAATGAGCTGCCTATAATACTCCAAGGCAAACAGTCTCATGGGCACATATTTTGGGAGCCTGTATGGACAGAGCTCGCAGCCATAGATTCTGATGACTGTATGATCCTGGTATAGGTACCAATCACCTATTTTATAATTCTTGGAGAGCTACAGGGTTTTCTGTATTTCAACTGACTGTCTGGGAGGAGGGGACCTCATCAACAAGCAAGAGACTGGGTAGACAAACTCATCGATAAATTCACAGTATGAGTATGGTGAATCTTGGACTTTGTGATAAACTGATGCCCAGAAGATGACAGACCTTCTTTCCCCCTTAGAGTCTAGCTTTTTGATATGGCATGGAAAAGCCTCGGACTGGTAGTACATGAACAAGTGGTAGATGTAAGATGAATACTTGAAGATGCCCTCCCTGTCTACTTTGAAAAGCTGCTCATGTATCTTGTTGGCTATGAATTTGGCAAAATTATATTTGTAGGCAGGGGGTTGGCCTGGGCTATAAGCAGCTAAAAACACCAGCATTGTCTCATCAACATGCTCCCTGGTTTTGTAGCCCAACACATAAGAAATCATGTCCAACAAAACTTTGCCTATATCAGTAAAATAGACATACAAGAAGGGAGGTGGCCCTGTGGGCTGGCGGTCAGGCCTCATAAATGTCTGGGTGATCTTTTGAATGTCATCAGTGGACATCTTGGCACCTGTATCCAACAGATAGTTCATGGAGAAAGGAAACAACAGCTGAGTTTGTTTGAAGTTGAGCATTTGGTTGATGGACTCAGCATTAATGTGAAAGAGGATGCTCCCAGATGGAGACTTGACAGCTCTGTGGTTTGCATCATAATTCTCAGCGCATAGGCAGATAATCTCTGGAAAAATGTTAACAGATTGGAGAAAGTAATATGGCAGATTTGATTCCCATATCCCATATGTATCCTTGCCATTCAAATAGTCATCTCTCAATTCCCTGAAGGTCTGCAAATGGTTTCTATCGCCCACAAAGTCTTGGATGAGGTAATCCCTGTCAGCAAGAGGCAAGGATTCCAGCTCTTTATTTGGTGGATTCATGGGGGCAACACTGAGAGCTGTGGGTGCAGGAGCAGCCATTATGTAGTTTCTGAATGGAACAAGGTAAGTGCAATGGTTTGCAAGGTTCCTCAAAGCTCAGGTGACAGATTGAATGCAGATAATGCTAAAAATATTCTTCAAAGAGAAATAGGTAGGCTAGGCAGGCTTGCCTCTGCTCTGCTTGGGTAAATTCATAGGGATTGTGACCAACTAGGATAAAATGCAGAGGGAGGGCAGGACTAAATTGGTGAAATGCAACTCTTCAAGCCTGCACACGGCAAAAGGGAACAATGCCGGGCAGCTTAAGGAAAAATTTGTCAATTAAGACCGCGAATTATTGTTTTAACATCAAATTTTCAGGGCAGGGGGCAATGTAGGTTGCTTTGATGCAGAATTGATTAACTGACAGTCCTTAATGTTGGATTTAGCATGTGTTTAATGGACAACTTGCAGAGAAAAGGTACAAACACGGGTGAAACAAGTGAATTTTGGGCAAATACCTGGATGAACGACACCGCGAGTCGCTGGGCTGAACAATAGATGAAAGGCGTAGTTGAATATGATGAATGGTGGCGTCCCAAGGTTTGAATTCGCGGTGCAAAGGCAATTTTCGAGCGAATGAGAAAAACAGCTCACAACGGCTCTTCTTTGTTTCCAATGAAAATGACATAAAACGGCCTAAAAGCGCGTTTTTAACGAAAAATTTGGAAAATACGGGTCATTGGCGCTTTTCTGCCGATGACGTCAGCATGACATCATGGCGGGCCCGGGGTACGGAGGGTGACGTGGGCGCTGAGCTGGAGGCCGGTGGCATGACACGATGGCGGGTGGTGCGGGGTGGCAAAGTGACATGGAGGGCCACGAGGCGCGAGGGCGGGGGCCGGTGGCATGATGTCAGGATGACGTGGGTTGACTTGACAGCGGAGGTGGTAAGCGGGAGGGTGGTAAGCGGTCTCCCCGCACCACTTTTGGGCGAAGGCGGTATCGAGGAGGGGGGCTCCGAACACCTCCGCCGGCTGCCACACGTCCAGTGTACGGGGGCCAAAACCGCTCGCTCCCCGGACGTTAAAGGGAGGCACCTTCAGATCCGAAAATGCCCGCCCACCATTGGATGAAGGGGGGCGGGAGATGGACGGCTGGCGGGTGCCCTGACCCGTCGTGTATGTTGGGGGGGACCCGCCGGTCGATTAAAATATTCATTTTAATATTTCGGGGTTTCAAACTTTGGTTAAGGGGTTTTTGTGGGTTTTGGGGTATGCGGGTTAGACTGTCAGGTTTTATAAAAACATATGGATATTGGGTTTGAGAGGGGGAGAGGGGGTTTTTATGAATTTTTTCGGAAAATGGGGTATATATGAGGGCTAAGGGTGGGCTATTAGTCTAACCAGGGGTTAGAGTAATTCCCAAAACAAGGGTTGACTATAGTCCCTG
The DNA here is from genome assembly GCA_031772625.1 of Pinus tabuliformis. Taxonomy (NCBI): domain Eukaryota; kingdom Viridiplantae; phylum Streptophyta; class Pinopsida; order Pinales; family Pinaceae; genus Pinus; species Pinus tabuliformis. Next base: position 283,271,767 of record CM062804.1, on the reverse strand, counting down.
GTGGACTAATGTCTCCGATAGACATGCTATTTAGCTATAATGCTAAAAGGGGGGGATATTTATACATTGCTTGGGGTTTTATACACCATGGTGTTATAGTAATAGGGAAAGGGGAACATAGGGGATTTAGTGTAGATAGAGTTAGTAGTTAGTTTTGGAGGGAAATGTGAATGGGAAGTGATAGAAACTAAGCTTCTAGGAAATAAACTTAGTTAGGGAGTAGATCAAAATGAAAAGAATTTTTACACAAGAAATGTGGCTTCTCTTCAAAGAGAGAAGTCACTTCTGACATGAAATTTGTACAAATGAGGAGTATAAGGAGGACTGATCAGGCAGATCCTGCAGTGCTCATGGGGAGGTTAGTAAGAGACTTTTGAAGGGGATGAGGGAAGTTAGTGATGGTTTAGTAGTTTGCCAAATAGGCCATTGCTCTTGCCTTTCTCCTGTTGGTGACATCAATGTGATTTTTCCCAATTGATATGCTTAGATCATGCTTTCTGCAACCTTCAACTACCTACCCTGCCTAATATGCCTAACATTTTTTCTTCCTTCGGATGGGTGCACTTGGTCTTGCAAACCCTGATAATTCTCTTTTCTTTTTGCTGCCCTCCTATCTAAGTCTACCCTTATGACTTCCGAGGGCCCAGATTAAGCAGTTGGGCTCCTTTCTTTCTCTATCCACCTATTCATCTGTCAAGCTTGAACTGTTTGAACAGGTACTTCCTCTCTAGTCTACAATATGCAATTCAAAACATGGTGAGGACCAGCTTGAGCTGTTGGACCACCCATCAAGATAGTAGTGGCACTTTGGACTAGCCACTTTCATGGTCTTTGTTTGGGGTTCATTTCTTTTATTTTTTCTTTGACCAATTCATTTTCTTGCCCTTTGATTTTTCTTTTAAGGCATACCCTCTTTACATTTTTTAAATTGTCTGCTTCTTTCACAAAAATGGAACCTTAGCAACATGGAAGGTGAACATTTTTGGCACTTCCACTGTCAATCATGAGAGATGAAAACCTATTGGTATAGGAAGCTAACAATGGCTCCACTTGGGGATGGCTTTTCCAGGTGAAAAGCCAAGAACAGCAGGTCATATTGCTTGAGTTTCTGCTTTCTTGCTACTGGCTGAATTTCTCTGTTGGTTGGAGACCATTGGCTAGGATCCTAGATAGTTGCAGGCAGCACCCAGTGAGCTGATTTGCTGTGAATTTGCAGATCTGTTTTACCTATTTCTCGGACTTTCTCCTCATCACTTGATAGTTGTCCTGTGTTTTTCTTTGCTTTCCAATTGCCAGGATCATAAAAAAAAGGAAACATGCAGCACCCTGGTCTTCTCAAAATATGCTGCACTCGGTGCTTTATTTATCTGCTGTAACTGAAAATACTGGGAATACAAATATTTATGTACAATATATGCCTGTTCAGTGCTTGATCAAAGGGAGTCAAAATAATGCTTGAGCATTCTCCCATTAACTGGGCCCTCCTCAGTGTTTGAGCCATCCAAACTTCTTAGAAAATAGGTGTTGTTTCCTTGTATGGCATAAATGACATAGGGTCCTTTCCATAGAAAATCAAACTTACCATGTTTGCCTTTTTCCTCCCTTCTAGAATCCCATCTTAACACTTTATTTCCTATAAATAAATCTTCAGCTTTGGTTCTTTTGTCAAATATTCTTTTGAGATTTTCTTGTAGAACTTGGGTTCTTTGATAGACTTCTTCTCTTGTTTGCTGTAAATGAATTGTTTGATTAATTCTTCTTTGAATGTCATTGGGCTCAGCTTGATCACAGGAATTCCTAGGGATGTAGGAAACTTTGCTTCTAACCCATAGACCAGTTCATATGGACTCATGCCAATTGATCTCTTGGTGGTCAGTCTGTCAGCCCACAGTGCATTTACCAATTTTTTATGCCAATTCTTTTTGTTTTCTTCCAAAACTTTTTTAATGATGTTGATGAGACTTTTATTGGAAGACTCTGCTAGGCCATTACCTTGAGGATAATAGGTAGTGGAATGACCTAGGGTCATGTGATACTTGTGACAAAAGTTGATCATTTTCTTGGACTTGAAAGCAGCAACATTGTCTGTAATGATTTTGTCTGGACAACCAAACCTAGACAAGATGTTGGTTTCTAGGAATTGTATAATAATGGAGTCATTGGCCTGTCTGCAAGGGATGGCTTCTATCCATTTGGTAAAATAGTCCGTGGCAGTGAGAATCCACCTATGTTGGCCAGAGGATGGAGGGTGAATTTCACCAATGAAGTCTAAACCCCATTGTTGGAATGGTCTCTCAGTTGAAATTGGTTTGAGTGGTAAAGGCAGCAGTTTTCTCTTTCCCTCAAAAATTTGGCATTTGTGACAAGACATTACAAATTTCTTCACATCAGCAAACAAGGAGGGCCAATAAAATCCAGCCCTTAGGATTTTATCAGCTGTAGACTTCCAGTGTAAGTGTCCACCACAATCACCTGCATGGAATTCTTTCATAACATTGTTAGTCTCATCCATATTCAAGAAATTCAGCAGTATACCTTCATGATTTTTCCATAGTAAATTACCATCTATAACACAAAATCTTGAAGCTTTCATCTTTAGAAATCTAGACTTGGTTCTAGACAATCCTGGGGGAGCACACATGTTTTGCAATATATAACAGATATCAGAATACCACAGGGATTGTTCAAAGGCTACATTGATCTTTGGAGTCGCCAGCTCCGGTTCATCGTCCAGTTGGTTAATATCCAAGGCTTGGAAGTTAGCTTCAGACATCAATTTAGCCAAACCTTGCCCTTTTATCAGTTTTGTAGGTTTGATTTCAATGTCAAATTCTAAAATGTTTGCAATCCATTTTCCTCTTCTGCCCTCTAAGTTTTCTTGAGTCAGTATGTCTTTTACAATGGGATTTGGTACATAAGCAATGACATGGGAGTATAGGATGTAGATCCTGAAATCTTTGATGGCTTTGACCAAAGCATAGGCTTGTTTTTCCATGATCTGATATTTCACAGGTGCATCTCTAAGGGCTCTACTAAAGAAAGCAATAGGTTTTTCATTCCCTTGATCATCTTTCTGCAATAAGACAGCAGCAATAGTACGCTGGGAGGCAAAAGAGAAAATGATAAATTCTCTATCAAATTGAGGATTTGTTAAAACTGGGGTTTGGGTAAGGGCCAATTTAATACCTTCAAAAGCTTGATTTGCTTCTACTGTCCATTTCACCTTAGAATCCTTTTTTAGCATGTTGTTTAGCAATCTGATCAATTCTGCTAAATTTGGGATAAATCTTCTTAAAAAGTTGATCTTTCCCAAGAAGGCTTGTAATTCTTTAATATTTCTTGGATGGGGCATTTGCAAGATGGCCTGAATTCTGTCTGGATCAATTCTAATGCCGTCCTTTGAAATGATATGACCTAATAGCTTGCCCTCCTCCAAACCAAATAGAGACTTCTTAGGATTCAAGGAAATTCCATATTTCCTACATGTTATGAATATTTGTCTCAAGTGTTTCAGATGTTCTTGATCTGATTTTGAGAAAGGTGTGAGGTCATCTAAGTAAATAACAAGGAAATCACGTATCTCTTTAGCAAAAGCAATATCCATTGCTCTCTGAAATGTAGCACCTGCATTTTTCAACCCAAAAGGCATTTTAACATATTTAAATGTTCCCCATGGGGTTGTGAATGATGTTTTATCCTGATCATCAGGGTGGACTAGGATCTGATTAAAACCTGAAAATCCATCAAGTAAAGAAATTCTTGAGGCGCCCACCACTCTTTGGAGAGTATGATCCATTTTAGGTAAGGGATAATTGTCTTTGAGGGATACTTGATTCAAATTTCTTAGATCAACACAAAGCCTAATCTCACCAGTTTTCTTTCTTGTGGGGACCAAATTTGAAATCCAGTCTGAAAACCTGATTGGTGTTATGATACTAGCTTTAAACATTTTTTGTACCTCTTTCTCAATTGAAGGGAGAAGCATAGGATTAATTCTTCTCAATTTTTGCTTGAATGGCTTTTGATTAGGCTTGAGAGGGATATTGTGTTGAATAACAGAGGTGTCATAGGATTTCAAATCCTCATAACTCCATGCAAACACATCCTAGAACTCTTTAAAAAGGTCAATGTATTTGGGCTTCTGGTCAGGAGGTAAAGATGCAGACAATTTTATTATCTTGGGTTTTTCAGCAGTTCCAATGTTGCATTCTTCAATAGCAGCATTAAGGGGTTGCATTTTTGGTTTCCTAGGAACATCATTTGAGTCAAAAATGTCCTCCAATGGAGTCAGGCCTGTTGGTAGGAAATTGTCTTTTAGTTGTATGACTTCAGCCTGTGCACCAGCTACTTCATCAAAATGCAATTGTCCAAGCTCTTGTATTTTTTCCTTGTCAAAGTTTGTTGGACAGAGTATTTGATTTGCTGTTTTGAGTGATATTGTTGTTTGCTCCTGTTCGTTCAGTGGCTGTGTGTCTTTCACAGAATCAACATCGATGTTCAAACCTGAAAATTCATGTTGCAAGGTCAAAAAACTGTTTATCTGTGTGTCATCCTCAAATACTTGCCAATCCTTCACATTGTTTGGGATAGAGGGTCTGTGTTTTATCTCAGCTGTAAAACAGTGGTTGGGTTCAAAAGGCAATTTGCATGTACTGGCAAACGTAGCTAAACTGTGTGCATGAAGGTTGTGGGTTCTAGATATTTTGGTTATTTGAAATTCAGTGAAAGCTTTGAGCATTTCAATAGCAGCAGACCTATATGACCTTAATCTTTTGTCATTGGTGACAAAATTCCCTTTCACTTGCTGAATAATGAGGTCTGAGTCTCCCAGGATTGAAACCTTTGTGGCCTGTAGGGATCTTACCAGTTTGAGGCCTAACAGAAGAGCCTCATATTCTGCCATATTATTAGTACATCTGAAATTAAGCCTATAAGCTCGACCTTCTGCATGATTGCTTTGTTTGTTATGAATCCACACCCCAGCTCCTGCCCCTAATTTGTTGACTGATCCATCAAACTCAAGAAACCAAAGGATCTCTTGATTTAGGGGAGGTTTAACAGCTTCTCTATGACTTGGAATTATGAGTTGGAGTTCTTGTTTTTCATCTGGTTTGTCTTCTAGAACGGTCTCATCAATTGATTGCCCAACCTTGATCTCTTGGGAACTTGATTGCTCACTCATATGCTGATCTTGTTCAAATATGACAGCTTTGTTATCACTTATTGGACTTATATTATCATTGAACAGAATGAAGGAATCGATATCAGAATGGACTGCATAAATAGGGAAATTTTGAGGTGTTTCTTCACTGCTCACCATGTATTTCATGAGTGATTCTCTGTATGGCCTCTTTGGCTGCCCAAAGACAGAGATAGTGGCATATGACATGTCTAATTGCAGGGAACCTTGGAGTTTAGCCCCCCATGATCTTGATAACAACATTCCATATTTGGGTGGGATATCAGCAACTACCACATCCATTAAGATTGTTTTATTTGGGTACTGGACAAGGGACACACATAGATCTTTTATCAAACCTAAGCACTTAACTTGGTTGGAGTCAAATGAAAATAGGTCCTTATATGGTCTTGTGATGTCTAAGTTCAATCTTTCCATTACTGACTTAGGCATAAGGTTATGAGAAGCGCCTAAATCAAACATTGCATTGTGTAATATCTTATCATGAATATGCAAGATGACATAAAAAGGTAAGATTCCAGTAGCTCCTGACTTTCCATCAACCTCTGGACCGAAAAGCAATTCTGGGGTGTCATCCAACACATTGACATCATCTTTGTTGTGGGTCAGTTGAAGGGATTTCTTGATTTGTTGTTTGTAGATGCTATGTTTGGCTAACTCTGAAAGAGGAATGGCTATCTTTAATTTACCAATTTCAGCTTCTAAGTCAAAAGGTTTTTCAGATTGGATCTTGGTGTTCTGGTTAACCACTTTTTCTTTCTCAATTGAGTTTTCAGAGACCTCTTCTTGTTTTTCAATCTGATCTTGAGGTTTGTCCTTTTTGCTTACTTTTCGAAAAGTGACACTTGGATTATGCTGTAAAGAAGGTGTAACCATTGGTTCTTGATTTGAGGGAAATGGTTCGGTTACCTCTTCAACTGTTACTTCATTCGTAATTGAATCAGTTTTGTTGATAGGCTCTGTGACAATAGCTTTCTTAGGCTGCTGGCTATCGTTTGTTTTCTCAGGCTGTGTCACATTTATAGTTCTGCTTCTTAATTTGTATTGCTTATGAACTTCAAAGACAGCTGTGTCATAACCTTGTTTGAAATCGAATGATTCACCTGATTTAGTGTGGAACTAACTAATATCATCATCCTTATGATCTTCTTGTGTTAAAAAAACTTGATTTTCACTGTCCAAACCCATTAGGTTAATATGAGGGTCCTCATTAGGTTCACTAGATGTTGAAGCCTCAGCATAGTTCTCTTGGAAAGGGGGTCTGACATGCTGGTCAGGATCAGTCCTTCCAACATTGGGATTTAGATTCTTTCTAAAGTTTGGGTTTCTGATATTGCTTGTTTGCCCTTCCCATGATGACTTTCTTTCTATGGTTTCCACCTTGTTTCCAAGTCTGTCCATCCCTTTGATGATTGCATCTAGCTTTTGCTCAAATGATGAGGGCTCTTCTTTGAAAGTAGTTCTCCTTTCAGTTCTTGCCCGGTTTCTCTTGGCGATTAGATTTGCCTCTACACTTACAGCTATGTCTTGCATGTCTGCTAGAGTTGCAGGGGCTCTTTCTCTTAGTTGATATGCCATATCAGCATCAAACCCATCTGGGAACTTAATCAATGCTAAATCAGGTGGAGGCCTGAGATTTTGAGGAATTGCATTATAGATAGTATTGAATCTAGTGCAATAGTCCGAGACAGTTTCTTGTGGGCCTCTTCTTATGGTGTCATATTCAGACAAAATGTGTAGAGGGTCCTTTTTCTTTTCCCATCTGTTCAGGAATGACTGATAAAGGGCACCCGAATTAGCTATAGAATTTGCAGCAAGTGCTCTAAACCAAGTTCTTACCTCGCCTGTTAAACTTTGGACAAAAATTTTCATCCTTACATCATCATCATCTATCTCATAGTTTTCAAAGTAATCTTGCATTTTCTTGGTATGCTGTAAGGCAGTATATGTACTGGTTCCATCAAAATAAGTGATCTTACTTTGGTAATCTTGAGGCATAGCCCCCGGATTACCAGGTAACTGAAGGGGTACATAACGATTAGCCATATTTGGGGGGATAAGTGGGACAACTGGTAGAAAGGGGACAACTGGGACAACAGGGACAGCAACAGCAGTTTGTGTGTTGGGTGTAGACAATATGCTTTGTGAAGTGGATGATGAAGAGGGGGAAGAATGAGTTGTATGAAGGTGAACAGATGGCTTAGCAGGGGTTGGAATGAAACTTTGCTGAACTGCCTCAGGGCTAGTTTCAGGAGATTGTTCTGGTTCCTTCTGGTTCCTAAGAGTTTTCTGAATCAGATTTGGATTTTCGAAAATAGGTGGGGGATTTGGGTCAGGATTTGACCTGGTGTGCCTAGTTCTCTTTTTAGGAGCCAACTTCTGAACTTGTTTTTGGTATTTTTGAGGATATTTTTAGAACTGTTTTAAGGGACTGCTCAAGCTCTTGGAACCATTGTCTAAAACAGATAGCAGTTGCAAAGTACGCTCTTTTCTCCCCAGTGGAGTCGCCAATTATGTTATCACTCAGGTTGTTCCCTTTGACTCCCAAGGGAATACGACCGAGGTAACCACTAACCAATCTTTGGGTCGCAGGTTCTAGCCTACCTATGACCAGAGAGGGCTCTCTCTTTATGATTTAACTTTGTTTGTATAGTATTTTAGGCTAGTTATGATGCTCGAGGTTTTGTTTTGAAATTTGCTGGATGATGACTTCAGTCAAGATTTATATATGTTTACCAGGGTGTTCTAGGCCATTGGGCATGGAGTCAGTGATGCTTAAATTGCTTGATATGTCTGTGTTGATACAATAGTGATGCTGCAGGGCCAGATAAGTGTCTAAGAAACAATTCTTTAAATCTGTGATTGGTTGTGATGTAATCAGAGCATGAAAGGCAATTAAGAATCTTTCAACAGTCTGATATGGAGAACAGTGGGAATGTTACTTAGGAGCACTGAAGAATTCCTATATAACATTCATATTTATAGAATTGATGTAAGCATGAGCAATTAAGAGTTCATGTTGATGATCAGTTCTGAAGAAAACATTTTAAGCAATAGAGATTGAGCACAGGGTGTAACCAAACATTTCCTGTACTATTCCTTTTCTCTACTGTTAGAATAGTGAAACATGTGTATGATTTAAATAAACATAAGAAGACAAAACATAGATCGAGAAAACTTATTGTTCCATTAGACAGCACAGGAATTCTGCAACAGCACGCATAGCATCACCAAGACATCAAACATTCAGGAAATCACTGAGCTTTTCCAGCCTCTTGCATTAGATTATCTGAAAATATACAATACATTTGCCTCAGAATGAAAATCACCAACCCCTCATACGTTGCCAGGGGAGGTATATATACATAATTTACATAAGAAAATATCTAGCTGATGAGTAAACGCTTCATTAATGTCATGCCAACTACTGGAGCATTGTAGCTGAGAAAGTAAATGCTGTAGTAACTCCTCAGTGCCTTAGCTATCCAAAATGGTCAGAGAATGTTGACTTTATGACCGATAGAGTCGGCTGAAGCCGTGATCCCCAAAATTTGCGTATTTTTCATATTTTGGCTTGCTGTCGCTATCTTTATGCTGAGTCATCCTTCGGCTGCCTTGTGTGCTGTCTTTATTCTGCTTTTTTGCTCTTTGCTAAGTGGAGGCTGACTGGGATTGATCAACTGAGATCACTGAGGTAAAATTTGCAGCATTGCCTGCCACCAATCCTCTTTGGGCAGCTGGTGCCTTCGAATTTTCACCAATGTTTCATCTGCCTCTGTATATCTATAAAAATTAGGAGGAACCTCAAAAAGGTGGTGGATTTCATTTTCAATAAAAAATAGATTTTCAAGTTTGTCAAGAAGGCCCTGCCCTGTTGGAGGCCCTGCTTCCTCAGAAGTACTGGCAGATGCAGTGATATGATTTTCAATAAAAGTTGCCATCCTGGCAGCATATTGCTCACGGGGGAGCAGTTTTCCTGTGCTAGTTAGTAGGCTGGGCAATCCCTTTCCTTGCAGTGCTCCCATTTTGAGCTTGTATTCATCCACCTCAGCCTGTATTTCATGGCATTTTCTCTCTACAGTCTGTACATAATTCCTGAGAGTTAGCACCTTTTTAGCCGTAAGGACAGCCTCTGTTCTGTTAACAATGTTGATGGCTGCTAGCTCCTCCTGGGCCTGATTGTTTAAAAAATGTATCATTCTATTGGCCTATTCAGGCCTGTTTCCCAGTACTGTTCTGGCCTTCTGGATCTCAATCTGTGCTTTGCCAATTAATTCCATTTGTTCATGCACAATCTTGATTGACTTCCATTGTCTAGTAATGGATTGGTCAATTCGGGCCCACAAAATTCTTTTTATTTCTGCCATAGCACTTTCTAGCTTGAGCTCTTTCTCCAAGGCCTTTATTTTCTCTTTTAGGGCCTTTATTTCTCTACCTTGCTCTGCCACAGTCATCTTTGATTTGTCATATTTGGCCTCTAGCTCTGCCAATTTTTCCTTCGCCTGCTTAATCTCAGTAGCCTGGAGCTCCATTTATTTGATAGCCTTAGTCAAATCTTCCATGTTTAAACTGGACTCTGGGGCTATTGTTGTTGCTGCTGCTTCAGTTGTGGCTGTAGTTGTTACAGGGGCCACTGCTGCCTCTGTAGTTGTTGCAGTGGTTGAAGTAGTTGGAGGAGCTTGGGATGTGGATTCTCCCTGCTTATCTTGTAGTGCCCCTTCAAGTTCCTTCTCCAAATCAAGAAACTTCTGGTTGAGCTGCATTATTAGATCAAGTTGCTCGTCGGCCTCCTTTTCCTTCTGTAATTCTGTTGTTTGGGGGTGCTCGGTGGGCAACAGTTTTAATCTTTTCTTTAATGCATTAAGGTCATCTTCCTTTTTCTTCATGAGGGCCCTTACACCCTTAGGGTCCTTAGGATCATGTCCTAGGTCTATGATGATGTCCTCAAGTGACTTAATTTTGTTGTCCTTGGCCATGGAGGACATTCTCTCAAAATCCAACTGAATGTTGGTATTCTTCAATGATTCTTTTAATTCATGGGCCATTGTTGCCCTGTCTACCAAGGTGGCATAGACCATCTCTCCTGTCTGTTTATGCAGATCAATTTGGTCCATGGGGTGAATGTCTTTTGCCATGACTTCCACCCTTTCCCTTACAAAATCTGCAGCTGATTTAGGCTGCGACACCTTAGGTTTGAAGTGGCTGAGGATCATTTTCTCCTCTTGAATGTCATATACAGACATCAGCCTTTCTTGCTTGGCTGGTGTTGCTTTCAGAAACTGTTTGTACACTTCAATTCTCAGCAAGTCATTTTGTGCCTTTATTTGTTTGAAAGAAGCCTTAGTGCTTGAGGGCTTCTTGCTCTGCTGAGTGGAGGAGGAAACCTCCAAGCCAAGTTGTAATCCCTGCTCCTGCTGAAAGGAGCTTGTACCTGTTTGCTGGCTGCCTTCCCCATCTTTCCTTGGATTGTCAAGGAATTCTTCACTTATTTCTTCTATCTCCGGGGAGTCAACCTTTTTCCTCTTGGCCTCAGGTTGCTGGGAGGATCCACTAGCAGGAGTGGACTCTTCTCTGTCTCTTTTCTTACCCCTCTCCTCATGTGCTGGAGTCTGCAAAATTGGTGCTGCTGATGGTTCTGTTTGTGGTGGAGGGGTCTGCTCTTGTTGCTGCCCAATTGAGGAGGCAGGTTGTGCTTTTACTGTTTCCTCTTCAGCACCCATTATTCCTTTACCCTTGTCTGTACCTGATGCTGCTGTAGAAGGTGCCTGGGTGGCTGGTGCAGTTGTTGTGGCTGCGGTCCCTTCTCCCACTGGATGTGGTTGCTTGAAGATTACCTGCTGCACAGAATCTAAGTCAAGAGTTTTTTCCAAATCCTTGACATTCTTTTGCATTATCTCTTCTTCAATCAATTTTTCAATTAATGTATCTTGTTTCCATTCTTGCTGATTGGCATACTGTTCAATGTGTGGATATTTGCAATGCTCATAGCCTGGCAGTCTGTACTGAACCCTCCTGGCACAGATGAAGCCTTCAGGGTCATAAGGGACCCACCGGAAGCTTTTTGAGAGCTTGTACTTGTCTTTGAGGATTTGCTCAACATCTTGCCATCCCTCTTTTTTATTCATGATGAAGGGGCCCAGGTGGTGCTTGAACTTGAGATGGGCTTTCTTTTTGGCACTGTGGAAGTGAGTGAGGTCAGAGTGAATGAGCTGCCTATAATACTCCAAGGCAAACAGTCTCATGGGCACATATTTTGGGAGCCTGTATGGACAGAGCTCACAGCCATAGATTCTGATGACTGTATGATCCTGGTATAGGTACCAATCACCTATTTTATAATTCTTGGAGAGCTGCAGGGTTTTCTGTATTTCAAATGACACTCTGGGAGGAGGGGACCTCATCAACAAGCAAGAGACTGGGTAGACAAACTCATCGATAAATTCACAGTATGAGTATGGTGAATCTTGGACTTGGTGATAAACTGATGCCCAGAAGATGACAGACCTTCTTTCCCCCTTAGAGTCCAGCTTTTTGATATGGCATGGAAAAGCCTCGGACTGGTAGTACATGAACAAGTGGTAGATGTAAGATGAATACTTGAAGATGCCCTCCCTGTCTACTTTGAAAAGTTGCTCATGTATCTTGTTGGCTATGAATTTGGCAAAATTATATTTGTAGGCAGGGGGTTGGCCTGGGCTATAAGCAGCTAAAAACACCAGCATTGTCTCATCAACATGCTCACTGGTTTTGTAGCCCAACACATAAGCAATCATGTCCAGCAAAAGTTTGCCTATATCAGTAAAATAGACATACAAGAAGGGAGGTGGCCCTGTGGGCTGGCGGTCAGGCCTCATAAATGTCTGGGTGATCTTTTGAATGTCATCAGTGGACATCTTGGCACCTGTATCCAGCAGATAGTTCGTGGAGAAAGGAAACAACAGCTGAGTTTGTTTGAAGTTGAGCATCTGGTTGATGGACTCAGCATTAATGTGAAAGAGGATGCTCCCAGATGGAGACTTGACAGCTCTGTGGTTTGCATCATAATTCTCAGCACATAGACGGATAATCTCTGGAAAAATGTTAACAGATGGGAGAAAGTAATATGGCAGATTTGATTCCCATATCCCATATGTATCCTTGCCATTCAAATAGTCATCTCTCAATTCCCTGAAGGTCTGCAAATGGTTTCTATCGCCCACAAAGACTTGGATGAGGTAATCCCTGTCAGCAAGAGGCAGGGATTCCAGCTCTTTATTCGGTGGATTCATGGGGGCAACACTGAGAGTTGTGGGTGCAGGAGCAGCCATTATGTAGTTTCTGAATGGAATAAGGTAAGTGCAATGGTTTGCAAGGTTCCTCAAAGCTCAGGTGACAGATTGAATGCAGATAATGCTAAAAATATTCTTCAAAGAGAAATAGGTAGGCTAGGCAGGCTTGCCTCTGCTTGGGTAGATTCACAGGGATTGTGACCATCTAGGATAAAATGTAGAGGGAGGGCAGGACTAAATTGGTGAAATGCAGCTCTTCAAGCCTGCACACGGCAAAAGGGAACAATGCCTGGCAGCTTGAGCACAAATTTGTCAATTAAGACCGCGAATTATTGTTTTAACATCAAATTTTCAAGGCAGGGGGCAATGTAGGTTGCTTTGATGCAGAATTGATTAACTGACAGTCCTTAATGTTGGATTTAGCAGGTGTTTAATGGACAACTTGCAGAGAAAAGGTACAAACACGGGTGAAACAAGTGAATTTTGGGCAAATACCTGGATGAACGACACCGCGAGTCGCCGGGCTGAACAATAGATGAAAGGCGCAGTTGAATTTGATGAATGGTGGCGTCCCAAGGTTCGAATTCGCGGTGCAAAGGCAATTTTGGAGCGAACGAGAAAAACAGCTCACAACGGCTCTTCTTTGTTTCCAATGAAAATGACATAAAACGGCCTAAAAGCGCGTTTTTAACGAAAAATTTGGAAAATACGGGTCATTGGCGCTTTTCCGCCGATGACGTCAGCATGACGTCATGGCGGGCCCGGGGTACGGAGGGTGACGTGGGCGCTGAGCTGGAGGCCGGTGGCATGACACGGTGGCGGGTGGTGCGGGGTGGCAAAGTGACATGGAGGGCCACGAGGCGCGAGGGCGGGGGCCGGTGGCATGACGTCAGGATGACGTGGGTTGACTTGACAGCGGAGGTGGTAAGCAGGAGGGTGGTAAGCGGTCTCGCCGCACAGCTTTTGGATGAAGGTGGTATCGGGGAGGGGGGCTCCGAACACCTCTGCCGACTGCCACGCGTCCAGTGTACGGGGGCCAAAACCACCCGCTCCCTGGACGTTAAAGGGAGGCACCTTCAGATCCGAAAACGCCCGCCCACCGTTGGATGAAGGGGGGCGGGAGATGGACGGCTGGCGGGCGCCCCGACCCGTCGTGTATGTTGGGGGGACCCGCCGGTCAATTAAAATATTCATTTTAATATTTCGGGGTTTCAAACTTTGGTTAAGGGGTTTTTGTGGGTTTTGGGGTATGCGGGTTAGACTGTCAGGTTTTATAAAAACATATGGATATTGGGTTTGAGAGGGGGAGAGGGGGTTTTTATGATTTTTTTCGGAAAATGGGGTATATATGAGGGTTAAGGGTGGGCTATTAGTCTAACCAGGGGTTAGAGTAATTCCCAAAACAAGGGTTGACTATAGTCCCTGGTGGACTAATGTCTCCCATAGACATGCTATTTAGCTATAATGCTAAAAGGGGGGGATATTTATACATTGCTTGGGGTTTTATACACCATGGTGTTATAGTAATAGGGAAAGGGGAACATAGGGGATTTAGTGTAGATAGAGTTAGTAGTTAGTTTTGGAGGGAAATGTGAATGGGAAGTGATAGAAACTAAGCTTCTAGGAAATAAACTTAGTTAGGGAGTAGATCAAAATGAAAAGAATTTTTACACAAGAAATGTGGCTTCTCTTCAAAGAGAGAAGTCACTTTTGACATGAAATTTGTACAGTTGAGGAGTATAAGGAGGACTGATCAGGCAGATCCTGCAGTGCTCATGGGGAGGTTAGTAAGAGACTTTTGAAGGGGATGAGGGAAGTTAGTGATGGTTTAGTAGTTTGCCAAATAGGCCATTGCTCTTGCCTTTCTCCTGTTGGTGACATCAATGTGATTTTTCCCAATTGATATGCTTAGATCATGCTTTCTGCAACCTTCAACTGCCTACCCTGCCTAATATGCCTAACATTTTTTCTTCCTTCGGATGGGTGCACTTGGTCTTGCAAACCCTGATAATTCTCTTTTCTTTTTGCTGCCCTCCTATCTAATTCTACCCTTATGACTTCCAAGGGCCCAGATTAAGCAGTTGGGATCCTTTCTTTCTCTATCCACCTATTCATCTGTCAAGCTTGAACTGTTTGAACAGGTACTTTCTCTCTAGTCTACAATATGCAATTCAAAACATGGTGAGGACCAGCTTGAGCTGTTGGACCACCCATCAAGATAGTAGTGGCACTTTGGACTAGCCACTTTCATGGTCTTTGTTTGGGGTTCATTTCTTTTATTTTTTCTTTGAGCAATTCATTTTCTTGCCCTTTGATTTTTCTTTTAAGGCATACCCTCTTTACATTTTTTAAATTGTCTGCTTCTTTCACAAAAATGGAACCTTAGCAGCATGGAAGGTGAACATTTTTGGCACTTCCACTGTCAATCATGAGAGATGAAAACCTATTGGTATAGGAAGCTAACACCATCCATCTTAGCGTCCATTTCATTTTTGGTTACTCTTTGCGAGAGCAAAATTTGTTGCACTTGCTCTCGTAATTTTGATATTTCATGTTGCATTTCTTCTTCTTCCTCATGTGCCATAGTAGAACTTTTAGGTTGCTTAATAGGTGTTTCCATTTTATTTCTTTGGGTAATCAATTAATGATATTTATGCTTCCCTATTCCCTTTGAATCACTTCAAACTAATTTTTCAAACAAAACTTATTTAAATTGTTTAAAAAATACACACATTTTTCTTGCTTTGTAGGAGCTCAATATTTAATATGTTCTATCTCAGTAATTTCAGATCTCCAAGGTTTGAAATTACGTCGTGTGGTATATGTATGAGTTCTATTTCCAACCCCACAAGTTTGATCTACATTAGATTCTTCAAGAAAGAGTTATACCCAATCTTCCATGATGACCTGATTATAGACTTTTTCAGTAGAGCAAACTTGTACGAAGTGCCATGTGTCCCTATTTCGACCATCATCCCTAAAAACAATACCCAAGAAACTAAATTCTATCCTCTTTCTTTTAGTATTAAAGAAAATTTAAACTGATGCTCCAAGAGAAAATTATGACAATTTTCCTAAGGTCACCTGTTTGAGATGGAATTCAGGAGCCTGCAAAAACCCAAACTTCCTCAGTTCATATCTCCGAAAATATAGTGAGACAAGATATAAAATGAAGCTCAAGGTTCATCAATATTTCAGCTCAAATGGGTTTTAATTTCAACTTCTGAATCTTCGTAGAAAAAGTATATCGCCCAAATTCCAAAAAGACCTATTTGAAGCAGCGAAACCCTAGAATCCAAAGCTCTGATACCAAATGTTATGCAACCAGCTCACAAAATAGAAGAAGAGATAGATCAATGCATTAAAAAATATCCTCTTCGAGGGGGAAACTCCTTTACATTACAAAAATGAGCAATTCTTGGATGATACAAATGAAAAAACCTCCCTTCTATATATATGATTCTAAGGGGTCACAATATAATCAGAGCCAACAAACAATAATAATGTCAGGGCACAAAATAACAATAGCGGGCTTCTATGGGGCACAAGAATAATAATATGGGGACTACGTGGGGACAACAATAACAATAAAGGAATACACTAGTATTGTAGGGACCTAAAAAAGGATTTGTCACATTGCAAAAGGGTTTGGTTGTAGCCACGAACTGACCAAAGTCAAGTATTCACACGCCAAAGGGAGCTTGTCAAGTATATTTGTTTTTATTTTTGCACCTTATTGAACATTAGTATGGAGATAAGACAATGTCGATCTAAACTACACCAAGGGCTCCATGCAAAAATACAGTAAACATCGTTGAGACTGCCTCATCTCTTCATCATAGGGAGTTGTCATTGACAACTTAAGGTATTCTACCCAGCAACTGTTAAGCACTGAAGGGAAGGCCCGAGCATCCATTTAATTATTTCATCACTATCAATACTATGTTCATCCACCAATTGTAAGAGATAGAAGAAAGGTGCATTCATTCAACAAGTTTGTCGCATTGTCAATCAATGTTGATCCCAACTATAGCAAGTTTCAAGAAGATCCAGGGTAGTCTGAAGGCTACGAGGTGATTGCACGTCATAGGATTGAGGGATCATTGATTTATAGGCATGACATGAGGATATTGGAATGGATTGGGTCGTCATGAAGCCACACAGCCATTTGTAGTAGCATTGGGCCATATTATAACAGATCCTCTTATCCACAATGCACTCATTGAGGCAAAGACCCAAGGATCATTTCAGTCGATTACTTTGGGTGGACAGATCTCAAGAAAGCGCGAAGAGGCCCATATCATTGTTCCTTTTCATTGCCACGTGCCTTCACACAGCAATTACACTATGGTACTAGCTAACATCGACCGTTGTTTTGGTATAGGTAGAATAAACACTTCACATAATCTAGTTGACTGTTTATTCTTTAGTCAATTAGTGTTCATCATTTCGGATTGGTTGCATGTTGTAGTGGGTCACAATATCTTGAATCAAGTTTCTTTTTTTTTCTCCCATATATGTTCCTGAATTGATGTAAACCCTCCAATTAATAAAGACGTGCTCCTATTTATATGTCCTAGTATATGCTCCTGTTTAGATTGTTTGGTATAAATATATATTGGTCGGATTAAAATAGTGTTTGGGAGCTATGCAAAAATTGGGAGGACATGAGGCCAAGGACAACACCTTAGAGGAGACACCCTATCATTGTAAAGGAAAAATAAAGGGCTTCTTTAAACCTCATTTGGTTGTAAGGTTGTGACATTTCCTGGTGATGCGATTTCGATATTGTAACCCTAATTTATTTGTTAGTTTCCTATATTATATTTATTTGAGTGGTATCACTACATAAGAGACCCAGGTCAAGGTTATTATTGCAGGATAATATTGCTATTGCAGAAGTTTATTTCTCATAGGGAAATAATTTGTCATCTTTTCTCATGGGAGGTAAATAAATTTTATTGAATAAATCCAAGGAGAGAGAAGGAAGATCAACCATAAAAATCCATTGATGCGAAGCCATAATGTCATTACTTCACTTTTGGAAATGCCTCAAGAATAAACATATTAGTACATCAGGTGGTACTTTGGGCTGCAATACTTTGGTGGATAAAAAATGGCAACAACTTCCAGATTAGAAGAAAGAGGAGAACAACATGCCTTTCTCTCGAAAGATACATGCTATCCTTCAACAGTCAAAGGATATCTAGAAGGAATATGTAAAAAGAAAGGGCCTCCTTGAAATTGGATCCTAAGTGTAGAGAACAAATTCAAAAGATGTCCTCCTACTGTTAGACACATTGTACATAGCTTTATGTCTCAAAGAGAAATCAGATTGGAAAGGTTAAATTTGGGCCTTGAAGCCATCCATGCTTACTTTGATATAGCCAAGGTTCCTGGGGCATTCTTGTGAAAAGGTTAAACTCACAATAGTTGTCTATCTCAGTGAAATCTTAGCCTTAATAGCACTGCTACTTCCCTATGATGATGACATCATGAGAAGTATTTTTTTAGTAATGGTAGGATCCCTCCAAGGATTGGACAATATCAACCTTCTTACTTTCTTTCATAGGTGCAAACTTTTAGAATCCATGGAAAAATCCAGATTTTGGTATAATTATGTTGGATCTAGAATGTCATGGATTAATCCTTCATAAGCTCCAATGCTTTTGCACCAGAATTAGAACATCATATCCAAAAATTTTCCAAACAAAGATGCAAAAGATCATGTCCCTAATATTGGGACAAGATAATGCCATCTGCAAAGAATTGAGGTCCAAATTGTTGGACATTCGGAGGAAGGAGCTAATTGTATCACCTGTTTCCTATGAACGAGTTGAGGAGTTGGTCAAACAGAACATAAAACTACTTAAAATCAAGTTGACCAAGGAGGAACTAACAAAGATTTGTGGGGACAACAAGAATGAACTAAGAAGGAAAAACATATTCTTTGTATGGAAGGGATCTTTGGAACTTAACCATTCATGCCCATGTGATAGGATGGAGGAAGCAAGGACAGAACTAAAGGAAATTCCTTCATACCATGAGGATTCATCTGAAGGATACGAGCAGTCAAGTACATATGGTGAGAAGCAACACAAAGTTATTCAAAGAGACTTGCAAGAGAAGCCAATGATAATCATTCAACTTGAAAAAGTACATGGGGAAAGGAAGGAGGTAATTATTCCTAGAAATATGGTAGACTCTTATCTCTAGTAGGACATCCATGAAGAAAATGAGCAACCAAGCATAACTAACAATCCACCAGTGCATCCATGCTTGATAACCAAAGAGGATGGACAACAAATTTTCCCCATGGGTGGAGAAGGCTAGGAAGAAGACATTTAATGAGACTTAAATGAGGATCCAATGATGGAAAACTAGTATGATAAGCATGAAAAATATAGTATGTAGGATGAGCCATTCTGGAGAGTCATTCAAAGGTTCAAGGTGGAGCTAGGAAAGTTGAGCATCCAATGCAGATATATACAAAACAATTAAGCAGGGCACCATAATTTCCAGTAGAGGACTTTCGAGAAACGATCATGCATTATAACACAAACCTTATGATGTTGAAGCAGAGAGTTTGGACAGTCTGAGACACTATCTTACAAGAAAATAGAAAAATTTAGGAGCTCACAGGGGTATGTATCAAAACAATGGCCAAGTTGTCTAGTGTTGAGGAATGACTGAAGTCCCTCACAAGGAAACAAGAGGAGTACTACTGGGAGTTCCAGAACAACCCTCTACAGGAATGCATAGATAAGGCTTGTACCACTAGCAACCCACCTTTATACATCGGGGATAACAGGGAAGAGTTTTACAAATGGATCATGTTGGGTGATCGGGTGGAGGAGCATGAGTACAATATTAGGCAACATCAACATGGTAGACTTATTCCATGTACGGGAATTCATGCATTATATCCTTCCCACAAGATTAATTGGCGAGAGATTATGAGTTGGAACTATATTGATGGGATGCTCTTGTCCAAGGTCATATTGCATCTTGGGCCCTTAAGCACAAGCAATGATGGACAGTTGAGATGGTATCATAATCCATAGGTCCTAGGACTTAGGTGGAATTGGGATTGAGGGGAATCCATTGGGGGCAGGATTGATCGGAGGATTATTTGGGATTGAAGTATCGAAGGATCCATTCAAATAATTTAGCATGGAGGCATGGAATAATACACTACGTTGTATGTGATCCTGGTATTAATATATAGATGCTTATGTTGTTGATAGAAGTGGAATTCTTGAGGGAAGCAACTTTGGGCAAGAGGATTTGTAATATTCCCTTTTTTGGATATGGTCAAAGTGGATGGAATCTGCCTGTTATCGCTAAATCTTGCACCTGCAGCACAAGCACAATGAGAGGCAAAGAGATCTCCCTAGAGGTAGCCTATGGGTTGATTGTAGACCAGTGCCTAGGACATCTTAAATAGAGGAGTGCTTGTAAGATGGTATGAGAGGGGTTCACAACACTCCAATTGTCAAGAAATGAAAATGGTGGTAAGAGGGTTTTATTCAATATGCCTTTAATGAGGGATATTCAAGCTCACTCATGAATCCAAATGCTGGGGGTATATGGAGCAATCTCAAAGAGAAATGGTTTCTTCTTTTGGTGGCATACACATGGAAATGAGATAGCTTGAACTAAAGTTGAGGTGGTGATGGAGAGAGGAGGAGAAGGAGGAAATCAGGTGCAGAGGGCTGTAATAAATAGAGTCCTCACACATTGTATTTCTGTAGAAACATGAAGAGTAAGAAGGTGAAATGACAACAATAGGGGGAGTTGGTGTAAATCTTTAGGATGCATATTAATGGGTATCAATCTCTGTCTCAATAGTTGAGGTAAGTCTGAGCCACCACAAGTATTGTTATCTACTCACAAACAAGAGTAAATATAAAGGATGACAGGTACTGCAGGAATAAAGATACCATAAGTAATTATGTGGTCTTGCATAGGTACTCTTCTATTTAGCAGTGAAGAAAAATCCATTTATCAACCAGAAACATGACAAATTCCTTAACATTGTTTTAAGGAAGAAATACACAATGAAATGAAGTTACAAGAGGGAAAACTTACTGGAAAAATTTCTGCAAATCAACAATGTTTGGAATCAATAGAAGAATTTCCTTTAATATAAAAGGTCCAATAACCAGTCCGTACATCTAGTAGTGAAATTAGTGAAGCCCTTCCATGAATACGGAAAATTGAGCCCAGATCAGCCTCATAAAGATCAGCACTCATGGGTTTGAGAATCTATGCAACCCTGCGGAACCATAACCTCTACATAATATTTCTTCCCCCTATTTATAAGAAGAGAGGGGTACTTTCATTATAGTTTACAAAAATATCTAAGCCCAAGGCCCAACTGTCATACTAGACTAGTTGTCTTGTCTCTGTGACAAGCTCTGCTGCCCCCAAAAAGATTACAACGGGATGAAATTCATTTCTTGAATAAATACATAAATAAATGAACAGAGAAGGAGAATTGAGAGATAAAGGAGGAGGTGTCCCCTTGTTGCTTCAGTGGAGGCCTCAGAAGGAGCCATCTCCCTTCTATGATAGACTCTTTTCGGTTGTTTTGAGGTGGTTCACTTATACATCAACTGACTTAAGTCAATTATGCACTTAAAATGCCTTCATCGTCGATTGATAGAGGTGTTTTGCAAGTTGTATTTCTTTAAATGCATCCATAAGCCTCGTAAAAAACCCAGCGGCCAACTCATTTGTCTTTTAAAGGCTCTGTGCAGTGTTATCGACGTATTGCGGGCTTTTAACCATTTGAACAAGAGAACATGCAGGCTGTTAAATCATTCAAATAGGTGAATCAATGGGCACTTTAAATTGATTCTTAGGTCCTCTTTGTTTCAACCCCTTTTATGAATTTCTCCATAGGAACACAGGCGAAGACCGGTGGCTTTTCCTTAAAGTGCTTAAGTCCTTCAATAAATGTGTGGTGGGCCTTTTTATTTATATCTCAACAAATCCCTTATCGGTCAATTTCCTGGGCCCAAAAATTTTATAGGTCGTCGTTTATAATGTATTGTGTCCAGAACCCTTCCTCCTCGCATCACAATCGCCGATAAACTCGGGACCTAACGTCGCCAATCGCTGATCAGCGATAACCTACTAACGTCACTTCTCACGTCATCACTGCCACATGTCAACACTCAGAAACAGCCCTATAGGACCCCTAAAATGCCAAAAACGAGTGACACGTGTCCCCCCCCTCCAAATCATCATCCATGGGTGCCACGTCATCGCTGACGTTAGCTGCCACATCAACTCTGAGGACGAATCAGAAGCCACCACATGGCCCCGTGGATGAGAGATAAAAAGGCTGGTTAGACCTTGATTTTTCCATGCTTTTCTTTGTTAATGAATTTCTTGGCCCCCTAGCGATTACAATCTACCCCCCTAGCGATTGCGATATTAAAATGTATCGCAATCGGCCTCCTGACAATATTACACTGTATCACAATCAGCCCCCTGGCGATATTAAATATTACACTGTATCACAATCGACCCCTCGATGATATTACGATGTATTGCAATCGGTCGCCTAACGATATTACATTGTATCACAATCAGTCGATAAATGTGGTGTCCTAACCCGCTGACATTGATGTATGATATCGACAATCGGTGGATCACATTTTATGCAATCGCTGATGTTTTTTGCCTACTGGTCCCCGTCGATACTGATATGTGATTGTGATGAACTGTCCCACATCTCGATTGTGATTTTTCTTCAACACTTAGCCATTTTTGGATTTTCTAAGCTTTTTTAAAGGGATTCTTCAACATGCCCTAAGTTCTGATCCAAAAACCCTTTTTTGGAATTCGATATACCACCAAAAATCTCTTTTTGAGCATCAAACATCACTTCTATTTGGCTTCTAAGTCCATTTGTGACTGAGCAAGCAATGAGTGAAAACATTAGCTCCTACTGGGGACAGTACCTTGTTGGCAAGGTGCTGAGAACCTGCAAACTAGAATCCTTCACCATTGGGCATGGATTCAGTAATATATGTACTTTATAATCAGAAAAATCTCCATGGGACCTTTCTTTATCCATCTACATGTAGAAAACAAAAACTCTAACAACTGAAAGTAAATGCTCGGATGGTGAACTTATTTATGTACAATCGTACATTATTCATAATGCTTAATTCAGCTAAGTATGATCAACTCTCCAATAGAACCAGGATAACACAAGGGTATTGGACCACATACCTTCATACTGCTGAAAAAACAAAATCAAAATCAGAATGCACCATGAAAAATCAACAAACGAAGAACCTGATACATGCTCTTGAAATGACCTCTGGTGCTGACTGAAGAATAGGTTCATGTACTTAGCCACAGGGTCATGGAATAGACTAGGAATATTTGCAGCAGTTTTGATTTCACTTGCAGCTTGCTGACCAATAACCTCTTAGTCAAGGCAACTACAAACACCCTTTAGCTCCTCAAATTCAATGTTTCCAAGAAAAACTTACTGCTTCTCATTTACTTCCCCTTTTTCAATGGAACAATTGTCGTGGAAATCTGCAATAGACTCTCCACTGTCTAAAGAGTAAGAGTCGTAGATTGGAGGGTCTATTTAGAATTATTTGTAGGCATCTTGCTGCAGTAGGTAGAAGCGAACTTTGCGTGTTCTTTCATCTTTGGGTTCTTCTTGAGATGCTTTCACTTGGGATGTTTCTCCCCACTTGTTGGTAAACAACTCCTTATGTGATCAGGCGCTAAGTAATTAGATCAAAAATAAAAATTCTCAGAATGGATTGAAACCTGAACGACCACGTCGGCCTCGAAAAAATGATCCTAATGCAACTTGTTTCACTGAAAATCGAGTTCGTATGAGGAAGTTATTGAGTTCCGTTCACTTTGCTAAATAGGGAAAATTTGCAAAAAAGAATTTCGAGTCACCGCACAGTCAACAGGACGTACTACTGACGTGGCTAGTGACTAGGCAGGGTCAACGGATGGTCAACATCTAATCACAGTGTAACAAGTGTTGTTTTCTTATTGGTTGTTAAGAGGTGGTGACGTGGAGCATTTATATTAGTTAGAATAGGACCAATGAGAAGGGGACAAGTGGCAAGCCCGGAGGTTGCCACATGTCCCTCCCCAAAGGTCGGGCTCGGTACAGTTCAACAAAAATATTATGGAGGCGCCGGGGTTCGACCCCATGACCTCCGCTCTGTAGACCAAGCTCTCTACCACCTCCGCTACTACATGTTGCTTACCACCATAGTTCTTCATACATATTTGAAGTGTAACATTTTTGGAATGGGCGGTTAGGAGGGCCAACCCTCCACATGTGAACACCTAACACCTAAGGGTTATGGTTACCGCAACCTCCGGTGGCTCCAACACAAAAACACCATGACGGTTAAATGGATGCCATGTGAATGCATGTAATCGGTTAAGGTTATGGTTAATTAACCCAACGGATAATGATATGAGAAACCACGACATGTGACCCCTGACAAAACCGCCAGCGGTTCTGGAAAATAGTCAGAATTATCCATGCGATTAGCACTAATCCTCCAGCTAATCCCAGTTTAATATTTAGTTAATTTGCAGTTAACTCTGCATTTAAAATGGCGGTGTTTTGGCAAAACCCACTAAATCTGACATTTTCACCAATTTTAGCGGCCTTAACTGGAGTTATTCGAGTTTTAGAGGAGCTTTTCTAGGGAAAGGCTCTTTGAGCCATAACTGGAGCAAGTTTCGACCAAATTGAGCTCAAGAAAAGGTGTTCCTAGCTAATTTTCACATTATGAACACATTGGTGCAGATACTAGAAGCAGTAGAGATTTGTAAACAATTGTTTTTGCCATATTGAGCTAATATGGAGGCCCAAGCCATGGAAGTTGGACCAAGGAGATGTAGCCCAGGAGGGGTGAACTCCTTCATCAAAACATTGTGCTAAAGTGTTCAATTGATGGTTTGCTTTACTTTTTATTCCCCTTGTTTAGAATTGTTCTTTTAAGCTATTTTTCTCATAAATGTCACATTAAAATTGATGTAATTTACCTGTTTCAATAACCAAACAACCTAAGAAAACCTATGCATAGGAAGCAATGAAAAAAGCATGTGTTGATAAATCTGTAATTGAAATTAGCATAGAAAAACTAAAATTCAATAACAGATCAAGTTGGTATCTGAGAAAAGGTTTATTTTCTTGATTGCTTGAGTTTTGTGGAAATAGGGTTTTAATGGTTGCAAAATTGTGATGCTTACAAGGTTAAAGTTTTAGAGAGGAGAAGGGAAGCTATTGGTTACAACTCCTGAGGTTATGCCTAGAAGAAGGAGAGCCACAAGGCCACAATCTCCACCACCCAAAGTTCCAATTCCAGCTTCACTTGAAACTCCTCAAGTTTTTCCTTCAACTGTGATTGAAGAGGTACTAGTGGTATTAGTTTTTGAGCCTGAATCCACAACCATTATGTCTGGAGAAGGAGAACCTGAAGATCCTTCTTCAGAAGAGGAAGAATTCAAGAAATATTTCTATACTTTAACTGAGATGGTTAAAGTCCTCTATGAAGAGAGGAACACTAGAATGGTTCGAGAGAGTTATAAACCTCCACATGGAGAAGGAAGCTCAGAAGATAAAAAAGATGAGAAGAAGGATTCAGAGGGTAATGGTGGAAATCCACCTCCATCTCCACCATCCTCATCATCTTACTCATCATATTCATCATCTCACACAACATCATCTTCCACTACCACCACCGAAATTATCCATACTCATTCAAAATCCCCAAAAGGAAAAACTCCCTTACTCAAATTGGACATTAAGTTTGAAGGATTCGACAATTGGAGGTATATAATTGGAGGTATACTGGAGAATTCAAAACCTTCAAGAAGATGACATAAAGATCTAGTTGGCTTCATTGAGGCTAGAAGGAGCCGCATTGGTCTGGTGGGAAGAAAAGACTCAAGAGGAAATGCAAATTCATGGTAAGATATCCATTTCTTGGGTTGAATTTGTTTCTGCAATTAAAAAATAGTTTTACCCTTTAGCCTATATGCAAAAATCCATTATGGCTTGGCCAAATTTTAGGTAGCTATACACATGAGTTTAGAAAGAGGGCTTTGTTGTTAGGAGTAAATTTGAATTCCCAAGATACACTGTTAAAATATAATGGGGGTTTTCATTCCTATTTGAAACATACTATCCTTATGTTCAATCCAAGCAATTTGGATGAGGTATGTGTGCAAGCCACGCACCTTGAAGCAAGGGGAAAGAACATTCAGGAAGAGGGTAGTAAGAAGAAGCCATTCAAGGGTAAGGAGAAAGAGAAGGGGGGAAATGGAAGGGAAAGAAGAATGCAAGTGTGAAGAAAGAAGGGGAGAAAACCATATGCCAACATTGTTCCAAAGCTGGGCATGATGAAGCCCATTGTTGGAAATTACATCTCGAACTAAGGCCTAAGAAAAAAAACAATAAGGGAAAACAAAAGATGACCACTACCACACAACATGACCTTGGTTCAGATTCTGGTGATGAGACCAAGATTTCAGCCATGGTCACAAAAGGGAAAGAAGTTGTTGCAAGCACTAGTTCCTCACACAGTCAAAATAACACTCCAAATGAAGAATCAAGAATAGAGTTGTTTCATGTAAGGCTAATTTCAAATCATACAAATATTGATGCATTATTCGATAATGGGTCTCAATCAAACTTAATTTCAGAAGACTTGGCTAAAAAACTAAACCTTGAAACTATACCTCATCATAAGCCATATCCATTGGGTTGGATAGTCAACAATGAAAACTTACAGGTTACAAGGAAGTGTTTGTTCAAGTTCGCCATTACTGAAAAGTTCATTGATGAAGTTGAGTTAGATGTAGTTCCACTTGAAATCTCAGGAATCATTTTTGGTAGTCCATATTTGTATGATAAGAAAGCAGTATTTTATCACCATGAAAACAAATACTGATTGCTTAAGAATGGGGTGGAGTACATTGTGAGAGCCTATCGCAAAAAGCTGAACATTTCTTTGGTTAATGCAGGGTAGAAGAAGAGACTAGTAAATGCAAGTAAAACTTTTGTGCTTCTCATGATCAAGAAAAATAATTATATTGATTATGAATCTTTTGAAGGTTGTGATGATAAGTTGAAATCTGATTTGTTTGATGTGGTAAGAAATCATGGCAAGATGTTTTAGGAACCAAAGGGGTTACCTCCCAAGAGGGGAATTCAACATGAGATACAGCTGTAGCAAGATGTTCCACTTCCAAACATTGGCATGAATCGGATGTCAACTTGGAGAGCATGGAAATCAAGAAGAAAATTCAAGAATTGCTAAACAAAGGTATCATACGCCCATCTACTTTGCCATGGGGTTCACCCATTGTTTTGGTGCCAAAGAAGGATGGGACTTGGCGCATGTGTGTGGATTTTCCTGCACTCAAAAAAATCATGGTAAAGAATCATTATCGACTCCCAAGAATTGATGATTTGCTTGATCAATTGAGGTATGAAAAATATTTCACTAAGTTAGATTTACGAAGTGGTTATCATCATGTTAGAATATCTAACAAGGACATTTGGAAAACCGCATTTAAAACTAAACAAGGATTGTTTGAGTGGACTTTTATGCCTGTTGGCCTTACAAATTCTCCAACTACTTTCATGAGAGTTATGAATGATTTATTGAGACCATTTGTAGATGAATTTTTCATTGTGTTCTTAGATGATATACTCATATTCAGCAAATCCAGAGATGAACTTGTCATGCATGTAAACAAGGTACTTGATGTCTTGAGAAAATAACAGTTGTTTTTAAAGATGTCCAAGTGTGAATTTGGCAAGACTTATTTAGTGTATTTGGGACACATTGTTGGAGGAGGTGACCTGAAGATAGACCCCTCTAAGGTTGAGGTCATTCTAAATTGGCCCAAGCCCAATACAGTTACAGAGGTAAGAAAATTTTTAGGGACAACACAATATTTGAGAAAGTTTATTGCTAAATTTTCTTCCATTGCAACTCCATTAGATGCATTGACAAGTGTCAAGAAAGTCTTCCATTGGGGAGATGTAAAACAAAAATAATTTGATGCTTTGAAGAAAAAGATGAGTTCAGCACCGGTATTGGCACTTCCAGATCTTAGACAACCATTTGAAATTCAAATGGATGCAAGCGATTATGCCATGGGAGCAATTCTATTGCGGCATGGTAAGCCCATTTCATTTCATTCTGAAATTTTTAATGGAGATGTAACTAACTATCCCATATATAAAAGAAAATTTTACGCATTGGTACAAAGTGTTAAGAAATGGACACACTACTTGATGGGAAAGGAGACCATTATCCATACCGAACATCAACCATTATAGTATTTACAGTCACATTCAAAGTTCCAGCAGTCAGGACATTTCAGATGGATGGGTTTTCTACAACAATTTCATTTGGTTATTAGGTATAAAAATGGAATCTACAATAAGGTAGTTGATATGATTTCAAGGATTATTGTAAATCCATCTGTTATACTCAAGAATAATTATGTTTTGCGTGAATTTACATTGAGAAATATGAAAATGATAGTGACTTTCAAGATGTGTATGCAAACTTGAGTCAAGGAAACCAAAATGAAGAGTTGGATTATCATGTACACAATAGTTTGCTGTATCATTTGGGGAAGTTGTGTATTCCACAGGGAGGAAGAAATAGTATCATAATGGAGGCGCACACCTCATTCATTGCTGGAAAATTTGGTGTAGGCAAGACAGTAGCAAATCTCCAAAGGTATTGTTATTGGCCATGCATGTTTGATAATGTATCTCGTTTCATAAGAGGATGATCTTTGTGTGAAACTTGTAATCCTAGTAATAGGAAACTAGGATTGTACACTCCACTTCTGGTAGCTTCACATCCATGGGAGAGTATCTCAATGGATTTTGTTAGAGGTCTTCCATTGTCAAGGAAAGGACATGATTAATTTTATGTAGTTATCGAGAAGTTCAGAAAAATGTGCATACTAACACCATGTAAAGAGAAAATTACAGCTGAAAAAATAGCTCATCTTTTCTTCCAAAAAATTTGGATTCATTTTGGTCTTCCTACTTCAATTGTAAGTGATCAAGATTCTCGAATTGTTGGGAATTTTTGGTAAAATTTTTGGGACATGATGGACATGAAGTTCAGGAAAAGTACAACCTTTCATCCACAAACAGATGCAAAAACCGAGGTGGTAAAGAGAACAATCATTCATCTTCTTAGAGGATATTGTAGCAGACATCCCAAGTTGTGGGATGAACAATTGCATTACATACATCATGCATACAACAGGGCCAAGCATTCTTCCACAAACACATCACCATTTGAGGCATGTTATGGGTACTTGCTAAGATCTCCATTGGACTTTATCTTTGAGAAATATGTCGCCATTGATGGTCAAAATGACATTGGTAAGGTAAGGAAGTTCATAGAGCAAATTCAATTGATACTTCATACAGTGCAGGAACAACTTGAGAAAAGTTAGAGTAGCTACAAGGTAAGGCATGACAAACACCGTATTGATCACAAATTTCAAGTTGGCGACGAAGTTTGGTTATATATTAGCAAAGAGAGACATCAAGGGGAAGGTAAAAAGCTTAAGCCAATCCATTATGGTCCTTTTAAAATTCTGGAAAACATTGGTAACAATGCATTTAAGCTAGAGTTTCCTCCTTATACGTAAATATACTATGTTGTTAATGTTGAGAATTTGAGATTATTTGAGCCTCCTTTGATTGATGATTAAGGAGAGCATGTTTAGCTACCATCGATAGATGATTTCTCACCAGAATACCTAGATGAGCTTCAGCGAGATCTCATACTTGACCGAAGAACTAGAACTTCAAAGAGAGGGGGATGTTGAATACCTTATAGTGGGACTCAAGGGACAAAAGCCAAATGGTTACAGATCGAGAAGGTCAGGGAGTTGTACCCTCACCTACTGAACAATTGAGTGTCTTTGGGGGTCCAAAAGGCATCTAGTGGGGAGGAATGATCAGACTCTTAGTAATTAGCTCAAAAATGAACGTTCTAAGAGTGGCTTGAACCCTGAAAGACTGTGTCCGCCTCGGAATAATGATCCTAATGTAACTTATTTCACTGAAAACCGAGTTCGTATGAGGAAGTTATTGAGTTTTGTTCGCTTTGATAAACAGGTGAAATTTGCAATAAAAATGCCCAGTCATTGTACAGTCAGCAGTCCGTACTACTGACGTGGCCAGTGACTAGGCAGGGTCAATGGACAGTCAATGAACGGTCAACATCTAATCATAGTGCAACAAGTGTCGTGTTCTTATTAGTTGTTAAGAGGTGGTGATGTGGCACATTTATATTGGTTAGAACATAACCAATGAGGAGGGGACAAGTGGCAAGCCCGGAGGTCGCCACGTGTCCCTCCCCAAAGGTCGGGCTTGACACATGTCAACAAAAATATTATGGAGGTGTCGGGGTTCGAACCTGTGACCTCCGCTCCGTAGACCAAGCTATCTACCACCTCGTCTAATGCATGTTGCTTACCACCATAGTTATTCATACATATTTGAAGTGTAACGTTTTTGGAATGGACAGTTAGGATCGCCAACCCGAGCTATTAGTGCTAATCCTCCAGCTAATCCAGGTTTATAATTTAGTTAATCTACAATTAACTCTAAATTTAAAAAAGCTATGTTTTGGCGGAACCCACTAAATCTGACATTTTCACCAATTTTAGTGGCCTTAACTGGAGTTATTCCAGTTTTAGAGGAGCTTTTCTAGGGAAAGACTATTTAAGCCATAACTGGAGAAATTTTCGAACGAATTGAGCTCAGGAAAAGGTGTTCCTAGCTAATTTGGACATTCTGAACACAATTATGCAGATATCAAAAGCAGTAGAGATTTTGAAACAACCTTTTTTTTCATATTGAGCTAATACAGAGGCCCAAGCCATGGAAGTGGACCAAGGAGATGTAGCCCAGGAGGGGTGAACTCCTTCAACGAAACATTGTGTTAAAGTGTTCAATTAATGGTTTGTTATACTTTTTATTGTAGTTGTTCAACGAGCCATGGAAGCTAGACTAAGGAGATGTAGCCGAGGAGGGGTGAAATCCTTCATCAAAACACTGTGTTAAAGTGTTCAATTGATGGTTTGTTGTACTTTTTCTCATGAATGTAATGTTAAATTTGATGTAATTTAACTGTTTCAATCACCATAAAACCTAACAAAACCCATGCACAGAAAGGAATGAACAATAATGTGTTTATAAATTTGTAATTGAAATCAGCACAACAAAACTAACATTCAATAACATATCATTCTACACCTCCATGACCATTTCTTCCTCCTCTGAATCATATGAATCATAGATAGTAGGAGGTCCTTGATCCCTCTCTTCATGTGAAAGATATGCATCATAAACTGGGGCCTCTTTTACTTGTTCAGCTTCCCGTAACTGAGAGTATGGTAGCTCTGCCTCACTTGACTCTCCATTAGAATCATATTTATCATAAGAAGGAGAAGCATTAGACTCAATTGAATAAGCCCTCTGAGAGTTTATTTTCATCTCAGTGGTGTTTCCCTCTTCTCATTCTAGCTCATAGGGTGATGCTTCTTGATATGAGTAGATGTTTTCTTGGAGAGGAGCTCCACCAACATCTTCAACAAATTCATCAACCTCGGGTCTATTTTCATCATTACAAACAGTGAAACAATCTTCTTGCAGAGCATTCTATGGATGAAATGTCTTATAATATTGATAGAATGTTGTATGGAAACATTTAAAGGAAGATATGCTTCCATCTCCTTCTAAAGACAATTTGAATAACTTGATTTGTACATCTTCAAGAAGAACACCACATTCCTCCATGCATTCATGAAAGTCTTTGAGTTGCTGGTTAAGTCTTTTCTTTGATTTCTCACTGAATTTAGGAAAATAGGTGTTCTACTCATGATATGGAGGGACATGATTGGGAAAACCAGAAATAGAATAAAAATCCTGTGGCGCAAATTGCTTGGCCAAGAATGTAGGAAGGGCCATCTTGAAAACCTCCATATATGATTGATTTCAACTTCAAGAGTAGGGGGAGTTTTGGGATGTTGTAGCATCAGAGTGAGTATGATGATGCTTAAAAGGCCAAGATGATCAGAACAGAGATATGGAAAGTGGAGTCGCCAGGTTGCTTACCATAGATTTGAAAGTGGAGTCACCAAGTTGAGATATCTTCAACCCACACTTCCTAGGCTCACCTAAGAGAGGAAATGAAATGTTTTGTCATACCCAGGGAAAAATATTCTAATCCATTCCCTGGCAATAATGCCAGAAAGTTTTTGTCGTTAAATCTTGCACCTGCAAAACAAGTACATCAAGAGGCAAAGAAATCTCCCTAGAGATAGCCTATGGGTTGATTGTAGACCATTGCCTAGGACATCTTAAATAGAGGAGTTGTTGTAACATGGTATGAGAGGGGTTTGCAGCACTCCAGTTGTCACGAAATGAAAATGGTGGTAAGAGGGTTTGGTTCAATATGCCGTTAATGAGGGACATTCAATACAACTCATGAATCCAAATGCTGGGGGTATATGGAGCAATCTCAAAGAGAAATGGTTTCCTCTTCTGGTGGCCTACACATGGAAATGAGACATCCTGAACTGAAATTGAAGTGGTGATGGACAGGGGAGGAGAAGGAGGAAATCAGGTGCAGAGGGTTGTAATAAACAGAGTCCTCAGCCATTGTATTTCAGCATAAATATGAAGAGTAAGAAGGTGGAATGACAACAATAGGGGGAGCTAGTGTAAAGCTTCAGGCTACATATTAATGGGTATCAATCTCTGCCTTAAAAGTTGAGGTAAGTCTGAGCCACCACAGGTACTGTAAGCTAATCACAGACATGAGTAAATTTGAAGGATGACAGGTGTTGCATGCACAAAGATAACAAAAGTAATTTTGTAGTCTCACATAGATACTCTCTTCTATTTAGTAGTGAAGACAAATCCATTTATCAGCCAGAAACATGACAACTGTCTTACATTGTTTTAAGGAATAAATACAAAATGAAATGAAGTTACAAGAGGGAAAACTTACAACACATCAACCATGTTTGGAATCAAAAGAAGAATTTCCTTTAATCTTAAAGGTCCAATAACTAGTTCATACATCTGGTAATGAAATCAGTGAAGCCCTCCCATGAATACGAAAAATTGAGCCCAAATCGGCCTCATAGAGATCAGCCCTCGTGGGTCTGAGAATCTCTGCGACCTCACGGAACCAAAACCTCTACATCATATTTCTTCCCACTTTCTATAAGAAGAGAGGCGTGCTATCATTATAGTTTACAAATATATTTGAGCCCAAGCCCCAACTGTCATACTATGCTAGTTGTCTCCGCTCTGTGACAGGCTTTGCTACCCCCTAAAAGATTACATCAGGATCAACTCCCTTTCTTGAAGAAATACATAAATAAATGCACAGAGAAGGAGAATCAAGAGAGAAAGGAGGAGGTGTCCCCTTACTGCTTCAGTGGAGGCCTCAGAAGGAGCAAAGTACCTGCTATCATAGACTTTTTTCGGTTATTTTGAGGTGGTTCATTTATACATCAACTGAGTTAAGTCAATTCTACCATTAAAATGCCTTCGGCGCCGACTGATAGAGGCATGTTTCAGGACCACTTTCTTTAAATGCACTCACAATCCTCGTAAAACACCCAACGGCCAACTTATCTGTCTTTCAAAGGCTCTGTGAAGTGTTATTGGTGTATTGCAGGCTTTTAACCATTTGAACAAGCGAACAGGCGGGCTGTTAAATCATTCAAGCAAGTGAATCAGATGGCACTTTCAATTGAGTCATAGGTCCTCTTTGTTTCAACCCCTTTTATGAATTTTCCCATAGGAACATAGGTGGAGACTAGGGGCTTTTCCTTAAATTGCTTAAGGCCTTCAATAAAGGTGCGGTGGGCCTTTTTCTTTATATCACAATAAATCCCTTACCGGCCAATTTCCCGGACCCAAAAATTTTACAGGTCATCATTTATAATCTATCACTTTAGGGAACGTTCATCATTACATCACAATCACTGATAAATCTGAGACCCAACACCATCGATTTCTAATAACCTACTGACGTCATTTCTGACATCATCACTGCCATTTGTCACCCTATGAGTGGTTCCATGTGGTACTCAGAAACAACCCTATAGGACCCATAAAAATTCCAAAAGCGAGCGTCACATGTCCCCCTGCCATGTCATCATCTATACGTGCCACATCATCACTGATGTCAGCTTCCACATCAGCTTTGAGGACCAATCAGAAGCTGCCACGTGGCCCCCTGGAGGAGAAAGAAAAAGGCTGGTCGAGCCTTGGTTTTTCCATGCTTTTATTTATTAATGAATTTCTCTGCCCCTGGGCAATATTACACTATATCACAATCACCCCTCCCGATGATATTACAATGTATCACAATCGGCCCCCAACAATATTACAATGTGTCGCAATTGACCCCCTAGCGATATTACTTTGTGTCACAACCGGCCCCTCGACGATGTTACACTCTATCGCAATCGACCGATAAACGTGGTGCCCTGACCCGCCAATGCTGATATATGATATCATCGATCGACGGATCACAGTTTCTGTAATTTCTGATGTTCTTTGCCTCCTAGTCCCTGCCGATAACGATATGAAATTGCGATGAACTATCCCAAGTCCCGATTGCGATTTTTCTTCAACACAACCATTTTTGGGTTTTCTGAGGTTTCTAAAGGGATTCTTCAACAGGCCCTAACTTATGATCTAGGAACCCTTTTTTGGACTTCTATATACCACCGGAAAGCTATTTCTAAGAACTAAAAACTATATAGGTTCCCATCTAGTTCTGATAGCTTCTATGGCTAAAAATTTAGCATCAAACATCAGTGATATTTGGCTTCTAAAGCCATTGGTGATTGAACAAGAAGTGAGTGACAACATTGCTCATGGTATTTACCATGGTATTCACCCATGGAATTGTCCCATGGTATTGGACTTTGTTTTCGAGGAAATATAATAAAATAAAGTCTCTAGAGAGTCCATCAAGCCTATAAAAGCAGATAACAGCCTAGTAGTGTGATCATTCTGAGTCTGTCTATCTATTTGTGTTTTGTTGAGAACTTGGCATGGTCAGTTCTAGTTTGAGCCTAGGGACAAAAATCCCGTGGGTGACATTTCTCTGTTGGATCCATCCAGGATCCACAATTGTGCTTCAGTATCTTTAATTTCTCTATTGGCGGAAACCATACGTGCCACAAGCATACGATTTAGTAGGTCTTTTGTGGGCTTGCATTCTTTTTTCTTTTTTCAGTTATTTACATAAATAAGAGGTTGCATTCTCAGATTTTTTGTGTTCATTGTTTTTACTGCAAGAATTTTCTTAGAACAACTAGAGTGTACCAGACCTGTTAATTTTTTTATTTTTGGGATACTACAATAAACCTGGGATAAAATCCTTTGAAACCTCCTCCCAACATTGACCTGGAATGGATAAATTTTGTTACAGACTTGGTGTCTTAATTGTCTCAACTTTATTTTGTTGGAAAACCAAACATTTGGCCACAAACTTATCAATATCAGATCTAAGGCCATCCTAAAAGAAATAATTCTTAACCCTGTGGTAAGTTTTTAAAAATATTGAGTTCCCTCCTAAGGGAGAGGGGTGCAACCTTGCATAGTATTTGACTGATATGACTAGGAACTCCTATGGTGTATCGCTGAAGTCATGGTGGAAGTTGTTTGACTAGGGTATCATCAATTCCAAGTGTTAACCATTCCATGTGGCACTCTACCTCTGATAGGACGTCTGCTACATCTGGATCCCAGAGCATATCTCGTCCCACTGCAACAACCTGTGTTCGTTCTACTGGCTCCTCCTATTGTCGTTCCTTTGCATGACATAGATATGAAGAACCAATAGATCAAATTGGTCCTAGATCTACATGAAACATCAATAGTTTAATCTTGGAAATGTAAAAGAACACAAAAAGATGTAAAACTTCCAAAAATTTAAAGGTCAAAATTTCTTACTTGCAGCACCCCATTCCTCATGCTCAAGAAGCATGAGGTCAGGGTCATCAGAGAAATACATTCTTACGTAAGGATAGTCATTGATCATGATAAATTTTCTGTACAGCGATCCGAAGAAGGCTGGTGAAAAGTTGATCATCGATGACCCTACATGATGGGACATGTGATATATCCACCTCCTCATTCATGGAACCCTCATATAAATAGGCTTGATTATAACATGATGAGGCTAAAGTAATGGAACTTGTTCTAGTGTAAAGGAAACTAATATTGCACTGTATACAAAGTTATTTAGTTTTTCCTATTTTTCATTAGTCATTTGTTCTTTCATGTTGGCCAGAACTCCCTCGCTCCAGTTGAATAATGTTGGATCGAGACACTATAATCCATATTGCATATATGATATGCTTGTCACATGCAATGTGGAGCTACCTCCCAATCTTGAGATAATGAATTGGCACATTCTTAAAGGTAACCTCGTCACATCATTTATAATGATATTTCAATCCTTTTTTGGTTGAGATTGAGGTCTACAATAAGTGGCAATATAATATCTGATTGTCTCCCTACCGCTTATCCCACCTAGGAGAGATATGGGGGCACCTCTCATGACCAATCCTATCAAAAAGTAGATATCCTCTACATTTATCTCGAGTAGATGTTCCCCAAACTTGAACAGTTGTGCCTGAGCATCCCATGAATGAACAAGGTATTTCAACAACTCCATTTGTTTCCTCATACCAGGAAGCTAGAATAATTTTAGAAATCCACAGTTCTTTAATGCCCAGATGGTACAAGATCATTTTCTTAATTTTAATCATGTTCCTCATGTTCTCTTTCTCTCCATATGAAAGCCATTTTGTGATGATGAAGCCTTGAAACATCAACAAGATATTCATTAGGATCATTTTCATGCAAAAAACCTGTCAAATTTTGAGGGAAAACTGATAAACAAGCTTTAGGTTTGTGCCCAACGCACCCCAAGAGAGAAAACCAGAGTGTTGCACCTCTTCCTGCAAATCATGACTGCCTAGATGAAACACATTTTTTGACCCTTTGGGCATGCGGTGGTCCTAGGGAGAAATTTCAAAACCCTAGGGCCCTCAAAAACTTCGTAATTTTGCTTTAAATCATAGAATGGAACCAAAAGAAAGATAAAGGTTTTAGTTCCTACCTGGAAGTAATAGTACTCAAAATCGTCCACTAGATTGGCCACAATCAACTATAGAAGATCAAGGGAAAAAGTACTTAGAACTCTCACTGTTAGAGGTAAATATGAAATGGTAGACCTAGTAATGATTCATTTTTACTATGAAACAGGTATGTTTAACACTTTCTGTGTTGTTCTGAGTAGGTCGACAACTTGTTAACGAATTTTGTTGTACTTTACACAAGTGATTTTCACCAAGAGTACACTCTTTCTCTTTTTTTTTTCTATTTAAACCTACGAAAAAGGAACCCCTTGGAGTCCTCTTTGAGCTCTTTTCAGACTCCCAAAATGTGCAATTATTGTTGAGCACTTGCCTTTTCAAACTTGTAAAAGTAAATGAAAAGATCTCTACTCAGTATAAGTTTAACCCCTTTCTAGGATGAGATAGAATATTTACGAAAAAGGAATAGCATAGTCGAACATGGCTAAGATGTTTTCTTGGGTATTTTTTTCTACCTTTTTAGGCCTAAGAGACTACCTATGAAAAGTGAAATCTGGAGTTTTCTTTTTCACCTCTTTTTCAAACTCTCTAAACATGAAAAACTATCGAGTTTTACCTTTGTTGGACTCATTAAAACATCAAAGAATAATGGACTTGTCGAACATGAGAAGGCCAAACCACTCCTTCTTATGGTTTGTTAAATATACTCGGAGAGATTCATCCGAAGGATGGACTTACAAATCAAGAATATTTTATCCTCCTCGAGCTTGTTAAAAAATAAAGAGGTACTCTCCAGTATGGCTGGGGAAATCGGGAAAATAGGGTACTCCATTCGTTAATGGTAGCGAGTTTCTTTGGAACACGATACTCTTCCACTTCATCTTCGTGGTTGTTGGGTTGGGTAATCTGCTTGTCTTTCAGTTCACCATACCTTCACAGAACCTCCATTTTGGTTTTGGGTCAATGCTGCCAGCTCCATTTTAGTGTCGTCACTATGTTCAAGCTAAGTAATTTATTTAATATCTGTTACAGTACTCTTGAGCCTTGATTTCATGTTTTCCTTTCATGATCTAGTCCCATATCAGCATCATTCTGATTATTTTTTCTTAATCATCATACTCATTTTATGTCTTCGATGCAGGATACATCAAGGCCCTCCTGCCACTGCAAAAAAAAAGGACATTGGTGAGGGGCGAAAAATGTCACCATAAGCTCATTGGTGATGGTCAAAAGAGCCTTCGTCACCAAAAACTGAACGTCACCAAAAGTGGCATCGCCAAAAGTATAGATGTTGTAGTGACATTCAAAGTCCATCACCAATAATGATTTATAATGATGGATAATGACCGTCACCATTTCATATGAGCAATGGTGACGGACCATAGCCTTCATCCCCAAAAACTGAACGTCACCAAAGGTGGCGTCACCAAAAGTATAGGTGTTGTAGTGACATTGAAAGTCCATCACCAATAATGATTTATAATGACAGATAGTGACCGTCACCATTTCATATGAGCAATGGTGATGGACCATAGCCTTTGTCGCAAAAAAATAAACGTCACCAAAGGTGGTGTCACCAAATGTATAGGTGTTATGGTGACATTAAAGGTCTGTCACGAATATTAATTATAATGACGGATAGTGACCGTCAACATTTCATATGAACAACAACAATTTATTGTGATGGATCTTTCATGGCCATCACTATTGGTGCATATATATGGTGACATTTGTTGACCCTCACCAAAAGCCGCATTGCCATAAGTATAGGTGTTGTGGTGACATTCAAGGTCCATCACGAATAATGACTATAATGACGGACATTGCCCGTCACCATTTCATATCAACAACAATGATTTATGGTTACAGACCTTTGAGGTTTGTCACTATTGATGCATATATATGGTGGCGTTCATTGACCGTCACCATTTCATATTTTGGTGACGGTTGAAAAATGTCACCAAAGCTCATTGGTGATGGTCAAAAGCCCATTCCATATGGATCATGTCAGGGCACAATGGAATCGAACCACCAGCCTCTTGCTTGTAAAGCAGGTGCTCTTCCATTGAGCTAGCACCCTTTAAATAATTAGACTTTTAAAATTAGACCTTGAAACTTCATAAATTGTAAATTATACAACTTTCAATAAATTAAAGTCTCAACAATATTTTACTAAACAAGCAAGGCAACATCGAAGCTGCAGGTCTCTACCTAATGGTTATGGAAGTTATGAAAAGTGGGTGGAGGGAAAAATAATTATGTATAAGAGAATCAATATGTTCAGTTGAATACTCAATTAGAAGTGAGAGTCTGAAGACATTTATAATCTATAAATGACGTATAACTAGAAAACGCACCCAATATTGCAAAGGAAATGTCATAAGTTGATAACATATGGAAGAGGAACATTCATGAAGGCAGATGCAATATGTTATAGGATGAGCGAAAGAAAAATCTCAATGTTGTTGTTGTTTGGTGTTTAGATATTTGAATGATATCTAAACTTCTGTGAAAATGTAACACGGATCTCCAGAAACCATGAACGACATATGATAAAATTATATATATATATATATCTATATATATATATATATATATATATATATATATATATATATATATATATATATATATATATATATATCCCCTTTACATAAACCAACATGCAATTTGGAATTTCAGAAGTCCACACTCAAAGCATGACAACAAACAACAAATAAAAGAAATTGACTTGGACAGAAAGCAATAGCTTCACCTTCATTCTTGAGCTGCTTCTGTTTATTTGAATTTGACTCATGACATTCTTTATCTGACAAGGAATCAAAATCATCACTAGTATTAAATTCATCCAACATGGACTTTGGATATCCCACTAACATTTGCTTTTTTGTTGCCATGTCTGAAAACAGAAAAATATGAAACATAAAACCAAGCATTCATCATTAACATTCTCAAATATTATGGTTCATAGGTAGTTGCTCATAGGCTTTAGCTGCTCACATTGTCCATTCCTTAATACTTATAGTGATAAACAAAACTTCCATTTCTCACATAAGCCATTCTTGAATACCCATTTTTGATCCTCTAGGTTGGCAAATACAATAGTGAAGAAACACTTGGCACCGAATTCAAGTTTGATTTAGCCTTTGCATTTTCCGAATGAGTACATGATCCCACATACATTGTATATATTCTTGGATGTGACATGAGTGGACCTCAAATTTGGGATCTATTGTATCATTTTCCACACAATTATTGGGTTATTGTTTTCATGGTTGGGTAACAAGATGGTGGAGATTGAGTTGATCTGCATTGGATATAGAGCCAGAAATACAGGGTTGTCTCGAACTATTGCCACTTGCAGAACCATAAATACTACAACATGTGTTTGAAGACAAAATCTAAAGAGAAAACTTTCAAAAATTGATCTTTAATCCACTATAATAGAAAACTAATCTTTATAATAATAAAAATAATATATTTTAAAAGTATAGTTGAACTAGATATTAAATTGCTAGTTTGTGAGAAAAAAAATTAACTAAATTATTTAACTACTAATTTATAAATATATATATAAAATATCTATACACATTACTAATTTATAAAAGAGATTTGATCCCTTTAGGGTGTTGGTATATTCGAAATTAAGATGGATCTAGGCTAGTATATATTATTTACCATAATTATTGTTAAAGTGTATAATGGCTATCTCATATTTGTATTTGCATTGATTAAATGATTATTATATGTAGTCATGTTTTATATTAATTATTTTAATGCATCATATATATGGTTTTGTATAGTAAATTTATTTTTATGTTAAATTTTAATAGTTAATCTTTCTTGATATTAGTTATTTTTTTATTAATTTTCATTTATTCTGTTGGATCCATTAAAATTTGTTATCTCAGTCAATGTCTCCAATTAACAAGTGTGGTTGATCAATATAAATAAGTGAAATAAATTATTAAATTGTGATTTTTTTTAATTTCTACTTAGTTAAATATTATATATAAATATCACTTGTGGTTATAGCATAACAAACCATTCATTTTTAGTTGTTAAATATGATTATGTTAAAATAACTTAAAAAAAATGTTATCACCCATGGTTAGAACTTACCAAACCATTCTTTTTTAGTCCCTAGATTTGTTTATGTTAAAATAACTTTTGAAAAAATGTTATGGCCAATAGTTTTGTTATATTCCATGGTTTTGTACTTTATATTCAGTTAATTTGCTATTTTTTGCACATGGTTTTGTTAGATTCCATGGTTTTGTATTTAATATTTAGCTAATTTATTAGTTTTTTCTCATCAATTTTATTTCATAAATTAAAACAAGCGAGAGAGACCTGGAAGTCTTGAAAAGAAATGTCATAATCTAGGTATTTTATTCTAGGCCCCTCTTAATATATGTTAGATTTTTGTCCCAAGAGACCCTTTCCACTTGGGGAATATGTTATAATATTTGGCATTTTAACTCTGTCAAAATAAAACAAAATAAAATCAAATAAAAAAATTAAAAAACATAAAATTCTCCAGTGCATAGTTTTTTCTTGCCCATGGTTTCTTCCCATGGTACTCCTAACCCATGGTTTTTGTCCATGATATTTTTCTGCAATGTAAGAGGTTTGTAGCTCGAAAGAGAGATAGATCTACGCTAGTTATTTATAAATAAAGAGGAGTATTTTCTTGTACTAGTACTCCTATTTGTTTTGTATTTAAAATTTATTAAATGATGGATTTCCATTTTGTATTTTGATTTTTGAGACTTGTTTATTTTTATAAATTTACAATTATTTCTATCACTATTTTTATGTAATTATGAAACTTTCCATATTTATCATAGTTGAAATTATGTTTGTATTATAGATATATTAATCAATAGCTTGTTTCTCTTAAGCTTTATTATTGCAAATTACCTAACATAATCTCTCTTATCACTGATGAAAAAAGTATTTATGGGATAAAACTATTAATGGGATGGATAATAGATAATTATTATTTTTTATATATTAAATTAATGTTTTTGGTTGGTTATATATAATATTATAGATAGTCTAATAGTTGATAAAAGTTT
Source organism: Pinus tabuliformis (assembly GCA_031772625.1). NCBI lineage: Eukaryota > Viridiplantae > Streptophyta > Pinopsida > Pinales > Pinaceae > Pinus > Pinus tabuliformis. The sequence continues at coordinate 283,230,011 of CM062804.1, read as the reverse complement.
CTATAGGATGGTTTTATCAAAATCCTTTTCCAATCATTTGAGAGGTTATAAACTAGACCAATGGCAAAAGAAAATATTGTGTCCCAATGTTTATATAAAATAATTAATTAACTAGAAAAATTAACTAAATTATTTAACTACTAATTTATAAATATATATATATATATAAAAAATATCTATATACATTACTAATTTATAAAATATATATATAAAAAAACCTTATACATTTAAATTTATAATTTTATATAAAAATACACATTTTAAATATTAGATACAATCACTAAATCCACTTTTAAATAAAAGAAACACAAAAATAACAAAAAAAAAATTGTAAAAACTTAACCATACACTGCTACACATCAATGGCTACAATTAAAAAAATAACATAACTTTAACTAATAAAATCCCTAAATAGTCAACGTTGTTAAAGATATATTAAGCATTATTGCAAGGTGTTGTCACTAGGGAGAACACCCAACCTATTTGCAACAAACCTGTTCCGTTAGCACCTAAGCTATATATGGTTGACTTCTAACCATAGACTATGAAAATGCCTTAAAAAACTATCCAGAAAACCAATGATTTTTATGATTCATGTCAATGTCCAATCAGGAAGAGATCCATATTGCAAATGAACCAGATTAATTTTTTCCATAAAACAGTTTCAAGAAACGAACCGTTTTTGGAAAACCCAGTTTCTTGCATTAAAAATGAAAACTACCATATAAAACACTATTTTCCATACGGTTCCATTTTTTATACCTTTTTTTTTTTTCTTTTTAGAAATGGAAACGAAGACTTTTGTTCTGTTTCTGGTAATAGAGCTTGAAATTGAGATTCAGTTTCTGGTAACAAACCTTTTTTATACGGTTTTTTTCAAAAATGGAAACGAAGACTTCTGTTTTGTTTCTGGTAACAGAGCTTCAAATTGAGATTGAGCTTGAAATTGAGATTTCTGATTAAGAACTACCCTAAAATGGAAAGAGAGCAAGAAAATCTTTTCGTGTTGCATTGAAATGAGGGAGGGCAGGGAGTTACCCTGAGAAGTCTACGTTTTTGTTTTTTCCGTTGTTTTCCTGATGTGGTATACTACCAAAATACTATTTTTGTAATTTCTAGTGTGGTATACTACCAAACTACTATAAGAGTTCAACCTATATTTAATATAAATTTCATTTCCAATATAGTAATTGTGGGGCTAGTTCATTTGAAGCTAAATTCTTAAAAAACAAAACCCAAATAACCTAATTTTAGGTGAAATCGAGGAAGGAATTAAAGGAGAGAAAGGGTACCTATGCAAGTATTTTCTTGGGCTCTTGAAAGAAGACCAAGGCTTCTGATCCTTCCATCGTGGTCCAAATTTGCCCAACGAAAATAGATCCATGTTTTGTGAGCAAGCCATTGAAGAGATCCTCCTCAATATTATTTCTCAACGCATCCAAATTCAACCATGAAACAATAACTGCCAGGGAATTACTGCAACATTTCATGTGAAAATATAAAACAAATTTGCAAATCAATTCTAAGAATGGTCATCCATCTAGAAACCCTAAAATTTGATCCAACGATCTGTACCTATTTCCTTATAGCCATAGATCAGATTGTACTGTGCCCATGGTCTTTCTTTTTTTTTCAACTACTCCACATACATTTCATGTGAAAATATAAAACAAATTTGCAAATCAATTCTAAGAATGGCCATCGATCTAGAAACCCTAAAGATTGATCCAGCGTATGTGTTTCCATATAGCCACAAATCAGATTGTACTGTGCCCATGGTCTTTCCTTTTTTTTTTCAACTACTCAACATTCATTCGAATACACTAAGGCGGAGAAGAAAACTTGTTCTGGTCTTTGCTTTTTTTTTAAACTACTCAATATTCATTCGAATACAGTAAGGCCGGGAAGAAAACGTGACAATGGTTTTTCCTATTTTTTCAACTACTCAACATTTATTCTAATAAGGCGGGGAAGAAAACGCGGCAAAATGGTCTTTCCTTTTTTTCAATTACTCAACATTCATTCGAATACACTAAGGCGGGAAAGAAAACATGCCAGAAATTAAATTTTTAATTTGGAACGATTGTTAAATTTTTTAATTATAATTATTTATTTTTTTATAAATTTTAAAAACATTATATTTTATGAATATATCAAAATGTATGGAATGTATATTTTCTTATCTTATTGTATACTCATTTCGAAAAATTATATTTTTTATTTTTCAAAATGACAAAATAATTAACCATGTTGTAAGTTGTAATTTTAAACAAATTCAGATTTGGATTTAATATAATTAATGAAAAAAAACTATAAATATTTTTTATTAATGTTTAATTATCTAATACTAATATTATGGGTTTCCATGTTATTTAAACAAATGAGATTTGGTTTTATAATTATTATGTCAAACTTTAAAGCTAAAAATTAACTTTTAACAATGCAATCTTTTATAACCAATTTGGATGTAGTTCATTGTTATGGCAGTAAAAAATGAATCTCATGAGTCAATTTGGTTGTAGTTCATTGTGATGGTAGTAAAAAAGGAATCTCATGAGCCTGGTCCCACCCACACATTGGTATAGTTCCACCCAAGGAACCATTGATCTTTCTCCATGAATCGGTAATATTGTACCAAGAAGCACCATAATGTATGGCATTTCTATTTCCCACAATTGAAAAAGCACCATAAATCCTTCTACATGAGCATTTTGCTTCCATATTGTTGAACTAAAAATGGCAAGACTTTCCTGTGGGAACAAGAATTTCCAAAACCCTCATCCCCGCTATCACAATATATCTTAGAATCTGTCATGTTGGAGTGTAGTATCCCTACTAAGCATATAGGAGTGTAGGGGAACACAACCTCAAATTCAATGGGAAGCCAAGGGGAAAGGTTTGTGCATCTAAGAGGGATACCTCGATTACATAGATGTGGTTTTCTAAGCTTTTGCATTAATGAAAAGTATATTTGAGGGGGAATTCAGCCATAAAAACATGCTTGACTGAATTTTCATACACAATGGTTGATTCTACTTCGAATTTTGATACTTTTTGTTTGCTCACTTTAATGTCATTACACATAACTAATAGTTTGCAAGTCCTTTTCTCATTTGATCTCATTTTATATCAATTGTGAAGTGACTAAGCCTTGAACCCCAAATCCTCATAGCTAAGATTTACAAAGTATGCATTGCCTCATTTCCTCTCATTTTACTTCAGTTAAATGGAGCAACTATGCCTTAGCCCCAAACCCACACAACTAAGCTTTGCACACTACATAATCCTCTCTCTCCCTGGTATTGCACTTGGTTTAGATATACTTTTCTTAGAAGAGAAGCAATGTCTCACTAAATACCTTACATGTTAACTTATCATCTGATCCCATTACATTTTCCAAGCATTGAGGACATTAATAAAATTTCAAAATTCAATTTCACACTCATTTGATGTAATCACCATGTTCTATCAATTTCAAGTAAACTCTACAAATAAATGTAAGTAATTATTTTGATTTTTTTCATTGATTCTAAATTAGCAAGTGAGAAAACTGCAGATGCATCTTTATTTTTAAAGTACAATCATAAAAAAAAAAAACTCAACAAAGACTAAAGATAGGTTAAAACCTTTATGGAGTGAAAAATATTGTTGGTATCCTCCATAATAACACTACTTTCAGAAGCTAGGTTCAGATTTTACCACAAATGCAAGAACCAAAGTGAGAAGCTTATTTTAATATTTTTATAACATGATATATTATAAAAAAAATTGAATAAGCTCACAATACAAAAAAGTTTTGTATCTAGTATCATTCTAGATAGAGAAAAGTACTTGTTAGGCTATCTATGACATGAGTAAGAATTGCTACCCCCTACTTTCAAAATCATCATGGACATTTAAATATTAAAAAAGGAATTGATTAGGCTACCTATGACTAAATAAGAGTTATTCCCCACCTTTCCAAACTATCATGTACATTTAAGCTATCATATTTTATCAACATCCTTTCTATGATGCAACACGTTACAACTTTCTATTATATTTATGCATTATATGAGTTGATGTACTTGTAAGGTGCATAAATTCCAAAATAATTGTCCAAATACCCATGTTTCCACTAAATTAATTGTTTAAGTAAGAGACACATTCTATTGTAAGAAGCATGCATCAATCAAACACTGCTCTACTCATAGTTTACAAACCCAACCAATTTTTCATATACAAGCACATTCAAGACTAATCCACAATAACAAACAATGCTCAAAACAATATTCTTCATCAAACATCTACCAATGCATAAACAATGAGGAGACAAGAGACGCATAGAATATGCGATCAACCAGGGCCAAAACCTCACCAACATGAGAGGAAAACCCAAATGAGATCTTCTTCTTATATAGACTTCAATGACCATGGCCCAGACCCTTGACTCAATGACCTCTCCAAGACCAAGTCACAAGCCTCCTTGATTCAACTTCCTTATTTTTCCTTGAGTCAATGATGATCAGGCTTCTTCCTTCAATAACTCAACTATCCTTCAAATTCCAGTTCCATGGATTAGATCTGTAGTTATTGGCCCTCTTGCATAAACCCTAGAACATGTGGTTGACCAACCTTTTGAACCTTGATCGTCCTCGCTTGGATGGTATGAACTCTTATTATAATTCGGCATGTAACCTTGCTTATCTTCTTCCTTGATTCGACTTCTTGGACAACAACAAGATCTTCGACCTTTTTTGTAGTAGATAGTTCTTCCTTCCTTCACACGTGTGGATCTATTAGCCCTAAAACAGATCCATAAACAACACCAAAATCTTCTCTCTTTGTTTCCTTCTCTTTGTTGGTTATCTTCACACTTCTTATTATAGACTTCCTTAACCAAATTTGCTTGTCCACAAATGGAGGATGAGCTGCCCTATATATAGTGTTTTTTCCATCAAAAACATGTACTAGGAAGTGTTAAGGAGTGCTAGGGGAACACAAGGGAGCAATAGGTGAAAATAATGCATGGAAATAAATGATTAAGATTTTGTGATAGGAAGTGTTAGTGAGTTCCAGGTGTGCTAAGGAGGGAGTGATAAGGTATGCTAGGCAGTGTTAAGGCATATTAGAGGCCAGGGAAACATGCCAAGATGTGTCAGGTGCTAGGGTGTGCCAATGCATGCCACGGAGTGTTATAGAGTGCCAAGGAAACATAAGGGAGCACTAGTTTCAAATGCATGGAAATGAATGACTAAGAGTGTGTGGCAAGGAGCATCAATGAGTTCTAGCTGTGCTAAGGAGGGGATGACAAGGTATGTTAGGTGGTGCCAAGAAATGCTAGAGTGTTAGGGTGACATGCCAGGGTATGCCAATGTGTGTTAGGGTGTGCCAATGCGTGTCAGGGAGTGTTAGGGAGTGAGACATAAACACAAAGGAAAACTAGTTCAAAATGCATGGAAATGAATGAATAAGAGTGTATGATAGGGAGTGTCAGTGAATTCCAAGTGTGCTCAGGAGGGAGTGACAAAGTTATATGCTAGGTAATTCCAAGGAATGCAAGAGTGCCATGACATGTATAGGAGTGGTACGGTATGATAGGGAGTGATAAAGCATGCCATGGCATGCAGGGAATGCCAACATGTGCCACATAGTGCGAAGGGATTGTTAGACATGCCAGGTGCTATGCCATGTCAAGATGTAAACTATGTTTCTTAGTTGTTTTATGGCCATGGTTAGATGTGAGCCTTGACTTGGTAACTTCTTAAGTGAGATGAGCTAAGATTGGGCATGAGTATCCTAAGATGAGTTATAGGCTATTCTTAGGTGAACAATGGATAGTATAGTTGTAGTAACTGTAACTTGGTCAAGATGTTGTAGTCGAGGTAGGACTTGGTTGGTTCCCAAGTCTTAAAACCAATAAGGGTAGTTATGAGGGCATGATAGCTAAGGAGTGCCAGGGCATGCCAAGGAATGAAAAGGCATGATAGCACATGCCAGACAATGTCAATGCATGTCGAGGAGTGTTGGGGAGTGTGAGGGCATCACAAGGGAGAACTAGGTCAAAGTGCATGGAAACAAACAAATAAGATTGTCTTCCAGGTGTCCCAAGGATGAATTGTATTAGGATAATTTCATAATAGGACTTGCAATAGGTAAGCCTATGATTACGATAAGGGGATGGAAAAAGAAATTTTAGACAAAGGGAGACTTTTGTCTAGGGACAACACTATTTTTTCAATGACTTGGTTGGGTTCTAAAGTCACAAAAAAATTAAGGCTATCTATGAGGGCATGAAAACTATGGAGTGCCAAGGTGTGCAAGGAATTCCAGGAAGTGATAACACATGCTATAAGGTTCCAAGGCATGTTAGTCATTACAAGACATGCCAAGTGCTAAGGCATGCCAAGAGGTGTCAGGTGCTAGGGTGTGGCGCTAACGCATGCTAGGGAGTGCCAGGGAAACACAAGCGCAAGGGAGGACTAGTTTCAATTGCATGTAAATGAATGAATAAGAGTGTGTGATAGGGAGTGTTAGTAAGTTCTGGGTGTGCTAAGGAAGCATTGACAAGGTATGTTAGGTAGTGTCATGGAAACACAAGGAAGGACTAGTTTCAATTGCATGGAAATGAATGAATAATAGTGTATGATAGGGAGTGTTAGCAAGTTCTGGGTGTGCTAAGGAGGAATATCTGGACAAATTTTTGGAGGGTTTGGAGAAAATTTTGTGTTTTGGTGCAGACTTGCAATTTTTTGGCAATTTTTTGTCTAGTAGCGTAGCGAGCTCACTCTTTGCTTCTTCCTCAGGGTTCCAAATAATGTAAAATCAGCATTTTTGGAAAGCTTATGACCCATCTCAAACCCCATTTGACCACTTTCTTGGTATGGGGCTCCGGTTTTTAGCAATTTGCAAAAAGAGGCCAAAAATCACCTTTCTGCCCCTCTCTTTCCATTTCGTTGCACACCGGGAGACACCTTGGGAGAATGGCCATATCTCAGCCAAAAATTGGTCATTTTAAGTGAAGCAATACTCTAAATACACTCAAACTCTCCCAAATTTCCAGAAAAGGCTTCCAATTTGGATATGGACTTCAGAAAGTCACTCAAAAATGGCCTCCAATAGCTCACTGTACACCTGGAAATTTCTGAGATTTTTGTAAAATTTTCACTATGTAATTTTTTGTAATTCCTAGTTTGACTCTGGTAAAAGTCAAAAGGGTGAAGCAGATGAATGTGAGGGGTAAAAGTAAATGTAAATAATGGGTGGTTAGTATTTATAATTTGTTTTGATGTAAATTTGACCTCATTTATGAGAGAGTTTGGAGTTAAAGTTAACTGTAGAAGTCATTTTTAACTTCCCTAGACATTAGGGTTTAGTTAGAACACCTCATGGAACAATTCCTAGAGTCATTGATTCAACCCCTAAGAGTGGGGAGATGTTGTTTTGGTATTTATGTATCAGTTTCTCAGGGATAGAACGGGTTGGATTTCAGAGGAGAGAACTATTGTAGCTTGTACTTGGACATTTTCTTGAAATCAAAGGACACAATTTGCAACTATTATCTAGGAATTCATGTGCAATAAGTTTGTGATGTTATTTTTTCTCTATTATAGATTTATATGAAAGATACTAATATTCTCTTTCCATTCATCAATTATTAAATCATTTTCCTTACATTTTATAAACACAACTCTTTGCATAAAGCTCTGTTTTGATGGAAAAATCATTATGTGTTACTTTATTTCTTGCTTAATGAATTCATGTTGCATGCTCATTAATACCTTTTGATTCTTCTAAACACTACACTACACCGAAAACCCCTAATATTCATCATGAAATTAATGCTACCTTTCTCCTTTTTATATTTTTTGTTGTAACCCTTTGATCCTCTGACCTAACTACCTGGTTTTTCTCCCTTATCCAGCAACAAAACCCTAAATTTTCCAAAACCCACTTGAACCTAGCTATCTAGCCTAAAATCCTTTACATTCCAGTCATCTCTTTGTTGTGATTTCATAGAGAAAACCATCTCTGGTTTGATAGGACTAGCTACCAAACTAAAATCTTGGTCTGTGATTACCTCGTCGATCTCCTCATCAGCCTGGGACATTGTGGAGGATAACAGAGAGCATGAAAACTAGGGAGTGCCAAGGTGTTCTAGTGAATGTAAGGTTCCCAAGTCATGGAAAAATGTAATGCCAGTTGTAAGGTCATGACTACCAAGGTGTGTTAGGGAATGTTAGGGCCTGCTAATATGTGCCAAATAGTACGAAGAGATGTCAAACAAGATAAGACGTGCCAAGTGCGAAGGCATACCAAGATGTAAAATGGTGTGACAATGCATGCCAAGGACTGTCAAGGGAACAAAAGGGAGGAACAAGTTAAACTACAAGTAAATGAGCACATAATAGGGTTAATAAGTCATCAATTTACCTTTTCCATGAGGGTCATGCTAGGAAAACCAGCACTAGGTGCCAATAGGTGCCAAGTGCCAAGTGTCAATGCATTCTAAGTGCCAAATCTTCCTCCATTTCTTCTCATATAGTTTCCAATAATTTATCTCAAATAACTTTAATATTAAACCATGTCAAATCATACCAAGTCATCTCAATGCATTCCAAACATGCTAATACTTTCCAAGTGCGAACACGTGCCAAGTGCTAATGTGCATCAGGGAGTGTGATGCATGCTATGAAGTGGAAGAGCATATCGAAGAGCTCTAAGGTGTGCTAGAGAGTGCCAATGCATGCTGAGGAGTGTTAGGGATTACTTGGACAAAACAAGGGAGCACTAGGTCAAAATTCATGGAAGTGAATGAATATAAGGGTGCGTTGGGGAGTGCTGATGAGTGCTAGCTATCATGCCAAGGAGGGAGTGACAAGGTATTCTAAGCACGGGTAAGGCACACCAGGTAATATCAGGGAATTTCAAGAAGTGCTAGAGTGTGATAGGTATTTTCGGGGTGTGCTAGCATGTGCCAAATAGTGCTAAGGCATTCTAGGTGCTAAGACATGCTAGGATGTGCATGGTGCCATAGTATGCCAATATGTGTCAAGGAGTTTCAAGGCAACAAAAGGAATAAACAAGCTAAAATGCAAGGAAATGAACACATAAGAGGGTTAATAAGTCAGGACTTTATCTTTTTCAAAAGGGGCATGCTAGGCACACTTATAATATGTTCCAATACATGCCAAGTGCCAATGTGTGCCATGTTCTAATGTTTTTCAATGCAATATTTTGCCAAGGTGTTCCAGGGCATGACAACACATGGCAGGGGAGTGATATGCTATGCTAGGGCATGCCAACATGTGCTTGGGCATCCTACTCATGGCAAAATGTTCTAGGTACAAAGATGTTCCAAGACATGCAAGGTTCCAAGGAATGTTAGTGTACTATTCCAAAGCATGTTAAGGTGTGCCATGAGTGTTGAGGAGTGCTAGGTCTCTCTCATTAATAGAATTGATAGAGCTTGATTATGTATTAAATAATATAGTTCCTACACACACTAGTGGAACTTTATTTAAAGGAAATTTGCTAGATAATAAACCTAATAGAGATGAATCATGTGTTGACTCATAGGAAAACTATACTCTTATGGCTTGAGGGAAATGATACACACTAATTAATTCTTAACAAATTGACTAACTATTATAACCACTATGACCTTGGACACATAATAAAAAATACTCCACAACAATGGTCTTAAATCATTATCTTTTGACAAAAAATATAGTAACAAGTACATATCTTCATCAAAAACTCATTGGAATGATCAATGATGACGAACATTTTTTGATCATCACCAAAAGTAACCAAAAAAAGTATTGATGAGGGTCAATAAAATATCATCACTAGAAGTGTCACCAAAAAGAGAATTAGTGATGGGCCTTTAATGACCCTCACCAAAAGTTTCGCCAAAGAGAAAATTAGTGACGGGCCTTTAACAACCCTCACCAAAAGTGTCATTGAAAATGGATTTTGTGACAAACCTTAAAGGACCATCACTATATACATTTACAACAATGATTTTTAAAGACCATCACCATATGTGACATTGGTGACGGACCTTAAAGATACGTCATAGGCATGAAGCGTCATAAAAAACTCATTGGAATGATCAATGATGATGAACATTTATTGACTGTCACCAAAAGTAACCAAAAAGATCATTGGTGACGGTCAATAAATATCGTCACAAGAAGTGTCACAAAGAGAGAATTAGTGATGAGAATTTAATGACCCTCACCAAAAGTGTCACCAAAAAGAGAATTAGTGGCGAGCCTTTAATGACGCTCACCAAAAGTGTCATTGAAAATGGATTTGGTGAAATATATTAAAGGACCATCACTATATACACTTACAACAACGCCTTTTTAAAGACCATCACCATATGTCACATTGGCGACGGACCTTAAAGGTCCTTCACAGGCATGACCCTCACCAATGACCTTTTTTCTTGTAGTGTGCGACGGGTTGCTTCCTATTGACATTAGTACATTATCTAGGAAGTTTACTTAGAAACACCCCTTGGTACCTTGGTGCTTTCATACATCAATGGAAAGTTTCCTCACTCTTAGTGATAGGTTTACATCATTGGCCATCAACCAAAATATTCTATGTGGCGTTCGCCATGAACTCATTTATTCACACCTTAGGAATTGTAATTGAGTACCTTGAGAGCCATTAACATCATTGATGGTTTCTCTCGCATCTGTTAACAACTTACATCATTGGCTGGTAATCAGATGGTGTCTACCATGTTTGACTTCAGCTCATTGATTCCATGGTTAGACTTGTATGTTGGTTGGTCGTGTGAACGAGATAGAAGACCCCAGATCTAGTTTCCGCCATCCAAGTTGCGATTTCAGGGTTATACAAAGATCACTATGTATGATGGTTATTCTTATATTGACATTCTTTCAGTCATGTTTCCACCATTAGTCATCAATGGACACGTATTTTTATCATTATACATGTTATGTTAGCTTATGTGTTGAGTACGGTATGCCTCCCTTAGAGAAAGAGATATAATTATGTAAATTTACTATGCAGGAGACAGTCTCACCGGTTGTTCTTGATCATGACTTGTCACAATGTAAAGCACCTCAATCATCAGTCATCATCTATGACTTTGTGACTTAGGGGGCACTCTTTTATAGGCTATTTTGTCACACCTTTTCAATCAACCTCCTAATGGGATCAATCACCATCCTATTCCCCCTTTATATCGTCATTACACAAAGCCCTATGGATGACTCTCTCATTCCCCATAGTTTCTGACTTGAACTACATCATCTGAGCCAGTTTTAGGACCAATGCACCATGACCTCTTGCTGGACAATGTTCACCTACAAGTTGCTCCACTATGGCCTGCATTGATCACCCATAGGTTTCTCTCCTTGCACCTGCGTTGGTTCTATAACTTTGGGAAAAACAAAGACAATCCTGAAGCTTCCATTTCCAGAAGCTTCCTGGATCTATTGTAACCATTTACCTTAGATAAAACAATTGAATCCTATCCTATCCTACCTTGGAGTTTCCATCCCTTATCCTTATATCTCATCTTCCCATTAAGAGTGGATTTCAATCCCAAGATTGGTAAAAGGATAAGAACTCCCAACTTACCTCACTCCTCTATATATTTACACCCTTCCATATTCAAGGGATTGGATTTTGGAGAGTGATTCTACCCTTATGCTATTGTTGCGAGAGCTCTCCTTTCATGCATTTAGGGTGATTGGAGATACACTTCGTGACAAAGGAAGGACAAGTCAACAAATTGGATGAGCTCTTCCACAATATCAACACCTATTTGTTATAGATCCATTTGGGCACATCAATCCCATCATTCAGATCAGTATTTTAGGGCTCATCAAACCCTAATTTTAGTTGCTACATGCCCTAAACAAGTCACCCCTTTGAATGCCTCCTTCCTAGTCAATCTCATTACTTGAAGACATCTAGAAATAGCCTCTAGAGGGACCAGCACAGGTAAGCCCTTGTAAGGGTGCGCTGCAGAGCAGTTGAGTCCATGCCAGGTTGCTCTGTAAAGCATTTAGGCTTCCTTTCAATTGTGCTGGGCGAGATTGAGTGAAATTCACATAGGGTTTGGGGAATATTCTTATCTTTTGGAGTCATCTAGAAGGTTCCCTCACTTATCAAATCCTATGAGCTCGAAAATGGATGAGGAATGAGTTAAGGTGTGCCCTATACTCTAATCCCTTCCTCCATGTAACTAATTCTAAGTATGGAATGCCATTCAATGCCACCATTTATGATGAAACCTCTTTCATCTTCCTATAAATTGACCACTCATCTAAGTGATCAGGTGATGGATTATGTTGAATTGTAAGGAGATAATGTTGCTATGAGATTTGGCTTTGAAGAAATTATTGTAATGCTACAAGTTTGTCATGCTTTTGATGTGATGTGGATGGGATCCAAGCTAGAGGAATGGCTTTGAATCAGACACCAATGGTTGTAATTCCTTCCTCTATTCAATAAAGTGTTTGAACTTTTCTCCCATATGTTTGTATTGTTTCATAATGCTTATATGTGTGAATTGTATCTGATTCCTTTCACTTATATTCAATAGATCATGTGCTTTGATCGATTCTTTGTTTTCTGTTGTGTTTACAGGTACTTCTCAAGCGTATTAAGTACAGGAAGGAGCGACAAGATCGATACAAAGGAGATGAGAGGAAAACGGAACTACAAGTAGGTCTTCTCATCTTCTCATCTTATCTATTGCTTATAGGAAAAGACTAAAACACTTTAAACTATTGTTCTAGATACAACTACTTATCTAGGGAATTAGTATTTATCCTTAGATACCAAATTCTCCAAAGCACTGTTTATGGTTGTAATTCACTTCATTTATATAAATACGAAGAGTTATTTTGTTTTTCTATATGTGATGTCATTATTTCATATATTTCAATACCATGTTCATTTTTTGAATGAAGTAGATACATGATGCTACATACATCGTGTATTTTCTTGGCTTGTCTTGTCCGGTTGTGCAGGTTCTAATTTTTGTAGCTGGAGCTAGGATTGGAGAATTCAATCCAAATAAGGACCGAAACATATGATAAATTCCAAGTAGGTTTCTTCCACTCATCTACTTAATTTAAGGACACAATTCGGTCCTTTGTCATTTTGTTGTTCTAGGTTAGCCACCACACCTAAGTGATATATTTAGGTCCGCAATCATAAATACTGCATAACATGGATAAATTCTCTTCACATAAGTACTTTTTGCTTGATGACGATCTTTTTGTTTTTTCCATAATTATAATTGTGATAATCACATTTATACATAGTGAACATATATGTTTTATATCTTGTTGGTAGTTCTAAGAAACAGATTCAATATCTATGATATATGAAAAATATCATGATTAAAGTAAACTATCTAGAGAATGATGTTTTACTGATGAATTTTATATATGTAAAAAACTTTTTATTAATATAAAAAATTGGTGGTTTTTTCCTTCTAAAATGAAATACTTTGGTGAGGGTAATTCCATGTGAAAAACCATAAGATGGATGAATCTAATAATTTAGGATAACCCAACACCAAATTTTTTCCTAGAAAACTAATTCAGTCACATGACTATCTGTTTTAGTCTCTCATTATTCACTTTTCGTCTCTGCCCCAATTTTTTTGCTATGTTAGGGTTTTTATAACCCTATTTTCCACTCCATTATAGTGAGAGAAACCAAATATCAACTTACCTTAGTTGTTTGGCTAAAATGCATCCCTTTTTACCTTTTCTTTCACTCATGTGAGATTTATCCCATGATAAAATGGTGGAATTACATGATTGAGTTATTTCTAATAATTAATTTCCCAAAATATTAGAATTTTGAGATAATATTTATTTCATAATTGAGATAATTGAGAAAACTCTCATAATTGTGAAAAAGATTTCTAGAGTTTTCCATTCCCAAGGAGGTCAACTTGACCCACTTATGTATGAGTTGGCTAGGGGTCCATTATTGTAGAAGTTTTGTAACTTCTCAAGCCCCTAGGTGTCTAGATATATTCTCCTGAAGGATAGAATGAACCTTTATAATCTCACCAAGAGGAAACAGGTTGAGGGGGGGAGTATCCAAACTATAGCGCGAGAGCTCTCATGTATTGGGAGAGGAGACCATACTACAATATGGAGGAGAGGATCTTATTTGTTGAAGGTATATTGATGTAATTTGACTTATATGATTAATAGAAACATTTGTTCCCTCCCTGTATCTATTTGTATTCAACATGCTTTATAGTTGTTTCTATTTTGATCTAACGGTCTTCTGAGGAAGGTCACTTGTTGTCTTCATTTTTTTGCAGTTGTCTGTAGGGTTCGAGATTAGGTGTGGATGAGGTAGATCACTCGAGTGGAGCGCAAAAATATACGTGAGACCCAAAATCCTTCCCCAACCTGTGAGGAGACTAGGTGCACACATATTTCCTTATAGTATATAGAATCGACTGCTTGATGCATGCTTGATCATTTGGGTTGGGACATTATTATATCTCTATTGGTCTTTGTTTTGTTGTCTTGTAATCTCAATCGAGCATGAGATCACAGAGCATTAGCTCCTTGCATAATTAAATGCAACAAGTGTTACATGGAAAAGTGTCTACATAGAACTGCTCTATCCCACTCAGGTGTGCCAGCTGCCTTAGAAACAAACAGAGAAAAGCTACTTTCGTTTTTCCTTTATGAATTATAGATAGAGAGGAATAGAAAGACCAACCTATGTCTTGCGCTAATCTCCTGATTTGATTCCTCTCTTCTTTGATAGTCTTTAGCTACCTGCTCCCTTGCACGCCCAGCTTCACAAAGTACCTGTAAGATCACAGTAGCATAGCACTATACAAAGACATGGATCTATAATCATAAACAATCTAGGATCAGATGTAAATTGACCATACAAATGTAGCAAACATCAATGACACAAGAGCATGGAGGAAAACTTGAATAGCTTTTATTGATAAACAAGAAAGAGCCAAGAGGAGTTACAACCAGTTGTTCTGACCCAGCATCAACCTCTCAGCAAGGAAGCCCCTCTTCACCTCATACAAAGCTTAGATCACCCAAAAATCTGATGTTTGTCTCAAGAAACCAATAGCAATTCCTTACAATATGCAAAATTCCAGCCCCCGGATCTCTGGGAAGAGGGATCCATATATAGATATCTGTAATGGAGATGAGTCAGCTTGTGATTTGATTAGTGTCTTCCCTCTGATAGTTCTTACTTCCACTTGGAGATTGATGATCTCTTACTCATCCTTAGTCGAATTCAGAGAGGCAAGTGTCACAGGAGAAGATTCTGGAAGCTTCCATTGCCTCTCCACCTCGCAGAATGACACTGCCATTTTTCATTTCTCGCCCATCACACCCCATAGAAGGGCTTTTTGAAATGCAACGCACCCACACAGTGTATTTAGGTGAGATGCAATGCACTTGGCCAGTGGAGCAGCTGAAATGATCCTGTTTTGACCAATTCTGAGCAGTTTTTCATGGAGAACTTCTGGGAGAAGCTGTAATCTGTTGACCTTGTTCCTTTAGGGGTTAGAACAACACTCTTAGGGACTTAGGAGCCCTTGGTTTATGGACATTTCATGCTTGGAGTTGTAGTGCCAAAAAATGTCTATAACAGTTGCCCCCTAAAGCATGAGGTCGTTAATCTTTTGATGTCGAATGAAATGCTTTATTATGAGGATTTGAAGTTCTTTCAAGCTGGGAGGAGACCTGTAATAAGATACAATACAATACATTATCTTCATAATATTTTCATGATCTAGTTGAGGCGGGCATTCCCATGCTCAGCTTTATAAATTCATTTTCATGTACATAGGACAGACAATCGTCTGAGTGTAGACTGATGATTCTGATAGAGCCATCATCCTTTTGATTGGATGATTATCTGTGCAGCAATGACGTACATTTGATGTCTTTATTTCCATGAATATATATCGCAGCCCAGATGGATGAAACTAGATCCGGGGTCTTCAATCTCGTTCGATCTTCACTCGAAGTACAAGTCGATCCATGTGAAAGCTATTTTGGAGTCGAACATGGAAAGACATCGCCTGATTACCAGCCAATGATGTAAGTTGTTAACAGGCGTGAGAGGAATCACCGATAATGATAATGACCCTCAAGGTACTGCAGTAAAATTCACATGGTGTGAATAAAGGACTTGGCGTCGAACACCACACAAAATCTTTCGGTCGAAGGCCATTGATGTGAACCTGTCGCCAGAAGTGAGAAACTTGCCATTGGGGCATGCAAGCTTCAAAGTACTGAATGGGGTGTTCCTAGATCAACTTCTTGGATAATGAGCTGATGTCGACAAGAAGCGATCCGTCACAGGAGGGCCTTAATGAATCCCACATCAATGACACGGAACGGAGCAAATGATTTTAATGGAGGTGAAAACAATCTGGTGATATAAGGTTCAGGGTGGCGGTCATGAAAGAATGGAGTATAAATGTATGGTAGTGGGTGAGACACAGGTGAATTCTCTGAATGACTTCTCTTGAACATATCGGCGACACTGATGTGATGGATTGGTAGCATTAACCCCAAATGTGGATGGTATGGTGGGACCATGGTGATGTGACTGGTGAATGAAACAAGCCAACCCGACTCGGACGCGGAGTGGAAGTGTCATGCTCAAGAGCGACTTGCTACCAACAAAGTTTCTTCAAGTTTTATTCCCAATTTTCCCCAGTCATTGCTGACCAGTACCTCTTTATTTTTGTCAAGCTTGAGGAGGATAACATATGCTTGTTCTATAATTTTCCCTTCGGGCAAACCCATCGCTATGTTTTAACGAGCCTAGCGATAGTGAAACTTGTTCTCGTCTATAGACAAGTTTGTCGCTATTACACTTTTAACGAGTTTAACGACAAAGATAACTCGGTCCTTTTCCATTTTAGAGAGTCTAAAAAGGAACGTAAAGGTAACTCCAAAATTCCTTTTACGTCATCTAATCCCTTAAGTCTGAAAAAGTATAAAACAATACAGAAGGGATGAATTTTCGATACTTTTAATGAGTCGAACAAAACAAGCGCTCGATCTTTTTGTGTAATAATCTCTCAGGTCCAAAAAGATTAAAATTTAGAGGAGAGATAACACTTCCGGTCCCTTTAACGAGCTGGAGAGGCCAATGGCTCGACAATCTTTTCATATTTTACGAGTCAGTTGAAAAGAGCTTAAAGGAGACTCGTCTTTTGAGGAACGAGTGATAAAATGGATAGCAACTGATTCCAGGTAAGGTTTGGAATTTTCCAATCACGGCAGTGTTACAAGGATGGCTAGTGAAATCACTCTTCGCAGCTGTTCCTCAAAAATGGGTAAACAATCAAAAGGAGGTGAATGATCGGCCAATGCAAAAGTGGAGGTGATGGTGCAAACA
Organism: Pinus tabuliformis; assembly: GCA_031772625.1. Classification (NCBI taxonomy): domain Eukaryota; kingdom Viridiplantae; phylum Streptophyta; class Pinopsida; order Pinales; family Pinaceae; genus Pinus; species Pinus tabuliformis. The sequence continues at coordinate 283,212,608 of CM062804.1, read as the reverse complement.
CGACCAAGGCTTTAATGGCTGAAGTACTACATCACGATGGTTGTTTACCGGAGAATAGTTCATTTTTCAATGAGCTTAAACACGAGGGGAAACATTTGATCATGTCTTATGTTTATTTTTTAACGAGCTTGAACTATGTGCTAAAACTGCTCGATTAATCCAGTCGTGTGATAAGAATGTCTCATATAAAAACAACAACTTTTAGATTTTTGCCCCACATCCTTTGTTTATGCAAGTTAGGAAATGACCAATCCAAGAAACAGATAAATGATCACTCTTTGCTTGCACTCCAAAAGGTTTGCATGCCCCCAGGTATAAAACAGAGTTTCAAGGTTACCCCTTCTTTCTTCCGTTAAAACATTTGTTTTACCAGGAGAGGCCTACCTCTTACAGGTTACCCAAAGATTGTTTTATTCACAGCGCAAACAAAACACTTCTTCGGCGATGTTTACCGAAATAGACAAAGGTGAGTGAAGGAGGCTACTCCACTCACGTAACTTTGACAAGAGAATCTTGTTCTAGAATAACCCCCTCTTCCAATCACGGACGGGAGTACAGACTAGTCATATTCTCTCGCGGAAACCTACCCTATACCCGAAGTTTTCCTGCCGAAGCAGACCAGGGTGCATGCCCCCTGGGTTTCAGTCATGTCCCCCGAATCACTCGCGCTCATCAGGTGGGCAGACTGGAGATTGAGACATTTCTTGCGTGAAAAGACCATTCAGGGATGGTATATGACTATTTGCTCTGTATGATCCGGGAAATGAAAGCTGGTCTACGAGCTTGACCACTCTTCCTTCGTGCGGAAAACACATTACTCTAAAGAGTGAGGAGACAATTGCTCCCATGCAATAAATATAGTCTCATCCAAGGAGTAGATTGTAATCCAGGGGTCCTTGAACTACCATTACGTTCATGTGAACGGTTTTCCCTCTCAATGTTATGGGCACATTGGGAAGGATCCCTAACGGTTGACTGGTTCCTTTATCAAAACCTATTAGATTTCTCATCTCAGGCAAAAGCGATGGTGAACCAAGCGCTTTCCAAGCAGTTGAGGAAAGGATACTCACAGAAGCCCCTTCATCTATGATGGTACTAGCCATAACCATTCTATATATTTCAACAATGATTCGGAATGATATACTAGCTGGTAAATGGGGTCTGCCTAGTTGATTCCAGTCGAAGGAGACAACTAGGTTGCTCGGAGGAGGGACCGAATAGACGGCCGGGTAAGACTCTGACGAACTTCCTTCCTGCCGTAAAGGAACGGGTAAATTGCCCCCATGTTCGTTGGAGTCTGTGCTTATGAAAAGAATTTGGACGGTGTTATCCTTATTCTCTTCGGTGATTGTATCATCTGAAGATGGAACCTCTGAAGGCAAGACCGGGTCAACTGCCGCCTCGACCTTTTGACTTTCGTCTGGTATGGGTTCAGATGGTTTGTCTTCAATGATAGATGCTTCAGCCGACCACCTGAGCGGGCCAGCTGGATTTTCAACTAGTGATAGACTCGGCAAGAGTTTTTTATATCCAGGAGGAAGTCATAACGGTGAAACCGGACGATCGTCCAAAACTCTTTTAGCCTCATCTAAGAAGGGACAACGGTGGATGACATGATCGCCTTCGCACAGTTTACAAGGAAATCTATATTTTCCTTTTTGTCCTGGGGCTTCACTTTCACTAGTTGACGGTGTGTTTTCAACATGATCATCAGAGGTTCACGACACCGGGTTGTGCAAATGAGGAGACCAGTCCCTTAAGATCTGAGGGATGCAAGGACAATCTCTATGATAGTGGTCTCCTTTGCAAATGACACATGGTGATTTAGGCCTGGTCGGTGCAGTGTGTGGATTTTCGCTAGATGACACTCGTTTGCCCCCATTCGCTTTCGGCTCCTTCTTCTTCTTCTCTTTCTTCTTCTTTTCCTTCTTCTTCTTGGGTACTTGACTTTTGGCTTTACCAGCCCCATCAAGCGAAGAGGAAGGAGGAGAGGAAGAATTAGAGGAAGTAGAAGGTTGGTGGGTAACTCTGGACTCGTCTAGTTGCTGATTCGATTGTTCAGGAATTGCGGTGTTCTGAACGACAGAGGTTGAGAAGAGCCATACAGGCAAGCCGATTGTCAATCCTGGAAGCGACAATGTGGCCATATGGGGTGCACCAACATCTCCCCAAGAGGAGAAAGGACTAGGATTTCCTCCAAGGGGGATTCCTTAGTTGGTGGATTCCATTTTCTCAACCCAAGATCAACGCAGGAAAGGGGTAATGGATATTCCGTTTAAAATAAATTTTAGACGCTTTGACACAACTTGTTTTTTCAATTTTTAAGAGTCGAGAAAAAACAAAAGATGACTCTAGTCTCCTTCGATTTTTAATGAGCCTAAAGTGACAAGTGCTCAGATGGACCTTTTCTGTTAAGGAGTCTGAAAAGGAACGAAAGGGACTGCTCTGGAAATCTAGGTAGAGGGATTACCAAACTAATCGCAAAACTGCAGAATGCTTTTTACGATACAGCAGTCAATCTTCCCGAATGTTGTGTTCAATGCATTGCGATCGATAGGGCAGCAGACATAGATTCCTATGGATAAATGATTAAGCCTATTGGGGTCTCCCAAAATATACTCGACGGTACATGGGAGCACAATTCCGTACTGGCACTTATCGCCTCAAAGTGGAGGAATCACCCAACCATCAGTGAGAACAACAGTTACCAGGCTTTACGACGTCGGAATATGTCTCTAGTCTAGACTTCTAAATGTTTTGCATTAAGTTCCAAAGCGTTGTTAGATTCATTGAATTTATTTTAAGTTGATCTTGTTTATGAAGTTTTCCTTTCAGGTTCACCGCGAGATGTAGATGTAATTCCTAAAATGCAATCTAAGATGATAAACAAACTTTTTATCTTCTTTGTGCAATGAAAATCCTAGCTACTAAGGAAAGAAAGAGAGAATCTTTTCACAAAGAGCAAAGAGCACACTCTAAATGCACTTTCCTAAATCAAGCCAATCAGGATGTCTATATGCAAATGCACATGCATGTATTTGTTTTCGACTTTCTTAGTATATGAATGCTAAAAAGAAAGTTGATGCACAAATATGAATTTCTTTTCAAGCGACAAATATCAACAAGTTCCTTTTCGAAATCAAAAATGGAGACGATCACAACACCTTACGATTTTGAAATGAATACTTGTTCTTGACACTAGAAAATTACAAATTCAAACCAAAAACAATAGTAACAGGATAATCGACCATCAACAGCAATCAAACTCCTTCCTACGATTGAAATCGACACTTGCGACAGTTTCAAATCAAAGGACGACAGTACGATTATGCTACTTTTGCAAAGGAGAACTGAAAATGACTCAACAAACACACAAAAACATCTACAGTTCTTTTGTACAAAGGAGGCGGAATAACAGCAAGGAAAAGGGGTTTCAAACAGACATACACTGATCACAGGCAGCAAAATTCAGGAATAGAACTGGAAAGAATGAATCACAGAAACCAAAACTGCACAGAGCCTAGTCTGATCAGCGCACCTGTAACACAGAGAATTTGAAATGCAGCGAACCTTGTCCACTTGGGAAGTGCACTGAAGTTCAGATTCTCTGAACAGTACCTGCGCTGGGCCAGAAACGAGATTCTGTTTGGGTTCCAGATCACAGTTTGCAGTTCAGTTCTTGGGTTTGGGCCGAGCAAAAAGCAATAAGTAATGCAACAATCAGGGGTAGATCTAAGGAGGATCTAAGAGCTATCACAAGGGTAATCAGATAGTTTGTGAATCAGTTGTTTAAATCATAAACAAATCCAGTAGATGGATTGAAGTAGCATTTATCTACTTTGCATTTGTTATGGCAAATGCAGTTCGAATACTACCTGTAAGTTTATGAAACAGACAACAAAGAATGATAAACAAACAAACTAATTCTTCCCCAGTGGAGTCGCCATTTTGTTACAGGGAAAAGTGTCTATATAGAACTGCTCTATCCCACTAAGGTGTGACAGCTGCCTTAGAAACAAACAGAGAAAAGATACTTTCGTTTTTCCTTTATGAATTATAGATAGAGAAGAACAGAAAGACCAACCTCTGTCTTGCGCTAATCTCCTGATTTTATTCCTCTCTTCTTTGATAGTCTTTAGCTACCTGCTCCCTTGCATGCCCAGTTTCACAAAGTACCTGTAAGATCATAGTAGCATAGCACTATACAAAGACATGGATCTATAATCATAAACAATCTAGGATCAGATGTAAATTGACCATACAAATGTAGCAAACATCAATGACACAAGAGCATGGAGGAAAACTTGAATAGCTTTTATTGATAAACAAGAAAGAGCCAAGAGGAGTTACAACCAGTTGTTCTGACCCAGCATCAACCTCTCAGCAAGGAAGCCCATCTTCACCTCATACAAAGCTTAGATCACCCAACAATCTGATGTTTGTCTCAAGAAACCAACAACAATTCCTTACAATATGCAAAATTCCAGCCCCCGGATCTTTGGGAAGAGGGATCCATATATAGATATATGTAATGGAGATGAGTTAGCTTGTGATTTGATTAGTGTCTTCCCTCTGATAGTTCTTGCTTCTACTTGGAGATTGATGATCTCTTACTCATCCTTGGTCGAATTCAGAGAGGCAAGTGTCACAGGAGAAGATTCTGGAAGCTTCCATTGCCTCTCCACCTCGCGGAATGACACTGCCATTTGTCATTTCTCGCCCATCGTACCCCATAGAAGGGCTTTTTGAAATGCAACACACCCACACAGTGTATTTAGGTGAGATGCAACACACTTGGCCAGTGGAGCAGCTGAAATGATCCTTTTTTGACCATTTCTAAGCAGTTTTTCATGGAGAACTTCTGGGAGAAGCTGTAATCTGTTGACCTTGTTCCTTTAGGGGTTAGAACAACACTTTTAGGGACTTAGGAGCCCTTGGTTTATGGACATTTCATGCTTGGGGTTGTAGTGCCCAAAAATGTCTATAACAACAAGGGTTCTATAAGTAAGGGTTCTCTTATAAGGAGGTTTTCAACCCTCAAGAAAATAGGTTCTCACATGTATTTCTAGGTATGCTATGTTATTCTTATGGTTTGAGTGACTAATTTAGCGTTCTTGAATGTTACCCTAATTTTTATAATAGTTTTTTAGTATGATATGTCCATCGTATGTCACTTATCATTTTGTATTAGATTTTCTTTCAAGGCCTTTTGATCCAGGTGGATTCCTGATAGCCCAAAAATCGAAGTATTTAGATCTCATTGAAACTAGAGCAAGATCAAAGAGATTGTTGTCGTCATTCCAATGGTGTAAATGACGCCTCAATCTGACTTCGTACTGTTACCGGGAATAGTGTCTATGCAGAGCTGCTAATCCCACTGAGGCTGATAGCTACCTTAGAAACAAACAAACTAAAACCACTTTCGTTTTCCTTTATGAGAAATAGATGAGAGAAGAATAAAGGAGACCAACCTCTGTCTTGCGCTCGGTTCCTTGTTTGATTCCTCTCCCTTCTGATAGATCTTTTGCTACTCACTTCCTTGTCTACCCAGCTTCACAGGGCACCTGTAGAATCAAAGCAGCATAATACTATCCAAGAACATAGATCTATTATCATAAACAATATAGGATCAGATGTAAATTGACCATACAAATGCATAAAACATAAATCATACAAGAGTATGGAGGAAAACGTGAATAGCTTTATTGATAATCAAGAGAGAGCCAAGAGAAATACAAACAATTCTTCTGACCCAGCAACATCCTCTCAGCAAGAAGCCCTTCTTCACCTCATGAAAAGCTTAGATCACCCAACACTATGATATTGCACCAAGAAACCAACAACACTTCCTTACAAGATACAAAATTCCAGCCTCCGGATCTTTGGGATGAGGGATCCATATATAGATGTTTGCAAGGGGGGTGAGTCAGCTTTTGAGATTTGATTAATGTCTTCTCTCTGATAGTTCTTGATTCCACTTGGAGATTGATGATCTCTTACTCATCCCTGGTCGAATTCAGAGAGGCAAGTGTCACAGGAGAAGTTTCTGGAAGATTCCATGTTCCTCCACCTTGCGGATTGACCCTACCATTTGTCCCTTCTCACCCATTGCACCCCATAGAGGGGCTTTTTGACATGCATCACACCTACTGTGTGTATTTAGGTGGGATGCAACGCACTTTGCCTATGGGGCAGGTGAAATGGTCCAGTTTTGACCAGTTCTGAGTAGTTTTTGATGGAGAACTTCTGGGAGAAGATGTAATCAGTTGACCTTGTTCTTTTAGGGGTCGGAACAACACTTTTAGGGACTTAAGAGCCCTTGGTTTATTGACATTTATGATTGGGGTTGCAGTGCCCAAAAATGTCTATAACAGTTGCCCCCTAAAGCATGAGGTCGTTAATTTTTCGATGTCGGGTGAAATGATTTATCATGAGGATTTGAAGTTTTTTCAAGCGGGAAGGAGACCTGTAATAAGATACAATATAGTACATTATCTTCATAATATTTTCATGATCTAGCTGAGGTGGGCATTCCCATGCTCATCTTTATAAATTCATTTTTCATGTACATGAGACAGACAATCGTTTGAGTGTAGACTGATGATTTTGGCAGAGCCATCATCCCTTAGATTGGATGATTATCTGTGCAGCAATGATGTACATTTGATGTCTTTATTTTCCTGAATATATATCGCAGCCCGGATGGATGAAACTAGATCCGGGGTCTTCAATCTCGTTCGATCTTCACTCAATGTACAAGTCGATCCATGTCAGAGATGTTCTGGAGTCGAACATGGAAAGACATCGCCTGATTACCAGCCAATGATGTAAGCCGTTAACAGGCGCGAGAGGAATCACTGATAATGATGATGACCCTCAAGGTACTACAGTACAATTTACGTGGTGTGAATAAAGGACTTGGCGTCGAACACCATGAAAAATCTTTCGGTCGAAGGCCATTGATGTAAACCTGTCGCCGGAAGTGAGAAACTTGCCATTGAGGCATGCAAGCTTCAAAGTACTGAAAGGGTTGTTCCTAGATCGACTTCTTGGATAATGAGCTGATGTCGACAAGAAGCGATCCATCATAGGAGGACCTTAGTGAATCCCACATCAATGACACAGAACGGAGCAAATGATTTTAATGGAGGTGAGAACAATCTAGTGATATAAGGTTCAGGGTGGCGGTCATGAAAGAATGGACCGTAAATGTATTGCAGTGGGTGAGACACAGGTGAATTCTCTGAGCGACTTCTCTTGAACATATTGGTGACACTGACATGATGGATTGGTAGCATTAACCCCAAATGTGGATGGTTTGATGGAACCATGGTGATGTGACCAGTGAATGTAACAACCCAACCCGACTTGGATGCGGAGTGAAAGTGTCATGTTCAAGAGCGACTTGCTACCAACAAAGTTTCTTCAAGTTTTCTTCCCAATTTTTCCCCAGTCATTGCTAACTAGTACCTCTTTATTTTTTTCAAGCTTGAGGAGGATAACATATGCTTGTTCTATAATTTTCCCTTCGGGCAAACCCATCGCTATGTTTTAACGAGCCTAGCGATAGTGAAACTCGTTCTTGTCTGTTATGGACAAGTTTGTCGCTATTAGGTTTTAACAAGTTTAATGATAAAGATAACTCGATCCTTTTCAATTTTAGAGAGTTTGAAAAGGGACGTAAAGGAAACTCCAAAAATAATTTTTCGTCATCTAATTCCTTAAGTCCGAAAAAGTATAAAATAATACAGAAGGGATGAATTTTCGGTACTTTTAACGAGCCGAACAAAAGAAGCGCTAGATCTTTTTGTGTAATAATCCCTCAGGTCCAAAAAGATTAAAATCTGAAGGAGGGATAGCACTTCCAATCACTTGAACGAGCTGGAGAGGCCAATGGCTCGGCAATCTTTTCATATTTTACGAGTCAGTTGAAAAGAGCTTAAAGGAGACTCGTCTTTGAGGAACGAGTGATAAATTCGGGTAGCAGCTGATTCCAGGTAAGGTTTGGAATTTTCCAATCACGGCAGTGTTACAAGGATGGCTAACAGGATCACTCTTCACAGTTGTTCCTCAAAAGGGGTAAACAATCAAGTGGAGGTGAATGATCGGCCAATACAGAGTGGAGGTGATGATGAGAACACGACCAAGGTTTTAAAGGCTGAAGTACTACATTCACGACGGTTATTTACCGGAAATTGGTTCATTTTTTATTTTAAAATGAGCTTAAACGCTGGGGGAAACACTTGCTCATTGCTTATGTTTATTTTTTAACGAGCTTGAAGTCCGCGTTAAAACTGCTCGATCCAGTCATAAAATAAGAATGTCTCATCTAAAAACAACATTTTTTCAAAGCTTTTCCCCACATCCTTTCTTTATGCAAGTTAGGAAACGACCAATCCTACGAGTTTAGAGGGTTAGAGGACCTACAAATTTAAAAAATAAATGGTCGCTCTTCGCTTGCATGCCAAAAGGTTTGCATGCCCCTAGGTATAGTGAAATAGAGTTTCGAGGTTACCCCTCAATTTGCACACAAAAAATTTGTTTTGTCGGGAAAGGCCTACCTCTTTCAGGTTACCAAAGATTGTTCTATCTGTGTTACAAACAAAACACTTCTTCGGTGATGTCTACCGAAATAGACAAAGGTGAGTGGCGCAGACGCCTCCACTCACATAACTTTGACGAGGGAATCTTATTCTAGCCTAATCCCCATTTTCCTAAATGGACGGGTGTGTCAGACTAGTCATATATCCCTCACGGAAACCTACCCTATACCTGAAGTTTTCCTACCGAAGCAGACTAGGGTGCATGCCCCCTGGGTTTCAGTCATGTCCCCCGAATCACTTGCGCTCATCAGGTGGACAGACTGGGGATTGATGAGACATTCCTTGCGTGAAAAGACCATTTAGGGATGGTATATGACTATTTGTTATGCGTGAACGGGGATGAAAGCTGGTCTATGAGCTTGACCACTCTTCCTTCATGCAGAAAACACATTACTCTAAAGAGTGATGAGACAATGGCTCCCATGCAATAAATATAGTCTCGTCCAAGGAGTAGATTATAATCCGGGGGTCGTTGGACTACCATTACGTTCATGTGAATGGATTTCCCTCTCAATGTTATGGGCACATTGGGAAGGATCCCTAACGGTCGACTGGTTCCTTTGTCAAAGCCTGTTAGATTTCTCATTTCAGGAAAAAGCGATGGTGAACCAAGCACTTTCCAAGCAGTTGAGGAAAGGATACTTACAGAAGCCCCTTCATCTATGATGGTACCAACCATGACTGTTCTATATATTTGAGCAATGATTCGAAATGGTACACTAGCCAGTAGATAGTGTCTGCCTAGTAGATTCTAGTCAAAAGAAACAACCAGGTTTCTTGGAGGTGGGACCGAATAGACGACTGGATATGAATTTGAAGAACTTCCTTCTTGCGGTAAAGGAATGTGTAGATTGCCCCCATGTTCATTGGAGTATGTGCTTATGAAAAGAATTTGGACGGTGTCATCCTTGTTCTCTTCGGTGACTGTATCATCTGAAGATGGAACCTCGGAAGGCAAGACCGGGTCAACTGCCGCCTTGACCTTTTTACTTTTGTCTGGTGTGGATTCAGATGGTTTATCCTCAATGATAGACGCTTTGGCCAACCACAAGGGCGTGTCAACTAGATTTTCAACTAATGATGGACTCGGCAAGAGTTTCTTATATCCAGGAGGAAGCCGTAACGGTGAAACCGGACGGTCGTTCAAAAATCTTTTAGCCTCATCTAAGGAGGGACAACGGTGGACGGCGTGATCGCCTTCACACAGTTTACAAGGAAATTTACATTTTCCTTTTTGTCGAGGGGCTCCACTTTCACTACTTGACGGTGTATTTTCAACATGATCATCAGAGGTTGACGACACCAGGTTGTGCAAACGAGGAGACCAGTCCCTTAAGATCCGAGGGATGCAAGGACAATCTCGATGACAGTGGTCTCCTTTGCAAATGACACATGACGATTTAGGCCTGGTCGGTGCAGTGTGTGGATTTTTGCTAGACGATGCTTGGTTGCCCCTTTTCACCTTTGGCTGCTTCTTCTTCTTCTCTTTCTTCTTCTTTTCCTTCTTCTTCTCAGGTACTTGATTTTTGGCTTTACCAGCTTCATCAAGCGAAGAGGAAGGAGGAGAGGAAGAATTGGACAAAGTAGAGGGTTGGGGGGTAACTCTGGAACCGTCTAGTTGCTGACTCGATTGTTCAGGAATCGTGGTGTTTTGAACGACGGAGGTTGAGAAGAGCCATACGGGCAAGCCGATTGTCAATCCTGGAAGTGACAATGTGGCCATATGGGGTGCACCAACATCTCCATAATAGGAGAAGGGACTAGGATTTCCTCCAAGGGGAACTCCTTGGTTGGTCGACTCCATTTTCCTCAACCTAAGATCAACGTAGTAAAGGTGATAATTATTCCGTTTAAAATAAATTTTAGACACTTTGACACAACTTGTTTTTTCAATTTTTAAGAGTCGAGAAAAACAAAAGATGACTCTAGTCGCCTTCGATTTTTAATGAGCCTGAAGTGACAAGTGATCAAATGGACCTTTTCCGCTAAGGAGTCTAAAAAGGAACGAAAGGGACTGCTCTGGTAATCTAGACAGAGGGATTACCAAACCAATCACAAAACTGAAGAATACTTTTTACGGTACGGTAGTCAATCTTCCCGAATGCTGTGTTCAGTGCATTGCGATCGTTAGGGCGGCAGACACGGCTTCCTATGGATATAGGATTAAGCCTATTGTGGTCTCCCAAAATATACTCGACGGTACGTGGGAGCACAAGTCCATACTGGCACTTATCGTCTCAAAGTGGAGGAATCACCCAACCAACAGTGAAAAAAACAGTTACCAGGCTTTATGACGCCGGAATATGTCTCTAGCCTAGACTTCTAGATGTTGTGCGTTAGGTTCCAAAGCATTTTTAGATTCATTAAATTTATTTTATAGTTGATCTTGCTTAAGAAATTTGCCTTTCAAGTTCACCGCGTGATGTAGATGTACAATTCCTAAAATGCAATCTAAGATGATAAATAGTCGTTTAGTCTTCTTTTGCAAATGAAAATCCTAGCTACTAAGGAAAGAGAGATGGCGTTCTTTCAACAAAGAGAAAAGAGCACACACTGTATGCACTGTCCTAAATCAAACCGACAAACAGTCTAAATGCAAATGCACATGCATGTATTTGTTTTCAGCCTTCTTAATGTGTAAATGATAAAAAGAAAGCTAAGCGCAAATCTGAATTATTTTTCAAAGCGACAATTACTAACAAGTTTCTTTTCAAGACAAAATGAGGACAATGGCGACACTTTGCAATTTGGAATTGAAAACTTGCTTTCGACACTAGAAAAAACTACTAATTCAGATCAAATACAAGAGTAACAGTGTAATCGACTATCAAGAACAATCAGATTCTCTTCTATGACTGAAAACGACACTTGCGACACTTTCAAATCAAGAAACGACAGTACAATTACGCTACTTCTTTGTAAAGGAGAACTGAAAATGACTCTAAAAATACATAAAAACATTTACAGTTCTTTGCACAATGGAGGTGGAATAACAACAAGGAAGGGGGTTTCAAACAAAGGTGTACTGACTACAGGCATCACAACTCTTGAATAGATCTGAGAAGAGTGAACACAGAAACCAAAATTTAGGAACAAGGCCTTGTCTGATCAGTGCACCTGTAACACAGTGAAACTGAAATGCAACGCACCTACTACACTCGGGAAGTGCGCTGCATTTGAGGTTCACAGAATAGATAGTGCATTGGACTAGGGACGAGACTTTGATTGGGTTTCGTGTCAGAGTTTGCAGTTCAGTTCAGGGATTTAGGTCGAGCAAGTGGCATTCAGTAAATCAATCACAGGGGTAGATCTAAAGATGTTACTAGAGCCACCACAAGGGCAATTAGAGAGCTTGTAAATCAATTGTTTAATTCATAAACAAAACCCGGAGATTGACTGAAGCAGCATTGATCTACTTTGCACTTGCATAGAAAATGCAGTTCGAAAGCTAGCTCACTTGACTTCAGGCTCCGTCTGTAAGTTTATAAAGTAAACAAATGCAGATGAACAAACAATCTATTCGCTCCCCAGTGGAGTCGCCATTTTGTTACCGAGAATAGTGTCTATGCGGAGCTGCTAATCCCACTAAGGCTGGTAGCTACCTTAGAAACAAACAAACTAAAACCACTTTCGTTTTCCTTTATGAGAAATAGATGAGAGAAGAATAAAGGAGACCAACCTCTGTCTTGTGCTTGGTTCCTTGTTTGATTCCTCTCCCTTCTGATAGATCTTTTGCTACTCGCTTCCTTGTCTACCCAGCTTGACAGGGCACCTATAGAATCAAAGCAGCATAATACTATCCAAGAACATAGATCTATTATCATAAAAAATATAGGATCAGATGTAAATTGACCATACAAATGCATAAAATGTAAATCATACAAGAGTATGGAGGAAAACTCGAATAGCTTTATTGATAATCAAGAAAGAGCCAAGAGAATTACAACCAATTGTTCTGACCCAGCATCATCCTCTCACCAAGAAGCCCTTCTTCACCTCATGAAAAGCTTAGATCACCCAACACTATGATATTGCACCAAGAAACCAGCAACACTTCCTTACAAGATACAAAATTCCAGCCTCCGGATCTCTGGGATGAGGGATCCATATATAGATGTTTGCAAGGGGGGTGAGTCAGCTTTTGAGATTTGATTAGTTTCTTCTCTCTGATAGTTCTTGATTCCACTTGGAGATTGATGATCTCTTACTCATCCTTGGTCGAATTCAGAGAGGAAAGTGTCACAGGAGAAGTTTTTGTAAGATTCCATGCTCCTCCACCTTGCAGATTGACCCTGCCATTTGTCCCTTCTCACCCATCGCACCCCATAGAAGGGATTTTTGACATGCATCGCACCTACACTGTGCATTCAGGTGGGATGCAACGCACTTTGCCTATGGAGCAGGTGAAATGGTCCAGTTTTGAGTAGTTTTTCATGGAGAACTTTTGGGAGAAGATGTAATCAGTTGACCTTCTTCTTTTAGGGGTACGAACAACACTTTTAGGGACTTAAGAGCCCTTGGTTTATTGACATTTATGATTAGGGTTGCAGTGCCCAAAAATTTCTATAACACGTATGACAGAATTATGGCCAGTAAAATTTGGATGGATAATAGATTTTAGCATAGTGCCAGGTAAATTTAGAGCTCCAAAAGATTTGGAAATCTCACCAAAATAGGAAAAATTTGACTAAAACTAGTGGGACCACTAGATAATGATAGCAGGACTGCACTACATTTTGAAGAATTGCCAAATATGGCAGCACCACCAAAATTTGAGGAAGAGATTTGGCCAATAGGAGGGGGCCACGTCATCTAATCATATTGTGTCATGTGGCACCTCGTTGGTAGCCAGCTGGGCTTTCTCTTGACCAAAACCAAAAAATTTGGTAACATACAATGATGAGATTTGGTGATATACTTGATGGTTTTCAATTGTAACAATCATCAGCAATACACCATACATGGTAACAATTACAACCAACAATAACACAGTCTCAGCGGTTAATATTAAAAAAACAGTTCCAACCCACCGGCTACCAACCAAATATGGTGAGTGGCCAACCAATCCAACCAGTGATTAAAAATGGCAAAAACGTGTTTAAAATTTTGGAACTCGATGGTTTTGGTTCGACAGTGAGTGGAACCACAGAACCGGTAGTATCACATAGCCAATCGGTTGGCGTTCCATTTTAAATAGACTGGCGGATGGTTTATAATGGTGGAAATGAAAATTTGATATAAAACTTGGTCATGGTAATGGATATATCTAGTGTATAGTTACAACCATTGTTTAAATTGATGGGTTGGTCAACGTAACCGACAGAGATAAGATAACCAATGGCTATTAAAAATAATTAAACAATTGGTGGAACTTTGGTTGATAAATAAATATGATCAATGGTTTAAAAGGAATTCACAACAATTTAAAAATGAAATGCGAGGAATATAGTCAGCCGATGGTAAAGATACTGGGTGATCTGTTATTTTATAATCGCCAAACATAAAAACCTATAGCAAACTAGGTTTGAAGCCACACCCCGTGAAACCAAATGGTTTAACACTACATGACCAACCAGTTGGAAAATGGCCCGAGCTTTGGAATGGCCATTGGGCCGACCATATATAAAATCGACTTTTCATTGAATCGATGGAGGGGCAATAGGAGAGTAAATGCAGAACCCTGAGTCCTAACAGTGCATGAGTGAAACCTTGTTTGATGATGTAACCCTAAAGTGGAATCATGAGCTGAAACCCTATGGGATGAATTCTTAGAAGGAATATTCAAGGAATGTTTGAAGTTTTGATGTAGAATCTTTGAGGAATCTAAAAGATTCCCTATGGGGCCAGATTTGGAAGGGGCGGAATGTAGACAAAATTATACTAATTTAAACTAGAATTTCGCAAGGATTGAAAGGTGCATTAAATTTTTACATCTGGGAAGCAAAATTCAAGGGTTGTGGCAGAAACCTGCCTTCATCATTAATCATTGGGTATAAAGTTCAAGACAACAATGCACCTATCAAAAGTAGGTCATGCTTACAGTCAAAAATCTTAGGAGGATAAGAAAAATCTACTGGTGTTGGGATTCCTGTGATTTAAGTAGAAGTAGCCAAATTTAAAGTCTTTCCCATGATTGGAGGTATGATGATGTATTTTCCATGTACTTTCTTTTCATTTTGATCAGATGAATAAAGAATCCTTGCCACTATTGAAGTAGGGCCCAGACATGTAGTTCACACTGGATGAAATTTGTTATCAAACCTTTTTGTGCATTGTCTTATGGTTTCCTTTATATTTCCCGTGCTTTAATTTTTCACATACATGGTTTTTACATGCTATTTCATGAAATTATTCTAACATCAACTGAAGAAAAGAGCTTCCATAATTATGGTAACTCAGAGATCCTGAATCAAGTTTGGTATTAGAGTGGTCTTGTTGTTGATGTGAATTACGAGTGTGTATGATAAATAGGTCCAAAATCAAGGAAGGAATTGTGAATGTCATCACGACTAATGGATTGAAGTGAGCAAGACTTCAAGAGTTGGAATAAATTAATCAATACATTCAAAAAGAGAATGGATGTATTAGAAGGCTTCTATAAGAGGCAGAGGAGGAAAACCAGAAATTGAGGCTCAGGTTAGAATAAAATTTGGAGGAACAAATGGGAGAATGTTCCACTACAAAAGGAGAGTTGTCCAAAGAATATGAGGAGTTGTCATCAACAGGATGAAAGTTAAAGGAAAATCCTTCTTCTCATGATGTTAATTCTATTAGAAGTCTTAGGATACCTATTTCAGGTACTAACATAAAAATCCTCCCCAAGATGGCATATAAAGGAGGAGGACTTAGTATTAATGGCCAAGGAATTACTCAACCATTGGACATTGCAAGAAGGGATCAATTTGTAGGACTAGGGTAAATTGAAGGAGAATGACCAAAGGTAGCAGAATCAAGGGATCCCTCAAACAAATAATCCAAGACATTACCAAAACCATCTAGGAAAGAGGATGCCGCATCACTTTCCAGGAATTATACTTTCAACAAGAGATCGAGGAAAAGAACAATGTCCAAATCTACTTCTCAGAATTTCAACAAGGAAAAGTCTAAAAGGTATGTTCCACACATGTATTCTAGAGTTCCTTTCAATTATAAGAAAACTAGAAATTATAGGAAAATTTATGGCATAAGAGGTCTTGTATGTTTTGTGGGCTAAATATTCATTATGCTACAAGATGTTGGAAAAGACAGTCTTTAGATAAAAAAATTAGGTCAATGAAGCCAAGGGGTAATTATTTTCATCATAAGGAGTGCAACAAGAAGATATTTTTCAAACATTGCAACAAGGGTGGACATCAAAGAGCTACATGTTGGAAGCTCCATCTAGAGTTGTGTCCCAAGAAGGACTAAAAAACACATATGAAGGAACTAGTTAGTTAATAAGTTCAACAGGGAAGCTGACCATAACATAAACTTTAAGCTTGGTTGGGTGAGAGATGGGTAGAATTTTTAATAATTTGATTATGGCCATCATTGTAAATCACATGTTGTGGATTTTTTTGTAAAAGTGATGAATGTATAACACCACTTGTCTATGAAACATAGTGATATTTTTGCCTTTAGATGGATAGCATGGGGCATAGTTTTTTATGTAAAATTAACCATGAGTGTTCTATAAAATCTTGGTAAGTATTGGTTTTGCTTGAGTGTTGTATGTTGGACATGTACTAGCAGCTACAAATTTGCATAAGAATATAGGTTTTAATTTCATCATTGCAACTTCTGAAGTACAAAGGTGAAGGAAAATGAAGGTGGCCTATCAGAATCATTGATTATTCAGATTGAGATTGCAAGATCATGTTTGTGATTTTGGACAGCCAAACATTCCTCAGTGGGGATAATTGATCCAAGTGGATCCCTAATGGCCCAAAAATAAAAGTCTTTGTGTCTCATTGAAACTAGAACCAGATTAAATAGCTCGTCATCCTCATTCTAATAGTGCAAACAACACCTCAATCCAGCTTCATATGAGGGATTTATGGTAATTAAAAGTTGGCCCAAGGACAGATTTTAGTAGAGCGGCAAATAAATTTGGAGCTAGGAAAAATTTTGCAGTCTGACTAAAATTGGTAGTATTTAGCTAAAACTAATAGGACTACTAAATAAAAATAATAATACTTTTACATCTTGAAGAACCGCCAAATATGGTGGCACTACCAAACCTAGAGCCAGAGTAATTTCCAATAAGAAGGGGCCACGTGGCACAAATAGATGGCTCCATGTGGCACCCTTTTGGCATCCAGATGGGCCTGGTCTAGACCCAAATTGATAAATTTAGCAACACGAAATGATGGGATTATGTGATATAGTCAATAATTTTCAATTGTAACAATCGACGACTATACACCATACATAGTAATAGTTACAAACAACAACAACATAGACTCGCAGTTGATATTATAATAATAGTTCTAACATTTGTGTTGGCGGGAGTCGAACTTGCACCCACTAGGTGATGCTGACAGTCCAGCCCATCAGCCACCAACCAAATATGGCGAGTGGCCAACCAATCCAACCAATTATTAAAAATGGGAAAATTGTGTTTAAAATTTTGTAACCCGACAGTTTAGGTTTGACAGTGAGAGGAACCACCACGATCATAGTCTCACATGGCCAATTAGTCGATGTTCTATTTTAAACAAATCGATGCTTGGTTTATAACATCGGTAACGAAAAATTTGATATAAAACTTGGTCACGATAATGGATATCTTCAACGAATAGCTACAAATATTGTTTAAACCAACAATTAGGTCAATGTAATCGGTGGAGTTAAGATAGCCAATGGCTATTAAAATAGTTAAATAATTGGTAGAACTTTGGTCGATGGCCAAATATGACCAATAATTTCAGAGGAATTGGTGGTAAGTCAAAAATGCAGTGGTAAGAATATGGTCAACTGGAGGTAAATCAACCAGGCGGTTTGTTATTTTTAAAATTCCTAATGTCTAAACTTATATCAGGTCGGGTTTGAACCCACCCCCCACAGAACCAAATGGTTTAACATGGCACAATAATCTAGCAGGCCAATAGCCCGGGATTTGGAATGGTTGTTGACCTGGCCATATATAAACTTGACCTCTTCATTCAATTGACGAAGGGTCGAATGCGGAACGCAAAGTCGTAACAGTATGTGGGTGGAACCTTGACCGATGATGGAAGCCTAATGTAGAACTAGGAGGCGGAAACCTGTGGCACAAATTGTGAGAAGGAATATTTGAGAAATCTTTTGATGTAAAAAATTTGAGGATTATAAAAGATTCCTTGTGGTTCTAGATTTGCAGGTGGTAGAATGTAGCTAAGTTTATACTTATTTTAACTATAATTTCATAAGCATTGTAATGGTGGACTCATTCTTTGCATCTAGGCAATGAAAATTAGGGGTCATGGCGAAAACCTACCTTCATCATTAATTGTTGGGCATGATGTTTGAGACAACAATGCACCTGTCATAAGTAGATCATGTTTACAGTTAAAATTCTCTGGAGGACTTGACAAATCTACTGGCGTTGTGATTTTGAGTATCCAAATTTCAAGTCACTCCCAAGATTGGAGGTATAATGATGTATTTTCCATGTACTTGAATTTATTTTTGACGAGATGAACGAAGCGACCTCCCCAATATTAAAGAAGGGCTTGGTGACATATTCCACACTTGACGAACTCCATTATAACACTTTTATGTGGATTATATTATGGTTTCCTTTATGTTTTATCTTCTTTAAGTGTTTGCATACATAGCTTTTACATGCGCTGTAAAGAAAATATTTTAACATCAACCAAATAAAATATCTTGAATAATTCGAGTAACTTAGAGATCCCGAATCACATTTTCCCTATATAGGGATTTTCCAAGACAATTTTTTTGTCTTGTAAGGGTCCCCAAAACAAGAATAATCACCTTAGTGTTCATCCTGGAATAGTAGATTCATGGTTTGAAGGTCATTCCCCTTAATTTACATAACACGTTTTTTTTCTTTGGATATTCCTTCATGGTTTTCGGAGAAATCAGTACTACAAGGGGTTTCATCTTTGGATCAGTGTGTCCATGTACTTAAGAGGTAAAAAAAGCCATCAATTCTTCTCACTGATTGTCAATTTTTTAAAATCATTCACTTTAAAGGGTTTAAAGAGTTATTAAACTGTAATATTTTTATTTCTTTTTTCTTTTCTTATGGAACCCTTGCTGAAGTTGAAACTTCTTTCAAGGGTATTTTCGTTCCAACCTACCAAATTTATAAGTTCATCGTCTTCAATTATATCCTTTATAAGGATAATTATAGGCTCATCTCTTATCCAGGTATCCTTAAAATTTCTCAATTATCTTTCTCCTAAAGAAACTAAATTATTTCGTTCAATTATTGTATCTACATTCTTTTTTCCACTCTTTTGATTTTGTTACCTATTTTCAAATGAGACAACCCTTTGTTAAACCTTCTTGTTGCTATGTATCTAGTCTGAGACTTAGAGGCCATTTCTAGGTATTATGCAACCCACGACTACACTATGTTCACTAGAATCTAATTTCTTCCTTATCTAATTAACTCATTTTCATTTCTTGTCTTCTATATTTTTTCTTGCTAATAGGTTATGTGGCTAAGTCAAAACCTTATTTCTCTCATGAGATAATTAAGGGATAAATAAGGAATAATAAATAAATAATGATTTATTTAATTATTCCTGGATGATTTAATCAAAAGGGGTTAGAAAAAATCATTAAATCATGATTTAATAATTATTTTGAAAAAATAATATATAAATAATGATTTATTTAATTATTATTATGGTTTTTTTTTTGTTTAATTGGAAATAATTTAGGATTACGTTTCTCTAAATTATTCCCTAAGTTGAAAGTGGGTTTTAATGTGTTAAACAGATATTACATGGTGTACTTCGCTCATCGTAGTAGAAAGTGGCTAGGTTATCATTTCTTATGTGATAACACACGTGTCACAACTTCGAGGGTGCCATGTGGTGTTTATGAAGAAAGCATGATCTCATCTCAGAGGCCTTATCCCGGAAGGTTTATACAATGCACAATAGATGAAGGTCTGTGTTGACTAGGTGTTTGGAAGATGTAGCACATGTCACAGATAGATCATCTTGGTAGTATTTTGATTGGTCCATGAGCACAGCGATGAACACACCTTGACATCTCATCCGAGTCCCTAGACCTCAGAAGGATTTTAGGTAGCGCAACAAAAATACGTCTGGGCTAACACAACGAGGGTATGGGTTGACAACTAACAACATATATATAAACCAATGAAAACAGAGCACAATGGTGGCATCACGCAACACATCATCCTGGGAGGTGAATCAGAGAGGGAAAAAAACATGCAAAGGGAGAAATGATCGCGATGATTTCCTTGGGAGACGAAAATATGACCAACAAGTGACATGTTGTCAAGTGATGGAAAAGTGCACCTAGGTAATGGATTTTGTAGCGTTTCTAAGTGTTTTGTTTATCCAAGTCAAGGAGTACTTCTAGTGTTACATTATGCCTTGGGGCTGTAGAAAAAAAGGACATAAAGTGGAGGCTTTATGCAGTATTAGTGGTCGAGCCCAGTAGAAGTACTTATATGCAATTACTCTATAAATAAATCACTTTGGCATATGTATTAGAACGTAAAGCATTAACAGGTTGGCATATTAGATTTTTATTGTGGATTTCTTTGTTGTTTACTGCAAAGACACATATTTGGAAACATTTTATATAAAGCCTTTGGGATTTGGCATGGATGAGTTAGTAGCTTGGAATTTGGTAGTTATACCAAATACAAAAATGAGTGTTAAAGTTAAAAAAAAAAAACAGTGCAATGGCCGAGTTGGTAGAAATGAACCAGAATTGGAGGCATGTTTAGAAAATTCGCTAAATTTGGGAATGCACCAAATTTAGAAAAGCTTAGCTAAGTCCTAAAAAAATTATAGAATTGCAAAAATTATTATTTTAACTCAGATTTTCTCAAAGAAATAATAGATTTGTGTTTGAATACTTGAAAAACAAATTGAGATGACTTGACAAAAGCATAACAAAGTAAAAAAGACAAGGTCCATGCAAGTTTCCATGTTCAAGAGATCTAGAGTTTCAATTCTAAAATATCATTATAAATTTTTTATCACCATAATTGATTGAACAAGATTGAAGAATTGAGTAGGTGTGTGCAAAAGTGAAATTGTGGTCAGTATGGTGAATTGTTCATTATTTAGAGATTGTTGAATATGGTTGTCATGGTGGTATTGGAGTGTGTTGAAGTGAGAAAGTTATTTATAGAAGGGAATGGCTCTATGATTTGAGTATGAAATTTGTATGAAATATGAATCATTGAGGTCATGAAATTTGTAGCTTCAAAGTCAAGGGTTGCAACTCCTTTTAGTAGTAGCTTATAAAGATTAGTGGTTGAAGCTCCATTGAGTAGTAGTTGATACAAACTAGTGGTTGCAACTCCTTTTAGTTGTATATAGTAAAATAGGGAGTAGTTTCCTCCTGTTGGTTGTAGCTAGAGAAATTTTTAATAGAAATTCGAAGCTTTCCCTTCGGAAACTATGGAAGAAATGTTTAAAGAATCTACGTGTACTATTTGTGCTAGTTATCTTGATTCTTGTCATGCTCACCTGAATTAATTGCAGAATTACTTCTTGATGTTCTAGTATCATTGCATTTGAAATAAATTTTTTAAATTTATATAATATCAATTCACCCCCTTATCAGTATTGTCCTGGTTTCAAACAATTGATATCAGAGAAACTAGGTTCCTTCAGGATCAGTTTAACGACTAGAAGGAAGATCAAGGACCATAGTAAACCAGGAAGGAGGATTTACTAATAGGGTACCTATGTTCAATGGAAAAAACTATGTGTTTGGTAAAGTAAGGATGAAAACCTACATTCAATCACTTGGAGTTGATGTATGGGATGCTGCAGAAGAAAAATATTAAAAGCCTCTAATAGTGATTACTAAATATCAGAAGATGGATTTCACATGTAATGCTAAAGCCATGAACGCCCTGCTCATTGGCATACCTAGATCAGAAATTGTCAAGGTTATGATTGTGCAACAACAAAATCTATTTGGGACAAGATGAGTAGATGATATGAAGGAAATAGCAAGGTAAATTAAGATAAACTTCAAGGTTTTATAATGGAATTTCAGTCTTTAAATATGCATTATGACGAAGACATGACAAAGTACTTCCTAACAGTGAGTGAAGTTGTAAACATTATAAGAGGCCTTTATGAGAAACTAGATTAACCTGTAGTAGTTCAAAAGGTGTTGTGATCTAACCTTGAGAGATTCAATCCCAACATTTCGACCATTGAGGAGATGACTGAGTTGAAAAATATCACTATAGATCAACTGCTTGGTACTCTCTTCTTATGAGATTATAATTTAAAATGGAAAGCCTACAACAAAGGAGTCAACCTTAAAACAAGATAAGAAGCCCAAGGAAACTAATGATGATTCATGTCGTGAATTAGATCAAGAAGAAGCCAAGTTCGTGAGGAATCTCAAGAGAGTCTCAGCTTTAATTGTGTCAAAGTTGGTCACTGTGCTTCCAAGTGTCATGAAAAGAAGAAGGAACATGATAAAAAAAGGTTCAGGAAAGTGAAAAAGGATAGGAAGACGGCCATAAAGAAAATATTCTACACTCAAGATGCCATCTCATCTAAATGTAAAAGAAGTTAATCATATGATGAGGAAAGAGATGATGAAAGAACAAAAGAGTTCATGTTTATGGCTATAGATAATATGGAAGTTCAAGCCATTAATTCTAATGGTGAAGAGGCCAAGGTAGGCTTAGAAGGAGAGCTGGTCAGTGCAATTGAAGAGATTGAAAGGATGAGAACAAAAATAAAACTGAGAAATAGTTGTTGTTCAAAGAAAAACTTGAATTTATTGAACCATTGTTTTTATAAATTAAAGGTAATAGAACTAAAGAAACCTTAAATCCGAAACTCAGTGAAAAGAGTCAAGCATGTGAGAGGTTGGAAAGAAAACTTGTTTTACTAAGGAACAAGTTGAAAATAGGGAAAAACCCAACTGAGCTTCAATTAGAGGCTTGGAAAGGGGACTGATAACTTGAATGAGCTTTTGTAAGCATGAAGAGTCTCCACAAATCAAAATGGTCTTGGATTTGAGGTTGAATCTAACTCAGTGAAAAAATTAAAGGGAAAGAAACTAATTTCCTTTGTGAAAGACACCAATAATGAATCAATGCAGCAACAAAGTGACAAAAGAAGCACGTAGTCAGATAACCAGTCAGGGAAAAATCAGTAACAACAAAACATGAAGAGAATTTACACCCCCTAAAAGACAATAAATGTTGGAGAGGCAAATCAAAATGCACATAATCCTTCGAAAACAATTTTCTCCCATGTATGATAACATTTTTCCTGGTTTCTTTACCTACACCAACTATGGACACAAGGAAGAAAAATGTGGGGTAAATCTATTATAAAAAGAAGTCAGATCAAGAAAAGAAAATATCAGCAAGATCATCAAATCAAATAGAGGATGAGTGGACCCAAGTATAACAATTCCTTTTCTCCCTTGAATAATTTACTTTAACGCTATAATTGTCAAAATTTTGGGCATAGAGTAGTTCAGTGAAAATTCAATAATAAAAGGATTGATCAAGTTATTGAGAAAACCATCCAAGAGCCCAAAGTCTAGAAAGAAAAGGAGAAATCATTGAGGAGTTCAACATTATTTTGTATGCTCATAATGGAGGTAGTCATTGGTATGTGGAAATTGGTTATTTCAGACACATATCAGGAGATAGAAGTATTTTTTTGTCCTGGAAACTAGTAAAAAAAAGGGATGTAACCTTTGGTAACAATGCACCATGAAATATTATTGGAAAAACAATTTTTAGTCTATCCATTGGTAGAGGTAAAGCCAATAATATTTTATTTGTTGATGGGTCGAAGCACAATCTGCTAAGTGTGTCTCAGATGTGTGATCAAGGCTACGATGTGATTTTCAAGGATAAAAATTGTCAAGTCATGTTTGCAAACACTAAAGAAGTCGTATCTGGAGCTATGAGAATAAAAATCAATTTGTATGTCCTGAAGAAAAGATAAAGAGGTGCTTTTTGTCGAAGATTGATGAGAGCTAGTTGTGGCATAGAGGACTTTGACATATGAATTTTGATTAGATTGTCGATGATCTACCAAATATATCAAAGCCTAATAATATTACCTGCAAGTCATGTCAATTGGGTAAGAAAGCTTGAGTACTGTTCAAGTCCAAGGAGATCTTATCAACTAGGCCATTGAAACTAGTTCACATGGACTTATGTGGACCATCAAGACTAAGTCACCCACATGTAAATTTTATTTCATGCTTACCATTTATGATTTCAATAGAATGATGTGGGTTTCATTTCTTCATGAAAATCCAGAGGCTTTTGAAATATTCAAGGAGTTTAAAGTCATGGCTAAGAATGAGACTGGCTATAAAATTAAGACCATAATGCTTGATAATGGAGGTGAGTATACCTCAAAATAGTTTCATGAATTTTGTAGGCAACATGGCATAAAAATGCAATTCACTTTAACAGAGACTCCACAACAGAATGGTGTAGTAGAAAGAGCCAATAGATCAATTTAGTAGTTGGCTAGAGCCATGATGGGAGAAGGAATGTTTAGTAGATATTTTGGGCGGAAGCCATTCACACAACAATAGTGACTCTCAAAAAACCACATTTCAGAACAAATAGTGATAATAATCCTTATGAATTTTGGTATGGAAGACCTACAATTGTCAAGAACATTGAATTTTTTGGAAGAAAGTGCTACATTAAGAGAAATAATGACAATCTTGGTAAGTTTGATGCAAGGGATTATGAAGGGTTTTTTCTAGGCTATTATCATAATAACAAGGGATATAGGTGATACAAAGAAAAGAAAAAGAAGATTGTTGATTCTATTAATGTCAAAGTGGATGAGTATATTTAATATGAATGAAATTAGGGAGTAAATGACAACTCCATTGAATCGGTCGACAATGATGAGAAGTATTATGAGTCTATAACAACACCTGATTGATTTCCTATGTAAATAAAATAAAACCAAGGTCATAGGACATGTATTCGAAGATGAATGTTGGGAAAAGAATTAAAGAGGTATCACTTGTGACTAATAATGGCTATGGAAATTGGCAAAGGAAAAGAGGCAATGCTTGGCATTTAATTATGAAAATAAAGCAAAATAGAAGAAAAGGAAGGTGAAGATACAAATGTTTGCATCCAAGCAAAATTAGAGGAAAATGAAATAAAATAAAATAAAAGGAGACATCAATAATAAAAAGTAATCAGAAAATTAGTTAAGAGATTTTGAAAACTTTTATTGGTTTAGATTTTTGATAGTTTTGTGGTGCATCTCTATTTCATTCTCTCATACTCTTGCACACTTAAAGAATTCCTGGAGCATTATATAATTCAAATGGATTTGGAGAAACAAGGTGAAGGAAAGCAAGGAAGCATAAGGAGACTGTTGGATGAACAACTATAGATGGATTTCTTTGCAGGTAACAACTTTCATGTGTGATTTCCCTACTGATTTTTGGATGCATGGTATATGCATGTGATTCCTTGGTTATATGTTTTCATTGACATGGAGATTTGCATGGATTGACTTTAGCCTTTCCTTGCCATTTCTTGAATAACCATGGTGTTGTAGTTTTCCCACTTTCTTTTTTATATTGGTGCTCATGTTCCCTGTGGCTATGGGTTGGAACAAATGCTCTAGAAGCCCCAGAACAGTTTGGGTTGTGTTACTAGTTCATGGAGCCATTGTTTGTGAAAAACGCTCTATAGCCCTTGGTGGGTTGAGTTACTAGTTCCTGGAGCCGTAATTCAAAAAACTGGTCTAGATCCATGGAAGATTGTGGGTTGAATTACTAGTTCCTGGAGCCCTAGAAAACTTGGTTAGAGACCAATTTGGTTAATGTTAATGATTTCCTAACTATAGAGATGGAATCACTGTGGTTGAGGGTTGAGCTGGTTTGGACTCTAGAAGCCCTAGTTTGGTTTTTTTTGTTGTTTATTCCATGAGTTTCAACATTAATGCTTGGAATATGACATGGGGGTGATTGGCTAAAAGAGAGACTTAGTTTAGCCCAATCTATGCTCACGTGGTACATGGGAGTCCCTAACTTGGTTGGAATTTTCATATGTTAATATGAGATATTTTCTATTATTATATATGAGCATGTGTAGTGACTATGGGGGTAATGTTATGGTTTATTTTCCATGGTTTCCTTATGTTTATATGTTTGTTAAATGCTAGTTATATGATGTATTTTACCTATGGCTCCTGTCATGTTTTGATAAGTATATGGATGGTTGATGAATGCATGGCCTAAAAAGTGTTATTGTGGCTAGGTGGAGAAGGATTGAAGCCTTATCGGTGATTCTCAGATGAATATATTAGTTTATGATCAGATATACATTCATGACCCGTATATTACATTTTTACCATATGTTTTACGAAATGTATAATGTGTACTAAGCAGTCTAGGTCAAGTTCTTGCTTCAAGTTTTAATGTTTGGAATTGTTATCACCTTAATCATTATTTTGGAAAGTTATAGCCAGTTTTGGGAAGTGGTCTAAAGGCTTTCCTAGAAAAGTGGCTTAGATCTCGGAACTACTCTCACTAAATTGGGGATTTTAGGTCATAATCGCATGGAGGTTGGCTTATGATTGGAGTTGGAGGCTCATAACCACATGCATGTTATTTTGTGCATGTGCTTGGGGGTTAATCTTATGGAAAAGTAATTTCAGCTTAGGATCTAACCATCAAAGGTTATGGACTGCCTTTTGGGTGACATTGTGTTCTTGAGGGATGTCTATAAGTTGTCGGTGTGTCAACGCCACTTCCATAGATGGAACTTGGAGGTGAGGTCATTTAATAGTGACATGTGTCTCATGTTTACCTTGGAGGAATGGTATAAGTGGTTAAATATGGGAGGAGGCATTACAGGGTGGTATCAGAGCTAACAGGTTCAAACATTCATGTTGGATGGGCTAGATGTGATTGTTATGCATGCATGTTAGTTGTTGATATGCTTGTTATGCATGCATCATGGTGGTCATTATTGTAGTCTTGTGTCATCATGATGATGTTGGTATGTTATGATGTGCTGATGTTGAGATGATAGATATTTTGATTTCATTTAATGCACATATATCATGGTAATCTAGATTAATTTTGAGTAAAGGATAGCCTACCCTCAACTTCACACTGAGGTATGATTTTAATTATGTCTATATTTGGTTTATCTAATGTGGCATGTTTCCAGGAGATAAAATATCAAATATGATGAGCATAATGGTGTATTATAGTTCACGTGATTCTCCTTGAAGACCAATTGAGCAACAAGGAGATGAGTATTCTACCAATTTAGCAGATACACTGAGAAGTTTGAAGGAAGAGATAAAAATTTGCAAGGCAGACAATAATTGGTTGATTAAGTCACATGAAAGAATTCCTAGAGCTTAGGAAAAATAAGAAAAAGTTTATATAGTGATCCTTCAGAGTCTTTCATATTCGCAGAAGAAGGTACAATGGGGAATTAATCATGGATAGGATGAAAGGAATAATGGGGCATATGGTAACATGTCTTGATCAGGTTATAGGTTGGATGGGGATGGCATAGTGAGAGGTGGAAGATACTTTGATACACTTGACAGGAGATGTAATGCTTATGGGTTCAATTCTAGTTCTATTTTAAATAGAGATCATCATCATCATTACCACCAACATCCTTATAGTAGAAGTGAGAAGACTTACTTGTGAGAGGAGTTCACGTAATACAAGCCTCCTACTTTCGATGGGGATGTGAATAACACATAAGATGAAAAAGCATGGTTACTTGGGATACAAAATTTCTTCAGACTACATGATTATTTAGAGAATATGAAAGCCAAGATAGCGGTCTTTAGTCTCAAGGGAGGAGTAGATATCTATTTGGAAGATGTGAAACATGTCAAAGGCATCAGGATGGAGGAGTTGAGTTGGCATGAGTTTAAAATGCTCTTTAGGAAGAAGTACTTGTCCAAGAGATATTTTGATGGAAAGGATAAGGAGTTCTACAAGTTGAAGATGGGTTCTGTGACAGGTGAAGAGTATAGAACTAAGTTTTTGGAATTGTTCAGGTATGTGCCATATCTTAAGGATGAGAAGAAAAAGGTTCAATGGTTCATCAGTGGGTTTCCTTTAACATTCAAGGCTCAAATTGAGTATGATGAGCCACGGTCATTGGAGAAAGCCTTCGGGAAATTGAAGAATTGTTATGAGCTTTCTAAGCATAAGTCTAAGCTTAAGTGAGATCATAAAGGTAATGATAAGACTAGAGGAAAGTGGGCTAAGAAGTGAGGAAGGCCTCAGGATGTAGGTGATAAGGAGGATGCGACACCTTATAGGAAGATAAATGTGGATGAAAGAGGACATGGGTTTTAGTTTGAGGAGCAGAATAAGGGTGGTGGTAGGAAGCCTTCGTAGTGTTGGACTTGTGCTGGAGAACATCAAAGGAGAGATTTTCCATCACATAAGGGTGGAAAACCTTAGATTTACAGTGCTCTAGAGGCAGAAATAGTTGGAGATGTTAGGCAAAGTATTCCTCAGATTTATGTAGCAGTGTATAATAGGTAGGTTTCCAATCAAGGATCCATTATTGAGATGGAAGTTAAGCTTTGTGACCAAGTTGTTTCCATTTTGATTGATCCTATATCTAACAACAGTTATATCAATACTAACCTGGTGGATAAGTGTTTTTTGAATAAATAAGTGCATTAAGAATCTTAGTTGGTGTAGTTGCCTATAGGGGCCAAGATAAGACTTCATCATTGCATGAGATCTTTTACATTTGAGCTGAATGGTATGCCTACATCAACACATGTAAATGTGCTTTCTTTGGTTCATACAATATTTTTTGTGCATGTATTGGTTGTACATTCACAAGACTAAGGTATATTTCTATGACAAGACTATTGAGTGCCTGGATTGTGATGGTGAAAGGAGAATCTTGAAGGGTAAGAAAAATCCGACATTAGTGAGAATGGTGACAACTATGTAGAAAAAGTGTAATTTCAGGAGAGGATGTGTATTGTTTGTATTTCATATTTTTAGTGACAAAGGGAAGGTTATTGAAGATGATGAAGTCTTGAAGAGGTATCCTGTTTCGCAACAGTTTCAGGATATATTTCTTGCAAATATTTCAGAGTTTCCTCCTTATAGAGAGGTGGAATTTTCTATCGAGTTGATGTTGGGAGAAACACCAACATCAAAGGAACCTTACAAAATGAGTACTCCATAGTTTGTGGAATTGAAGTTACAATTTGAGGAAATGCTCAATAAGGGATATATAAGGCCAAGTGTATCACTTTGGGGTGCATCAGTATTGTTTGTAAATAAGAAGAATGGTACTCTCATATTGTGTATTGATTACAGATAGTTGAACAAGGTGACTATCAAGAATAAGAATCCATTTCCATGAATTGATGACTTGCTTGATCAGATGAAGGGAGAAGCAGTGTTCTCGAAGACTGATTTGAGATCAGGATATCATGAGGTGCGCATCAAAGAAGAAGATATTTACAAGAACACATTCCATACAATGTATAAGCTTTATGAGTTTATGGTGGTCCCATTTGATCTTACTAATGCTCCAACTACTTTCGTGTTCTTGATAAATAGTGTGTTGCATCCTTATCTAGACAAATTTCTAATAGTGTTCATTGATTATATATTGATATATTCTAAGAATGAGGAAGAGCATGCAAAACAACTGCAAGAGATGTTAAGATTGTTGAGAGAGTATCAGTTTTATTCCAAGCTCAAAAAGTGTAGTTTCTTTCACATTGAAGTTAATAACATGGGACATGGTGTTTCCAAGGAAGGGATAACAGTGGATCCGAAAAAGATTAAAGTTATCATGGAGTGGCCAATTCCTAGGAATGTGGAAGAGGTCAAATCATGCATTTGACTAGCAAATTTTTATAGGAGGTTCATCAAGAAATTCTCATGGATTTTCTATCCTATTACATCCTTGCATAGAAAAGGGAATAGGTTTGAATGGATTGAGTAGTGTGCAACTATCTTTGAGCAGTTGAAGCATTTTCCTACAAATGCTATAATCCATAAGATTGCAGATCCTGATAAAGAGTCTGTGTTATGTACATATTCTTGGAAGGAAGGACTTGGTGGAGTCCTGATGCAGGAAGGAAATGTGGTACGTTATGAGTCAAGGAAGCTAAATGAGCATGAGAGGAATTATCTAACTCATGATCTTAAACTGGAAACTATCACTCATTATTTAAAGATGTGGAGACATTATCTTATTGGTGGGAGGTTTATTCTAATGAGTGATCATAGTGGACTAAAGTACTTGTTTGACCAACCTAATATGAATGCCCGGAAAGATAGATGGTTGGCTACCCTTAGCGATTTTTACTTTGAGATCAGGTACATCAACGGAAAGGAGAACAAGGTTGTAGTTTCTCTTAGTAGAAGAGTAGAGGTAAATCACATTTCAACTGTGAGTTCTTATGGGACAAATTTGTTGGAGCAGATCTTTCAAGCAGGACAACATGATGACAGGTATCAATAGTTAAGTACATGTTTGAATAGGAGGGTGAAGGTGATAGGCATGAGGAGTATCACCTCACAATAGATGGCTTGATCAAATTTAGGAACATGATTTATGTGCCAAATAGCAGTGAGCTCAACAAGCTTATCTTGAGGAAGTTTCATGTCAAGTCATATTCAGGTCACCTGACATATCATAATACTTTGAAAATAGTTAAGAATTTCTATTATTTGTCGAAATTGAAGAAATAAGTGGTTGAGTTTGTCGCAAGATGTTTTGACTTTCAACAGGGGAAAGGTAAGTGTAAACACCCAGCTAGTTTGTTACAACCTATTCTGATTCCAGAATGGAAACGGGAGGTCATTTCCATGGACTTAATTATAGGTTTATTTAGGAAATCAAATCAATATGATTCCATCATGGTTGTGGTTGAAAACTTGAGTAAGGTATCTCACATCATTGCAGTGAAGTCTACTAATTCACCATGTTAGGTAGTTCAGATCTTCATCAGGGAGGCAATGAGATTTCGTGGTGTTCCCAAGAAGATCATATCACACAGAGATGCCAAGTTCACTTCGAAGTTATGGAAGGATTTATTTGCAGGATCAGTGACAAAGTTATCTTTCAGTACAACTTACCATCCACAGATAAATGGACAAACAAAGAGGGTTAATGAAATTCTTTAGGACATGTTGAGGATTTACATCATGCATCAACAGAGGAAGTGGGATGAGTATCTTCCACTGGTGGAGTTTTCATATAATAATGGGTATCAAGATTATTTGATGATGAGTCCAATTGAGGCTCTTTATGGGAAAAGTTTTAATAAACCTATCAGCTAAAGTGATCGAGTTGATGGGACAAGTTGGCTAAGAAGGAATAGGAAATGTAGGTTATTAAAAGGAATATGAAGGAAGCACAAGACGTGTAGAAGAGTTATGCAAATCAACATAGAGCATTCAAGGAGTTTCAGGTTGGGGAGCATGTGTACCTGCATGTCAAGACCAAGAGGAGATCCTTGAGGATTAGATCATGTGCAAGCGGACACCTTGGTATTGTGGGCCTTTTGAGATCCTTGAGAGGATTATAGTGGCATACGGACTTTCACTACCGCCAATAGTGAAATTCCATGATGTTTTCCATGTTTCATTGCTTAAGATGTATGTCTAGGATGTTGATCATGCGATTGATTGGTGTATATTGCAGGTGGAACTAGAGGGAGAATTCCAAGCAGAACCTTAGTTCATTTTGTAGTGGAAACAACTCATGCTCTTGAAACGAGCAATCTAGCAAGTTAAATTGTAGTGGAAGAACTTTGGCCCAATAAAGCTACACGGGATATGGTTGATCAAATGCAGGATATGTATCCTTCTTTGTTTTTTGGTTGAGCATATGAGTTTGATTTATGTGTTTTGGTTTATATTTATATATGCATATATGTATTGTATATACTGCAATGAAGTATGTTGTAAAGCTACAATAAGAAGTATGTTGTAAATACGACATCGAGTTGTGTTATAAAGCTCCAATAAGTAGTATGGTGTTCATGGTTTTAGTAATTTGGCATGATGTAAATGTTACATTCATCTGTGTTATAAAGCTCTATGGGAAACATGTTTTTCTGGTTATAAGCGTCATTGAACACT
Source organism: Pinus tabuliformis (assembly GCA_031772625.1). Taxonomy (NCBI): domain Eukaryota; kingdom Viridiplantae; phylum Streptophyta; class Pinopsida; order Pinales; family Pinaceae; genus Pinus; species Pinus tabuliformis. Next base: position 283,180,710 of record CM062804.1, on the reverse strand, counting down.
GAGGACGGTGTTTCCCTAAGGGGGAGGGGTTTGTAATAACCCCCGGTTGTTTTCCTATGTAAAGAAAATAATACTAAGGTCATAATACACATATTACAAGCTGATGCTATGGAAATTGGCAAAGGAATTCGGAAAGGAAAAGTGGAAATAATTGGAATTTAATTATGAAAATAAGGGAAAATATGAGAAAAGGAAGGTGAAGAGACACAAATTTGCATGCAAGGGAAGTTAGAGGAAAAATGAAGGAAAATGAAGAAAATGATACATCAATAATAAAAAGGCATCATAGAATCAGTTCACGACTTTTGACAACTTTTGCTAGTTTATCTTTTTGATGGTTTTATGGTGGAGCTCTAGTTCATTCTATCATTCTCTCATACTCTTCCATACTTAGAGAATTGTTGGAGCATGCTCAGAGAATTTTAGAGTTCACTTATATTTTGAGAAAGAAGGCGAAGGAAGGAAGGGAAGTGCAAGGAAATAGTTAGATCAACAACTACAACTGGATTTCTTTACAAGTAACTGGTTGCATGTGTGATTTCCTTGTTGATTTTTGGATGCATGGTATATGCGTGTGATTCATTGGTTATATGTTGTCATTGGCATGGAGTTTTTCCTATATTGGAAGTGGTTTTAGAGTTTCCTTGCCATTTCCTGGATAACAATGGTGTTGTGCATTTCCCACTTGTTTTTTCAGATTGGTGCTCAGGTTCCCCATGGCTATTAGTTTAAACAAATGTTATGGAAGCCTTGCAACATTTTGGCATGAGTTACTAGTTCCTAGAGTTGTTGGTTGGGACAAATGCTCTGGAGCCCTTGGTGGGTTGACTTATTTGTTCCTGGAGTCGCGATTGGAACAAACGATCTAGTTCCCTAAAAGGTTGTGGGTTGAGTTATTAGTTATTGGTGCCTTGGAAAACTTGGGTATAGACCAATCTCATTGATGTTAGTGATTTCTCGAAAGTATAGGTGGAATCACTGTGGTTGTCGGTTGAGGTGATTTAGCCTTTGGAAGCCCTGGTTTGGTTTTGTTTTGGTTTATTCCATGAGATCCCACACTCATTCTTGAAATATGGCGTGGGGGTGATTTGTTGAAAGAGAGATTTGGTTCATCCCAATCAATGGTCTGGTGATACATGGGAGCCCTTGACTTGGTTGGTATTTTCATATGTTAATAAGACATATTTCCTATTATTATTTATGAGAATTTGTAGTGAATATGATGGTGATGTTAGGCCGATTTCCCATGGTTTCCATTATGTTTATATGCTAGTTAAATTTTCGTTATATGATGTATTCTATCTATGGATCTTGCCATGTTTTGATAGGTATGTGAATGGTTGATGAATTCATGCCCTAACAAGTTTTATTGTAGCTAGCTAGATATGGCTTCGATCCGACTTGGTGATTCTCAGAAGAAGATTATTAGTTTATGATCATATATGTATTCATGATCTATAGCTTACATGTTTACTATATGCCTGATGAATTGTCTAATGTTGACTAGGAATTATAGGTCAATTTATTGCTTCAAGTTTAGATGTTTGGCATTAAATAACTCATGATTCGGGAAAGTTACAGATAGTTCTAGTCAGTGGTCTAGAGGATAGCCTAGAAAAGTGGCTTAGATCTCAGAACTGTTGGCACTAAACTGAGGATTTTAGGTCATAACTACATCGATATTAAATTATGAGCGTGGTTTGAGGCTCATAACTACATGCATGTTGAGTTGTGCATGCGGTTGTGGGTTAAGCTTGTGAAAAAGTAGTTTCAAATTAGGATCTAGCCATCAAAGCTTTTCAACTGAATTTTTGGTGACCTAGTGTTCTTGAGCGATTTATTTAAGTTGTCAGTCTATCAACCTCACTTCCATAACTAGAACATGGAAATCAGGTCATGTAATAGTGACACTTGTCTCATGTTTACCTTGGCAAGTTTGAAAAAGTGGGTAAATGGGGGAGGAGGTGTTATAGAATCACCTTTAGATGAAGACAATGAAAAGCCCCCTAGTCCCCAAGGCAAAAATCCATTAAGGTATGTGTAAAAATACCACCCAACTAGTCAATTTGTTGGTTATTTACGCTCAGGTATGAAAACAAGAAGGAATGTGCTAAATTCCCCTACACAATTGCATGTAGCTCTAGTATCCATGGAGGAACCAAAGGATGTTATGCATGTTAGTCATGATGATAACTAGTTAAAAGACATGAATGAAGAGTTGGACCAAATCGAGGAAAATTAGACATGGGAGCATGTTCCTAAAACAACAAACCAGAATGTGATTAGCAAGAAGTAGGTCTTCGGGAATGAGTTTAATGAATATTTTCAAGTGGTAAGAAACAAGGAATCATTAGTATGCAAAGGCTATGCACAAACAAAGGTTTGGACATTGATGATACTTTTTCTCTTATTTCTCAATTATAGGCAATTATAATGATTTTGTCGTTTTCTTATTTCATCAAAATCAAGATATATCAGATGGATGTGAAATATTCTTTTCTAAATGGAGAGATGTAGGAAGAATTTTACATAGAACAATCAAATGGTTTTCAACTATCATATCAGATAAGTTATGTTCGCAAACTAAAGAAGGTTGTGTATGGTCTCAAGTAAGCTCCATGGGCTTGTCATTCCAAGTTGGATAGTTACTTTCTCAAGTGTGGCTTCGAAAGAGGCACAACTGATAGTAATTTATATGTTAAAGCCAATGATGGAAAATTAATTATGGTGGTTGTCTATTTTGATGATATCATATTTTCTAGTGACTCAGATTCACTAACATGCTAGTTTGCAACTGATATGAAGGCCGACTTTGACATGTCTATGCTTGGAGAACTTTCTTATTTCCCTGTATTTCATTTTGCGCAAACTTAAAAAGGAATTTTTATTTCACAAAGAAAATATCTCAATCAATTATTGAAGAAGTTTGGCATGGAGGAGTGTCCTTAGGGAGCACACCAATGGTGATAGGTTGCAATATTTGCAAGATTGATGAATCACTAGAAGTGGACCAAAATTTATATAGGTATATTATTGATGACCTATTATATTTCGCAGCCTTAAGAATAGGCATATTGTACGATGTGTGTATTTTTGGAAGATTTCAGGCATCCCCCAGGTAGAGCCATCTTCTAGAAGCCAAGAGGATTCTCATATATCTCAAAGCGATGATGGACTATGGAATTTGGTACCCATGAGGTAAATATTTATCACTGGCTGTTTATATTGATGTTGATCAGGTAGGTGATGTGGGTGATAAAAATAGCACTAGTGTTATAGACATTTTTGGGGAATGCAACCCCAAGCATAAAATGTCCATAAACCAAGGGTTCCTAAGTCCCTAAAGGTGTTGTTCCAACCCCTAAAAGAACAAGGTCAACTGATTACAGCATCTCCCAGAAGTTCTCCATGAAAAACTACTCAGAACTGGTCAAAACTAGACCATTTTGCCTTCTCCATAGGCAAAGTGCATTGCATCCCACCTAAATATACTCAAGAGGTGTGATGCATGTCACAAAGCCCTTCTATGGGGTGCGATGGGTGAGAAAGGACAAATGGCAGGGTCAATCCGCAAGGTGGAGAAGCATGGAATCTTCCAGAAACTTCTCCTGTGACACTTGCCTCTCTGAATTCGACCAGGGATGAGTAAGAGATCATCAATCTCCAAGTGGAATCAAGAACTATCAGAGGGAAGACACTAATCAAATCTCAAAAGCTGACTCACCTCCCTTGCAGACATCTATATATGGATCCCTCATCCCAGAGATCTAGAGGTTGGAATTTTACATCTTGTAAGGAAGTGCTACTGGTTTCTGGGTGCAATATGATAGTGTCGGGTGATCTAAGCTTGTCATGAGGTGAAGAAGGGCTTACTTGCTGAGAGGATGATGCTGGGTCAGAATAATTGGTTGTAATTCTCTTGGCCCTTTCTTGATTATCAATAAAGCTATTCAAGTTTTCCTCCATACACTTCTGTGATTGATGTTTTATGAATTTGTGTGGTTAATATACATCTGATCCTATATTGCTTATGATAATAGATCTATGTTCTCGTATAGTGTTATGTTGCTTTGATTCTACAGGTACTCTGTGAAGCTAGGTACACAAGAAAGCAAGTAGCAAAGGACTATCAGAAGAGAGAGGAATCGAGCAAGGAACCAAGCGCAAGACAGAGGTTGGTCTCCTTTATTCTTCTCTTATCTATCTCTCATAAAGAAAAACGAAAGTAGTTTTAGTTTGTTTGTTTCTAAGGTAGCTACCAACCTTAGTGGGATTAGCAGCTCTGCATAGACACTATTCCCGGTAACAAAATGGCAACTCCACTGGGGAGTGAGTAGATTGTTTGTTCATCTACATTTGTTTACTTTATTAACTTACAGATGGAGTGTGAAGTCAAGCCAGCTAGCCTTCGAACTGCATTTGCTATGAAAGTGCAAAGTAGATCAACGCTACTTCAGTCAATCTCCGGGTTTTGTTTATGAATTAAACAATTGATTTACAAGCTCTTTAATTTCCCTTGTGGTGGCTCTAGTAACCTCCTTAGATCTACCCCTGTGATTGATTTACTGATTACCACTTTCTTAGCTAAAATCCCTGAACTGAACTGCAAACTGTGACTCGAAACCCAATCAAAGTCTCGTCCCTGGTCCAGCGCACTATCTGTTATGTGAACTTCAAATGCAGCGCACTTCCCGAGTGTAGTAGGTGCGTTGCATTTCAGTTTCACTGTGTTACAGGTGCGCTGATCAGACAAGGCCTTGTTCCTAAATTTTGGTTTCTGTATTCATTCTTTTCAGCTCTATTCAGGAGTTTTGTTGCCTGTAGTCAGTACACCTCTGTTTGAAACCCCTTTCCTTGCTGTTATTCCACCTCCATTGTGCAAAGAACTGTAAATGTTTTTATGTATTTTTTGAGTCATTTTCAGTTCTCCTTTACAAAGAAGTAGCGTAATTGTACTATCGTTTCTTGATTTGAAAGTGTCGCAAGTGTCGTTTTCAGTCATAGAAGAGAATCTGATTGTTCTTGATAGTCGATTACACTGTTACTATTGTGTTTGATCTGAATTTGTAGTTTTTCTAGTGTCGAAAGCAAGTTTTCGATTCCAAATCGCAAAGTGTTGTCATTGTCCTCATTTTGTCTTGAAAAGAAACTTGTTAGTAATTGTCACTTTAAAAAATAATTCAGATTTGCGCTTAGCTTTCTTTTTACCATTTACACATTAAGAAGGCTGAAAACAAACACATGCATGTGCATTTTCATTTATACTGTTTGTTGGTTTGATTTAGGACAGTGCATATAGTGTGTGTTGTTTGCTCTTTGTTGAAAGAACGCCATCTCTCTTTCCTTAGTAGCTAGGATTTTCATTTGCAAAAAGAAGACTAAACGACTGTTTATCATCTTAGATTGCATTTTAGGAATTGTACATCTACATCACGTGGTGAACCTGCAAGGCAAATTTCTTAAGCAAGATCAACTACAAAATAAATTTAATGAATCTAAAAACGCTTTGGAACCTAACGCACAACATCTAGAAGACTAGGCTAGAGACGTATTCCGGCGTCGTAAAACTTGGTAACTGTTGTTTTCACTGTTGGTTGGCTGATTCCTCCACTTTGAGACAATAAGTGCCTGTACAGACTTGTGCTCCCACGTACCGTCAAGTATATTTTGGGAGACCACAATAGGCTTAATCCTTTATCCATAGGAAGCCGTGTCTGCCGCCCTATCGATGGCAATGCACTGAACACAGCATTCGGGAAGATTGACTGCCGTACCGTAAAAAGTATTCTGCAGTTTTGCGATTGGTTTGGTAATCCCTCTATCTAGATTTCCAGAGTAGTCCCTTTCATTCCTTTTCAGACTCCTTAACAGAAAAGGTCCATCTGAGCATTTGTCACTTCAGGCTCATTAAAAATCGAAGGCGACTAGAGTCATATTTTTTTTTTCTCGACTCTTAAAAATTGAAAAAACAAGTTGTGTCAAAGTGTCTAAAATTCATCTAATTTGGAAACATACTTCCCCTTGATTTTTATTTGATCGAGTAATCCGCAATCATGGAATAAAGTCAATTGAAACCCCGTCGTTCGCGGAGGCTTACGAGTCAACCATCTTTGTCTCCAGAATCGAAACTGTTACGGACAAAGCGAACTCGTTTAACCAGTTCCAAATCCCCTGGTAAAGTTAGAACAAGTGTTCCAACACCATCCGAGACTCCGGTTACTCCAAACATTTATGGTATCCCTGCGTTTACAGAAGAAGTTCAGCAACCACTGAAGGACAGTAGCACTGATCCTAGTGTGAGGGTAGACACTTGTATTACTGAACCCGTTCCAGCTACAGCTGGTTCGGAGGGTGTTATTCCCCAAGCATCTGTCGCTGCAGATTCCATACCTTCTTCGACACTAGAAATATTTTATGGACCAGGCGGTCTACCTCTTCCACCTGGTCTGATTGCTATAGAAGAGATTGTGGAGGATCCTCCATCCAGTACTCCATCGCAATTTGGTGTCGGGATCACTCTGTATCCTTCTTCATCAGAAATTAGTTTACCGCCATCGGAAGCTCCTGTAGAATCGCTAGGCAATCTTTTGAATAGACTAGAAATGTCTAAACAACCGTCGACATCTAGGACTGTGTCGTCCGACACAGCGACGACAGAACTTCCTACTGTCACTCCAACAATGTTTGCCGGTATACCATCTATCCCAACTAGCTCTCAATCGCTAGAAGGGGCCCACTCAGGGGCTATTTCGACAGTATGGTCCGTTCCTGTTTGTTCATCCGGAATAGTATCCGGAAACTCTTATGTTGAGTCTCAGTAAATTGATCCTTCAGGGTGTCAATTTGGGTAGTCCGGTCCTCAAGGGCAAACAATTCCTTTAAGTACCGGATTACCGCCGTATGGGGGGCAATATACCCTTTCATTGTCTCCTCCGAGAGGACAACCATACGGGAGTTCACAACAAAATTCAGGTTATGCTGGAATTACATCTAGCGGTTGGGTGTCGATACTACCTCAACAACCAAGAGTTGTGTATTCAATGCAACAATGTTTACCTATGTCAAATATACCAACTACGCCGGCTATTGTGACAGTGTCGCAAGTACAAGCGCTACCTATTGTATGCCAACCTCAGGTTTCTCAGGTTGTAATGCAACAACCTCTTGGCCCTGTGACTCAACCACAATCGCCAACTAGTGGAATGACACAGGCCCAAATGGGTACAATTACCCCTCATCTTGGTCAAACAGTTAGTATCGGACAACAGCACATGGCTTCGCAACCATGGCTGGTGCAATACCAACAACCGCAATTCCAACAGGTATACCAAGGATCTGAGCAACAAATATTTGCAAATAGTGGGCAACCGTATATTCAAAACGGTCAAAATCAACCATTCTACAATGGTTATGCCCATCAACCTTACCAAAGTTACCAGCATCAAATGCATTATGCTGGTATGCAGAGACCAACTGCTCAGGCGATTCCATCTTATCCTGGGTATGCTTCACCTAACCTGAATCAACAATTACCCTTCGTGGCGACTTTAGAGTTACCAAATCTAAATCAGTTAACAAACGATCCAATCGCTTACGCCCCTTGGTGGCCAGCGATTCCGCATAAACTTCCGTCAGATATTCCTAAATTTAATGGAAATCTGGATGAAGATCCATCGAATCATGTGATGACCATTCATCTGTGGTATTCATCAAACACCCTAAATGATGATTCGATTAGGCTTTGCCTTTTTCAGAGGACGTTAACTGGTCCGGCAGCAAAATGGTATATCGAATTACCCAGAGCTTCGTTTGACAACTTTAGTACCCTAGCCACAACATTTTTAACCCATTTTCAGTTACCGATAAGGTACAAAATGGGAACAGAACTTCTTACCAATTTCAAGCAAACAACGGCCACTCACATATCCGATCATATTCATGAGTGGGGACGTCGTCGTAGAATGGTAAAAACATATGTTCCTGATCAGCGTTTAGCTGAATGGTTTATTAAGTCATTATTGCCTTCCAGCACAGAAGATGTGGCAAAATGAGGAGTCATCACCGAAGAGCAAGTTATTGATCGTGCGCAATATTTAGACATGATTTATACTCAGTCTGGCATGCTCTACGATAAAATACCTGACGCTCCCAGACCAGAATTTTCGGTCCCCCCTCCTCCTAAATCGAACAATGACTCTCATGCCGGCGATGGCGTGATTGGCGCGACAGACACGAAATCGAAAAAGGCTACATCTAAAAAGGCCCGTAAGATTTCCAGTCAAAATATGAAAGAAGAACTTCTCGCCTCGGAAGTAAATGCCATCTCGACTGATAAAGGCAAAGAAACCAAGCAACTAGGAGGCAAGAAGAAAAACAAAGGGAAGAAGAAGAAACAGGAGGAATCATCACCTTAAAAATCTTCTGCAAACCCTACTAGAAATAGGAAACCAAAAAATCCATGCATAATATGTGATGAGGATCATTGGACAAAAGACTATCCATTTAAAGCTGAGCTTAAAAAATTCTGCAAGAATTCAAAAACCTCAGCAGTACTGACTGATCCGTTTCCAAATCCAGGAACAAATCTGGTTGACAGTGGAAATGCTTCCCCGTCCCAAGTGCTGATGTTGTCGGTTTCCAAGCAGCAAAATGATGCTTTGATATCGACAAGGAACAAAGATTACGGGAATCCACAGCTATCGAACAACAAGGATAAAGATCAACCTAATAGTTCAACAACAACTTCGACAGAAGTTGCGCCTCCCATCATTCCTGAGCTAACAATAAAACCGCCAAAGGGAGTAGTACATAAGTCGACATTTAATCCTCGTGCTAGAGCAACACAGCATTATAATATAGTGGAAGATCAGGCCCAATCACCATCCACTATGTCGACACTTGAGGTACTGCAAAATTGCCCATCCCAAAAGCAGGCTTTATTATCAGCTATCGGTGGGATAGACCCAAAGGATTCTAATCTTGTGTCCTTTAATCATAAAGGATACGATCCTCAGTTACCAGCTCAACTAGCTTTCCTCATTCAAGTGAAAGCCCTCAACAAAACTGTTCATCGAACAATTATTGATGAGGGGGCATCTACATGTATTATGTTGATGAGTTGCTGGAAAACTTTAGGATCTCCAACCTTGTCGCGATCTTCAACAACATTAAAAGCATTCGATGGACGAACGTACACCCTGTATGGTATTCTAAGTAACTTGCAAGTTGAAATAGGAGGGAAAACAATAGAAATAGATGTTGAAGTAATCGACGGAAACCTCGTTTACAACATCCTACTGGGAAGACCATGGATATATGCTATGGCTGCGGTTGTGTCGACCTACTTTAGGAAGATTGCATTTCCCTTTCAAGGAGGGATTACAATCGTCGATCAACAAACTTTCCTCCCCAATGGTTCCCAAGTTATGGGAAGCATTCCGATGATCCATGGAAGCCCCCATTCGCTTCAAAATATCGGAGTAGGCCTACTAAAAGACCCTATATTAATGGGGACTTTTTCCCTTCCACCTCCAATCAATTTGGCGGAAGTAGCGTTGGTAGGAACCTACAATATGATATCTTTGATTCAAAAGATCTTAGAAAATGATATAAACATGGATCATACGCAGGTATTGCCTCCAAGCCCAATAGAAATATTGTAGCAATCAATGTTTCTAGCATGGGAGGCAAACCCAAATCAATGCTCATCAAGTGTTTGGATAGATAGGTCTAAGGAATATGGCACCCCTTCAGATCCTTGGTCGCAAGTGCATTACACCGACGAAGGAATTGTTCAATCAATGGTAATTGAAGGGGTGCCATGGGAAGATTACCACCATCGTTCCCATCTTCCGACTTGTAAAGAAGATACTCCTGATGACCTTCATCATCTATCAGTTTTTGATTTCCTATCAAATACTGTAAACACGGTGGATTCCGAGCGAAACTTGTCCAACATTGAAGAGACTATCGCCATAAATATCTCGACCAAAACAAATGTTGTAGAGAATATTTATGTTGGCAAATGTTGTTCCCCTTCAAAACTGGAAATATATAACGCTCTTTTTCGCGAATTCAGAGATGTCTTTGCTTGGTCATATGATGAAATGCCATGCATTGACTCGAGTATAGTTGAACATGAAATTAAGATGTATCAAGATGTCAAACCAGTACGACAACGGCTACAGCAGGTGCACCCCAAGAAAGTCGCTGCCATCAAGGCAGAAGTTGGAAAGCTTCTCCATGCTGGTTTCATTTACCCGGTTCCTCTAACCGATTTGGTATCGAACATTGTTCCTGTTATGAAAAAACAAGGAACGATTAGAGTGTGCATCAATTATAGGGATGTAAATCAAGCTTGTCCAAAAGACAACTACCCTACACCCTTTATTGACCAGATAATTGATGAATGCGCCGGGTGCGAAATATTTTCATTCATGGATGGATTCATCGGGTATAATCAAATAAATATCCGCCCACAGGACCAGTCAAAGACTGCAATTATTTGTCCGTGGGCCACATTCGCATATCGCAAATTACCCTTTGGTTTAAAGAATGCAGGGGAAACATTTCAGAGGGCAATGAATTATGCCTTCCATGACATCAAAAACATTGTTCAACCATATCTCGACGACCTTCCGGCTCATTCGCAAAAGTGGACTGATCTTCCGCAGCATTTGAGAGCGATATTTCTACGTTGCCAACACTACAAGATACGACTCAATCCACAAAAATGTGTGTTCTGTGTCAGTTCTGGTCGTTTACTTGGCTTTGTAGTCTTAAAGGACAGGATTCATCTTGACCCATGTAAGGTTCAGGCAATCATAAATTTGCCTCCACCTTCAAATTTGCTTCAGATTCAAAAACTCCAAGGGAAAGCAAACTTTCTGAGGAGGTTCATTCCAAATTACGTTGAACTTGCTAAAGTTTATACACGTCTATTGAAAAAGGAAGTGCCCTTCATCTGGGATCAGGTCACGCAAGCTTCCTTTGATGCTTTAAAAGAATCCCTAATGAAAGCATCATTAATGTATGCTCCTGATTATCAAAAAGACTTTAACCTGTATCTGGCTGCAACGGATACAACCATCGCAATGGTTTTAGTTCAAGAAGACAACGGAATTGAACATCCTATATATTATTTAAGTAGGAACTTAAATGATACAGAAAGCAAATATTATTATGTTGAAAAGCTAGCGCTCGCAGCTGTTCAAGCGATACAGAGATTTCGACACTATGTCCTCTTTCGAAAAACTACCATTCTGTCAGATTGCGACCCCATGACTTATATATTGTCGCGACAGTTGCTGGGGGGAAAATATTCATAATGGATAGCAATTCTACAAGAGTTTGATCTGGAATTTGTAAAATCCAAGTCAAAGAAAGCCCTGGTTTTCGCAGAATTATTATGCGATCTACCATCGTCGTCCAACGATGAAACATCTGAAGAAAAAATTGTGGATGAATCTTTGTTTCTGATATCTTCAAGCAATCCGTGGTATGGAGATATAATCATCTATCTCCAAACCCAAAAATATAGGCCTAACACCTCCTGCTCCGAACAGAAACGTATTCGATACCAATCAAAAGACTACATGATCATTGGTGACACGCTTTACCATCGTGGTGTCGATACAGTTCTGAGGAGGTGCCTCACCCATGAGGAAGCCGAAAAAGTCCTGAATGATTGCCATTTAGGCACGTGTGGGGGGAATCAATCTGGTTACGCTACGACGCAAAAATTTTTACGAGCAGGATACTTCTGGCCAACAAAGTTCAAAGATTGCATAACCGCAGTCAGAAGTTTCCATGCCTGTCAAATTTTCGATAGAAAAACCAGAAGACCACCCGCACCTCTGCAGCCAATAGTTTTTGTTGGGCCATTCACCAAATGGGGCATTGATTTTATTACATGTAACCCCACCTCGACCGGGGGGCATGGGTACATCATAGTCGCAGTGGACTATTTTACCAAATGGGCCGAGGCGATGCCTATATTAGATAACACTGGTGAAACAGCTGCCCTTTTCTTTTTCAATCATGTAGTCTCCAGATTCGGCATTCCACAGGCTATAGTCACAGATCATGGATCACATTTTTGCAATCACATGATGGCTGAATTAGCTGCCAAATTAGGGTTGTCTCACGACAGCTATACTCCATATTACCCGCAGGCCAATGGACAAGTTGAAGCAATCAACAAGGTCCTGAAGCGCATGCTGCAAAGGATGATTGGAGTCCACAAAAGGAGTTGGCACCTGATCCTGTACTCAGCCTTGTGGGCATACCGAACATCAGTAAGGAATGCAACCAGGTTTACACCTTTCCAACTGGTGTATGGCCTAGAAGCAATATTACGAGTTCAGTGTGAAATCTCGTCCCTCAAACTCGCAATTGACCTTCTCCCCGGAACTTCAGAAGAGGAGGCTCGTTTCTTGGAACTAATCCAATTGGATGAAACCCGTCATGATGCTGCTTTGGCTAATGAAGCCCATAAGAAACGAGTCAAGGTGCACTTCGACAAGAATGTCAAACCCCGTGTCTTCTCGGAAGGTGACTTGGTCCTACTTTATGACCAGGAATCCGATAAATTGGGAGCAGGTAAATTCAAGTCTTTATGGATGGGCCCCTATATTTTTAACTGAGTGTTAGCAAAAGGAGCCTACGAGTTAATGGATCACGACGGAATTCCACTAGTGCAACCCCGTAACGGGTTGTACCTTAAGCGTTACTATGCATGATTCAGTGTGGTAACCTATATGCTTTTGTTACATTTTTGTTTTCGCTAAGGGTAATTGTTTTTGTTAAGCAAATCCACTTTTTACATTTGTCGCAGATGTCAAACCTATTGGAATCTTTTGTTGGATATGCCGACGGAGCAAGTCATAGTTCGCGGAACCTATCTTCTGCGGCCTGGGCCATTTTTGATCCAAGCGGCGAGTTAGTAAGTTTCAGAGGGGTATGTATTGGTTGATCAATGAATAACATCGCTGAATATAGTGCGTTGATAGAACTTCTCTCTGATGCCATCACATGTGGCATACATTGACTGGTTGTCAGGCTAGACTCACAGCTCGTCATACTACAGCTCACTGGTATCTACTCCGTCTGAAATCCAGCTATCTATCGCATGTTCCTAAGGGTCAAGATTTTGGAAAGGCAATTTGATTTTATTCAATATCAGCATATTTCCAGAAACTTAAACACATTAACTGACTCATTAGCAAATTATGTGTTAGATAGACATTTGCAACATTTATAAAAAGAAGCATTTCATCAATATTTGCATTCGGATCATGTAACTTAACCAAAATAAAACTCTGAAAATCAAAAATATATATATAACTGTTTATGGTTTACACATAATGTTCTGTAACCAAGACAAAATTGGTCAAATGACCCAAAACTCAAAACGCTAGGGGGCATCCTAGTCTAATGATGCTGGTGATAACAAGTCACCGCCTGTGCAATCATGTGTAAAAGCCTAGTCCATCGACTTGGCATGCCAGTAGTATGTCGCTGCAACCTCAGAGGCAGCTCGTCAGTCCTCACATCTGGAATACCGAGAGTGAGGCCCTCGACTTGATCCTGTAATGCTGAAAGAGTCTCGGCCACATCAAGGTCGCGAAGGATAGCCCTTCCCACAGCCTCTCCTGCTGGAGCGGCAACTGGCACTCTCAAGCGTACTACTAGCCAAACGGGACCAACATCTGCATGAGCAAGTGAGTTCTGATTAGTCTTGACAGAATAAAGCAGAAGGACATTATAAAAAGAAATGATAAACAGAAAAATGGTCAAAGAATTTACCAATGGCACCCCACTGCTTGCCAGCCGGCAGTACCAAATCCGGGTCACCCCGGAAGTCCATACCAGCATATGGATACTCGGAAAAAACCATCTCCCGACGATCAAACCACCTGAAGAAGGTATCAGGAAAGGAAATCTGAGACTGACCAGCATGTTTGGACATATGGTCGACCCATCTCTGCATCCGTGGTTCAGTCGGTGGAGGTAAACCAAGTGAAATATACTGCGGCTGCATCAGCGGGATCTTTTCCAAGGCGAAGGCGGTCAAAATAGAACCATATCCAAAGTTCTTCAATCTTCCGTTTTTCACCTTGGTCAACTGTTCTTTCATCACAAAGAGTACTGCATCACACCAGTTGAACACCTTCGATTCGAGACATTCTAAGGCATACTGCATATAAGACCGGTTGGCCACATGAAGAGCTGCACCACCAACCATCCTACCAAAGGTGAACAGAATGGTCCTCAAGGACCTACTAGTGACATCTCAGATGATGATCTTGCTGTCTTTACTAAGCTGAGATCCCTCTCTGCAATACCTGCGAATGTAATCTCTCACATATTCGCCTCCACGGGCCGAACCTGATAAAGAGATAGGGGCACCCCGCCTCGATAAGCCGGTCAAAAAATAGATGTCCACGATAGTCAAGGGGATGGATTTTCCCCTAATCTGGAACACCTGGCTGGTAGGATCCCAAGCATCGAGCAAATACTGCAGCAAGTTGATTTGTTGCCTCATGCTAGAGATGCGGAAAAACTTTAGCAGGCCACAGTTCCGCAGTGCATTTACGGTGACCAGATCATGTAAAGCAAGCATGTCCTCTTCTTCATGCTCACGTTCTCGCCATGTAATAGGCATTTTTCTCCAATAAATCTCTGAAAACAAACAAGAGAAGAGTTAGATCCTGATTTGGTGAGAAACAGGCAAAAATTTCCATTGAAAATTGTGCACAAATTTCCCTCCTTGCGCCCATCGCACACCTAGAAGTGTTCTGGGTGCGTTGCATGCCAACTGTCCAATGAGTAGGCCAATATGCAATGCACCTTTCGATATAAAAAGGGTGCGATGGAGCCAGAGCGAGTTTTTCAAACCCCAGGGGCTCAGAAAAACCAGAAATCAGGCTCAGAATGAAAAATGGAAAAGATGAAATGAAAGAGCTTAGGTTTAGCTCCTACCTGGTCCAGACGGCGCCAAAAATCGTCCACAGAATCTCCCGGAATCAGTTGGTGAAAATCAAGGCAGAAAGCACCTCCAAAGCTCCAACAAGCCAAAGTTCAAATGAAATGGTAAAATGAGGGGTAAAAGCACTTTTAAATTACTTTTTACGTAATTCAAGTAAAATATTAGTGTCTTAAACTCATTTTTCAAACAAATATTGTTCATTTCTAACTAGTTTGATGAAGCAATTGAGCATGCAGTACAATCTTTGAAGGAACAAAGCTATTAATGGAAAAGTCAAGAAATGATCGTTAAATCGAGCAGTTTTAACGCGGACTTCAAGCTCATTAAAAAATAAACATAAGAAATAAGCAAGTGTTTCCCCCAGCATTTAAGCTCATTTTAAAATAAAAAATGAACCAATTTCCGGTAAATAACCATCGTGAATGTAGTACTTCAGCCTTTGAAGCCTTGGTCGTGTTCTCATCATCACCTCCACTCTGTATTGGCCGATCATTCACCTCCACTTGATTGTTTACCCCTTTTGAGGAACAACTGCGAAGAGTGATCCTGTTAGCCATCCTTGTAACACTGCCGTGATTGGAAAATTCCAAACCTTACCTGGAATCAGCTGCTAC
Organism: Pinus tabuliformis; assembly: GCA_031772625.1. Classification (NCBI taxonomy): domain Eukaryota; kingdom Viridiplantae; phylum Streptophyta; class Pinopsida; order Pinales; family Pinaceae; genus Pinus; species Pinus tabuliformis. The sequence continues at coordinate 283,165,107 of CM062804.1, read as the reverse complement.
CCGAATTTATCACTCGTTCCTCAAAGACGAGTCTCCTTTAAGCTCTTTTCAATTGACTCATAAAATATGAAAAGATTGCCGAGCTATTGGCCTCTCCAGCTCGTTAAAGTGACCGGAAGTGCTATCCCTCCTTTAGATTTTAATCTTTTTGGACCTGAGGGATTATTACATAAAAAGATCGAGCGCTTGTTTTGTTCGGCTCGTTAAAAGTACCGAAAATTCATCCCTTCTGTATTATTTTATACTTTTTCGGACTTAAGGGATTAGATGACGAAAAAGGATTTTTGGAGTTTCCTTTACGTTCCTTTTCAGACTCTATAAAATTGAAAAGAACCGAGTTATCTTTGTCGTTAAACTCGTTAAAACCTAATAGCGACAAACTTGTCCATAACAGACAAGAACGAGTTTTACTATCGCTAGGATCGTTAAAACATAACGATGGGTTTGCCCGAAGGGAAAATTATAGAACAAGCATATGTTATCCTCCTCAAGCTTGACAAAGATAAAGAGGTACTGGTCAGCAATGACTGGGGAAAAATTGGGAAGAAAACTTGAAGAAACTTTGTTGGTAGCAAGTCGCTCTTGAACATGACACTTTCACTCTGCATCCAAGTCGGATTGGGTTGTTCCATTCACTGGTCACATCACCATGGTTCCATCACACCATCCAAATTTGGGGTTAATGCTACCAATCCATCATGTCAATGTCGCCGATATGTTCAAGAGAAGTCGCCCAGAGAATTCACCTGTGTCTCACCCACTACAATACATTTACGCTCCATTCTTTCATGACTGCCACCCTGAACCTTATATCACCAGATCGTTTTCACCTCCATTAAAATAATTTTCTCTGTTTCGTGTCATTGATGTGGGATTCACTAAGGCCCTCCTATGACGGATCGCTTCTTGTCGACATCAGCTCATTATCCAAGAATTCGATCTAAGAACAACCCTTTCAGTACTTTGAAGCTTGCATGCCTCAATGGCAAGTTTCTCACTTCCGGCGATAGGTTTACATCAATGGCCTTCGACCGAAAGATTTTGCGTGGTGTTCGATGCCAAGTCCTTTATTCACACCACGTGAATTGTTCTGTAGTAGCTTGAGGATCATCATCATTATCGGTGATTCCTCTCGCGCATGTTAACGGCTTACATCATTGGCTGGTAATCAGGCGATGTCTTTCCATGTTCGACTCCAGAACATCTCTCACATGGCTCGAATTGTACTTTGAGTGAAGACCGAATGATATTGAAGACCCCGGATCTAGTTTCATCCATTCGAGCTGCGATATATATTCAGGAAAATAAAGACATCAAATGTACATCATTGCTGCACAGATGTTCATCCAATCTAAGGGATGATGGCTCTACCAGAATCATCAGTCTACACAGACGATTGTCTGTCGTATGTACATGAAAATGAATTTATAAAGCTGAGCATGGGAATGCCCGCCTCAGCTAGATCATGAAAATAAAATGAAGATAATGTATTGTATTGTATCTTATTACAGGTCGCCTCCCAACTCGAAAAAACTTCGGATCCTCATGATAAAGCATTTCACCCGACATCAAAAATATTAACGACCTCATGCTTTAGGGGGCATCTATTATAGACATTTTTGGGCACTGCAACCCCAAGCATAAAATGTCCATAAACCAAGGGCTCCTAAGTCCCTAAAGGTGTTTTTCCAACCCCTAAAAGAACAAGGTCAACTGATTACAGCATCTCCCAGAAGTTCTCCATGAAAAACTACTCAGAACTGGTCAAAACTGGACCATTTCGCCTGCTCCATAGGCAAAGTGCATTGAATCCCACCTAAATACACTCAGTAGGTGCGATGCATGTCAAAAATCCCTTCTATGGGGTGCGATGGGCCAGAAAGGACAAATGGCAGGGTCAATCCGCAAGGTGGAGAAGCATGGAATCTTCCAGAAACTTCTCCTGTGACACTTGCCTCTCTGAATTCGACCAGGGATGACTAAGTGATCATCAATCTCCAAGTGGAATCAAGAACTATCAGAGGGAAGACACTAATAAAATCTCAAAAGCTGACTCACCTCCCTTGTGGACATCTATATATGGATCCCTCATCCCAGAGATCCAGATGCGGGAATTTTGCATCTTGTAAGGAAGTGCTACTGGTTTCTGGGTGCAATATGATAGTGTTGGGTGATCTAAGCTTGTCATGAGGTGAAGAAGGGCTTACCTGCTGAGAGGGTGATGTTGGGTCAGAACAATTGGTTGTAATTCTCTCGGCCTTTCTTGATTATCAATAAAGCTATTCAAGTTTTCCTCCATACACTTGTGTGATTGATGTTTTATGCATTTGTGTGGTTAATATACATCTGATCCTATATTGCTTATGATAATAGATCTATGTTCTCGTATAGTGTTATGCTGCTTTGATTCTATAGGTACTCTATGAAGCTGGGTACACAAGAAAGCAAGTAGCAAAGGACTATCAGAAGAGAGAGGAATCGAGCAAGGAACCAAGCGCAAGACAGAGGTTGGTTTGCTTTATTCTTCTCTCATCTATCTCCCATAAATGAAAATGAAAGTAGTTTTAGTTTGTTTGTTTCTAAGGTCGCTACCAGCCTTAGTGGGATTAGTAGCTCTGCATAGACATTATTCCCGGTAACAACTAGTTTTAGTGCTTTCTTCCTTAGAGAATATCTAGTTTCATGGTTAAGCAAGAAGCACACTTCAATATCACTATCCATTGCTAAAGAAAAACATATATTAGCAACTTCTTGTTGCACTCAAATCTTATGGAGAAGTAGAATTTGCAAGATGTACAATTGTTTTATGATCAACCTATTCCTATTATTTATGAAAATACTAGTGCTATCAACATGTCATAGAATCATGTTTTCCATTCAAATACAAGGCATCTTACAATCAAGTATCACTTCTTGATAGGGAAAGTTGCAAATTAGATTTTCAAGCTAGAATATGTACTATAAAGAGTAGGTAGTTGATATTTTCACCAAACCTGTTCTAAGAGATCAATTTATGGAAATTGTTAGGAATTTTTCCTCTTGCCTCTCTCCACTATATCTTATTTAAAAGAGTAATAGAGGAAAGTAGCACATTTAACCTATCAGATAAAGCTGACAGGTCCATAAGATTAATATGATATGGGGAGGTTGTTAATAGGGGGGAAAGGTTGTAGGGGGAAACCATTATTGTATTTTGCATTGAAGTCAAAGGGGGAGAAGTATGTTGATAAAACAAAATATGGAGGAAATATATTAGTGATTATAAACTAAAGGAGAAGTACACCACATCAGTACTACAATAGGTTAGAAGTGTATTTCAGGGGGAACAACATCTAAAGGAGTCTAGAAGAGGAGAATATAATTATGCACATTTTATTTCTTTGTGTTGTTGATTCTATTTGATCAAGATGTTACCATCAATGTCAAAGGGGGAGAATGTTGTCAATGTGTTGTCATTGATGGCAAAGGTGACAAGGATTAAGGTAAAAGTAGACAAGAATGCAAGAAGAATGAATAAAAAATCAAACAATGGTAAAGGAAAAGGAGGGTATGGTGGAGGATATTTGAAGCCATTTCTAAATCATAAGATCTATTCAAATATAGTTCGGACCCACTTAGATGGATAGAGCTCTGAAAGAGTTTTTTAGTGGTATATGGAAGCTCCAAAATGACCCCTTGGATCAAAAGTTATTGACAATCAAAGTGGCATACCTGTTATAGATCCATTTGGGCACATCACTCCCATCATTCAGATCAGTACCAATAGGGATCATCAAACCCTAAATCAGTTGCTACATGCCCTATACATGTCATCACTTTGAATGCCTCCTTCACTGAGAGTTTCTTGGCCTGAAGCCCTCAAGAATTGCCTCCTTGAGGGACCAGCGCAGCCTTGGTCGGTGGTAAGTGCACTTTAGTGCAGGTAGGCCCATGTCAGGGGGCTTTCCAGAGCACTTAGGCCCACTTTGACCTGTGTTGGGCGATATTGAGCGAAATCATAATAGGGTTGTGGGAATATTCTTATCTTTTGGAGCCATCTAGAAGATTCCCACACTTATCATCTCCTATAAGCTCGAAATTGGATAGGGAATGAGTTAAGTAACCTTCTATCCTCTCATCCCTTCCTCCATTGAAACTAACTCTAAGTTTGGAAGGCCATTCAATACCCTCATTTATGATCAAACCTCCTCCATTTTCGTATAGATTGAGCACTCATCTAAGTTATCACGGGTTGGACTTTGAGAATTTGTAAGGAGATACTATTGGTGTGAGGTTTTAGATTGTAAACAAGTATTGTTATGCTGCCGAAGTTCTATGCTTTTGATGTGATGTTGGTTGGAAACCAAGCTGGAAGAGTGACAATGGATCGGACTTCATGGTTGTAATTCTTCCTTCTACTTAATAAAGTTGTTTACACCTTTTCCCATATTCTTGTCTTTATGTGTGATGATTATAAGTGTAAACACTTTTGATTCCATTTTCTTATATTAGATAGATCTCTTGCTTTGATTGGTTTTTGTCCTCTGTTTAGGATGGTAGGTACTTATCGAGTGAGTTAAGTTCGAGAAGGAGCGACGAGAGCCAAACAAAGGAGACAAAGGGAAAGCAAAAGATAACAAGTAGGTCCCTTGTCTTATTTATCTTCTATAGAAAAAGGTTAAGCGCTTAAAATCTGTTGTTCTAGATGTAGCTACCCATCTAGGGAAATTGTGTTTATCCGTAAATGAAAAATTCCACATAACAAATTAGCGAATCCACTGGGGAATGATCATCCTTCTGGGTAGTTTACCTTCATCCTAGTACACCCTAGTAGACTTTACTTGCTTCCATTGAGCTTGTTTCAGCCTTTTAGAAGTGTTTTTTGGAAAAAATTGTGCTTTCAAGCCCTTAGGATGGCCTCTCTGGCACCAGTGCAGCCGTGGTCAAGAGACAGAGCGCTACAGAGCACCCCTGGCTTGAGGGAGGTGCTCTGAAGCACACTTTCTTCCATTCAAGGCTGCGTGGATCCTCCTTAGGTCAAAAATCCCTCCTTTGACTTGCTTTTTCCAAATTTCCTTATGTTTTTGTTTGTTGAATGATCAATGATGTTTGTACTTCTGAAATCAATTTGTGTTTCCTTTGCTAGCCCTAATTTGGCCTTGATTGTTTAGTGTTTCTTAAATGATTTCTTTATCACTATCAATTATTTGTCAAAGTTAGTTTATAGTCAATTAATCTTTGTTCAAAAGAAGGTGTCGTAAAAGTCTTCATTTCTTTTGAAAAGGAACTGTCATAGAGTCCTCATTCTTGCAAAAAGATTGATTGATTGTATGTGAATTAATTTCCTTTTGTTCATCACAACATTAAGGGAATTGAAAAGAAAAACTTGCATTGTGCATTAAAAGAGTTTGTGTGTGCTCATAGGAATATTTTAGGGAAATTGCATTAGATGTGTTCTTTGTTCTTTGATTACAAGAATCTGATTGCTTTATCCCTACTAGCTAAGGTCTTCATTGTCAAAATTGAAGGAAAAGGATGCTTATCATATTAGTTTAATTCTAGGAATTGAAAACATACATCACGTGGTGAACCTTGAAAGGCAAATTCTTAAGAAGATCAACTAAAAAGTTATCTCAATTAACCTAATGGGGCATTGTAACTTAACGCATAACATTTAGAGATCTAGGCTAGAGACGTGTTCCATCGTCGTTAAACATATCAGTTGTTGCTAACTTGTCTGTGATACATTCCGAGTGTGATGCCTCATTCCACGTACATAGGTATATCATAGCTCGTCCATGTACCTTAGGGTATATAGGGCCGTGTTAGAGTACGTAAATTATAATGGAATGCTCTCATTGTGTGGTTTCGCATAAGACAGTGCTAACACATATTAGGCCTTCACGTACTTTCAGGTATATATGGGAGGACAACACTAGGTTGCTATCCATCCTTAAGTAACCGAGTCGGCCACCTTGTACACTGTGATACACCGAACACAACATTCGGGGGGATTTCCTGCTCGTACTTCTCGGTTCAACGAGAGGTATTCTGCAGTTCACAGTTTCTTGGTAATCCGTTTGCCTAGATTATCCCTATTTTGTTTTGTTATGTTATTTTGATTAAAATAAAATTAATTGACTGTGGATAACATCTTCCACCGTCACTCCTTAGTTGATCTTAGTTTGAAACACATGGCAACAACTCCGGAGTCTACCAATCAAGGAATTCCTTTTGATGGGAATCCTAGTCCTTTTCCTCCTTTTGGAAATATTGGTGCTCCTTATATGGCTACATTGTCTCTTCCGAGAGTGACCATTGGTTTGCTATTATGGTTGTTCTCAACCTCGTTGGCCCTGCAAGTGAATATTCCTACAACTGGACAAAATCAACCTCCATTTGATCCTAAAGTTTACCGTTTTCCTTCTTCCTCGATTGTTTCTTCCTCTCCTCCTTCCTCTTCACCTGGTGAAAGTATTGACACTAGTAACTAGGTGACTAAGAAGAAGAAGAAGAAGAAGCAAATTCAGCAGGGGGGCAACCAAGCAAAAATTGCTTTGACTGCAACTTCTAATGACAAACCGTCTGATAAGGCCCGCAAACTTTGATATCCTTGCAAACGTTTTACGAGAGACCATCTTCTTCGAAATTGTTCTGGAATTCATCAGATCTTAGAAGAATGGTCTTCTCATTCACATCATCCTGTGTCATCAACTTCTGGAGATCATGCTGTTACACACCATCAACTAGAGGTAGTAAAGTTCATGGAAAGAAGGGTAAAGTTAAGTTTCCCTGTAGGTTATGTGAAGGGAATCATCCCATTCACCTTTGTCCCTCTCTGGATGAAGCCAAAAAAGTGTTGGATAACCATCCTGCTTCTCTGCAGCGACTTCCATTTGGTTACAGGAGACTCTCCCTTAATCCTTCACTAGTTGATAAAGTGACTAACCCAAATCAACTGTTGGTCAAACCCACTCTCTCTGAATGTGAATCCAATGAGTTTATGCCTGACCAATCAGAGGTCGAGGAAACAGTTGACCTGATTTCACCTTAAGTTAATCATACCTTTCCCGTAGAGAGTGAGTATGATACCACTCTGGTTTTTTTCGTTTCTTCAGATTCTAATGAGCTTGGAGGCCACCCTCTTGTTCCATCAATACAAGAGGAAAATCCTCCTGTTCTCGTAACTCAAGGGGGTAATTGTCCTGTTCTTACGATACCCCCTCCAAGTAGTATGGTCACTTCCTTTGATTGGAATCGCCTGGCAGGATGTCGTCTTCCTTCTTATGTGCATTTCCAGATCATAATACAGGTTTGTAATATGATTGTACCTGGCATAATTATAGATGAAGTTGCATTTGTTAGTATCCTTTCCTCCACTTCTTGGCAAATGCTCGGTTCACTGCCACTTGTACCTGTTACCTAGAATCTGTTGGCTTTTAATAGAGGAACCAATCAACCATTAGGGATCCTTCCTCAGTTGCCTATTACTTTGGGAGGAAAAATTGTTTATATCAATATGATGGTAGTCCCACGCCCTTTAGATTACAATTTACTTCTTGGGCATGACTATGTTTATGACATGGGAGCTATTGTTTCAACACTCTTTCGAGTGATGTGTTTCCCGCATGAAGGAAAAATTGTCACCATTGAGAAACCTTCATTTCCCGGTCCAAATATGGCTTCCAGTCAACCATCTTCCCTAAATGGTGCTTTTACCTAAATGGTATCTTTCCCACCATGGGTCAATTATGTGGCAACCCATTCCATGCCTGCATCAATGGACGATCAATTCCGTGATGTTGTACATTATGTACTGGGGGCATTAGAACCAGATCTCTCTAATGGATTCCTTGCTACGGATCCCTTCTAGAGCATTTTTCTCCCATTTGATGAGAACCTCTTGGAAGTCATGACCTCTTATGGGTCGTGAAACAAGGAATATGAGGATAGTTCCTGGTCTTATGTCAACCTCGTTAGAAAATGAAACAAAGAATATGAGAATGGTTCCTTGTCTTGTGTCAAGCTCGTTAAAATATGAAACAAGGATTAACTAGAGCATATTTCCGTGTCTTGTGTCAAGCTTGTTAAAAAATGAAACAAGGAATCTAAGCAGAGTTCCTTGTCTTGTGTCAAGCTCATTGAAAAATGAAACAAGGTCCCCTAGAGCAAAGTTCCAATTCAAGTCTTTAATTAGATCTCGTAAAATCCCAGTCAAGTCTTTCACTTTATCTCGTATATGAACCTTCATTCCATCCACCTCATATCCACGAGTAGTCTACCTAGGTGAATGCAATGCTTGGGGGACATGCACCTAGAATCGAGTCATCATGCTGGGGGAATGTAAACCAATCCAAGCATAGTTTTTTGTTTCAATCTTGTGTAAAAATGAAACTGAATCCAAGCATAGTTTTTCATTTCAAGCTTCGGTAAACATGAAACTGAATCCAAGCATAGTTTTTCATTTCAAGCTTGTGTAAACATGAAACTGAATCCAAGCATAGTTCCCTATGGTTCAAGCTTGTGTAAAAATGAACCCATCTCTATTTTAACCCTCGTGATTTCCATTTTATCAGCCTCTTCCAGCAGATGAGCCTTGGTTTTTCTCCTTCCATCATCACTATCTGCTTGGTCGATCATATGTTTTCACTTGGTTGTTTTACCCTTTTTGAGGAATAATTGCAATGGGTGGTCTTATTAGCCCGCCTCTTCACATAAATCATCATGTTTTGAGAAGTTCCAACATCACCGAAACTAGTTGCTATCATAGACACCACTCGTTCCTCTAAGTGGAGGCCTCTTTAAGCTCCCTTCAGATTCTCGAAATATGAAAACATTGTCGAGTGCTTGTCCCTTTTAGCTTTTTAACAGATTGGAAATGACATCTACTCATTATAATTTTAACCCTTTTTCGGGCTAAGATAGATTATTTACGAAAAAGGAATACATTGACCGAACATGGTTAATAGGTTCTCTCTTGTATTGTTTTATGCTTTTTCAGACTTGAGAGACAAATCTACAAAAAATAACTTGTGGAGTTTTCTTTTTGTCCCTTTTCAAACTCTCTAAACATTAAAAGGAGAGAGTTATCATTGTCGTTAAACTCATTAGAACATAAGATAGTGAAAAACTTTTCCATCACGACAAGACCGAGTTTCACCTTCGCTAGGCTCGTTAAAACATCACATAGCGATGGATTGACCCAAAGGGTGGAATTATACAACAAGCATATGTTATCCTCATCAAGCTTGATAAAAATAAAGAGTTATTGGTCAGCAATGATTGGGAAAAATGGGAAAAGGGGTAAACCACTTTATGGCAACATGTCGCTCTTGAACATGACACTTTCACTTCATCACTATGACTATTTGGGTTGGGTAATCTACTTGATGGTCATCATACCTTGGTCTATCATACCATCCATTAAATTGGTTTTGGGCCAATGTTGCCAATCCATTCAGTGACGCCGACATGTTCAAGAGAAGTCACTCAATCTTAATTCATCCTTTGCAATAGTCATAAACCTTCATTTTCATGAATGCCATTCCTAAACCTTGTGTCCTCAGTCAAATTCCATCTCCAAAAATCATTACACTCGTTTTGTGTCATTGATGTGGGATACATCAAGGCCCTCCTGCGATGAGTCGCTTCTTGTCGACGTCAACACATTATCCAAGAAGTTGACTTAGAAACACCCTTCCAGTACCTTGAGGCTTGCATACATCAATGGTAGGTTTCTTTCTTCCGACGATAGGTTGACATCACTGAACTTCGACTGAAAGACTTTGTATGGTATTCAACATCAAAAAATCCATTCATACCATGCAGAATGTACTGCAAAACCTTTAGGATCATTATCATTATCTGTGATTTCTTTCGCATCTGTTAACGGCTTACATCATTGGCTGGTAATCAGACGGTGTCTTCCCATGTTCAAATTCAGATCACATATTCACATGGTTAGAATCGTACTTGAGCAAACGATTGAACGAGATAGAAGACCCTGAATCTAGTTTCATCCATTTGGGCTACGATTTCAGGAAAGTACCAAATCATATGTACAATGGATTTACATTTATGGTCACCCGATCATGGGTCTATATCTATAGACGACTGTTTATGTTCTTGTAATGAAATTTTATATGCTGAGCATGGGTATGACTTCCCTCAGTGATTCATGAGAAAAAATGAAAATATCATGATGTTATGTATTGTAATCGATGCGGGTCACCATCCACTTTGAAACCTCCTCATCTCATCGTAAAGCATATCACTCGACATTATTATTTTCGACTTCATGCTTTAGGGGGTAGCTGTTACAAATCCATTTGGGCACATCACTCCCATCATTCAGATCAATACCATTAGGGCTCATCAAACCCTAAATCAGTTGCTACATTCCCTAGACAAGTCATCACTTTGAATGCCTCCTTCCCTGAGAGTTTCTTAGCCTGAAGCCCTCTAGAATTGTCTCCTTAAGGGACCAACGCAACCCTGGTCAGGGGTAAGTGTGCCTCAGTGTAGGTAGGCCCATGTCAGGGTGCTTTCTAGAGCACTTACTCCCACTTTGACCTGCGGCGGGTGAGATTGAGCGAAATCATCATAGGGTTCTGGGAATATTCTTATCTTCTAGAGCCATCTAGAATATTCCCACACATATCATCTCCTATGAGCTCGAAATTGGATAGGGAATGAGTTAAGTAATCTCCTATCCTCTCATCCCTTCCTCCATGGAAACTAAATCTAAGTTTGGAAGGCCATTCAATACCCTCATCTTTTATCAAACCTCCTCCATTTTCCTATAAATTGAGCACTCATCTAAGTGATCAGGGGATAGAATTTGAGAATTTGTAAGGAGATATTATTGGTGTGAGGTTTCAGATTATAAACAACTATTCTTGTGCTGCCGAAGTGCTGTGCTTTTGATGTGAAATTGGTTGGAACCCCAGCTGGAAGAGTGAAAATGGATCGGACTTCATGGTTGTAATTCTTCCTTCTACCTAATAAAGTTGTTTACACCTTTTCCCATATTCTTGTCTTTATGTGTGATGATTATATGTGTAAATTATTTTTGATTCCATTTGCTTATAGTAGATAGGTCTCTTGCTTTGATTATTTTTTGTCCTCTGTTTATGATGACAGGTACTTATCGAGCAAGTTAAGTTCGAGAAGGAGCGATGGGAGCCAAACAAAGGAGACAAAGAGAAAGCAAAAGATAACAAGTAGGTCCCTTGTCTTATTTATCTTCTATAGAAAAAGGTTAAGTGCTTTAAATTTGTTGTTCTAGATGTAGCTACCCATCTAGGGAAATTGTGTTTATCCGTAGATGCAAAATTCCACATAACAGTACCTCCCAAAGTCAAAGTTGCAGAGTAGAATTGTTGGAGGACCCATTGGAGCAAGCTATGTCTAACAATATTATAAAATGTGGTAGAACTAGTTAGCAAATTTGTTATCCAAAGGACCAGCCAAACATGCCCTAGAAAACAAAGTGACGAAAAGTGTTTTAATTGGTCAATGGTGGAGCCCCACATAACATCTCACCCCGACAGGAGGATTCCCCGAAAGGGTAAAAGGAGCATGAACAAAGGAATTCCCATGATGATGTAAATCTAGGCGGATTCAACATGTGTCAGGTATGTTTGATTGCTAGATATTCTATAGTGGCAGGCTATATGGACAACTATCTCGAAGGGACCTTCGTAGAAGAAATCAAAGTTATGCTTGAGGAGTGTCTGAGACGATGCAAACCCATGAAGTCGTAAGCCCGTGTAATAGAGACAATTGCAGTTGATTGGTAGCTTTTTAGAGTGGGAGGCCCACACCTGATTGCTCAACCCAGGAGACATTTCCTAGAAGAAACAAGGAACAATGGAAAGTGTGAAAGCCCGAGATGAGTCAGAGCCAGGCTAACATGGAAACTAATAATAGTAGAGAAGGACCAATAGATAAATATCCTGGTAGTCGTGACAGTTGAATTAATACAAAGGGATTCAAACCAATGTTTTTTTTATTAAAAAAACATTCATGAAAAAGTTCATCGAAAAACACAAAGGCTCGGGGTCATTTATCTCTCCTCACTAGGAGACACATGGAAAAATTTTAGTGCCCATGATTACGCTAACATGATGTGAGTACATAGGACATGTAGTAGGAATATTCATTGTTTTTGGGTGGCCTAGTGGACCAAATCTAGGTGACTCATGTCACACCTATGGGGGAACTATGTGGAATTTATGATGTAAAGATGACATCATCCTATAGGCATTATACCAAAATGTTTATATAGTGCAAAAAGGATGAGGCTTTGGGATGAATAGGTTTCATAGAGATGCAGTAGGTGTCAAAGAAAAAACATCCCAACAATATTGTGATTGGTTATTGAGCGCGTCAGTGTACCCACCTTAACAACTCATCCTAGTCCCTAGACCCTAGAAGGATTTGAGTTAGAGCAACAGAGGTACCTTTAGGCTGACACGACATTGGGATGAGTTGAAAGTTGATAACATAAATGTGGACCAATGAGAACATAGAGAAATGGTGGCCCCACCGAATGTATCATCTTCAAAGGTGAATCTTGAAGGGGAAAAAATGCGCAAAGGGAGAAATGGTTAGGATAATGGCCTCAAGAGATGAAAATATGGCCAACAAGTGGTGTTCCGTAAAGTGACAGAAAATCACACCAAGGTCATGGTTTTTGCAGTGTTTCTAGGTATTTTGGTGGCCAAAGGCACATAATGATTGTAGCGTTACATTCGCCCTCGGGCCTATAGAGAAAAATGGTAGCAAGTGAATGTTTTATGAAGTATTGGCGCTCGGGCCCAGTGGAAGGAATTATATGTAGTTGTTTTATAAATAAAGTACTTTTGCATATGTATTACATCCTAAAGCATGAGAATGTCATCATTTTATATTTTTGTCATGGAGCGCTTTGTTGTTTAGTGAAAAGAAATATATTTGGAAACATTTTATATAAATGGTTTGGGTTTTGGCATGGATGAGTTGGTAGCTTGGATTTTGGCAATTATACCAAATCCATAAATGAGTGCTAAAGTTTAAAAAATAATAATGCAGTAAATGATTTGGTAGGCACAAACCAAAATTAGAGGTTGATTTGGAAAATTGGCTAAATTTGTAAATATTCCGAATTTAGAGAATCTTAGCTAACTCTTGTAAAAATTATAGAATTGCAAAAATTATCAGTTTAACTCAATTTTTCTCAAAGAAACAACATAGCAGTGTTTGAAGAATTTAAGAAAACATTGAGATGACTTGAAAAAAGGAGAACAAAGGAAAAAATACAAGATCCATGTAAGTTTCCAAGTTCAAGAGAGCTAGAGTTCCAATTCTAAAAATATCATTCTATTTATAAGTAGAATCGATTGTGCAATATCGAAGAATTGTGTAGGTGTGTAAAAAGTGTAACTGTGGTGAGTATGGTGAATTGTTTAGTGATTAGAGATTGCTAAGTATGGTTGTGATAGTGGTCTTGGTGAGCGTTGAAGTGAGAAAATGATTTTTAGAAGGGAATGACTTCATTTTTTCAAGTTGTAGCTTGCAAGTCAGGTGTTATAGCTCCTTTCAGTAGTAGTTTATAAAACTTAGGGGTTGAAGTTCCTTTGAGTAGTAAATGATAAAAACTAAGGTTTGCAACTCATTTTAGTTGTATCTGATAAAATAAGGAGTAGTTAGTTCATACTGGTTGTAGTTAGAGAACTTTGTAATAAAAAATTGAAGCTTGCCCTAGTGAAGATATTGAAGAAAAAATTGAAAATATATATGTGTATTATTTTTGCTAGTTATCTTGATTCTTGACATGCACGTCTAAATTAATTGTTGAAGTACTTCTTGGTGTTATAGTATCATTGCATGAAAAAGAAAGTTATTAAATTAGTACAATACTGAAAAGATACAAATACAATGAAAAGTAGTGTAAATATCCTTTCATTGTTTCTATGAAATAGGTATATATACTTTTATACCAATCAAAACTCTTATGATGAATTAGTTAAGGCATTAGGATGAGAAATTTCAAATATATTTTTGTTTGCCAAACATTAAATTTTGTTGTTTATATATATTTTTGGTCAAAATTTATTAATATAATGAAGTATTCTAATATTCCGTTGTAGTGTGATTTCAATTTTAATATAGGAAAATACAACATAATAAGATTGACAATATAGTCTCACAATTATTGATGATGATGATGATGATGGTTAACGTCCACTGAGACCAAATTGGTCTATCGGACCTACAATTTTCTTAATTTTTACTTGTCTGGCTCCTCGTCTTTCTTGGCGAGACTGGTGTTGTAGCTTTCTTTCTTTTCTCTACGGTCTTCCAACTTCCTTTGTCTTGCATCTCCTTCATCTCTTCTGGTTCTTGGGACATTAGTGTCTTAGCTTCGCGATCTATAGTCAGAGAAGTTTGGTTTAGGAGATCTGCTTTGCTGTTAAATGAAGATTTATTTCCTGTGGTATTCAAATCCTCATAACTGTTGATTTGTTGGGGCGGGCTTTCTCCTTGCTTGCTTTGAGAGTTGTTTCCTTCTTCCTTGATTTCTTGTGACTCAGAGTTTTCTCTAGAATATTCTTCTTTGATGACAGTGTAGTGTTCTTTTTGTGCTCCTTCCCACCATGTAGATCTGTGGTGGTTTTTTCTAGCAAAAGTTTTCTCAGAGGCTTTTGGGCAATTTTTGGCTAGATGCCCCGTCTCAAAGCACGATCGACATCTGAAGAGGACACTTTCATAATCAAGCTTCTGGTTCCACACATAGTCTTTACTTGTTAGGTTTATTTCAGCTGGGAATCCGGCACTGAAATCCATTTCCACACAGATGCGTGCATAGGTGGTTCTGGCATATTCCTCTGTTTCTGGGCACCTGCAGTAAAATTTCCCAATTGCATTTCCGATGGCTTTTAGCGAGGAGAGATTCCAGAGATGCAAGGGCAGGCTTGGCAATCTCACCCAAACTGGTGCTGAGGTTATCACTGCTGTAGAGGGATCGAATGATGGGTTCCATGGCTTCATGAATAGGCCTGATTTTTCCCAAAACCAAGGGCCGGAATCTAGAATACATTGTCTGCTTTCAGGATTTTCAAAATCTACTATAAAGAAACCTCTAGCACAGGGGTAGATATTAATTTCATCAGAAATGATAGGCTTCCATACCTCTGAGATCCAATTGTGGAGTGCTATCAGCCGCGGCCAAAAACCATTGAACCGGCAAATTAGGGCACTTTCGGAGAACTTCAAAGCTTCATCGAGTGAGTCCTGGACCACTTGGATAGTGGGAGGTGGGGCTTCACTCACGATATGGGCAGGAGATTGCCCTCCAGAGGCGGATGAGCCACCAGTTATTTTTGCGAAGCTCGGAGCCATATTTTACGCAGATCTGCACCAGATCTATACCGCAGATTCAATTCAATACCGCAGATCTATACCGAAAGCTAATGAATGAGGAGTACGTGCCTCATGGAGCGACCATATTTACTTTACTGCATTTAGATCTCGATATTTACTTCAAAATATCAAAATAAAAGAGACGCATCCATGGTGGACATTTTCCGTTCGACAGCGCTTAAAACTGCAGCGGATGATCTCGCGTTCACTTTGAGCCTGTGATGTAAGTTCCAGTGATGAAACCCTAGCAAGCTCCGGAACCGCGACTGATCGCCTGAGAAAGACGAGGTATTTAAAGATTTTATGGTCTGAGAACCAGTTGGAAACCCTCTGAGGGCTATAATTGACTGAGATCGAGGAGTGATCTCGCATGCGCTCTGAGCCCGTGATTTAAGTTCCAGTGATGAAACCCTAGCAAGATCTGGAACCGCCACTGATCGCCTGCGAAAGACGAGGTATTTATAGATTTTACGGCCTGAGAACCGGTTGGAAGCCCTCTGACGGCTGCAATTGATGGAAATCAAAGAGAAAACGAGGAAGATGCGGAAGAAAAATTGGATGTCGAAACAGCTCGAGCTATGGAGGTATTTGTGTATATCCGAAAGACCAAAGCCGTAGAAATCCGAACGTATATATAACTGAGACAGTTCAAATTAGAATGCGAGACCGCACCGAGGATTAGAATGCCGCAGAGCCTCCGAACGTATATATAACCGAGACAGTTCAATATTGCGAGACAGTTCAAATTAGAATGCGAGATCGCACCGAGGATTAGAATGCCGCAGAGCCTCCGAGACCGCACCGAGGATTATATACCTAGTGACAAATTAAAGTAATTTTTAACATTTAAGATTTTACTTTTTAATTATTTTAAAGAATATTTTTAATAGGAGAGAGACATTTAATAACTAATACGTAAAATTTAGTATTTGCATTATTTAGAATTAAAAAGAAAAATCAAAAGGATCCATATCTTTTCTATCCTTTTTCTATGAACCTTAAGCCTTAAAAGTATAATTTAGGATATAATTCTATACTTTGCAATCTTGAATCGTGTTTTGTGTTAGTAAATTCATCTTTGTGATATCAAATCTTATAATTTATAGGATACAATTCTATACTTTGCAATCTTGAATGGTGTTTTGTGTTAGTAAATTCATCTTTTTTATATCAAATCTTATAATTTAAAATGTATCTCACTTTTAACTTGATAATGATTTGGAATGAATTATGACATTTGGAATGAATTATGACATACATGTTGTAGGGACGCATGCCTAGCACTCCTAGTCCACAAGTTATAGAAGCAACATTTAAGATTTATCTATATAGATTTTATTTTTGGTAGTGAATGATGTCTTACATTGTAACACCCTCCACCCACATCTAGCTAAGTAATCAGTCTTATGGTAAACATGTGATGAGAAGTTACTATGATATGATTCGACCTCCTAAGTCACGTTAAGTGGAAGTGACAAAAACACACCATACAGACCTTCAACATCAACGATATGAATCCTAGCAACCATCCCATTGTTTCTGCTAACCAGCCCCTAAGTCCCACTAATTTTTTAGACTATTAAACATCTGGATGCTCCCATGCTATGGGCATACCAAAGTCCAGAGAGCTCTGGACACTCCCACAAGATAGCATGCCTACATCTAGGGACTATTTCCAGCAGACCTGTGCTAGAGTTCCACGAATTTAAGGCACTTTTCAAGCCCAGAATTCTGATCACTACCTAGAACTTGATGTAAATTCTGAAATCCAATAAACACATGATTCCAAGACTAATAAACCAAAAAAAAACTCTAGGAGTAGGCCTAACCATCGCTAGCCAAAAATGACATTTTGTCAAACACTTGCCATGAATGAAGTCTACAGGTTTAAATAACATATATGAACATATGAGTCTTATACTTATATGAGAATCACTAAGAATCATTTTTCCCTTACATCATTAGCTCCAGTACCATCTATTAGGTCATAGCTACATTGTTTATTCATTTAAAAATAGAAACATGAGGAGAGCCATACATCATCACTCCCAGAATACATGCTCATAACCAAGAACATAATAATAGAAATACCATGAATACATCAACCATAGAATCCACATATAAACCCGTACATTTACACATGAAACACCAAGGGAATGAATTTATCATTAATGAATGTAGAAATCAACTTGGTATGGGAGTACGATATTCCACCCAACCATAGTTTGGCTAAGCTAAATCTCTCTTCAGCTAATCACCCCCGTGCCATATTCCAAGCATAGATGTGGGACTCATAAAAAACCAAAAGAACCAAAAAAGCATGGATTCTACCTGAGTTCTCCACCTACACCGTGAGCAACTTGAGTGCCTCCTAGTCTCTCAGGCTTTACTGTAATCCCCTATCTGATCTAGGGATCACTAGGCCCTAAAAGAAGATCCACTCTCCAGGCTTTTCTGTACATCTCATCACGGGACTATTAGGTCCAACAGAGAGAAATCCACCTCTTGGCTTTACCGTATATCTTGCCATTCACCAAAAAGGATTCCGAGGACCATCGAGGCACACAATCCTGGCTTTACTGTAACCCACAGTCTAGCTCAGGGGTTACTAGGCTAGTAGCTTTACCGTGATCCAGACTCCTGTTCAAAGACCACGAGGCCAAGTGTTTGTCATTTCAGAGATTCACCCCACTCAACTTCGAATCCATCCGGCAATCTAGGTCAATGAAGTATGTGAACCCATCTCATCAAGGCTATCCAAAAATGGCAAGGATGGGCTGAAAAGAATGTCACACCTAGAAATCCCCATGCCATGAGAGAAAATAACCACATGAAATACCATGCATGCAAAAATATAGCAAGGAAATCACACATGCAAATCAATACCTGAAACGAATCCTACTATAACAACTTGATCCTTCTCTTCCTTGCTCGCTCCTTCCTTCTTGCCCTCTTTTTCCGTTCTTGCTCCAATGCCAAGTTCTCCAAGAAAACTCTAAGTGCCCAAGAGTATGAAAGAGAGAGAGAGAATAATGCGAGAGTTCCAAATTTGAGAAAAATCTTACACACTAATCATCATAAGCCTTTTTATCAATGAGGCCTCTATTTTCTTCAATTTCCATTATTTTCCTTCATTTTCATCCTCACATGCAACCTGTGACCTTTCACCTCATTTTTCTCCTAATTTCCATTATTTCATAAATAAATGTGCCAAGAATGCCCTTTTTCCTTTCCAAAGTCTTTGTCATTGCCTTTGCCAATTTTCATAGCCATAATAACCGAAATGAACACCCACTAGGATATTTTTTCCCACCATTCAGCTTGGAATACATGTCCCATCAACTGCGGTCTTATATACTTTTACAAGTAGTTTTAACTAGAGTTGCTAGAGAATCCTCCCCCTTGGGGGAACACCATCCTCATTATTCAATGACACCTATAAACAAAAAGACTGTTGAAAACAAAACACACTGCCCATGGAGCTTTATAACACAACTCATTGCAGTAATTATAATGACCACTGCAAAAACATGACAAACATACCGTTTTCTGGACCTTTATAATGAAACTCATTACAGTATTTACAATAACAACCACATACACACATACACTTTCCCTCACCCAAAAAATAATCATATTGTCTATGGAGCTTTATAAATCCAACTCGATATAGTATTTACAGTAATACACACATATACACATATGAGCATTTTCTCAACCAACAAATAAAAGGATACGATGCATACATCTACAACAAGGTAATCAAGAGGATCACACCTCCACCTTCAAAGTAGTACCAGGATTCACCTCCTTCTTAGGCAGTCTAGAATCCACTGTCACAGTCAAACTCGATCTAATGTCTAGCATTATAATCCTGCGCCACTTTTCCTCTCAGTGAAGAGTTACCAACTCATTTTTCTAGGGTGCACTCCCATTGTGCATTTGATTCCATATGGAAATACTAATGACTGAAACAAATATATCACTGCCCTTATCTTATCTGCTACCTAGTCCCTCAGAAATTTGGTAACCCCTTCCTTGCAGTCACTCACCTTCCAAGTTCCTCGACATCCCCTACTTTGGGTGATCCATCCCATGGCAAGGCTTCCTCGCATCAGAAAGTCAAACAACTAAGGCATATACTTGCCTCAAACCATCATATTAGTCATAGCATGCTCATGCAAATGAATTGACACTATTGGGTACCAGTGCCCCACAATGGCTCTACTCCTGAAGTGCTTTACTAGTATTCTGTTGCATTTTCCAACTCCTTTCACTGTTGCTGCTAATTATTGTAGTCAATTTCAACCACTGAACTGGGAATTTCCGTGCTTCCTGTACCAAGCATATAACTTCCATTAGATTTAAAATGAATTTAAATAAATTCGCATCATACCTCATTGGTAACTCATCAATAAGCTACACTTGCAATCATGTTTACTTCCCGTCACAACAAGTCAAACTAGAAACTTTGACAAAATCATCACGTATAAACATATCATATCAGGTTAGCTCAAAACACAACCATCATAAATCACATGTAATCGTCATAAACTAGAATCATAGATCACATGCATAATAAAACTGAAATAAAATATTGATACTTATCCTTCATTGATCCTTACTTTTGTCTTCGTTCTTATACCGTACGCACACCAGATCTATTGCCACACTTTAAAAACACCCAGTGCCTTCACCTCAACGATCTGCACATACACATAGTGTGCATCACACACATACAACCACACACGACATTCAACACCATGAAATACATGCACCTATGCTTGACATACTACACATACACCTACACCCAGTGTACAACACAACACGATACATACTCCTACATTCGGTGTACTCCACCACACAATACATAAATTTACACCCAATGTACAACACAATACATACATCTATACCTTATGTACAACGCCACACAATACATGTACCCACACCTGGCATACAACACAACGTAATATATGTACTACATAGCATACAACAGAACAAGTACACATGTCATGATACCACAAGTACACAATGCATGTGCATAGTACCGCATGCCCGCAACACAACATATACAACATGTGCAGAATACCACTTGTACAAAGAATCAATTTCACAATGTGTGCACAGTAGCACATGTAGACGGAACCATCTGCACAACATGTACACAACACCACATGTACATCGTACCACTTGTACAATGTGTACACAGTGCCAAACATACTGAGCACCACATGCACTACATGTACATGACACCACATGTACAAAATACCATATGCACAACATACACAGCACCACCTGCACACAACACCATAGGTACAACATGTACACAACACCACATTCTCACAACACTAGTTGTACAATCATGCACACAACAACATATGTACATAGCACCACATGTACCACATGCACACAACACCATATGTACATAGTACTGCATATACAACATGTACATAGCACCCTATGTACACAACACTGCATGCCCAACATGCGCACATTACCATATGCACACAACACGGCATATCCATCATGTGCACAATGCAATATGTACACTACACCGCATATCGAACATGTACATATCACCATCTATACCCAACACTGCATATGAAATATTCACGCAACACTATCTATACCACCCTGTACATAACATGGCATAAACAACACTTACACACATTATATATACACAACACCGCATGGACACAACATCACATATGAAAAATGTACAACATATACAATATGCACAATAGTAGCATTGCATATCCAAAACCACATTTCCTCTACCAAGAAACCTTACTTCGAGTGTCCTTATGCCATCCATTCTTATCTTAGCATGTTGTGAATCACATTGTTTTCGTTTCGCTGATTTATCTCTCAACATTAGTTTGTCCATAACATAAACATAGGCATAACACAAGCATAAAATATCAATTCAAATCCACATGATAATGACCTCATATATTTGTCATGACTACTCTTCCCACTTGATTCCGCATAACCAATAACCTCTTCATGACATTCACCTGTGTAAGTAATCATTCCCCCACAAGAATGATTCCTAATGGCCTTGTCAGACAACAACATACATACATACATATATATATACATATAAATACTATCATTAATAATCATGATCCATAATGAGCCTGTGATACATGACATCCATACATACATACATGTATACACATATAGACATCAACATAATCATGATCACCAAAAAATTACTAGATATCATAAGATCAAGGTTAAGAGAACTCCATTTATGTGTGCAACACATGCTCAACATCGAGAACAACATTTCCCAACATAGCCAAGGCATATCATGCCTCAAATCGGTTCACCTTACCTTTCTAGATTGCCTTTCCCATGACTATCCTTCCATCATCCATTTACACCAATGGATCTAACCAGTCCAACTGGTTGTCATACTCTTACCTTCTGATGTGCTTACTCATGCATTGATCTTCATCCATGTCTTACAATACCTATTGGGTATGAAACATCTCTCCCCAAGCTCCATTGACTTTCCTCATTCCCAAACGAGTTCCCAAGACTCAAAACATAAAAGGCAAGACAAGGAACGAACATGAAGAAAACCATGAAAACCAATAACAATACGACACCACAAACAAAGTGGAATGATCATGCACTAGACATAACAAAAATGCAAATTAAGTGCAAGAAAATCACAAAATACCAAAAGCATAAGACTAACAACAGACACCATGACTCAATCCCCATGGTTCCTAGTGCTTCCAAGGGAAAGCTCAACGTTAGCCTTTTTTGAGATTTCAGGTAGTTTATTTTCCATGCAATCCCTTGCATCATTCTGCCTTCAACGCCTAACTGTCATTGCAAAAATAAACATAACAATACACCTATTACCTTACCTTGTTGTGCGAAGCATGTCTCTTGCAACTAAACACATCCACGCCATCTCTCAAGGGGCTCCAATTCCCTTGATGAATCGATCCATAATTGGAAACTAGCTAACATACCCGTCAAATACATGTTCATGGCTATAACACATAATATCAAACAAAATCAATGTTAAGAAGACTTCTCGTATGAAAAACACTCATTCGTTTTCAATTAGGGTTTCCAAACATAGCAAATGGAATTCTTTCCCAATTCCTTTCTTTTACATTTTTACTTTGTTGCAATAGAGTCTTACTGTGCACTGTCACATTACCCAATTGTTAGTTATATAACACATCAACTATTACCTTTTTAAGCTAATACCAAGCATGTTTCCTGCAACTGTTTACAGATGTCAACCACATGTTCCAAATATTAAGACAATCATATCTATCAATTGAAATCAACCTTTACCAAGACTAACAATCATG
Organism: Pinus tabuliformis; assembly: GCA_031772625.1. Taxonomy (NCBI): domain Eukaryota; kingdom Viridiplantae; phylum Streptophyta; class Pinopsida; order Pinales; family Pinaceae; genus Pinus; species Pinus tabuliformis. The sequence continues at coordinate 283,142,380 of CM062804.1, read as the reverse complement.
TCATAACCCATACTCAACTCATAGTTATTAAACATATGCTAAAATTATCACATACTACACTCAAGTACATGTTAATTGTCTCAACAAATATGTATTAGTACAATCATCTTAAAATAAGATCATTGGAATACATATGCATATTGTGCAATTCATAAAAAATTCAACCAACTTGCGAACATACCATGTTAAATAAATCAACTACATGACATAATATATACCAAACACTCGAACACTAAATAGATGACATAAGAAAACTCATATGTTAATGTCTCTCAAGGCAGGTAATCTTGTCTACACAATCAATCGATATTAGCATGATATAACTTCACAACACATCAACTCAAACATAAATAATATCATGATATCCATAACAATAAATAAATAACATGTTCATATCGTAAATTATCATTCATACATAATAATCACATATGCACAGTCAGTCTAGATTAATACAACACCATATCACCAATAAGTTGACTCATACCTAAATGTCATAACCCTAACCATTTGGATAGATTTATCCAAATTATTACGATACTTATAACATCAAGGTCTTAATGTGATAATGTTAATCATTAAGTTACTAGCATATAACAATAATAAGTTATATATCTTCTTCATCAACAACATATAACATAATCATCAAGTTATCTAACCTAAAACAACAATAGCAATGCATTCAAACACATGCTACTATCATTCATGACTATCTGACACATGTACATATGACTATACTAATCAACTAGCATCTATCATGTATATAACCATAACATCAATCAGGAAATACATACACATAACCATAATGCACATAACAATCCTTAACCTACATCCCTACATTGCCAACATACAAACCTATATGAAGACATGCTCTTGCCTCGCGGTCCAATGCTGCAACTTCACTTTAATGATTTGCATCTCATGTTGTATGTTAGTCGAAACATCAACATCATAACATACCAATAACATCATGACGACCTAACTTCATACAGTGACTTCACAATGCATTTCTGAGCTACCATACATGCATAACCATAACCATGAAAATGCATGCATATAGACGCCGACATGCATAACAATGCATATACACCCATACACTCGTGATGACACATTCCACAACAACACCATCAACCTTCACATGGCGAAATCAATACAAACATGACCAACACCATGCAAATTCAACAAGAACATGGACCATAAGCATAAGGAACACATATGAAATCGACATGAATACATGACCACACATCGGCCATCCAATCCGAGGGGTGAACCATGCTCTTATACCACTCTTTAACACCCTCCTCGAACATCTACCCAAGTAACTGGCCAACTAGGAGAAGTTACTATGATATTATTTGACCTCCTAAGTCATGTTAAGGAAGCGGAAGTGACGGAAAAACACCATACAAACCTTCAACATCAGCAATAGGACTCCTAGGAACCATCCCAACCTTTCTACTAACCAACCCCTGAGTCCCACTAAGTTTTTAGTCTCTTAAACCTTTGTACATTCCCATGCTATGGGCATGTTAGTGCCCACAGAACTCTGGATGCTACCACAAGCCTGCATGCCTGTGTCTAGGGACTATTTTTGGCAGACTTGATCTAGAGTCCAGGGAATTTAAGGAACTTTTCAAGCCTAGTATTCCGGAAACTTCCCAGAACTTGTTGTAACTTCTGGAATCCATTAAACACATGATGACAATACTAATAAACCAAAAACTAACTCTAGGACTAGGTTTGCCCATCCCCAATCGGGACTGACATTCTGTCAAACACTTGACATGAATGGATTCTACAAGTTTAAGTAACAAATATGAACATATGGGTCTTATACTAATATGAGAATCAGTAAGAATCATTGTTCCCTTACATCATTAGTTACAATACCATCTATTAGGTCATAGATACATTGTTTATTCATTTACAAATAGAAACATGAGGAGAGTCATACATCATCACTGTGAAAATACATGCTCATAACCAACAACATAATAACAGAAATACCATGAATACAACAACCATATAATCCACATATAAATCCATACATTTACACATGAACAACCAAGGGAATGAATTTCTCATTAATGAATGTAGAAACCAACCGGGTATTGGGCTACCACTTTCCACCCAACCATAGTTTGGCTGAGCCAAATCTCTCTTCCGCCAATCACCCACATGCCATATTTCAAGATGAATGTTGGACTCAAAACCAATGAAAAGAACCAAACAAGCATGGATGCTACCAGAGTTCTCCACCTACATCATGAGGAATTTGAGTGCCTCTTAGTCTCTCAGGCATTATCGTAATCCATAGTCCGATCCAGGGATCACTAGACCCTACACCGAAACCCACTCTCTAGGATTTACTGTACATCCCATCTTGGGACTACTAGGCCCAATAGAAAGAATTCCACCTCTTTGATTTACTGTATATATCGCCATTCACCGGAAAGGATTCCTAAGTCCACCGAGGCACACAATCATGGCTTTACGGCAACCCACAGTCTGGCTCAAGGGTTAGTAGGTCAGTAGCTTTATTTGATCCACAGTCTAGTTCAGGGACCACTAGGCCATGTGTTTGTTATTTTGGAGATCCACCCCATGTAGCTTCGAATACATCTAACAATCCATCTCAATCGAAGTATGAGAACACATCTCATCAAGGCTATCCGAAAATGGCAAGGCTAGGCGCAAAGCATTGTCACACCTAGCAAAACCCATTCCATGATAGAAAAGAACCACATGCAATACCATGCATGTCAAATATGGCATGCAAATCACATATGCAAATCAATACCTGTAAATAATCTTCTTGTAGCAGCTTGATCTTGCTCTTGTTTCCTTGCTCCTTCATTCTTCTTGCCTTCTTTTTCCTTTCTTGGTCCAATGCAAAGTGCTCCAAGAAAACTCTAAGTGTCCAAGAGTATGAGAGAGAGCGAAAGAATAATGAGAGAGCTCCAAAATTGAGCAAGAACTTACACACTGATCCTCAGGAGCCTTTTTATTAATGAGGTCTCTATTTTCTTCAATTTTCATTATTTTCCTTCATTTTCCTCCTCACATGCAACCTGTGACCTTTCACTTCCTTTTTCTCCTAATTTCCATTATTTCATAAATAAATGTGCCAAGAATGCTCTTTTTCCTTTTCGAAGCCTTTGTCATTTCCTTTTCCATTTTCCTTAGCCATAATAACCGAATTGAACACCCACTAGGATCTTTTTTCCCACCATTCATCATGGTATACGTGTCCCATCAACCATGGCCTTATATATTTTTACATGTATTTTTAACCAAAGTTGTTACATACATCATGGAAGGTTCAACACTATTGTATCAAACCTTGAATTGGACCTCTATCAAATTTTTCTGTGCAACATGTATCATAATTTTTACATAGAGCATAACTTGGTGTTGAAAACCATAGAGTTGATTCCTAAGCCATGATTTGGGCGCTAGATGGTAGAATACTATACAATGGGATCTAAACTAATGAGGGTGGAAAACATGTTAATCTCAAATATTGGGAACAAAATGGTTTCTTTTAAAACCAAAAACATTATCAATAGTTAAAATATGAGATTTAACCTATAATCCAAGATTTTGGGTTTATAAATGCATATACTAAATTATAATGCATTTTCTTTAAGTTGAATATTTACACTATAAAAACATTATGAGCTCAATTCAAGGAATTGGACAGCAAATTATGAGTTCCCTTGAAAGTATTAGACATAATAAATATAGTTATTTCCATCTATGTATTCTCTTATTGATTAAAAACTATAAACTTTAAATATCCATGATTTTTTAACCTACACTATAGATATGACTTTGAACCCTAACACATTACATGGAAGTGAAATATTTTATTTTCCAAAAATATATTTATTTAATTTTAAGAATTTAGTATCATATAAAAACTTATCATTTAAAAAGTTTATTATTATTATTATGATTGTTATTTTAAAGCTACAATCAGATCATATATCAAATTTATGTATAAAACTTTTTTTTTTAATACAATAAAAAACCTATATGACTGTAAAATATATAAAGGTATACTTACTTCTCCCCTCTTAATTTCAAAATCATATATTATAACCAATTTTATAATAACCAGAATATACTATATAAACGTGATATAAATTTAAAAGTGTAAGAGGAAATGTAGATAACTATTACCCAAGCTATGACTCGGGAAACCATAAATTCGGATATCTTCAATACTTACAGATGATATAATTATTGACAATAGGGAGTCAAGACTTAATTAAGGATGTATGTCTGATTATATATTTAACTAAATTAACGACGTCCAATAAAGAATATCGAGGATTGAAGGAAGCTATACCATGTCTGTCTAATTCATTTAGAGAATAACTTAGGTTGAGTGTGTAAAGGGTATGCCATAACTAATTAAAATGTAGACCTGACTAATTAAAATATAGAATAACCTTTATCGACGGTGTGGTCCTTCGACTTGCAGTGGGAAAATCCCTGAAATTCAAAGTGCGGTATCATGCTACTGGGGTTGGTCTGTTGGTCTGTTGAACGGATGGCTGGCCTGGAGTGTTTTAAGTGTTTCGCACGATTGAATACGAGAAGATTTATAAACATTCTTTTCTTTTGGTCTTTGCCCTCCCCTCTCTTTGTTTATTATCGACTTTCACGTGATTCAATATAAAGCGTTTTTTTCTGCCACTGGAAGCACCAGGAGAGCCCGAAATCCGCCGCATAAATACTGGGACGCTATTTCCACTTTGTCTGTGTGCGAGATCGGACCTCTTAAGCGCGAATATTATGCTCTCCGCTGGAAGACATTACATAGTTTGAAAACCTGCTAGTCGTTATTTCGAACCGATGAGAGAGCGATATAGGAGATCAGCCCTTTCAGAAACCTGTAGAAACGCGTCAGAAAGTTCAGCCGGGGGTAGTTCTGGTGCAATAATATTGAAACTTATGACAGCGTCAACATTTGAAAACATAATGTACCATTTGATTGCAAATATAAATATAAGATCTTTCTCCAACAAGGATTTAATTTAGTAAGTACAGAAGGATCTAATTTCTTAACATTAGTATTTGATTTGAAAATATAATGTAGTGAGGTTTAGTAAGCACAAAAATTATCGAGGTTTTCTATTACATCGAAACGTTAGTTATAATTATATTATCATTATCTGAGTGGTCTTATGTATTAGTAAATTTTTAATTTATTATTATTACATTTTGAGTGATCCACAGTGGATTTTAGAGTGGTGGTTACTCTATTTGATTCATTCTCAAAGAGGTGAGTGTGAAAATCTAACACTCTCAAATGTATATCAGGGAATCATACTATGTTGAGGTTTTCCATTACACCAGAACTTGCAGGTATTAGTAAACTTCCAATCTATTATCATTACATTTTGAGTGGTGCCAAAGTCGATCCCAATGTGGTGGTTAGTCCATGTAATCGATTTTCAATAAAGTGAGTGTAAAAATCCAAAAGAATGTATCTAATTTCTTAAGTTTGCAAACTTCTTTATCTTTGAAAACACAAAAACAAAAAAGTTAATATTCTTTCATTTAGTTGATGGATCCGTAGTGTTATATATATATATGTAAATGTAAAATTTAAATTGCATTTTTAATGGATAAATAAAATCATTAACTTGAGAATTCCATTTGGTACTATATTACTTAAACTTAAAATCTGAACAAATCTTTGCTAGATTTTAAAGAAAATTGATTGAAAATTTATACCTAAAAGGATATCAAAATGTAAAATAATAAAAGTACTTGACAATGTCATAGATAATGCTAACAATTTAAATATACATATAAATTATTTATTTGTGAAGATTGTCCACATTATATTTTTTTATTAATATATTTTAAGTACTTCTCAATATAGCTTACATTATTATTATTATTATTATTATTTTAAATGCTACATATTAATTATATATTATGAGTTTAATTATAAAACTTCCTAAAGTAATTAAATTTTTAAACTTTTAATTTTTTTTATTAGTCATTAAAATATTTTGTTATTATATATATATATTTGGTATTGAAATAAATTAATTAATATGTTTTTAAATAGTATAATTTTAAATCATTTTTCTTCATATAATAATTAAAAATATTGTTATAAAATTAAGTTTTTTTACACAAATATTTTATTTGGGATAGACAATGAAGAAATATTTTTAACATATTAGATAATATTTTATTTTATTTAAAAAAAAAATACTTATAAACTTGAGGTTAAACATGAACAAAATCATACATATTGAATTTATATATTGAATTGTCGAATAAAATACACTTATAAACTTAATTAATATAAATTTTTTTAATTTGAAATTATTATATGCTAGATTCATTTTTAAAAATTATATATATATATATATATATATATATATATATATATATATAATAATAATAAATTAAACATATTACCAGACTAAGTAACTTGCATCGAAAAATATATATATCTTATTAACTTGAAAAAAATATATATCATATTAACTAACCTTCATTGGAAAATATATATAGTAAGATATCAATAAATAAATAAATAAACAAATATATTTATATTTATACTCATATTTATTTTTATTGTCGAAGACTACGTAGCATGCATCGAAAAGTATATATATCATATTAACTAACCTACATTGAAAAGTAGGTAAGTGGGGGCATGTCAACTGAATATTGAGAACAAGATCATATATGTACATTGTAGTTGAACATGTATGTTACATCTTTTAGATAGTTTTTATATAATGTTGATATTGTATTTTAAATATGAACTTCAAAATATGTATTTATGGATATTATTAATTTTTTTTGGTATTTATTTGTACGTAGAAAATGTTAATTTATAAAATAAGATTTTTATTTTTATTTTTAATTACGATATATAAAGCTTTAATATTGAAATATTTTATTTAAGGTGGATACTAAAATAATTTTAAACAACTAAAGTATTTGAATATGTATGTTACATCTTTTAGATAGTTTTTATATAATGTTGATATTGTATTTTAAACATGAACTTCAAAATATGTATTTATGGATAATATTGAAATATGTTTTTATGTATTTGATGATGATGATGATGATGATGATGATGATGATGATGATGATGATGATGATGATGATGATGATGATGATGATGATGATGATGATGATGATGATGATGATGATGATGATGATGATGATGATGATGATGATGATGATGATGATGATGATGATGATGATGATGATGATGATGATGATGATGATGATGATGATGATGATGATGATGATGATGATCCTTCGCTGAGACCAAACTTTGATGTTGATATTGTATTTTAAACATGAACTTCAAAATATGTATTTATGGATAATATTGAAATATTTTCTTATGTATTTGATGATGATGATGATGATGATGAACCTTCGTTGAGACCAAACTTTGGTCTATCGGACCTAAAGATTTTATTCCTATGCTCAAAAAGCTTGCAGAGAAGCCTCGCGATCTCACTATAATTTTGACATTGTAAAAGGCTAGGAAGGTAGTATTGCGACGAAGATTATGAAACTGAGATCTAATGTGGTTGTACGCGGGGCACTCTAAGAGGAAGTGGTTTTCATCCTCGATGTTCCTAATCTCACAGAGATGGCAGATCCTTTCCATCCATGGCGTTTTAGGAACTGCCCAATGACCTGTTTCACCATGGAACTCATGAGAATTTGTTCTAATCTTCACTATATTAATTTTCTTCTTTGAGCTAGTTAAAATAGAGAGGTACTTTTGATCTTCTAGGGTGGGGTTGATGACCTTCTTTATTTGTATGTAGAAAATGTTAATTTGTAAAATAAGATTTTTATTTTTATTTTTAATTACTATATATAAAGCGTTAATATTGAAATATTTTATTTAAGGTGGATATTGAAATAATTTTAAGAAACTATAGAAGTATTTCTTTAAAATTGAGATGTAAAAAGAAATAAAGTTTCCATATTAAACACAAACAAATAAGAATAAGAAACATTTTATTTTCTATTACACTCTTTATTTTTAAATTAAGTTGATATAAAAATATCTTACTTAAAGTAGATATTGAAATATTTTATTTATGATAGACTTAGAAATATTTTTTTGTTATTAATATTTTGTTAAATATACATGTCAACTTCAGATGAGCATGCAAGGAATTACACCTCTTGTGAACTAGGCTATAAAAGGTGCATTTTGGTGCAAATATTGAGATAGTGTAATACCTTAGCTTTAAAAAACTTTTGGTACTTTCCATGCATGATAACCTATGTGGTTTTCCAAGATTAATTACAAGAAGAATGGATTTTGGGTGGCCTCATGCAATGGAAAGGTGCATCATGTACATGTTGGAAATTTAAATTCAGCACACCATAAATTTTGGTAGGTCACATTATATGGACATATTGAGATATGTTTGGAAGGGAACATGGTGATGGATGGTGATTGAAGATCTTAAAAGTGTCTTAGTATGCAAAAATATTCCAGTGTGAATGATTAAAATTAAAGTAGCTTCAAGTGTCAAAATAGCTTAGTCAAAGCACATTAAAATAATGTAAAGAAAGAAAGAAAGTAATATATAATAAGAAAGCGATAGAACAAGATTGTTAATGGAGATCGTCTAATATGTACTACGTCTTTGGGTCCACTTCAAGTGGGATGGTATTTTCTATTAGCTAAAAACACTAAAATACATCAAGGACCCTCCGGTTTGCTTTAATTGATTCTTCTATGCTCTACTACATAATAATGGCTTAACAATACCACTAAAATTGTCCCTAGGTTCCATTGAAATTCAAGCTCAAACCACTTGTTTACATAAAACTTTAGAGCATAAAATAACAATAATAGGTCTCAAGTCTATTAATTTTTCACACCAATCTCCTATGGTAGGATGGAAAATTATTTTAATACATAAAAATTTGAGGGGAGGAGATTGGGGATAGAGCCCATGGGCGTTTTCCCTCATCCATTGCAAATATTTTGGATTAAAATAATTTGATACATATTTAGTACACAAGGCATATGGTTGCAGCATATTGGTGGACTATTATGATATTATTGTACTAATCATGTGGTCCAATCGATGAGCGATCCATTATCACACACCATTACAACTTTCAACTATGGCATAATTAAATGTGAATGCCTCCAATTCAGAGTGCTCAAAATTGGCACAAATAGTGCCATGTCAAAGAGCTCAACAAGACATTCTCAATGCAACTTGAACAACCTCAAACGGACTTCGTACATGAAATTTCTCAGATTCCAAAGTTTTCATGAAATAACAAAAACTTAGGCAGGGCTGCCACATGGCAACACAAGGAGGCGTCAAGTGGTACTTTATGAATTCTAACATGGTCAGTCTATATGATGACATGGGTGTTTTGGTACATGGCCTCATATGATGTATAAGTATGATCCATGATAGAAAAAATTGTTGTAGAGAACATGATTATATTTTATAGACTTTTGTCCTTAGAGTACATGTGAACCGAGGAGATGAGCAACCCACACTTTGCTACAATATATCATGAACATACTCTTTTATAGGGTTAGGAAGAGTTGATGCAATCAAAAAGGAAGTTGTCTCAAAAAACTTCTCTCTGAGACTTATAACTTAGGGATAAATGGTCAAAGTAGATTTGAGACATGGGGTAGACACGAAACATAAAAAACCAATATATGCATGTCATAGATATATATTCGAAAATGAAGTTCCTTCTAGGACAAGGACTAATGGACAATAAGAATTCAATGATGGGCATGACTCAAATTGTGGACCATATGCGTGGTCCCTTACACACAATTATTGTAGACAATATATGTTGGATAGATGACTAATGAGAATTGAATAGAACCTTGGTAATCCTCCACCAACTCCTAGACCTCATGGTTACCCGATTACACCTATTCCAGTACTAAGCTCAAATTCTAATCCACTTTCTTGTTTATATGGTGAATTTCTTTTTGTAATCAAATATGCATGTAATGAGATACATCAACATAATGTAAACTTGTTTAAATACAATTCTATTAAATCTTGTGTATCTTTCATGACCCTTCAAAAAAAATTAATTTTTGGATATAGTATAGTCTCCTAAATTAGTGATCAAAATATTTTAGGATACTTTAATGATATAATCCACTATTTTCACCCATATATAAAAATTCATTTTTCACCAATATATAAAAATTCAAAAGTCATTGTCATATATAATTACCTCATTATAGTATTTGGTTATATATTTATCCTTCAAATTTAATCAATTTTCTCCGCTATTAATTGTAGCTTCTTAAACATGCTTATGACTATAATGTGATTTATATAGAGATGTTTATGACTATAACTTGACTTATAATATATTTAAAGAGGAATTAATAATTTCAATATGTTTTAAATTTTTTATATTTGTTAAATTTACGAAATTATATAAAGTATGAGATCTACATGAATTTAGTATATTAATTAATATTAATATTTAAATATTTTATTTAAAGTTTATATGGACATATTTTTAAAATTAAAAAAATTAGTATTTTTTTAATGTAAAATTGATATAAAATTAAGTTAATGATATTTAATTAGTTTAGATTCATTTTAATTTCGGATCTATTAAGGGCTAAGAGGGATCAAATTTCTCTTTTTTATCGATTAAGAATTTCTGGGAGGAATTAATAATTTCAATATGTTTTAAATTTTTTATATTTGTTAAATTTAAGAAATTATTTAAAGGTATGAGATCTACATGAATTTAGTATATTAATTAATACTAATATTTAAATATTTTATTTAAATTTTATATGGACATATTTTAAAAATTAAAAAAATTAGTAATTTTTTAATGTAAAATTGACATAAAATTAAGTTAATTGATATTTAATTAGTTTAGATTCATTTTAATTTCGGATCTATAAAGGGCTAAGAGGGATCAAATTTCTCTTTTTTGAGTGCAAAATTTGAGGAAATGTTTTCACCTCTAGAGATTTGATCCCTCTCAACACTTGATAGATTCGCTATTAAGATTGATGTAGGTTGGTTTCAATCGTGCGTGGTCATATAAAATATGTTCAACATCTAATTATTTTGATAATTTTAAATATAATAAATATGTCTAAGAGTAATTTGGTCATTTTCATTTTAAATTTGCTTAGTTAGTTGAGTTTGTTGAGATGAGAGAGACTCTTAGTAACTTGAAGGATGAAAAATGATGAAATAAAATTTTTGAGTGTAAAGTGACAATGTAGTAATAGATAGATAGATAAATAGATAGATATGGAGAGAGTGTATATATGTTTGGGGGATGAGATAGAGAGATAAAGAAGGAGAAACAATGGGAGATAGAGATATAGATGGGGGAAGAGATGTTCTTACACTGAAATCAATGCACACTATTACATTGAAATTAATGTACATTATACATCTAGTTGCATCAAATTAGAAATCAACGTCTGCATTGAAATCAATGCATTTATTGCAAACAATAAAATAGGATTAGAAATCAACATCTACACTAAAATCAATGCATCCAGTGCAATCAATCAAATAGGTGTATAAACCAATATCTACACTGAAAACAATGCATCTGGTGTAACGTACTAAATTGGATTATAAATTGAAATCTACATTGAAATCAATGAATCTAGTGCAAGCGATCAAATAGGATTAGAAATCAATATCTACATTGAAACTGATGCACGAGTGCAAGGAATCAAATAGGAGTAGAAATCAACATCTACACTGAAATCAATGTATCTAGTGTAAGGTATTAAATCGGATTAGAAATCAACATCTATATTGAAATCAATGCATTTAGTGCAAGCAATCAGATAGGATTAGAAATTAACAAGTAAACCAAAATAAATACATCTATTTTACTGAAAAACAAAAATATTCATGCCTTCTAGATCTAACTTCTATATCTATATTTGTCTCTATGTGTCTCTTTCTTCTTCCCTCTTTCTCCACATTCCATTCTATTTCTATCTCCTTCCCTCTATCCTTCTCTCTCTCCCTCCCTCTCTCCCCCATTTACCTCTCTCCTCCTCTCCATCCCTCTCTCTATATTTCTCTTCAACCCTCTCTCCCCCTACCATCTATATCTATAACTCCCTCCATCTCTCCTTATTTGCTTCTCTATCTCACCCGCTAAACACATGTCACGACCTCTCTCTCTCTCTCTCTCTCTCTCTTGATATCTATCTTTCTTCCTCCCTCCCTCTCTTTATGTCTCTATTCTTCCCTCTCCCCCCCTCCATGTATATCTATATCACCCTTTGCCTCTCCTTTATCTCTCTATACCAACCCACAAACATACACACTCTCTCTCCATATCTATCTCTCTCTCTCTCTCTCTCTCTCTGTGTGTGTTCCCTCTCCATCTATATCTCTGTCCCCCATTCTCTCTCTCTCTCTCTCTCTCTCTATATATATATATATATATATATATAGATATAGATATAGATATCCCTCTCTCTTCCTCTCACTTTCTCTCTCTTCCTCCCCCCCTCTCTCTCTCTCTTTGGCCCTCTCTTCTACCGACTCTCCCCCTTCCATCTATGTCTCTATCTCCCTTTGTATCTCCTTCTAACACCCAAAACAGACACTCACTCTCCATATCTATATATATGTCTCTCCCTCCCTCTTCCTCTCCCTCTGCCTGTTCCCCTTCTCTCTCTCTCTTCCACTTGTCTCCCTCTCTCTCTTTCTTCCCTCTTGTTCTCCTCTATGCCTCACAAGCACTCCATCTCCCCTTTGTGACTCCCTCTCCCTCTCCACCTTTCTCTCTCTATGTCTTTCTTCCCCTTCCAACACCATCTCTCTCTCCCCCTCTCTCTCCTTTGTCTCAAGTTCTCTCTCTCTTCCTTCCTCTCTCTCCCTTTCTCTCTCACCTCCCTCTGTCTCTACCCTCATTTTACACACACACTCTCTCTCCACCCTCCATCTATGTCACTATATCCACCCCTCTCTCCCCCCTTCATATCTATGTCTCCCTGTCTCTCTCTTCCCCTTCTTTCCCTATCTTTATCCTCTCATTTTCTCTATATTCCCCTGTCTCCTCTCCCCCTCATTCGATATTGATCTCTCCCTTATCACTCCCTATCTTTCTCCAGCTATATCTCTCAATGTCTCTGTTATTGCCTCCCTTTCTTTCCCCCTCGAAATCCATCTCTCTTCCTCCCTCTCTCCTCCTCCCTCTCCCCTAATCTCTCTCTTATTTCCTCTCTTTCCCTCTCTCCGACCTCTATGTATCTCTGCCCCAATGTATTCCCTCTCTCTCTTTCTCTCTCTCTTAAATATGACCCCATTGTATTGTATTTAAGAAAGTATCTAAATTTTCAAAAATATATAATTGTTTGTAAAATATGAAACCTGTATTTTGAATCAATCATGTCAAATAAAATACATTAATAAAACATTTAAAATAATCATACACTATCTTTCCTTTCTCTTTGCGATTGGATTCTTGGTTAAGATGCATCTATCCTAGTTCTTTATAATATTACTTACATTATATAAATTTCACATATGTATATATAAAATTATTCTCATTTTTAATTTATTGAAGCCTTAATTTAATCTCTATGGGAATATTTTTAGTAGTTGTGATCATGGAGGGTTTAGATATACATCAAAAGTAACTATAACCTTTTTTTCTTTTAGATTTAATTAAAAATGTTATAAAATTAAATTAAAATGAAGTATTTGTAAAATATTTTGATTTTGAAAGAAGTTATGGTTTTTGGGCATGTGGTATTGATAAGCCATACTATTGGCCCATGGTATTGTAACAAAATAATTAAAAATATTTTATCCATAACATAATAATCAAAATCCTAGATGACTCATGGTATTGATAAAACCATAGTATTAGCCCGTGGTATTATGATTTTCTTCCCCCTTCTCTTTTTCTCCCTCCTTCTCTCGATATTTCTCCTCTGGATATTATCCAGAGTATTGAGAAAAACCTATTTAAAAGTTAATAATATCCAAGACAAATATTCATAATTAAAAATGTTGTTATATTGTAAATATTAAACTTTTATATGCTTATTAATTAAATTTAAATATGATTATGGAATCATTATTTTAATTTATATGGTCAATTAGATGTTAATTTATAAGTACTATTTTAACGTGATATGTATATTATATTTTCTTTTATCTACAAAATTGTTCCTAATTTTTTTTATTAATAAAAAACAAAATTACAATATAAAAAAAATGAATTTAAAAAATTTCTCACATCTCATGCCTACACATATATCCTATACTAGTGTTTTTTTTTTTAATATCTCACTTTTCGCATCTCACCCTACACCTATCACATCTCACACCCACATATCTATTGTAAATACTGGGCACCCTCAACGCAATAAAATTAAAAAAAAACAAAAAAGGCATAAAGAAGAGACAAAATATTGGTAAGATGAGAGAAAATAAGATATAGAAACTCTAGAAGCATACTTAAAAATTAATCCCAATATGTGAAACATATTTAGAATAAAACTATATACCAAGATAAATCCAAAAACCCAAGAAAGGCATAAAAAAGAAACAAAAGATTGGTAAGATGAGAGAAAATAAGACATAGAAACTCTAGAAACATACTTAAAAACTATATCCTAATATGTGAAACATACTTGGAATAAAACTGTATCTGTTGATGTGAAACGTATTACGTGTATACTAGGACTTCACGATTGTTGATGTGAGTAAGAGACTAACAATATCTCCAAAATATTATATTTATAGTAAAATGAAATTATTTGTTGTTGTTAATATATTTATATTTTTTTGATTACTAAAGGTAAACTTTATAAGGAGTTGTGGTATAATATATATCTAAGAATAAAATGAGTACATTGAAACTACATGAATAATACTTTAAAATGATTTTAATTAATATTAACCATGTATACATATATGTTTGTTTTAAATTTTTTAAAATAGTATTAACTTTTCGCTGTAACAGATCTATCATGCCATATTTACCAATCATGTGTATATATATAAAAAAAATTATTATAGAGTATTTATATCACCTTCACGACATGCATTATTTGTTTGGTTGTAGTTAACTTAGTAATGGTTCCATGATTCCGGGCATTATACATTTACTTCTCAGTGAACGTTCATTAAATATCCTTTATTTTATATTCACAATCGTAGCTACCCTTGTTAATAGAAATTAGTGGAGGTTCTCCTGTTCGCAATATTCACTTTCTTAACCGATCAACTTCGATGGTTTAGTCCTTAGCTCGGAACCTTCTGGTCACTCTGGCTACTTGCACTTATCGGTTACTAGAAGCACATGTGGTGAAATCTCGTATGTGTATGACTCTTTCTAAGATATGACGGTGGGTATTCGCTTGGAGGAGGTTAGGGTAACAAAATCCCATCCCCTATCGCTCGTTTGTCATTCACTCATGTTGGCGCTACCCTGCAACCGAGCTCCGCCATGGCAGGGGCTAAGCTTCACTTCTCAGTGCATTCCACCTTTGCATCTTTGGTTCAGGTATCCTTGCCAGCTTCTGACTAATCTACTGGCTAAACTTATCTACCATTCTTCCACGAAGGTACTTTTTCGGGCAACTCGCTATCTTTGCCTACTCTGCACATGTTACACAGTAACGCTTTCCTCATTGAATTATCGTTACAAATCCATAAACAAGTTCTCTTGGTCTCTTGCTAGGTTCTTATTATGATGTTGTAAGTGGCTATTCTTTAACCTGTTTGCACAGTTTCATTTTTTTTCCTTAAATAAATGACAGTTAGCAATTACAATGTGGTGGTATGCTTGTCGGGTTGAATATATCTTCCATGTGTGGTCTATAGGAAATTGGCGTTGCTCCCTTTACGAAATTCTCAGGTATGTTTTTCCAACTAGTGAATTCTTAAATTCATCGTTTGTGCTGGAAGGAGTCCCAACCTACCTCCATTATGCCCTTCCTTATAGGAATTTGGTGGCCAACTACTCGTTTCATATATTATATCTGGTTATATCTCGTGATTTTGGGTTCTAGGTTCCTCATTTATATGTATATCTCATGAATAGGTTTCACAGTTTGTAATTACAACGTCCATCTGCAATCTCAAAAACTGCAACCCTAATATATTTTGGGTTTTTCCGTTCACACCGTTTTCTTCGAGATTTTTGGTTGATGGACCCTAGAACATAATGTAGGCTCTGGATTTGATTTATACTATATATGGACGGTTAATGAGGGTCTGTAAATTTTCTTTCAGGGTTTCGAATTTAAAACTTATTACTATTATTCTTTGACCTTCCTGTAATTATTGTAAGCAAGTCTTCTTAATTATTGTAATTATTGTATGCATACCTATGGAAATATAGTTCGATTCATTGGTTATATGCATAATTATTTTGTTATTTATCAGCCCGTTGTTGTGAATGGTATGCATAATATTTAATTAGCTCTCAGAAAATTGATGTATAAATTTCTATACATTTGCATTAGGTTGGATTAAGTCTGAGTAGGTTATGACCGTACTGAATAGTTTTTTGTTTCATATTGGTTGTTTTTGCTGAGAACCGTTGTTCTGACCAGGACTGGACTTCGCTTATGTTATCCTCAGTTTCTTGGTATCAACCTTTTCAATCCTATAATATACATATATTTCGTAGTGATAGTCTAGATGCTATTTAAATTCTACAATGGTTGAATTAAGCACATGGGCTAGTAATTGATATTATATTTACTTACAATTATTTATGTTGGAAGTGGATCTTGCTTAAGATGAGGTATTTTACCCGTGACTACTTATATATTTTTTGTTTACAATGTAAATTTGAATAGTTTAATCTTTCTATTCGAACAATTTGTGTATACCCTTTCTAGGATGGTTGTATGCCTTTTTTGAATTTATGGGTTCTGTGCAATATAATTCTCTTAATGTATTTAAATCTACGATGGTGTCTGGCATTTGTGAAATCTGCCAAGGGCTACTTAATTCCTTATTGCTACCGTATATATATTTATTGTGAAATCCAAGTTTAAGGTTCTTTGAAGTAAGATTTAAGCTATTAGCTTTTAAGTTCATAAAAGTATTATGAGGGACTGCTAAATATAGTCTCCTTGACTCTAGGATTTCATACATGATATCTAGGATTGTTTCTCCGATGGGGTTCCTCCCCTACCATGGAAATTCTAACCCTTTTCCATTACCCAAGTATTCTAATAAAATTATACCAACTTTAAAGTTATATGTGACCCATCTTCAGTCTCCTCAGAACCCAAGGTTCTGCGCGTGAAGCCTAATACAAAATCTCATATTCATTTCCTCAAACCATTACAGTGAAGTTTAAGTATTCAATGATGAATGAATGGGAAACATTATTATCCTAGTCGCTTAAAAATTCACAACATTGTTATTATTACTTTCCAATATCCTTTTAATCCTATACTGAATAGACATTTTCCATCTTTAGGCATTAATCTTAATCAAATTCTTCTCCAATACATTTCACAGAAGAACAAGAAGACTCCAGGCTTAATTCATTTATTTATTAAAAAGGAAAACTAACAACACAACATAATCTAACTATTACTTTTCTATTCACTCTGTTATCTGGAGTTCTTGTAAGACTAAACTCATCCTCCCTACCGTGAGAAGGGTAATTACATCCTCTTCTCCCCCCACGAGCTTCCACTCTAGAGAAGTAAGTACAGTTTTTTAGACTCAAGTATTAGGCATCAAGACCATCGTCTAGCCAACAAAATCCAATTACCATCTATTTTCCGGAGTGCCCACTAGCACATGTCCAGCTCAGGAATTACTCCTTGGCACAATCTTGCCAATTTCATAGACTTCTCCCTTTCTTTCCTCCTTGGAATTTTTTGAAAAGAAGAACCCCTCCTTTCCTTCAGATTCCTCTTTTCTCAGGAAGGGAAGGGGGTAACTGTCATAACTATCTTGTAATTGAAATCCATTTCAGATCAACCTTAAATAATTCCCAAAATTCTATAATCGAGTAGTCATGATTAACAAATAATCATTTAAATAAAAATTCTACTGGCTACCATGAGCCCCAATTAATTTGGTCTTTAATAATTTAATAATGTAATATGAGTAACTTAGTTTGAACCAAGGGTGTTACTTCTTCCCCCCATTGCCGAAACACCATCTTGGGTGTTTATTCTAGTCATAAAGCAACTCAGGATATGCTTCTTGCACGAGATTTTAATATTCCCAAGTGACTTCCTCTGGGCTAAAGTGCCTCGATTGCAATTAACCTCGACAATATATCACCTCTACAATGTTGTTTCTGTACAGTCGAGTATACTCATAAGTTCTACTAGAAACTCCCTGTCTTGTTCGACTTGTCATGGCAATGAGCTATCATTAGTATATATGTAAATATCTTAATTAATTGCACATTCACTTTCATATATATATATATATATATATATATATATATATATATATATATATATATATATATATATATTAATCAATACTTACTTGTACATCTTGCCAGTTAATAATGTGTCTCGGATCATACACATATTTCTTTAATAGAGACACGTGAAATACATTATGAACTTTTATATGACTCTGAAGAGCGAGATCGAAAGCTACTGGCCCCACCCTTCCTAAAATTTGGAAAGGCCCATAGTAGCAGGGTGCTAACTTCACACAACTGCCCCATTACAGAGTGCTCTTTCTAAGTTTGATTTGAACATAAACATGATCCCTAGTAGGTATTCCTTGTAAGTTATCCTTTTATCCACATATGCCTTCTTCCTGTCTTGGACACCCTTTAAATTATGTCAGACTTTCTTCACTTCTTGTTCCATTTATGCTAACATGTCAGGCCCCAAAATCATGTTAGCTTTTGGATTGCTCTAGTTAGTGGGTGTTCTGTATTTCCTCCCATACAATACCTCATACGGACTCATGTGCAATGATTTGTGATAGATAGTATAATAAGAAAATTCCACCAAATGAAGATATTCTTCCCATTTGGTTGGATGTTGCGTTATGTACATTCATGAAATGTCCTCTAAGAATTCATTTACCCTCTCAGTTTTTCCATCCGCTTGAGGATGGTATATGGTACTAAATTTAATATATGTAACTAAACCCGTAAATAGAGCTTGCCAAAAGGCAGGCGTAAATTTTACATCCCTATCGAAAATCATCAATTTTGGCATATCGTGCAACCGAAACATTTATTTCATGAATATATCTTCAATATCTACAATTTTATAAGTAGACATAAAAGGAATAAAATGAGCATCTTCGCTTAATTTGTCCACCACTACCATGATGGTATTATGTTGCTTCCAAGTTTTGGGTAATTTGGCTATAAAATCCAATGTAATTACTTCCAACTTTCATTCCAGAATAGGAAGGGGATGGAGTAATCCTATGGGATGTTGATGTTCAACCTTAACTTGGTAACATTCCAAACATTTAGCTAGATACATAGTGAGATATTTTCTCATTCCTGGTCATAAATATTCTTTTTTATTGTAGAAAATAACTTTTGATATCCAGGGTGAGTAGCATACTTGTTACAATGAAATTCCTCTAACAACATCTCTTTAATGCTCATTTGGTTAGGGACATAAACCCTTCACTTAAAAGTCAACAATCTTTTATCATTTGAACCATATTTAGATTGTTCTCCATAACCTTGAGGGCAACTTCCTGCAGTTGTTTTGATACATCAAATTCAATACGATGAAACCGAAGTTAATACACACACTACACCTTCCTACTCAAGGCATCTACTACACGGTTTTCCTTCCCCTTAAGGTGTCTTATATCAAAGTCAAATTTTCTCAGGAATTCAATCAACGTGGCTTGTCATGCACTTAATTAGTCTGTTTATTATTATGAACCTCTTACCTAGTAGATAATGGTGCCATACTTTCAAAGCATGTACCACTGCAGTCAGATCTAAATGATAAGCCGAATACGTTTTCTCATGCTATTTTAACTTCCATGATTCATTCACTATCACTTCACCATCCTGCATCAAGACACCTCCAACACCTTCCTGGAAATCATCTGTACACACCACAAATTCCCTATCTGGGTCCGAACCATTTAATACTGAAGCTTATGTCAATAAGTGTTTCAATTTTTTGAAACTGTGTAGACATGCAACTTTCCATTTAAAAATTATTCCTTTCTTTTGTAGCGATGTTATAGGGTAGGAAATTCTAGAAAAACCTTCAATGTAACAACTATAATAAACATCTAAACCCATAAAGGATAGGATGTCTACAACATTTCTAGGAACATGCCAATCTAGTATCGTCATGATCTTTTCTGGGTCATCTACAATACCTTCAGCTGATATTACATGTTCTAGGTATTGAATTTTTTCCTTGAAAAGGTCACATTTACTAAATTTTGTGTAAAGATGATTTTCTATTAATCTTTGCGACACTATAGTGCTCCTTATGCTCCTCTGCATTCCTGGAATAGATCATAATATCATCAACATAAATCAGAACGAATTTGTCTAGAAAAGGATGGAAAATCCCATTCATCAAGCTCATGAAGGTGGCAGGAGTGTTTATACGTCCAAATGAAAACACAATAAATTCGTAATGGCCATATCCTATTCTAAATGCGATTTTACAACTGTCCTCATCTTTAATTTTGAACTGATGATATCCTGACCTGAGATCAATCTTAGAGAATATTGTGAATCCTTTAACTTGATCGAATAAATCATCTATTGTTGGTAAAGGGTACTTATTTTTAACAGTTAGGTTATTTAACTGCCTATAATCAATACACAGGCACAATGTCCCATCCTTCTTTTTCACAAACAAAATCGGTGCCCCTAAGGCGTTACACTGGGTCAGATGTACCCTTTATCAAGTAGCTCTTGTAGTTGTATCTAAAGCTCAGCTAACCTAGGTACACTCATACAATATGGTTCCTTGACACGAGGGTGGCCCTAGGAAGAAGTTCTATAGTGAAATCAATACCTCTTTTTGGAGGTAATCCCAATATCTCTTCTAGAAACACATTCACAAATTCTTGAATGACCGGAATATTTTCCAACATGCTTAACCCGTCCTTGGTGTTTGCCTAGCCCACTTGTATCACATAAACCTTACAGCCTTTCCTAACACATTTATTCAGTTGATTAGCAGTGATGGATTGCATCCTAACATTCCTCTTAATACCCTTTATTTCTCATCTATCTCCTTCATCTATGAGGAAACTAATAGTTTTTTCTTTGTAGTTTACTAGAGACCAATGTCCCTCCATCGAATCCATTCCAATCAAAACATCATATGACTGTAAAGGTAATATGTTTAAATTTATGTTAATCTACTGCACCCCCAATCTCAATAGGAAAATCTTCTACTTTGGTTGTCAAGTTTTGTTTTTACCCTATAGCCAATTGCACTAGCCACAAACTTTTAAACTTAATGCTTGAAAAGTGGCATAAACCAATTTTTTTCAGCCTAACATAACTAAGAAATTATCCTAAATCAATTCAAATAGATACAGTTTGGTTAGCAATATTACCTTCAAATTGCACCATGGCAGGTTGATATTCTGCCTGATGATCTTCTAAGGCTACATTGATCCTTGGTATTTTTTTGGCCACATCTCCAACTGTAGAGGCTTCCTGAACACTTGCAGTAATCCTCTTTCTGGTACGGTGAGGATAGTTTATGTAATAGTGGGGTTCCCCACAACCCCAACACTGTAGGGGAGGCTTCTGTGGTTTTCCGTGTTCCAATTTGTTTGATGCTTCAATGGGTTTAAGTTAACTCGGTGCTTTACTTTGCTGTTGACCTTTTCCAAAGGTACCTCCCATAAATTTCCTAGGAGCGGTTTTAATTCTAGTAGTCCTGATATTCTTATTATTATTCAGAAAATTCCTTTGTCCTTTTCTCCCCAAACAACTTTTTCCAGCTTCTCCTTTCTGTTGCATCTGCTTGTAACAAATACAAACCTTTCTTATAGTCTCGTCCATTATTTTGGGATTGTCAAACTCCCATATCTTCTTCATGAATGTTGGCAGACTACTTACAAAGAGTTGCACCTTCGCCTTTTCTTCTTGTATGTAAGGAATGTAACGTAACAAGGAGGTAAATATAATTATGAACTCATCGACAGATTTTTTTCCTAATTTTAGATCATGGAATTCCTTTGATTTCACATCATAAAACCTTTTGGTTAGGTACTTGTCATTAAATTTTTTTTTGAAGACATCCCAAGTCACTTATTTCTCATTGATGCTACGAACTATTTTGACTTCTTCCCACCATAAAGTGGCTTTACCTTACAATTGATAAACTACTAGTTGAGCCTTTAAATTATCATCATATTCATAAATTTGGAAATATTTATTCATATTAATTAACCAGGCTTCCACAACTTCTTCATCTTCTCCATTGAACGATGGGGGTTTTATTTTCTTAAATTCTCCTTTTAATTCAATTTTTGGCCTCTAATCCGAGTTGACTCAACTCCCGGATTTAACCAAGATCTTTTACTTCCGTGATGTGATTAGAATTTCTTTTAAAATAGCATAATTGAAAATATATGCATGTTGTAAAGAAGAAGTAACATGACAATCATCAGCAACATAAAATAACAAGACGTTGATAACAGAGTTCGTCCAGGAGAGACTACGTCACTGGGCCCCGATGTCAAGATGGTGTAGGCCACTGCATTAAGTGCTATCAATAGTGATGACGTACATAGGTGGTAACGTCGCTATCATACAAGGAAAATGACCTCACGCAGGAGTGGCTCCAAGAGATGTTCCACTCTAGGAAATCTCATTCAAAAAGGACTCCTGTCAGCATAAACTAAACTCATGCATGATGATAATGAGCATCCTGCCAACATGGCATAAAAGGGATCTCAATGCAAACATACATGGCGACACATGAGTATCACATCAACATAACAACAAAGGGATCTCAAACAAAACATGGAGAATCATGACAACAAGTACATCCCACAGATGATTCCGGATCACATCAAGCAGGAATCATGAAACAAGTAAGAAAATAAGATCCCACATCAAACATCAAACAGGGATCTATGCAGCACAATGCATCTCATAGAAAAAATAAGTACATGAACATACTTCATATACCTCACATCTTGGGGCCATCTGAAGAAAAGGATGTCAAATTGTTGAAGCTGGCCGTACCATCAATCTCACGGCGTCGAATCTCATGGAAATGGTTGCTCGCACATGAATGCTAACACCTGTACTCCACTTTGAAAAGTGGCTGAAAAACGAAATGATCAAATGGAAAATCTAAATGCACCATCAAATTTGTGGTGTCGAATAGTGTAAAATCAACTGTCAAATTTCTGAATTCTGACAAAGTGAAAATCTGGGGCTTAAGGAATCTTTTAGATTCCCCCTAGATTCCTCAATGATTTCCTCCTCCGAGGCATCTAAAGATCTGCTGCTCAGATCAAAATTCTGACTATGGCATCGGATTCATGTGGTTGAGAGCTGTAAGATCGACATAAAATTTGTCCAATTTGCACACTGGAAAAATTTTGCCCTCCTAAGAATTTCGCTCAATCACGATTCCGCTTGTGTTTCTCCAGGATCATGGTTCCACCTGCAAAAATTAATTAAAATTTCATGTCTCAAAAATTGTGCCGCATTCTTCCCTCCTTATGCTGTTGTGTGAATGAGTGGGGAAGGATTTAATACATGTTTCAGGCGGAGTTTTCGACGAATTCATTGTGGTCTGTTGGAAAACTTTGTAAGTTGTTAATGTGGCTCTGGGTTCGAATCCCCTTTGGAACATACAACTGTTTCGTTGTATTAAAATGGCGCAGTTTTGTTTTTAAACAGAATGCAGTTATTTAAGTGTGGGTTGGCCGTTAAAGATGTGGGTGCATGGAGCGGAGTTTGGTTATATTAATGTTGTTGGTTGGTTGGTGTATGCTGACCCAAGTGGGCCGGGCGGGTTCAATCCATGCCGGCCTCCCATATCACATGCGATATATTTAAAGGTTATACGTTGGGTTTGGTTGGGGTTTTTTACGTTGGTTGGTTGGTCTTTGTTAAAACTTGGTGTTATATGGTTATACACCATAATAACCATTATAATCATGGAATATCATTATATTATATGATTTTTTGGGGGGGATTTTATGATAACCATAAAATGATTTATTTTGTTTTATATGATTTTTGTCATATTAAATTATTTGATTTGTTATGCAATTTTGTTAATATTATTTTTTTTGTCTTTTTGCAAGAGTAAAGAAACCAATGAAAGGGTGCCATGTGTTAATGGCTAATGGGCTACTATGTGGGTCCTACATGCTTACTGGGATGCCATGTGGCACAATGTGGGCCCCTCTTTTCCCCTGTCGTGTCAAATTTTGAAGAGCTCTATCTTTCACATACGAGCTTGGTTTGACGAATGGTTCACACCACCATGATCATAATGCTGAGATCCATGCTCTGGTCCTAGTTCGAAAGCATTATGATCACTTTGATTTTTGAACTTCCATAAGCCCTCTTTGTCCTGTGTGTGTCTCTGGAGCCACCTGGATCAATCCTCCCCACTGAGGAGCCTTTGGTCCTCCAAAAGCATGAAATAATCTGCAACTTCTTTGTACCTTGTCTACATCACAAGCGTCCTAAAAAGGTCTGGCTTCCATCTCCTTCACCTTTGTTCTTCAGAGCCTTAAGCGATGAACCAACACCTGTAACCTCTGCAACCTATAGTACATTATTTTTGCAAATTACATGCTTGGCTTTCATGACCAACTGATGACCCAAGCATCCCATACTTTCCACAAGTTTATAACACATCCTCGGTGGTCAGGTTTACATAAAAATGGAAACAATATCCCAACTACGAAAACAAGGCCAACATATCATTGTTTCTTCAACAAGTTATGGAAAACACATCATCATTGCAACACATGATTTACAAAGATAAGGCCAAGCACTATTTTTTCTTTGACAAGTGATGGAAACACAACATCACTTTCAAAGTGTAAAATGCAACAAAAAATAAGACCAAGCATCATTGTTTCTTAACAAGTGATGGAAAACACATCATCACTTTTACATTCTAAAATGCAACAAATGATTTACAAAAGAACAACCATGACAAGATAACATATCTAGAAACCATTTTTCACTTATCGATGTGAATGGGACATCCCCCTGTGGTGGTTTTGCTTGTCGAAAAACTGTTTCATCTGGTTCATGCACCGATGTTTTGTCTTTAGGGTGCTACTCTGGATGGAGCCTCCAACAAGTGGCTCTTTGATGGCCACTTCTGTCGCAATGACTGCAATGGGTCTTCTTCCTCCAGATCTGCTGAACATGTTTCTTTACCTGCTGTTGAGAGGGTCTTTCATGCCTCCTCGTTTTGTGTGCTTCTATTCTTTTCCAACACTTAGAACATGTATGGTTATGTAATCCACAAAAGGTACATGTTTTTCGATGCCATGTTTTACATTCATCATTAACAACATGATTATAATCGAAATGAAAATTCAAATATCAAAACTGGTTATACCTTTCCTTGTTATCTCTAATGTCATTATGGCAATGAGAGCTTGCTTCAGTTCTTTTCCTGCAATGAGCACTGCCATGGGATGATGGGGATGTGTTCCCATCATTCTCTTTCCTCGACAATTTCGGCAATGTCTCAGAAGAATCTGACACCTTCGCGCATTCTCCTTTGGTGTATCCCAAGCTTGCAAATTGAAGTCTCTCCACAACCTCCAATGGTTTAGTTATGCCTTGCTTATTAACACCAAGATCTTCTTCCTCCTCGTGCCTCATCCTGGTAAGGAGCCTCATGTTTGTCCCTGTAATTGGGATCTCCACATCTCCAACAGAAATCATACTATGCGAAGACAAAAATGAAATGAAATCAACACTTTTTACCTCCTCTGTTGATTTGGAAAGAACTGATGAGGGTTTCTCATCACCTGTTGTTGGTTGTTCGCTAGTTGTCTCGACGCATTCCCCAACTTCCTTTCTGACATACCTAAGTCTTGCTTGACGGGGTAACTATTCTACTTTGATGGGGTTGAAAATGCCTTGGCTATTAATGCCCAAGCCTTTTCCTTCATACCCCATTCTCTTCAATAGTTTGGAGCCAATTTCTGTCGTATGTTTTTCAAGAACAGCGAAATCATCATCAGCACACATACATGAATTTAGAGAATTACTTTTTACCTCACATGGGTCAGGCTGCAGCATTTCCAAGGCCTCGTCCTTATCTTGCAGCTATTGTAGCAAACTCTATTTCTCCTCTTTCTCTTCATGTAGAAGCATCTTCAATTTAGCATTCTCTGTTTGAAGATTTTGGTTGTTGTGCTTCAATTCTTCCAGGACCTCTTCTGTGGCTTGCAATTGAAGCTACAATCACTCCTTTTCCTCTGTCTCTTTTTGTAGAGCTTCATCCACCCTTTTGGAAATTTTGAGCATGGTCTCGTACATCACTTTTTCATCCTCTGTCACTGCACATTCCATTGTTCACGCTTGCAAATCATATCCACGCAAAGACCGCTATGATACCAAACTTGATCCGAGTTGACTCAACTCCCGGATTTAACCAAGATCTTTTACTTTCCTGATGTGATTAGAATTGCATTTAAAATAGCATAATTGAACATATATGCATGCTGTAAAAAAGAAGGCACATGACAATCATCAGTGACATAAAATAACAAGATGTTGATAATGGAGTTCGTCTAGAAGGGACTACGTCTCCGAGCCCTGGTGTCAAGATGGTGTAGACCGTTGCATTAAGTGTTGTCAATAGTGATGATGTACATAGGTAGTGATGTCACTATTATACAAGGAAAATTCCCTCACGCACGAGTGGCTCCTAGAGATGTTCCGCTGCAGGAACTCTCATTCAAAAACGACTCCTATCAGTATGAGCTAAACTCATGCATGATGATAATGAACATCCCGCCAACATGGCATAAAAGGGATCTCAATGAAAACATACATAGCGACACATGAGTATCCCATCAACATAACAACAAAGGGATCTCAAACAAAACATGACGAATCATGACAACAAGTACATCCCACAGATGATTCCGCATCACATCAAGCAGGAATCATGAAACAAGTAAGAAAACAAGATCCCACATCAAACATCAAACAGGGATCCATGCAACACAATGCATCTCATAGCATAATGAAGTTCATGAACATACTACATATACCTCACATCCTAGGGCCATTTGAAGAAAATGATTTCAAATTGTTGAAGTTGGCCGTACCATCAATCTCGCAGAATCAAATCTCATGGAAATGGTTGCTCGCACGTGAATGCTGACACCTGCACTCCACTTTGAAAAGTGGCTGAAAAGTGAAATGATAAAATAGAAAATCTGAATGCACCATCAGAGTTGTGGCATTGAATAGTGTAAAATCGACTGTCAAAATTTTGAATTCTAACAAAGTGAAAATCTGGCGCTAAAGGAATCTTTTAGATTCCCCCTAGATTCCTCAAAGATTCCCTCCTCTAGGTCATCTGAAGATCTGCTACTCAGATCAAAATTTTGACTATGCCATCAGGTTTGTGTCGCTGAGAGGTGTAAGATCAACATAAAATTTGTCCAACTTGGACACTAGAAAAAATTTTCCCTCCTGAGAATTTGGCTCAATCATGGTTCCGCCTGTGTTTCTCCAGGATCATGGTTCCACCTGCAAAAATTAGTTAAAATTACATGTCTCGAAAACCGTGCCACGTTCTTCCTTCCTGATGCTCCCATGTGAATGAGTGAGGAAGGATTTAATACATGTTTCAGGCAGAGTTTTCAAAGAAATCGTTGTGGGCTATTGGCAAACTTGGCGATTTGTTAATGTGGTTCCAGGTTCGAATCCCGCGAAACGTACAACTGGTTCGTTGTATTAAAATGTCACAGTTTTGTTTTTTAATAGAATGTGGTTATTTAAGTGTGGGTTGACCGTTAAATATGTGGGCGCATGGAGTG
The DNA here is from genome assembly GCA_031772625.1 of Pinus tabuliformis. Classification (NCBI taxonomy): domain Eukaryota; kingdom Viridiplantae; phylum Streptophyta; class Pinopsida; order Pinales; family Pinaceae; genus Pinus; species Pinus tabuliformis. Next base: position 283,114,376 of record CM062804.1, on the reverse strand, counting down.
GAGTTTGGTTATATTAATGCGGTTGGTTGGTGTACACCACCATATGGGGTTGCCCGGTGGGGGCCGGCCCACGTGGGCTGGGTGGGTTCAATCCCCGTCGGCCTCCCATGTCACATGCGATATATTTAAAGGTTATACGTTGGGTTTGGTGGGGCTGTTTTACGTTGGTTGGTCTTTGTTAATACTTGGTGTTATATGGTTATACACCATACCCCATACCTTTTAATATATTTGTTATATATGGCTCCCACCGTACATGGTTTGTATACAAAGCATGCCACAAATCCATGGTTGGTTTTCATAATAACCATTATAACCATTGCATATGTTTATATTATATGATTTATTTTTGGGATTTTATAATAATTTACTTTGTTTTATATGATTTTTGTCATATTAAATGTTTTGATTTGTTATGGAATTTTTTTAATATTATTTTTTTATCTTTTTGCAGGAGTAGATAAACCAATGAAAGGGTCCCATGTGTTAATGGCTGATGGGCTACTATGTGGGTCCCACATGCTTATTGGGATGCCATGTGGGACACTATGGGCCCCTCTTTTTCCATGTCGTGTCAAATTTTGAAAAGCTCTATCTTTTGCATATGATCTCAGTTTGATGAACCGTTCACACCACTGTGATCATGATGACGAGATCTACGCTCTAGTCCTCTTTCGAAAGCATTTTGATCATTTTGATTTTTGAGCTTCCATAAGCCCTCTTTGTCCTATGTGTGTCTCTAGAGCCACCTAGATCAGTCTCTTCACCCGTGTGCCACCAGAAGTATTACTAGACTGCTCCTCAATATTCATCTGAACCTCCTCGCCTTCTGTGTGGTCCTCCTGTTGTCGCCTTAGTTCCTCCCTATTTCCATTATCTTGGTTGAGATTTGGATTCCTTAGGTTTTATCTATCCGAGAGCCCTTTCATAATCCTCTCTTGCTCCAACCTCAATCATTCCGTATCGGCTCTCAAATTCATCATTTCAGCTCCTAACTATTGTACCATTTCCAATAGCATAGAATTCACATCTGTAGCAACTTCTCCTAACTAGACCCACATCTCTTGATTGGATCTTGTGCCTGCTATGTGTCCACTGGATGGAGTAGTTGTGACTCCACTCCTCATATTGTTTCAACTATATTTCGTTCTCCTTCTGTGCATAATAGACTTTGGTTGTTATTTCTTCAAAAGAAAACAATTAATTCCTTTCCCACAAGGCCACAGTTCTGCAACCTATTTGTGATACCACTTGTAACAGATCTATCTACCATATTTACCACTCATGTGTATATAAAAAATTTATTATAGAGGATTTATATCATCTTCACAACATGCAATATTTGTTAACTTAGTAATGGTTCCATGCTTCCGGGGATTATACATTTACTTTTTAACAAAAGTTCATTAAATATCCTTTATTGTATCTTCACAATCATAGTTACCCTTGGTTAATTGAAATTATTGGAGGTTCTCCCGCCAATGATATTCACTTTCTTAACTGGTCAACTCTGATGGTTTGGTCCATACCTGGGAACCTTCTAGTCACTCTAGCTACTTGCACCTGCTAGTTACCAAAAGCACAAGTGATGAAATCTCGTCTGTGGATGACTCTTTCTCATATTTGACAGTGGATATTCGCTTGGATGAGGTTAAGGTAACGAAATCCCTACCCCTGTCACTGGTTCGCCATTCCCTCATGCTAGCACTACCCTGCAACCGAGCTCCGCCATGGCAAGGTCTAAGCTTCATTTCTCAGTGCATTCTTCCCTTCCAAATTTGGTTCAGGTACCTTTGCCAGCTTCTGACTAATTTACTAGCTAAAATTATATGTGATTCTTCCATGAGGGTACTTTTTTGGGGCGACTTAGTGTCTTCGCCTTCTCTACGCAGAGTACATGGTAGCAGTTGCCTCATTGAATTACCGCTAGAATTCCTGAAAAAAGTTCTCTTGGTCTCTTGCTGGGTTTCTATTATGTTGTGATAAGTGGTTATTATTTAACGTATTTGCATAGTTTCAGTTTTCTTTTCTTAAATATATGCAAGTTAGCAATTACAGTGTGGTGGTTTGCTTGTAGGGTTGAATATAACTTCCATGCATAGTCTACAAGAAACTGACCTTGGTCCCTTTGCGAAATTCTCAAGTAAATTTTTCCAACAAGTGAATTCTTAAATTCATGGTTTGTGCTGGAAGAAGTCCCAACCTATCTCCACTGTGCCCTTCCTTGCAGGAAATTGGCAGCCGAATACGCGTTGCATGCATTCTTTCTAGTTATATCCCGTGATTTGGTTTTCCAGGTTCCTCAGTTATATCTATAGCTCTTGAATAGATTTCACAATTTGTAATTACGATGTCCATCTGCCAATTTAAAAACAACAATCCTAATATATTTTGGGTTTTTCCGTTCACACTGTTTTCTTTGAGATTTTGGTTAATGGACCCTCGACTATAATGTAGGGTGTAGATTTCATTTATACTATATATGGACAATTAGTAAGGGTTTGTAAATTTTCTTTTATGGTTTCGAATTTAAAAATTATTACTGTTATTCTTCGACCTTCCTGTAATTATTGTATGCAAGTCTTCTTTTAGTTGAGAAGATAGCTCTAGAAATATAGTTCGATTCACTGGTTATATGCATAATGATTTTGTTATTTATTAGGCCGCTGTTGTGAATGGTATGCATAATATTTCATTAGCTCTCAAGAAAATTGATGTATAAATTTTTATGTATCTACATTAGGTTGGCTTAAGTCTGAGTAGGTTATGAATGTACTGAACAATAATTTTGTTTCATATTGGTTTTTTGTGCTCATAATTGTTTTCCTGAAGAGGACCAGACTTGGCCTCTGATATCCCTTAGTTCCCTAGTCTCAACCCTTTCAATCCTCTAATATACATATATTTCGTAGTGATAGTCTAGATTTTATTTAAATTATGCAATGGTTGAATTAAGCACATAGCTGGTAATGGATATTAGATTTACTTGCAATTAATTTTGTTGGAAGCGGATCTTGTTTAAGCTGAGGCATTTTACCCATGACTACTTATATTGTTTATGTCTACAATGTAAAGTTGAACAAATTAATCTTTCTGTTCAAACAATTTGTGTATATCCTTTCTAGAATGGTTGTATGCCTTCTCTAAATTTATGGGCTCTGTGAAATATAATTCTCTTAATGTATTTACATCCACGATGGTGTTTGGAATCTATGTAATCTGCTAAGTGTTATTTCATTCCTTATTTCTACACTATATATATTTATTTTGAAATCTCAGTTTAAGGTTCTTCAAAGTAAGTTCTGAGGTATTAGCCTTTGAGTTTGTAAAGGTATTATGCGCGTCTACTAAATATAGTCCCCTCAACTCTAGGGTTTGATACAAGATATCTGGGACTATTTTTCGAGTGGGGTTCTCCCCTACCATGGAAACTCTAACCCTTTTCCATTACCTAAGTCTTCTAATAAAATTATACCAACTTTAAAGTTATATGTGATGCATCTTGAATCTGCGTGTTGTTATGTGGAATTTTGCATCTGCGGATAAACACAACTTCCCTAAGTGGGTAGCTACACTTATAACAACAAAATTAAAGAGTTTAACCTTTTCCTATAGAAAATAAATAAGACAAGGGATCTACTTGTTATCTTTCGCTTCCCTTTGTCTCCTTTGAATATCTCTCGTCGCTCCTTCTCGAATTGAATTCGCTCGATCAATACCTGCAATCATAAATAGAGGGAAAACACCATTCAAAGCAATAGATCTATCTACTATAAGAAAATGTAATAAAAATCATTTACACATATAATCATCATACCCAAAGACAAGAATATGGGAAAAGGTGTAAACAACTTTATTAAGTAGAAGGAAGAGTTACAACCAAAAAAGTCTGATCCCATGTCACTCATCTAGCTTGAGTTCCATCCTTCATCACACCAAAAGAACAACACTCCGGCAACATAAGAATACTTGCTTATGATCTCAAACCTCAAACCAACAGTAGCTCCTTACAATTCTTCAAATTCCAGCCCCTTGATCACTATGCTGAGTGCTCAATTTATAGGAAATGGAGGTGGTTTTGTCATAAATGAGGGTATTGAATGGCTTTCCAATCTTGGAGTTTGTTTCCATGGAGCAAGGGATTAGAGGATAGGAGGTTAATGGATCCTTAGCCTATCCAATTTCGAGCTCATAAGGGGGGATAAGAGATGGGAACCTTCTAGAGTCATCTAGAATGAAAGAATATTCCCAGAACCCTATGCAAATTTCACTCAATCTCGCCCAAAGCAGGCTAAAGAGGGCCTAAGTGCACTGCAGTGCATGCCACAGTGGGCCTACCTGCTCTGCAGTGCACTGTCTCAAGGCTTGGGCTACGCTGGTATCCTAAGGAGACTTTTCAGGAGGGCTTCAGGCGATGAAACTTTCATAGAAGGAGGAATTCAATGAGTTGAATTCTCTAGGGCATGTAACAACTAAATTAGGGTTTGATGAGACCTAAAAGTACTGCTCTAAATTTCGGGAGTGATGTGTCCAAATAGACCTATAACAGTTGCCCACTAATGCATGAAGTCGAAAATGATAATGTCGAGTGATATGCTAACAATGTGACGAAGAGGAACTAAAGCAAACGGTGACCTGCATCGATTACAATACATAACATCATGATATTTTGGATTTTTTCATGAATTGCTGAGGGAAGGCATACCCATACTCAGCATATAAACTTTCATTACATGTACATAGATAGTTGTCTACAGATATAGACCCATGATGGGATGACCATCATTGTAAATCCATCGTACAGATGATTTAGTACTTTCTTGAAATCACAACCCGGATGGATGAAACTAGATCCGGGGTCTTCTATCTCATTCAATCGTTCACTCAAGTACAAGTCTAACCATGTGAATATGTGATTTGAAGTTGAACATGGGAAGACACCGTCTAATTACCATCCAATGATGTAAGCCCTTAACAAATGTGAGAGAGATCACCGATAATGATAATGATTCTCAAGGTACTACAATACATTCTGCATGGTGTGAATAAATGTTTTGATGTCGAACACAATACAAAGTCTTTTGGTCAAAGGCCAATGATGTCAACCTGTCACCGGAAGTGAGAAAATTTCCATTGATGTATGCAAGCCCTAAGGTACTAAAAGGGTGTTTCTAAGTCAACTTCTTGGATAATGTGATGATGTCGACAAGAAACAACTCGTCGTAGGAGGGCCTTGATATATCCCACATCAACGACACGAAATGAGTGTAATTATTTTGGAGATGGAATGTGACTGATGACACAAGGTTCAGGAATGGCGGTCATGAAAATGAAGGTTTATGAGTATTGCAAAGGATGAATTTTTACTGAGTGACTTCTCTTGAACATGTCGGCGACACTGAAGGAATTGGCATCACTGATCCAAAACCAAAGTGATGGATGGTGTGATAGACCATAAGTATGATAACCATCAAGCAGATAACCCAACCCAAATAGTCATGGAGATGAAGTGAAAGTGTCATGTTCAAGAGCGAATTGAAACCATAAATTGTTTTACCCTTTTCCCATTTTCCCCAGTCATTGTTGACCAATACCTCTTTATTTTTTAACAAGCTTGAGAAGGATAACATATGCTTGTAGTATAATTCCACCCTTTGGGTGAATCCATCGCTATGTGATGTTTTAATGAGTCTAGCGAAGGTGAAACTCTGTCTTGTCATGATGGACACTTTTTTCGCTATTTGATGTTTTAATGAGTTTAACGACAATGAGAACCCGGTCCTTTTCATGTTTAGAGAGTTTGAAAAGGGACAAAAAGAAAACGCCACAAGTTCTTTTTCATAAATTTGTCTCTCAAGTCCGAAAAAGCATAATAGAAGAGAGAACATATTTATCATGTTCGATCAACGTATTCATTTTTTGTAAGTAATCTATCTCAATCCGGAAAAGGGTTAAAGTTATACTGAGTAGATGTCATTTCCAATCCATTTACGAGTTGAAAAGGACAAGCGCTCAGTAATATTTTCATATTTTGAGAGTCTTAAAAGAGCTTAAAGAGGACTCCAGTTAGAGGAATCAGTGGTGTATAGGATAGCAACTGGTTTCGGTGATGTTGGAACTTCTCAAAACATGTAATGGTCAAGAGGTTGGTTAATAAGACTACTCATTGCAATTGTTCCTCAACAAGGGTAAAACAACCAAGTGAAAGCGTATGATCAGCCAAGCAGATAGTGACGATGGAAGGATAAAAATCAAGGCTCATCTGATGGAAGTGGCGGATATAATGGAAATCACACGGGTCAAAATGGAGATGGGTTCATTTTTACACAAGCTTAAACCATAGGAAACTATGCTTGGATTCAGTTTCATGTTTACCCAAGATTGAAATGAAAAACTATGCTTGGATTTAGTTTACATGCCCCCAGCATGATTACTCGATTCTAGCTGTATGCCCCCCAAGCTTTATTACAATCACCTAAGTAGACTACTTGTCGCTATCAAGTGGATGGAATGAAGGTTCATTTATGAGATCAAGTGAAAGACTCAACTGGGACATTACGAGATCTAATCAGAGACTCGAATTGGAACTTTGCTCCAGGGGACCTTGTTTCATTTTTTAATGAGCTTGACAGAAGACAAGGAACTATGCTCAGATTCCTTGTTTCATTTTTTAACGAGCTTGACACAAGACAAGGAACTATGCTCTGGGACCTGCTTCATTTTTTAATGAGATTGACATAGTAAAAGAACTATCCTCATATACCTTGTTTCATTTTTTAACGAGCTTGACACAAGACAAGGAACTATGCTCATATTCCTTGTTTCATTTTTTAACAAGGTTGACACAAGACCAGGAACTATCATCATATTCCTTGATCATGACCCATAAGAGGTCATGACTTCCAAGAGGTTCTCATCAGATGGGAGAACAACACTCTGGAAGGCATACCTACTAAGGAACTCATTTGAGAGATCTTATTCCAATGCCCGCAGTACATAATGTACAACATCACGGAATTGATCTTCTGTTTATGTAGGCATGGAATGGGTTGCCACATAATTGACTCGTGGTGGGGAAGACACCATTGGGACAAAAGGACCATTTAGGGAAGATGGTTAACTGGAAGCCATATTTTCAACCGAGAAATGAAAGCTGGTCAATGGTGACAATTCTGCCTTCATGCCAGAAACACATCACTCAAAAGAGTGTTGAAACAATAGCTCCCATGTCATAAACATAGTTGCGCCCAAGAAGTAAATTGTAATCTAAAGGGCCTGGGACTACCGTCACATTCAGATAAACAATTTTTCCTGCCAAAGTAATAAGGAACTAAGGAAGGATCCCTAATGGCCAGCTGGTTCCTTTGTTAAAAGCTAACAGATTCTGGGTAACAGGCACAAGTGGTGGCAAACCAAGCACTTTCAAGGCAGTGGAGGAAAGGATACTCACATATGCACCTTCATCTATAATAGTGCCAGACACAATCATATTATAAAACTGTATTATGATCTGGAAAGGCACATAAGAAGGAAGAAGACATCTTGCCAGTCGATTCCAATCAAAGGAAGTGACCAGACTGCTTGGAGGGGGTACCATAAGAACGGGAGAATTACCCCCTTGAGTTACGAGATTTAGAGGATTTTCCCCCTGTCTTGATGGAATAGGAGGGTTTCTTCCAAGCTCATTGGAATCTGAAGAAACAAAAAGAACCTAAGTGGTATCATACTCACTCCCTATGGGAGAGGTACGATTGACTAACAGTGAAATTGGGTCAACCGTTTCCTTGACCTATGATTGGTCGGATATAGACTCATCGAATTCACATTCAGAGAGAGTGGGTTTGACTAATGATTGATTTAGGTCAGTCACTTTATCAACTAGTGAAGGATTAAGGGAAAGTCTCCTATAACCAGATGGAAGTCGCTGTGAAGAAGTAGGACGGTTATCCAACACTTTTTTGGCTTCATCCAGATAGGGAGAAAGGTGAATGGGGTGATTCCCTTCACATAACGTATAGGGAAACTTAACTTTACCCTTCTTTCCATGAACTTTACTACCACTAGTTGATGGTGTGTCACCAACATGATCTCCAAAAGTTGATGACACAGGATGATGTGAATGAGAAGTCCATTCTTCCAGTACAATTTCGAAGAAGATGGTCTACCGTACAAATTTTGCAAGGATATCGAGGTTTGTGAGTCTTATTGGATGGTTTCCCATTAGAAGTTGCATTCGAACCAATGGTTGCTTAGTTTCCCCCCTCCTAAATTTTCTTCTTCTTCTTCTTCTTCCCTTTCTTCTTCTTCTTAGCCACCTGGTTACTTGTGTCAATACTTTCACCAGGTGAACAGGAAGAAGGGGACGAAGAAACAACTGACAAAGAAGGAAAAGGGTCAACTTTAGGATCAACTTGAGGTTGATTTTGTCCAGTTGTAGAAATATTCGATTACGGGGCCAACGCGGTTGAGAAGAACCATACTGACAAGCCAATGGTAAGTCCCGAAAGGGACAATGTAGCCATATAAGGAGCACCAATATTTCCGAAAGGAGGAAAATGATTAAGATTCCCATCAAAAGGAATTCATTGATCGGTAGACTCCGAAGTTGTTGCCATCTGTTTCAACCTAAGATCAACTAAGGAGTGATGTGGAGGATGTTATCTGCGGTCAATTATTTTTATTTTAATCAAAATAACATAACAAAACAAAAGAGGGATAATCTAGGCAAAAGGATTACCAAGTAACTACGAATTGCAATATACTGCCTCAGTAAACCAAGGACTTAACATACGTGTATGAAATCTCCCCGAATGCTATGTTGGGTGTATCACAGTGTATAAGAAGGTTGACTCAGTTACCTATGGATGGATAGCAACCTAATGTAGTTCTCCCATATATACCCAAAAGTACGTGGATGCCCAATCCGTGTTAGTGCTGTCTAATACGAAACCGCATAGTGAGAGAATTCCTTTATACTTTTCGTACTATAACACCATCCTATATACCCGAAGTTATGTGGACGAGCTACGATATACTTACGTACATGGAATGAGGTATCACACTCGAAATGTAACGCAGACAATTAACGACAGTTGCTATGTTTTATGACGCTGGAACACGTCTCTAGCCTACAACCTCTAAATGTTATTCGTTAGGTGAAAATGCTCCATTAGGTTAATTGAGATAAATTTTAAGTTGATCTTCATTAAGAATTTGTCTTTCAAGGTTCACCGCGTGATGTCTTTGAAATTCCTAGAATGCAACTATAATGAGAAGCATTCTTTCATTTGATTTTGAATAATGAAATGCTTAACAACAAGGGATAGAGCAATCATAATGTTTAATTCAAGAGTAAAGAACACATCTAATGCAATTTCCCTAAACTATTCCAGTAAGCACACACAAACCTCTAATTACATAATGCAAGTTTCTCTTTTCAATTCCCTTAATGTTGAGGTGAACAAAAGGAAACTAATGCACATAGAATTAATCAATCTTTTGCAAGAACGAAGACTTTACAATAGTTCCTTTTCGAAAGAAATGAAGACTTTACGACACTTTCTTTTCAACAAAGATTAATCGACTATAAGCTAGCTTTGACAATGAATTGATAATAGTAAAGAAATCATTTAAGAAACACTAAATAATCAAGGCCAAAGTAGGGCTAGGAAGAGAAATACAAGTTGATTTTAGAACTACAAGCATCATTAATCTTTCAGCTAACAGCAAGAAAAGAAACTTTGGAAAAATTAGACCAAAGGTGGATTTTTTAGCCTAAGAGGGATCAACGCATGCCAAAGAGGGAGACAGTCCACTGCAATGCACTGTCTCTAAGCAGGGGCTGCTCTGTAGTGCACTATGTCAAGACTAAGACTACACTGGTGCTAGAGAGTCAATTCAAGGGACATTAAAGCACAATTTTTGACTAAAAACACTTCAAGAAGTCTGAAATAAGATCAATAAAGCTAAGAAAAGTCTACTAGGGTGTGATATCATGAGGGTAAGCCACCAAGAACAACAGTCGTTCCCTAGTGGATTCGCCAACTTGTTATGTGGAATTTTGCGTCTACAGATTAACACAACTTCCCTAAGTGGGTAGCGACACTTAGAACAATCGAATTAAAGAGTTTAACCTTTTCCTATAGAAGATAAATAAGACAAGGGACCTACTTGTTATCTTTTGCTTCCCTTTGTCTCCTTTGAAAAGCTCCCATTAGTCCTTCTCAAACTGAATTGCCTCGATCAGTACCTACAATCATAAATAGAGGACAAAAACCAATCAAAGCAAGAGATCTATCTACTATAAGAAAACGGAATCGAAATCATTTACACATATAATCATCATACATAAAGACAAGAATATGGGAAAAGGTGTAAACAACTTTATTAAGTAGAAGGAAGAGTTACAACCAAAGAAGTCTGATACCATGTCACTCATCCAGCTTGAGTTCCATCCTTCATCACACCAAAAGCAAAACACACCAAGAGCATAACAATACTTGCTTATGATCTCAAAACTCAAACCAACAGTACCTCCTTACAATTCTTCAAAGTCCATCCCCTGATTACTATGATGAGTGCTCAATTTATAGGAAATGAAGGTGGTTTTGTCATAAATGAGGGTATTGAATGACTTTCCAATCTTGGAGTTAGTTTCCATGGAGCAAGGGATGAGACGATAGGAGGTTAATGGATCCTTAGCCTATCCAATTTCGAGCTCATAGGGGGGGATCAGAGATGGGAAACTTCTAGAGTCATCTAGAATGAAGGAATATTCCCAGAACCCTATGAAAATTTTGCTCAATCTCGCCCAACGTAGACTAAAGACAACTTAAGCACATTGCAGTGTAGGCCATAGTGGGCTTGCCTGCTATGCAATACACTGTCTCAAGGCTTGGGTTGCGCTGTTATCCCAAGGAGGCTTTTCAGGAGGGCTTCAGGCCATGAAAATTTCATAGAAGGAGGCATTCAATGAGTTGACTTATCTAGGGCATGTAACAACTGAATTAGGGTTTGATGAGCCCTAAAAGTACTGATCTGAATTTCGGGAGTGATATGCCCAAATAGACCTGTAATAGTGTGAAGCCTAAGAAAAAATCTCATATTTGTTTCAACAAACATTTACAATGAAGTTTAAGTATTCAATTATGAATGAATGGGGAACATTATTATCCTACTCGCTTCAAACTTCCCAGCATTATTATTATTACTATCCACTATTCTCTTAATCCTATATTGAATAGACTTTTTCCATATTCAGGCACTAATCTTAATCAAAGTACTCTATAAGACACTTTACACAAGAACAAGAATACTACAGGCTTCATTCATTTCTTTATTAAAAGGGAAAACTAACACCAAAACATAATCTAACTTTTACTTATTTGTTCACTCAATTATTCGGAGTTCCTGTAAGACTAAATCTAATCCTCCCTACCATGAGAAGGGAAATTACATCCTCTTCTTCCCTGTGAGATTCCACTCCAGAGCAGTAAGTACAGTTTGTGAGACTCAAGTACATCGTCCATCCAGTACCATATGATTACCATCTGTTTTCTCGAGTCTCCACTGGTACATGTGTAGCTCAGGAATTACTCTTTCGCAGTGTCCTGCCAATTTCATAGGCTCCTCCCTTTTTGTCCTCCTTGGACTTTTTTGAAAAGAAGAACCCCTCCTTTCCTCGAGATTCCTATTTTCTCATGAAGAGAAGGGAGTAATTGTCATAACTATTTGGCAGTTGAAATCCATTTGTGATCAACCTTAAAGTATTCCCAAAATTCTATAATAGAGTAGTCATGATTAACAAATAATCATTTAAATCAAAATTCTTCTATCTAGCACGAGCCCCAATTATTTTGGTCTTTACTAATTTGATAATGTAATATGAGCAACTCAGTTTGAACCAAACAAGCTAAATTTACCTTATAAGTATTTTATTTTTATTTTTAAAAAGATATATGTCACTTTAAATTGAACACAAAAAAAACTATATATATTTTTCACCACTATAAGATTGCTCTCTCACTTCACTATTGTACAATATTGTTAATTTTACTTCATAAAACAAACTGAAAATTTAATTAATTACACCACAACCACTCATAAATAATAATAATAATAATAATAATAATATATTTAAAAAAATAAATAATAATAATAATAATAATATATTTAAAAAATGAATGCAACTAAGAACAACACAAATGACATTAACCCATGCTCAATCTCCAATTTATCTATTTTCTACCGACTTATAAAATTACGTTTGTTTCAAACTAGCAAGATGACTTGGGAATTCAAAATGTCGGTGGCGACGCCATTACGCTAGTCTGTGGTAGGGGAGAAGTACTTACTACGGTGATGAACATGCTTATCGACGCAATAACAATAGCTCGCTGAGTAGTGTTGGGGTCCCTTTGCATACAACTCCACGTTTGTTTTCTACAAAATAATTCTTTTTTCGTCAATCTATAGTTTTTTTTTCCTATGAAATATATATGCTTCCAGGCCAATCGCAACTTCTCCGATAAATCAATTGAGGCGTTAGCATGCTAATCTTCAGGTCCAAGCATGGGGAATTATGTTGTTTTAAACCTATTCATTTATCAAAAGATGCCAATACATAAAAACTATTTTAAATATTCTTCGATTGTTGTTATGAAATAGGTATATATACTTCTATTCTAACAAATATGAAATAGATTTCTATTCTAACAAATATGAAATAGATAGGTTGACCCGAGGTTTATTGGATAGGTAACTATGTCGTTTTTACAAGTTTGTTTTTTAAATAAAAATAAATAAAATATATTATATAGAAAAATAATATTAATTATAATAAAAAATGAATATGTTATGTATTTAAAGTAATTAGAAGTAAAAAAGTTTCAATAAAATGTTTAAATCTTATACTTTAATCTAATAAGAGGGGGATGTGTGCTCAACATAGAATTGGCATTAGTGATCAAATTTGAAGGGCTAGTCTTAATTTCAATTTGAAAGGTATATATTCATCCAACGTTTCTATAATAAAAAGTTAAAAAAAATAATACATTTTAATTGAAAACAATATATTATTTCTACATTTCATTTTTAATTAAAAAAATCTATTAAATAAATTAAACTCTTAAAACTATGGGTGTTAAAAGATATCACATTATGACAATATCAAATAGATACTATATGAGATCTAAAAATTATAAAAAATAATTAGAATTGCAATTTTTTATAATTGAATTTGTATTTTTAAAAACAAAATGGTTTCATTATTCTTAAAAATATCTATGATATTCAAATCATGCATTCTTAATAATTAATACATGTGATTTAACTCATTCTTCTAAATTTTAACTCGAAAAGTTCCAAGCAATAAAAAACGGTACATAAAACCAACTCACTGGCCTAGTTGTGGTTGATGGCTATCTAGGCTAGACCCGATATTTTAAAATGACCTTGAAATCATATTGAATCAACTTGTTGTTGTCGTTATACTTATGAATAGTTTAATGATAAGGAATTGTAGTCCTCATAAATCAAAACATGTAATCAAAACATGTATTCACATTGATTGTGGTTTATGGAGTCTCCCTCATACAATGACAGTTTTTCTCTCAACTTTTCCAGCATCAGAAAGCATGAGAAAGGCATTGAACCTGGACATTACATGCAAATATAAGAAACCCAACAACATCTATTCAACCACAACAACCCAGCGTTGCAATGAACAAATAACCCAGCAATGGACAAATAAGACATGTGGGAAGTTCACAATCTTGAGCCTGCAATCTTTATCTTTTTTTAATTGGAATCCATTCTACCATTCTTTTGGCAATAGAAATCAATGCTAACATAAAAGCGAGAGCTAGGTAGATACAAAACATATGATTTAACATGCATCCCTCTCCCCTTTAACATATCATAGCATAGTTGCATCCTTGTTGAACGACATGTTGGTGCCCTTGCCTCCCATGGGGGGCACATTATTAGCACTCTTGTTACCTGTCCTTGGACCTGTTGACTTCTCGATGGAATAGGGTATCTGTAATATTCTTAACAATTAATTAATTAATTTATGTTATGTCTCACGAGAGAGCATATGAGTAGGAAATTCAATGGATATGTACATGGTGTCTAGCTTTAACGTAAATCTTAATCTTTATCTTAGTGCCCATAACATAAATCTGTGTTGATATGTTTGTTTATAGAAACATCTTACATTATAGCTGTATAAAAAATGTTGAGATATAATTATTTCGAATTTCAGTGTGTTTCATGAATAGGCATTGATACAACAAATGTGGTGGTGAAGAGGAATAAATGGCGTGAGCAGATGCGTTGATGTTCATCCCGCCTTACACGTGCATTTCAAAATCAACATCGACACGGTGAAATGTCCATCTGTGGAAGCAATTTCGGTTCATCCACACGACTTAACAAAGTAAGTTGGAATGTGGTCATGTGTATAGTGGCGGTGTGCTTTTGCTGAAAAAATTAAAACTAAAAATGTTATTTTCATGCCAATTTCAGGACGACAGTTTGCATTGTTGAAATTATAATTTCAAAACTGCAGATTTTTTCCCTGCGATGCGATCCATCGCAAATCGCAGATGTCACCCTTCCGCCCGCTTCCTTTGTTATATGCGATGCGATCGCAGATCGCATATCGCACTTCTTTTCTTGTCAACCTTCACTGCGTCCCTTCGATTGTTTGCGATTGCGATTTCGCGATGCGATCTGATCGCATATCGCAAATCGCGTGATTCAATGGTTATGGAGGCGGCGGCACATTCTTTTCTCTTCCGCCGATGCGATGGTGCGACATTGTGATAAGCCATGCATTAAATTCCGGTAGGATATTTTCAGCCGAGTAATAAATGAAATTTACTGCGGTTGGTAAATGTAGGTAGGATATTTTCTTCTATCTTATCGTTTAGAATCAGATATGTTTTTCAACATATATATATATATATATATATATATATATATATATATATATATATATATATATATATATATATATATGTAATGAACAGCAGTTCTGTTACACATATAGAATGAGATATAAGCATATATTGGAAGAATCTGAGAGTTTTGTAACTTTATCTGTAAACGCACAGTAGTGCTAAGATAGTTGAAAACAGATTCTGGAACTGAAGTGTTCCTGTTGTAACCCCTCTGTAGAGGAAGACAATTCTGTAACAATTTTTCTTTTATATGATTAAAGATCCTGTATTGAAAACAGAGCGTTGTTCTCTGTGAATTTCTTTTGTGTTTGAAATAAACAGAAATTTCTAACATGGTATCAGAGCAAGTCTAGGCACTCAGTGAGTCAAAAACAGAGTTTGTTTTTCACTGTAGGAGCTGTAAGAAACTTATCAAGCAGAGAAAGTTTTCTTTGCTTTTTATTAATACAGTCAGTATCTCTTCTTTACTAATACAGGTTAAGATGGCAGATGTTGGAACAGGTTTAACAAATTCCCAACTGCCACAGTTTAATGGAAAAAATTACAGTTATTGGTCCATAACAATGAAAGCATTGTTTGCTTCTCAAGGACTATGGGAGCTGGTTGAAACTGGCTATGTTGAACTTGCAGATGCAACAACACTGGCTGCTTTGACAGTAGCAGAAAGAGACCAGTTGAAGGGCGATAGAAAGAAGGATGCCAAAGCCCTCTTTTTCCTCTTCCAATCAGTACATGAAAGTGTTTTTCTGCGGATTGTAGCAGCAACAAAATCTAAGGAGGCATGGGATATTCTCAAAACTGCCTATCAAGGCATGGAGAAGGTGAAGACTGCGAAGTTGCAGATGTTGAGGAGAGACTTTGAAACACTCAGCATGAAGGAATCTGATACAATAGATTCATTCTTCACTCAGGTTATTGGCTTGATAACCCAGATAAGATCTCATGGTGAAATTCTTGAAGATAGAATGATTGTAGAGAAAATATTGAGATGTTTACCCTCAAGGTTTGAATCTATTGTGGTAGCAATAGAAGAAACAAAAGATCTCTCACAGTTCACGGTAGATGAGCTGAGTGCTTCACTTTTGTCTCATGAACACAGACTGAGTAGAGGAACAGATTCCTCTTTTGAGCAAGCATTCAAGACTCAGATGTCTTTTGGCCAAGGAAAAGGTCGAGGCAGAGCAAATAACAGAGGTCGTGGAAGAAGCCAAAACAGAGGCAGAAACAATCCTGCAAGCACAAGCGAAAGGAGCTGCAATCAGAACCAAGATGAAGGTTCAAGCAAACAACAAGCTCATGGACAAAGGTATGACAAATCCCAAGTCCAATGTCATTATTGTAAGAAATATGGGCACTACGCCAATGAATGTAGGAAAAAACAAAGTGACATGAATAATAGGTAGAATGCTAATTTTGAAAATGAAGAAGATAAGAAACCAAAGAACGTGCTGTTAACATGTAACATAGCACAAGACAAACAAGAACATTTTTGGTTCTTAGACTCAGGTTGTAGTAATCACATGACTGGAAATATTGCAATGTTTGCCAATCTGGATGAAAATGTGAAATCTGAGGTAACAACAGGGACTGATGATAAGATAACTGTCAAGGGTAAGGGCAGAGTCAGTATTCGAGCAAGAAATGGAGAACAGATGATTGTGCTAGAGGTATATTATGTACCTGGGCTGAAATGTAATCTTTTGAGCATCGGACAGCACATTAACAAAGGTTACAATGTGTTCTTCAAAGATGATATGTGTACAATCAGAGACATACCTCCAAGTAAGAAGATCATTGCACAGGTGCAGATGACCAGCAATAGAATGTTTCCTCTCAAACTCAGAGCAGATTTGAAGGAAGGAAGAACTATTGCAGCTGTAACACAAGAAGTCTTTCAGGAACAAGTGAAAGATGAGAATTGGTTGTGGCACTTGAGATTTGGACATCTCAATTTCGGAGGCTTGAATCTGTTGCATAGAAAAGGAATGGTAAAGGGATTGCCGTTGATCGAGAAACCAGATAGCCTTTGTGAAGGTTGCATCTTGGGCAAGCAACACAAAGAAAGCTTTCCAGCAGGAAAGAGTATAAGGGCAAAAGCACCCTTGGAAATAGTTCACTCTGATGTGTGTGGACCGATGCAAATACCATCATTTTTCGGAAATAAATATGTTTTAACTTTCATTGATGATTACACCAGAAAGACATGGGTGTATATGCTAAAACAGAAGAGTGAAGTGTTTGAGAAATTCCGCCACTTCAAAACTCTTGTTGAGAAGCAGTGTGGGCATTATATCAAAGTGCTCAGAACAGATAGAGGAGGAGAGTACATCTCCAAAGACTTTCTGCGTTTTTGCAGAGAGAATGGCATACAAAAGCAGTTCACCGCGAGGTATACACCTCAGCAAAACAGTGTTGCCGAAAGGAAGAATAGGACCATTCTTGACATGGTCAGAAGTATGCTAAAGGCAAAGCACTTGCCGCATGAGTATTGGGCAGAAGCTGTCACTTGCGCAGTTTACATCTTGAATAGATGCCCAACCAAAGCTGTCATGAACAAAATACCAGAAGAAGCATGGAGTGGTCAAAAGCAAACTGTCACTCACATGAGAGTATTCGGTTGTGCGGCATATGCACATGTACCGGATCAGCTAAGAAAGAAGATTGAAAGTAAGGGGGAGAAGTGTGTCTTTATTGGCTATTGTGATGAGTCAAAAGCATACAAACTCTATAATCCATCCACTAAGAAATTGATAGTAATCAGAGATGTGCAGTTCATTGAAGATGAAGCTTGGGATGGAAGCTTAGAGAAGACAGTGAACGTGAAGACAATTGTGTATCACGAAGAAGAAGAGGAAGGGACAGCAGCAAATAATCCTTCCTTGGTGGCTCCTCCTCCACCACAGCAAGTACAAAAAACCACACCACAAGCTGGAATTCGAACAGCCTTAAGAAGTCAAGGAGGTGCTTCTCGAAGCACACCACAGGGATCATAAATACCCTCAAGTTCGGATGGAACTCCTAGCACACCAAGAAGACCAAGATTCAAAGATCTGAATGAGATTTATGAACAAGGAGAGGTAAGTAACAATACCGGTCTGAATTCATTATTTGCTTTGTATTGTCATGTTGATGACCCAGTTCATTTTGAAGATGCCGTAAATGAAGATAAATGGATTAAAGCAATGAATGAAGAAATTGGTGCAATTGAGAAGAGTAAAACATGGGAATTAGTGGACCTCCCTGAAGGCAAAGATGCCATTGGAGTTAAGTGGGTCTATAAGACCAAAAGCAATGTTGAAGGCAAGATTGACAGGCACAAAGAAAGCCTTGTTGTGAAAGGCTACAAGCAACAACAAGGCAAAGACTATGATGAAACCTTTGCACTAGTAGCAATGATGGAAACAGTCAGAACAGTGTTGTCTATTGCAGCACAACACAAATGGAAGATTTATCAGATGGATGTCAAATCTGCATTCCTAAATGGAGTATTAAAAGAAGAGGTTTATGTTGATCAACCTCCGGGCTATGAAGTTGAAGGCCAAGAGCATAAAGTCTGCAAACTGAGGAAGGCTCTTTATGGGCTGAAGAAAGCTCCAAGAGCATGATACAACAGAATAGATGCTTATCTGATTGACAATGGGTTTGATAAGTGTGATGGTGAACCCACACTCTACATAAAGGATAATGACGGTAAGATTATTATTGTTGTTTTATATGTAGATGATCTGATTTTTACTAGCAATGATGCTTCTCTCATTGCTGATTTTAAAGCAGTCATGAAAAGTCAATTTGAAATGACTAACTTGGGCTTCTTAAGATATTTTCTTGGAATTGAAGTAGACCAAAGTGAAAATGGTGTTTTCATTTCTCAAGATAAATATGTAGAAGCAGTGTTGAAGAGATTTAACATGCAGAACAGCAAGGCAGCTGTGACTCCAACCGTAATAGGGTTGAAATTGACCAAAGAAGACAACAGCAAATATTTTGATCCAAAATTGTACAAGAGCATAGTTGGCAGCCTTATGTACTTGACTGCAACTAGGCCGGACATTATGCACGCTGTGAGTTTAATCTCCAGATTTATGGAAAGACCGAAAGAGACTCATTCGCAGGCAGCCAAGAGGATTATAAGGTATGTGAATGGAACGAAGGGGTTTGGTATTTTATACTCCTCTTCTGAAAGTTTCATGCTGACAGGCTACACTGACAGTGATTGGGCTGGAAGTGTTGATGATAGGAAAAGCACATCGGGATATGTGTTTCATATGGGATCGGGAGTCATCTCATGGGCTTCCAAGAAGCAACCAGTAGTGTCTTTGTCAACAGCAGAGGCAGAGTACGTGGCAGCAACAGCAGCAGCATGCCAAGCAGTATGGCTGAGAAGAGTTCTCAGATATTTGTGTCATGAACAAGAAAAGGGCACAACCAGTTACTATGACAATAGCTCGGCAATAGCATTGTCTAAAAATTCTGTTTTTCATAAAAGGACAAAGCACATAGACACCAAATTTCACTTCATACGTGAATTGGTTAACAATGGTGAGATTGTTTTACAGCACTGTAGTACAGAGGATCAGCTGGCTGACATCTTGACAAAACCATTGGGAAAGAAAAGTTTTGATCATTTCAGGAAATGCCTGGGTATGCAGAAAAACCCAGCAGTTGAAATTAAAGGGGAGTGTTGAAATTATAATTTCAAAACTGCAGATTTTTTCCCTGCGATGCGATCCATCGCAAATCGCAGATGTCACCCTTCCGCCTGCTTCCTTTGTTATATGCAATGTGATCGCAGATCGCATATCAAACTTCTTTTCTTGTCAACCTTCACCGCATCCCTTCGATTGTTTGCGATTGCGATTTCGCGATGCGATGCGATCGCATATCGCAAATCGTGTGATTCAACGGTTATGGAGGCGGTGACACATTCTTTTCTCTTCCGCCGATGCGATGGTGCGACATTGTGATAAGCCATGCATTAAATTCCGGTAGGATATTTTCAACCGAGTAATAAATGAAATTTACTGTGGTTGGTAAATGTAGGTAGGATATTTTCTTCTATCTTATCGTTTAGAATCAGATATGTTTTTCAACATATATATATATGTAATGAACAACAGTTCTGTTACACATATAGAATGAGATATAAGCATATATTGGAAGAATCTGAGAGTTTTGTAACTTTATCTGTAAACGCACAGCAGTGCTAAGATAGTTGAAAACAGATTCTGGAACTGAAGTGTTCCTGTTGTAACCCCTCTGTAGAGGAAGACAATTCTGTAACAGTTTTTCTTTTATATGATTAAAGATCCTGTATTGAAAACAGAGCGTTGTTCTCTGTGAATTTCTTTTGTGTTTGAAATAAACAGAAATTTTCCAACATGCATCACAAATGGCAGGGGATATAAGTTGTTTGTTTAAGGTTAAACCAAAAACTATAATGCGTAAAATAAATTTATAATGCCCCTGCATCGTTATTAGTACTCACTCTTGTCGTCACTCTTGCCGGCATCAATGACATGAACCTCCTGTGTAACAGAAAGTGATATGTTTTATTATTATTATGATTGATGAATCGAGCTTATCAGAATTGCAGAATTTACAGGAAGCTGCAATACGGATGCAGATTAATTATCATTTAGACCATTGTCTCGACTCAAGTCATAGCTCTACAAATCAATCTACAACCTTGATGTGATGTTTATGAAATTTTTATGAAGATCACGAGTCTGAGGGTCCACACTTTCAGCCTACAGGAATAATAGATATCTGGTAATTTTCAGAAATGTCTGGCAGACGAGCAGCACTTCGCAGGGAATTTTATAATATTAATTTTTTTTTTTAAAATGGTAGAAATCAAAATTAATTTTTTTTGATGGGTAATTTTTGTTGAGCATTTTTCTAACGTGCTAGAGGGATCTTGATGTGTTCAGTTTTGAACACTGATTGGTACATGGCTCTTCTAAAACAAAAATAAAACACACTCTAAATAGAAAAATAAAATACACTCTAAATAAAAACATAATGCCCATTTTAATAAAAAAAATGAATATGCTATGCATTTAAAGTAATGTTTTATAAGTAAATGTTTGGATTTAGATATTCTATAAAATATCTTAATGTAATTATGTAGATATTATATATTGCTTTTGAAACAATGTGTATATATTTTGAAAAAGTATGTTTTTATGGTTAAAATGTTTTAAGCGGTTTTAATATTTTACAATTCGGTCCTCTATATACTTTATATAGCATTTAAAAATACAATTTAAACAATGAAAAATTAGACATTGTACTTTGCACTTTAAAGAATTTTACAAGTGGAAAATTTGATCCTTTGCGCTTATGTTAGATCCGGGCTTAAGATGGACCCTATACATTAATCATGTATGGGAGGGATTCCTATATATGTGTGTGCATGTAGTTGCCACATGTCCCTCTTAAAATAAAAATAAATTACACTCTAAATAGAAAAATAATGTTGGCTATAATAAAACAATGAATATGCTATGAATTCAAAGTAATTTCATGTAAAGTAATTAGAAGTAAAAAAAAAAAGTGAGTAAGATGTTTAAACCATTTTAATTTGTGTTGAAAAATGTTTAGATTGACATGTTATATGAAATATTTTAATGTCAAATATGTATATATTATATATTGTTTAAAAAAATTGTGTATATGTCAATAAAAAATTATTTTTTTATGGTTAAAGCATTTGAAGTGATCTCAACATTTTACAATTTGGTCCTTTATATACTATATATATAACATTCAAAAATCCAATTTAAACAATGAAAAATTATACATTGCATTTTACACTCTAAATAATTCTCGAGTCATGTTAGATCCATGCTTAACATGCATACTACTTTAATCCAGTATGAGGAGGATGTTTATGTAAGTCCATGCTCGTGGGGTTGGAAGATGTCCCTCTTTAAAAAAAAAAAAAATACACTCTAAATAGAAAAATAATGTCCACTATAATAATAAAAATGAATATGCTATGCATTTAAAGTAATTTCATGTAAAGTAATTTGAAGTTTAAAAAAATGAGTAAGAGGTTTAAATCATTTTAATTTGTGCCAATAAAATATTTGCATGTACATGTTATATAAAATATTTTAATGCCAACTATGTATTGTTTAAAAATAATTTTGTATATATCATGAAGAAATTAAATTTTTATTGTTAAAAAAATTGAAATGGTGTTAATATTTTACAGTTGGGTTCTATATATATTTTATATAGCATTGAAAAATGCAATTTAAACAATAAAAAGTTACACATTGTATTTTTCACTCAAAAAAATTTTGCAAGTAAAAAATTTGATCCCTCTTAGCTCATGTTAAATCTGTGCTTAAGATAAATCTATACTAGTATACTTCTAGCCTAACCAAAATCTTTATGATGAATTAATTAAGGCATCCAAATGAGACTATTCAAACATATTTTTGTGTGTGAAATATTGGAAATTTTTTGTTCATACATATTTTTACATTAAAAAAACATTAATATAATGGAAAATATTGTAAATATTTTATTGTATTTTAATTTAAATTGAGATATAGGAAATTATAACCTAACAAGATTTAGGAAATAGTCTCTTTAGTGAAAAATTAAAGCCATGTTTAAGGTTTAATATTTTATTTTTTGTTATTTTAAAGAGTGTAAAGCCATGTTTAAGATTTAATATTTTATTTTTTATTATTTTAAAGAATGTTTTCAATAGTAAGAGAGACACCTTCTGTAAAATTTAGTATTTAGGTTATTTAGAAGTTAAAAGTCTTTTTTAAAGGACTTTTATCTTCTTTTTCCTTATCTAAAATATTTAAGCCTTAAAGTATTATTTAGAATCTTTAAGCATTAAAGTATTATCTAAAGTGTAATTCTCTGTTTTGTAGTTTTGAACCCTATTTTCTATCAGTAAATCCATTATTGTTATATCAAATGTTATAATATAGAATATATCTCATTTGTAAATTAAGATTCGTTTCAAATGGATTGTGACATTATGACATGCTGTATGGAAGAATGCCTAGCCCACAAATTGTAAGAGTGACATTTAATATTTATTTAGATATATTTTCTCTTTGGCAATAAATGAAGCCTACATCATGAAAGGTTCCACACTAGTGTATAGAACCTTGAAATTGGACCTCTATCTAAATTGTGTCGAGCGTGTACTATAATTTTTACACCGACCATAATTTGTTGTTGAAAACTATAAATTTAATTTCCAAATGATGAAATACCATGCAATAGGCCTTGAAGTATTGTTCTAAGAAAACATAATTCATCTCAAAATATTTGGTACAAAATATTTATTTTTTAAGAAAATACATCACGAGTAGTTAAAAGATGACATTCAACATATAATCCGAGATTTTGGGGTACATAAGAAAAGCATAAAGTACTAAATCATAATACATTTTTTATATTTCAAATATTTAAACTATAAAACATTTTGAGTTCACTCCAAAGAATTGGACAAAATAAGTATCGTTATTGCACCTTAAGTGTTCCCTCAATGATTGAAAGCTATAAAATTTAATTGTCCATGATTTTGTGACTTAACACTATGGATATGACTTTAAACAACAAAATATTACAGGGAAGTAAAATATTTTGGTTAGAAATATATTTATTTAATTAAAAGAATTAGTGTTATATAAACATTTGTGATATAAAAATATATTTTTAATAATAATAATATAATTTTAAAGTTACAATAAATTAAGATATAAAATCTTTCTATAAAGTTTTTATATTTATACTATAAAACATTTTGAATTCACTCCAAAGAATTGGGCAAAATAAGTATCCTTATTGCACCTTAAATGTTCCCTTAATGATTGAAAGCTATAAAATTTAATTGCCATGATTTTGTGACTTAACACTATGAAGTAAAATATTTTGATTAGAAATACATTTATTTAATTAAAAAAATTAGTGTTATATAAACATTTTTCATATAAAAATATATTTTTAATAATAATAATATAATTTTAAAGTTACAATAAATTAAGATATGAAATATGTCTATAAAGTTTGTTTATTTGTGGAATAAGAAACCTATAAAATAATTTGACTACATTCTTTACAAAAATATACATATCTGACACATCTTAAGTCTTTTCTGAAGGGGTGACATTCTTGACATGAGTAGAGATTTGGATCATGTGCTACTTGCACCACGTGTCACCTCTGGCTAAATGTTGAGGCAAAATTTCGGTGTGGAATGATTGTTGTTTTACAATTAGGTGTGTGACTTTAAATAGGTCATGATGTCCAAAGAATGTTTCAGGTGTGTGGCTGGTACGACAAGTGGCGAGGTCCACTCCCCCCTCTCCCTCAAATGCTTCAAATCGGCGAGGATTTTGTTTATTCATGATTTCTTATAGTCAAAGTGTGCACACAATATTGTTTAGGTGTAGTTCCAAGAAGATATTAAGGTTGTGCTTCATCATGGAATTGAGTGGTTGTATGGTCATTATATTATAATCTTGATGTTCTAATTTCCTGGTTCATTGAAGGTTGTCTATTATATGATTTGTTCTCTAGAGTATTGTGTAGTTGCATGGTTTCTTGATCATTTCAGTCTTCTTGCAAAGCCTCTTTCAGTGATTGAAGCCAACATCATTGTCTTGTCATCTTGGTTCATTAGCTTAGCTTTTTATGGTCTGCTAGTCCTCTTGTCCTTCTGAGCATTGCATGCATTATGTCCTCTCTTTCCTTTATATTATGGTTCTTATCCTCTTAGGGTGGTTGTGATTGAATTTTCATCATTAGAATTTGGGTTATTAACACTAGTTTGTTTTGAATTACCTTCTCTTTGTCTAGTTATTAAAATGGTTTTGTAGTACTACCATTGTCTTGTTATATTTGGTCTAGGATTTTTAATGTTATCCTTTTCTTGGAGGGAACCTATGATGGCCTTGAATTGTATTGTTATTTCTCATTTCCCTAAAAAAATTCTTGTTCATTGGTATTTTGGTGATGACCTATTAGTCTTTAGTTTGTTTTGCCTAAACCATACTTCTTGGCCCTTTGTTAGTTTTGGAGGAAGGGATTCATGTTTTTACGGTCTTGGTGTTTATTAACAGCTACTTCCATGCCTCCTCAATAAATGGAGGGATTCATGTTTTTAGGGTCTTGGTGTTTATTAACAGCTACTTCCATGCCTCCTCAATAAATGATGAGCTCCAGGAGGGGTGGAGGAGGTAATGTTGGAAAGAAGAGGTGTTGCCCCTTTGCGTATGATGTTGTGACAACCCTATTTGATGTGGTTTCTCTAGAATTTTGAAGAGATATTTTATTGTTGGAATTTAAAGAGTACGCTTGTTGCCATTGTCCATCATACTCATAGGTACAAGGTGAGGAGTTGAGATGGGTTCCAAACCTTGGTAAATCTTAGAAGAAACCACTTCATTTTCTCAATTCGCTAGACTCTTACAAGCATATGGCTATTGTACTATACCTTGTATTCTAGGATAAGAAAACTGGGATCTATAATCTCTTTTCTTCCCATGAATATGTTAAGAGAATATTGTGTAACCTCTGGTATTGTTTTGATAGTTTGGATTCCCTTTTGGCTCATGTTAAACAATTTCTGGTTAGTGATTCAACTTATGGGGACCTCACGGATCCTCCAGTTGATCATGGTGGCACTCCCACTATCATTTCTTCTAATCATTACTAAGGTTGGTGCAATCCAAAGATTTTGTTGTCATTTTTTGATGCAGGTAGCATGTGTGTTCACTTCTCTTGGAGGTAATGGACTCCTCCCAATGTTGTCGATATTATGCCTACTTGTACCTTTGATGGAGGTTCAAGTGTAAGCTCTAAGGAGAATTGGGATTTGGAGCTACATTTGCATGTTTCGTTGTCTTTCATTTTCTATGCATAATGAACTTATATTTTAACAATCGCAACTTATTTCATTGTATGTTTTCAGGTTGGCTTGCAAAGTAAAGGATGAGTATATTTGCCTTTGAGTATATAGCTACACTTTCTTTGTTGGATTGAAGGCATATTTTTATGTAGTTTCAAATTTTGAATCACCTTGATAATCTTTCCCTGGTCAACAATTGCAATTTTATGGGCTTGTTTTACTCATATTTTCATGGTTGTAATTCCCAAAGGGGAGTTAATCACTATTTATGCTGAGTACCTTTTTGCATTTGTCTCAATTGATGAAGAGTATAAACTCATGTTGGAACACTTTAGTTGTTGTTTGAGAATGAGTCTCTATCATTGTTGTACTAGTGCTTTTAATGGACCTGAATTATTGTTTTGTTGAGGATATTAGCGCCTATAAAGCACATAACTATATCATTGATTTATGGAATAAATTATATTTTGGGTGTAAAGGGCTTACTTAAGGTATACCACAACTAATTAAAATGCAGAAATAACATTAAGAATATTGATGGTTTAAAGAAGCTATACCATATCTAATTAATTTAGAGAATAATTAATTTATAGAAAACTTATGTTGAGTGTGTAAATGTTTTTTTAAGTATATTATAACTAATTAAAATGTAATCATAATTAATTAAAATAGAAAATAATTTTATTAATGAAAAATATTAAATTAAAATGGGTAAATTAATGATGGGATATTAAAAATTTATATTTTTAATTGTAAAACTGAGTTAAGATGAAATTCTTTTTTAGGAATTACTATTTATAATTTCTATTTTACAGATTTTAGTTAGTCATTTGGAAAATTTACTAGCACAGTTTTGGTGTAATTGAAAATTTGTTTATGATATACCTAAGTTCAATTCCCTTTGTTCTATAAAATCTATAATTTCCACCTAAAAATCCTAGTTACTAGTTTGGAAAATTACAACACACCTCTTAACTTTTACCTGCGCTCGCTATTTTTTCTGGTCCAATCCAACGGCGGTATTTGGAATAAAATCACACGGTTTTTATAGTCTTTTTCCTGAAATCCACAGTTTTTATTAAATGGTTTTGTAGGAGCTTCTAAAATCCATGGCGGGGACGAATAACTTGAAGGCAGTGAAGAAATTTAAACGTGGAAGGTGAAGGTCGGTCGTGAACTTGTGTGGCAGCGCGAAAAGCTATTAGCTTTACGTGGATTGGTCTCTTGGACATACCCCACAGTTGATATCGGCGGTTTGCTCCTTCGACATTCAGTGATTTAAGCCGTCATGTTTGTCAGTAACGCAGGGAAAATCCCTAAAAGTCAAGGTGGGGTATCATGCTCCCCGAATTCGTGTCATGAATGGATGGCTGGCCGCCGGCCGGCCTGGAGTGTTTTAAGTGTTTCGCACGATTGAATTAAAGAAGATTTATACACTTTGTTTCCTTTCTCTCTTTGCCTTCCGTTATATTATTACATTCTCGACTTTCACGTGATTCAACATAAAGCCTTCTTTTCCGCTACTGGAAGCAGGAGGAGAGGCCAAAATGCGCCGCATAAACACGGGCGGCTATTTTCACTTTCAACATGCATTGAAATGTCATTTTTTGCAAATCTATTTTTCAAAATCTAATTTTTTACAAGGTTTTTTTTTAAATAGAAAAGTGGCACATACTATCATTACAGAAAGATGAATCCATATCTTTTTTTCAAGTATGTTTCTTTCGCAAAATTTAATGCACATAAAATAATAAATCATATAATAATTGTGCCAATGATAAAGTTTTCAATAACTAATGCAGATAAAAGTTTTGAAAACTTTATCATTGGCCCTACTCTGCCTTTCCATTCACATGGAGTCAATACCACTCGTTGAACTCGTACGATTATTATAGAACCCATGTTACTCGCCATTTAAGGATTTTACAGATCATCAATCAAATACCTCGATACTTTTTTATCCAAGGCACTGGTAGTTAACGCAAATTTTCACCAAATATTTACACAATTTGACCATCAATGTCAACTTCTGATGGATTTCATGGGAGATGTGCATGGACTTATCTCTTATTCTTATACTCATACATCATGGTAAATAAATGTCATGGTAAATAAATGAGTAAGCTTAATTAACTTATGAGACTGACCAGAAACTAGAGTTATTGTGAATAGATTTTTATACAAAACAATCTCATACCCATCTCCATATGAAATATGTGCCCACATAAAAACCCGGATTGATCTCTCTTTTGTATTCTCCATAAAAACCTTCCCTACTAAGGTATCCATCCAGTCTCCTCATCACAATCCAAGCACTACCATTACTATCATTACCAAAATAACTCTACCAAACTATGAATCTAGAAGATATGGTGTTCAACAATAGAAAAGAGACCTTGAACTAACATCCTTGATTGAATCTCCAATTACATTTGTTTTCACACGAAATATATTAACCAAATCAACCCATATAAAAAGGTTCTCGCTCAACCAATTCTGCATTTTATAAAATATTTGGTTTGCATTATCTTTTCTGTTTAAATTTATGGTCATGTACACTGTGTTTCTCGCATACCTAAACTCTAAGCTTTTACCAGATGTATAACCTTTTAAAGAAACCACTGTCAAAATGGATAATGAATAACAGTTACAGATTTTCAACATTTATGGAAAAATTAAGCGAAGCAACACTGCAATTCTTGACTGCTAAAAAGATAGAAACGAAGACGGACCCAATGACTCCTAGGGCTACTGATATTGAAGATATAATTGTCCACAACTGTGAAAATATGAATAGTGTGATAGATTAACATGAAGAGGTTTGTTGTTATTGGTAAAACATTGGAAGAAAAGATAGAGACTTACCATATGCCAGGATGGGTCCTTTCTTTAATCTCTGATTACATTTGTTTTCACATGAAATATATTAACCAAATCAACCCCATAAAGAGGCTCTGGCTCAGCGAATTCTGAATTTTATAAAATATTTGGTTTGCATTACCTTTTCTATTTAAATTTATGTCTTGTACATTGTGTTTCTTGCATACCTAAACTCTAAGCTTTTACTCAATGTATAACCTTTTAAAGAAGCCACTCTTAAAATGTATAATTAATAACAATTGCATACTTTCAACATTTATGGAAAAATTAAGCGACGCAACACTGCAATTCTTGACTGCTAAAAGAATAGACATGAAGACGAACCCAATGACTCCCAGGGCTATTGATATTGAAGCTGCAATTTGCCACAACTGTGAAAATATGGACAGTGAGATAGATTAACATGAAGAGGTTTTCCGGTATTGGTAAAACATGGGAAGAAAAGATAGAGAATTACCATATGTCAGGATAGGTCCTTGCTTGAATCTTTGATTACATTTGTTTTCACATGAAATATATTAACCAAATCAACCCATATAAAAAGGCTCTTGCTCAACCAATTCTGAATTTTTTAAAATAGTTGGTTTGCATTATCTTTTCTATTTAAATTTACGGTCTTGTACATGGTGTTTCTTGCATACCTAAACTCTAAGCTTTTACTCAATGTATAACCTTTTAAAGCAGCCACTTTGAAAATGGATAATGAATAAGAATTGAATACTTTCAACATTTACGGAAAAGGGCGAAGTGACGCTGCAATTATTGACTCCTAAAAGGATGGAAATGAAGAAGGACCCAATGACTCCCAAGGGTAATAATATTTAAGCTGCAGTTGGCCACAACTGTGAAAATATGAACAGTGCGATATATTACCATGAAGAGGTTTTCCAGCATTGGTAAAACATGGGAAGAAAAGATAGAGACTTACCATATGTTAGGGTAGGAATGAACTGTTGCAAAATCAATTCCTCTAATCTGGTTATTGGTGATGAAACCTCTGCCCACAAAGAAGCCTAGATTGATCTCTCTTTTGTATTCTCCATAACAACCTTCCATACCAGCAATTGTTTACTGCTAAAAGCATTAAATGAAGACGGGCCCAATGACTCCCCGGGATACTGATATTGAAGCTGCAACTGTCCACAACTGTGAAAATATGAACAGTGTGACAAATTAACATGAATAGGTTTGCCAGTATTGGTAAAACATGGGAAGAAAATATATTTGGGTAGATATAAATGGATATAAAGGCATACAACTTCCCAACTGTAAACAATGTTTTATCATAACATATATTTCATCCATACTGCATTACTTCAACAACAACCTATTTGAAAAGGAAATGTTGTAAATATCATCAGTGGGACAAGTCAATTAAAAGAAAATCCCTTTTAGTGAGACCATGTGAAAAACCACAAACATGAAGAAGACTCATATAGTTGTGGCCAATAGAAATTGCATTGGTTTTCTGATGCATAAAATCTTATTCTGCAAGGTAGTCTTATGCCTTCTTAGGCCTTATTAACGCTAGCTATGAGACAATACGCTAGCTATGAGACAATCATGAAGAATGACCAACTATGAGAAACGTGGCAATGGTAATGGAAGGTATGAGGAAGGATTTGGTGAAAAATACAAGATCAAAATGAAGCATATCTAATTTGATTGGTAATACAAGTGCAACAGAGAATGATTCAACTACATCAAATGACCAAGGTTCTACATATTAGTTTGTGATAATTGTCAGTGGAAAATATTTCCATGGAAAAATCAGTTACTTTTACTTATTCAAGCAGATTTCTATTACGATAGAATTATATATTTGTAATTATGTTCAACTTGAAAAATAGACATGCTTGCAATAATATAGTGGATTGTAGATCTACATTTTGTTTTAATGTGTTATACATTATGCCAATACTCATATCGATGCAGTGATCTTTAGATACTGGTAACATTAATCGAAAATACATAAAAATTGTAGGATACCGCCAACCAAGTTAGTAGTTCTAATTACTAACAACCCAGTGAACGTGAAAGCAAACCAGATTCAAAGTCCAAACTAAGAAACACAGTAGAAATGAGTGAATATGACTTCTTCTTAGTTACTATCATCTGTGGATATCAAGGAAGTTTTCTATCATGCTAATGCTAGATATAATATACTGAAGTTAATGAACCACTTCTATGTTCTTATAGGTTATGACTGACATGTATTTCTTAACCTTTCTGCATATTTAGGGTTCTAAACAATAGATCATCCCATTTAATATAGTATCACTTTTATTTAATTCAAAACTTCTCGATTTATAGTTTTCACCCCCTCTCATGTATTTTGGATCTCGAAATCATATCAATATTCACAAATCTAGTTATCCCTATGCAACATTAGAATAAAATGAAAGGCATGTATTTTGGATCTCGAAATCATATCAATATTCACAAATCTAGTTATCCCTATGCAACATTAGAATAAAATGAGAGGCAGGTTATGCTCCAGGTTTTTTTGGGATCAATAAACAACATAAACAAAAAGCCTTGGTGCATGGAGGTGTTTTTTGGGAGCAGCAAACAAAAAAACCAACGCCTTTTGGTGCATGGGGATCAAATATAACCTGCCAAAAATGGGAATGGATATGATTTCAACGGATCCAAAAGTGGGGATCTCCATAGCGTATTTGGATTCACAAATCCAATTATCTCCGTGAAACATTAGAATAGGATGAAAGGAAAGCTGTGCTCCAGGTTTTTTGGGGAGCAGTAAAAAATAGAACAAAGAGCCTAGTGTGACATATTAACATGAAGAGGTTTTCCGCTATTGATAAAACATGGGAATACAATATAGATACTTACCATATGTACGGATAGTAATGAAATATCAGAAAATCAAGTCCCTTGATCTGGTTATTGGTGATGAAATTTGTACCCACAAAGAAACTTGGATT
Organism: Pinus tabuliformis; assembly: GCA_031772625.1. Lineage (NCBI taxonomy): Eukaryota > Viridiplantae > Streptophyta > Pinopsida > Pinales > Pinaceae > Pinus > Pinus tabuliformis. The sequence goes on along the minus strand of CM062804.1, from coordinate 283,082,700 downwards.
GATCTCTCTTTTGTATTCTCCATAAAAACCTTCCATACCAGCCTATCCATCCCTATTTTCTCATAAATCCATCCCTGTTCATTGATCACAGTCAAAGCACTACCACTTACCATCACTAACAAAATAATGAATCACTAGAAAGGAAAATTTTAAACAGAACTCTACCAAACTATGAATCTAGAAGATATGGTGTTCAACAATAGAAACAAGACCTTAAACTAACATCCTTTCTTGAATCTATGATTACATTTGTTTTCACATGAAATATATTAACCAAATCAACCCATATAAAAAGGCTCTTTCTCAACCAATTCTGAATTTTATAAAATATCTGGTTTCCCTTATCTTTTCTATTTAAATTTATGGTCTTGTACACTATGTTTCTTTCATACCTAAACTCTAAGATTTTACTCAATGTATAACCTTTTAAGAAGCCGCTGTCAAAATGGATAATGAATAACAATTGTAGACTTTCAACATTTATGGAAAATTATATGAAGCAACACTACAATTATTGACTACTAAAAGGATAAAAATGAAGATGGATACAATGACTCCCAGGGCTATTGATATTGAAGCTACAATTGGCCACAACTGTGAAAATATGAACAGTGCGATAGATTAACATGAAAAGATTTGGTGGTATTGGTAAAATATGGGAAGAAAAGATAGAGACTTACCATATTTCAGGATAGGAATGAACTATTGCAAAATCAATTCCTTTGATCTAGTTATTGGTGATGAAATATGTGCCCACAAAGAAGCTTGGATTGATCTCTCTTTTGTATTCTCCATAAAAACCTTCCAAACTAGCCTCCATAAGATGGTTTCCATCAATGGATTTGACATGGCTAGCCATCTCTGATTTGAATGGGAAAGTTAGTGTTTTTTGTGCTAAATTCGAATTGAAAATAGTAAACAAAGTGCTTGAGGATTATGAGGTAAATTTCAAGTTAACCATGTGTTTTTATGTCTTTATATGTAATTCATGATCTTAAAACTTGAATTAAAAAAAAAATTGAACAACATCATGACATAAATACACTCAGCAATTGATAAAAGAGTTAACCCCTCCTAGGCTATGTCTCCTTTGTCCAAATTCCAATGGCTTGACCCATTCTCATTATGCTCAAAATACTTCACTGGTAAAGATTACATAACGTGTGTTGACCAAAAGAGTGGCTAGTTTCCCCTCCAAGGAAACATTCTTCTGCAAATAAATCTCACTCTAAAAACATTGCAACCTATAGTGAGTCATGAAACAATCAGCAAGAAAAGGGTTCTCAAATCAAGAACTCATACTCCATCTGACAATGAGCATAACAAGTACATCAATTCAATTGAAGTACTAAAAGAGAGATTTCCTCAAAGACATAATGAGAAAAGAGAAATATGAGCTACACCATACATGTCTCATCTATTGCAGAAAACATATGAAGGCTAGAAAACCCCTACAAGGTCCTCTCCATTCTCAAAAGCCTTAAAAAATGGATTTAACCCCTTGGTTGATCCTAGCACCCATACACTTAAACCCACAAAAAGTATCTTCAAAAGTGCTCCAATGGCTATGCAACTTTTTCCATTAGCTTCAGAAGACCCAAAAATTATTGTCTAGCTTCTTCCTGCTCATGAGAAGACTAAAAACTAAAGTAGATACCAGATTCCCTAGATCTTGCACTATTCACTCTACAAATTCCCCTATATATGGCACCAACCCTAAAATTTCACCCCAAAATCCGTTGACGGAGCGTCAATTCCACAAAACTTTGAGTGAAATTGTCGAAACATTTAAATGACCTCCACGACCTTAACTCCAAAAATTATGGCCGCATGGGCCTTCATATGTACCAGGGGCTAGCCTCCCTCTTGCTGGCGGTCTTCCTGGAAGTTTAGGCTAACTTAAAAGCTTGTCATATTGTGACAGCATATGCTGGCGATTTTAGAGGAAGAATCGTTGGGTGAACTACTTGTTAACTGGTGGTTGGAGCGTTCACATGGGCATCGTATTAACGTCAACAGTTTCAGTGTGGTGGTTATCGCCATAGAGCATGACTTATCATGATATCCCCATGGTTATGGTGGTCACAAGTGGAGGTTCTGGCGGTGGTTACCACTACAGGGGTGGGCTAGGGTCTAACCCCCCACCCCTCTATTTTTGGTCTCATGGCGCGGGGGTGGAGAAGGGCTATGCCCTAGCCTGGTCTCCATGCCATATACACTAACACTTTAATTTAAAATAAATTTCTCTACCAACGTTAAACAAGAATCATGTTTGGTGCAATGGTTAATGGCTCGGTTTTTTGGGTAGAGGTCCATGGTTCGATCCTTGATGGTGTAATTCTGACCTTACCAAAATTTTGGTGGCCCTCAGGCTACCACATGGTGGCCCCTGGTTGGGCCATGTCGCAACCAGTGGTTTGCCACCAATTGACCACCCATATCACGCCACGTCAGTGCCATTGAAATCATGCCACTTGCACCACCTGATTTTCTGAAGGAAAAAAATCAATGCGCAGTCACCTTACTACCTAGGCATTCCCATTTAGAGCCACATCAACAATATGGACTGCTGCCTAGACTATCATTTATTTTTGCAAAAATTCGCTGGTTGTGAAAGACGAACAAAATTCATTTCCAGGAGCATATGATGTCTATTTTGTGTGAAACGCGTTGCACAGTCGTTGATTTTCCACACTGATCTGAAAATTTTAAATTTTGAGTAAATTTTTGAGCTATGGATCACTCCTCACCACTGGGAGCTTTTGGACCCCAAAAGATCACTTTCATTTCTTCAGCAGTTCAGGGTATAGTTCCCTCACCTTTCCAATCTCAATCCATTTGGCTTTGGAACTTTTGAAGCTGATCTTGAACTGTTTGATGTACCAATTGTATTTTCTCAATGAACTTCTTGGCTTTGTCTATGTCGCTATGGCCATCAATAGCAACATCTTTCCCAAGAATGAAATCTAATGGCCATCTTCTGCAAAATATTTACCAATGATAAAATCGAAAAAGACTTTGGAAAATAAACCAAACAATATTCCCATGGAAATACTTGTACAAATGAGTTCTTAACAAATTTGTAACATACTGAATGTGTTGCAACTACTCATCCCATAGTTTAGGATGCTTACTAAAATGTCCACAAATGGAAATTAATATTACAATATGGAATACATTTGACTCCCAAATTTCCATACAAATTGACTCATCATCAAGCCAAAATAGCATAACAATGCCAAAGAAATTACTATTTCATATAAGTGATTTATTCAGAAACATCATTTTTACAAAATGCCCAATTGTGGGGACATGCAACAAAGGAAATACAAAATAAATGTAGTCTTTAATTAGACAAATAGTCCAACCATTTCTTACCCAAATATGCTAGGGAATTTTCTTTCTGCACTTCACTTCCTTCTGGAACTTCTTCTGGAATGGTTATTGCATGCCTTGCACATTCCTATACCTTCTCCTTCTTAGGTGATTCCATTACCTCTTTGTCCTTCTTTGGATGAATATGTGGATGCAACTTCCAACACTTTTAAATCCAATGCCCACTTATGTTGCAATGAGTGCAAAAGTTTTTGTGAGATTTTCTTGGCACAAATTTCTTTAAAATTGGATGAGAATTTCCCTTCTTGGTCTCAATTCCAATTGACATTTTCATCTTCTTGACTAATGCTTTCCTTTTGTGGCACTTAGCTACACAATGGTTAGGTGCATGAAAAAAAGTGAACTGAAAAAATTCCACAACATGTTATTCAAATCATCATGTTGTTTGTATTCATCAAAAACCTTTGAATAATCAGGATGCTTATACCTCTTATGGTTATCCTTTGGCTTATGACCTTGGCGAGGGGAACTTGAATGGTGAGAAGAAATTGTATTAGTCTCTTCTTCAACTTACTCATCTCTCTTTCGAGAAGTCTTGCATTTCATGTCCTCCTTTTGCTTTAGAAACCAAGTTGGTACCAATTCTGGATGCAAATCCCAACAGTATGCCTCCTTATGTCCTCTCTTATGGCAAAATGAAAAAGATACCCAAGAAATATCTCTAGAATACCATTCTTCCTTTTCAACATAGTCAAAACCTTCATATCAAGGTCTCTCCTTTGCCTCAATTGGATGGATAATTCCGTGATTGTTCACTCCAAGTCCTCCTCCCTTGTAACCCATATTAGACAAGAGTGTTGCTCATGTGCCTTTGCTATGCTTCTGAAAGGGTGCAAAAGAGATTAAATGAACATTTTCATGTAAAGAAACTGCATGTAAAATTCTTACCATTTTCCTCATATTCCAACTAAGGGACAACGATTATCTTAAACGCTTTCCTAATTCTTGAGGTGTCTTCTTGGATTATTGGTCTTTCTTCTTTTAGCTCCATGGAATTTTGTGCTGATAGAACCTCAACCTCAACAACATGTGGAAAAAAGGTGTAGACTTGGCCATCTTCCTTCTGTGAAGGACTTTCTACACTAGCCTCTTGTGGGTACTCATTCAACAACTCATGCTTCTTCTCTTCCCTATATGGAGTAGTGGAGGATGCTTCAAGGAAACCTCCTTGTGTCCCTGGTACATGGGAGGCATCCTCCATTTGACAAGAGCCATAGGTTGCATTCTTTCCATGTCCACAAGCTTTCATAGTATTGGAGGGACTTTTTGCTTCTTTGATTGAACACCATTCATCACTCTGTTCCTCCGCAACATTCTGCAACATGAGGCACATCTTTTGCTTCTCTTCCTGAGTAGCTTCAAGTAGCATTTTGAGCTCCATGTCCTCTTGTTGGAGAAATGAAATAATGTCCTCCGAATCTTGGAGACTATCATGCTTTGAACTCATGCCCATTCTTACTGAAGCCTCAATTGAAATTTGAGCTAGAACTGGTAGTGGAGATTGTAGCGATCTTTCTCTCCTGACCAAACCTTATCCTCTCTTGAGCTTCAAACTTGTAAGCTTCACATTCACTTGCAAACAGTTATATCCCCCTTGCAAAAATAAATCCATGTTCTCTAATACCAACTTGATCTGAATGGGAAAGTTAGTGTTTGTTCTACTAAATTCCAATTCAGAATAGTAAACAAAGTGCTTGAGGATTATGAGGTTAATTGCAAGTTAACCATGAGTTTTTATCCCTTTATACCTAATTCATGAGCTTAAAAAAAGACTTAAAAAAACATTGAACAACAACATAACAGTAATACACTCAACAATTGATAAAGGAGTTTACCCCTACCCGGCTATGTCTCCATGGTCGAGATTCCAATGGCTTGATCGAATCTCATTATGCTCAAAATACTTCACTGATAAAGAGTAAATAAAGTGTGCTAACCAAAAGAGTGGCTAGTTTCCCCTTCAAGGAAACATTCTCCTACAAAGAAATCTCACTCTAAAAACATGACAACCTACAGTTAGTCATGAAACAATCAGGAAGAAAATGGTTCTCAAATCAAGACCGCATACTCCATCTAACAATGAGCATAACAAGTAAATCAATTCACTTGAAGTACTAAAAGAGAGATCTCCACAAAGACATAATGAGAAAAGAGAAACCTAAGCAAAAACATAGTTGTCTCAGCTACTTCAGAAAACATATGAAGGCTAGAAAACACCTACAAGGTCCTCTTTATTCTCAAAATCCTTCAAAAACGAATTCAACCCCTGGTTGATCCTAATACCCATAGACTTGAGCCTGTAAAATTTATCTTCAGAAGTGCTCCAGTCGCTTTGAAACCTATTCCATTGGCTTCAAAAGACCCAAAAATGCCTGTCTAGCCTCTTCCTGCTCCTAAAAAGACTTAAACCTAAAGAATATATGAGCTTCCCTAACTCTTGCGCTATTCGCTCTACAAATCCCCCCAAATCCAGCACAGGTCCTATAATTTCGCCCCAAAATCCGCGAACGGAGTGATGATTCCACCAAAATCCATGGCCTTAGCTCTGATAATTATGGCCACATGGGCCTTCATATGTACTAGGGGTTGACCCCCCTCCCGCTGGCGATCTTCCTCGCATTTTAAGCTAACCACAAACCTTGTTACATGGCAGCAACATGTGCTAGCGGTTTCAGAGGTGGAACGTTTGGGTAGATGGCCTGCTGACCAAAAGTTGGAGTATTCACATGGGTGACATATTAACACCGACGGCTTCGATGTGGTGGTTACTGCCACGGGGCGGTAGTTATGATAACCTCGCGATTACAGTGGTGACAAGCGGAGGTTCTAGCGGCGGTTACCGCTACAATGGTGGGTTATGGTCTATTCCCCTTACTTGCAGTCCCGTGGCATGGAGGTGGCCAAGGGCTAGGCCCTGGCCCTGCCCCCATGCCATATGTGCCAACACTTTAATTTAAAATAAATTTCTCCCCCAACGTTATACAAGAAAGGTGTTTGGTGCAATGGTTAATGGCTCAGTTTGTTAGGTGGAGGTCCATGGTTCGATCCTCAGCAGTGTAATTATGACCTTACCAAAATTTTGGTGTCCCTTGGGCTACCACTTGGCGGCCCTTGGCTGGGCCATGTGGCAGCCTATAGTTGGCCACCAACTGACCAACCATATCATGCCACGTCAGCGCCATTGAAATCATGCAACTTGGAACCACCTAATTCAACAGAGTAAAACATTCAATGCCCAGTCACACTGTCACATAGGCATGCCCAGTCAGTGCCACGTTAGTAGTATGGACTATTGACTGGACTGCCTTTTTTTTTGTTGCGAAAATTCGACTATTTTGATAAATCAACAAAAATTGTTTCCAGGAGCATACGATGTTCGTTTCGCGCGAAACGAGTTGCACCAGATTTAGGACAACGCGAACTAAGTGGTCATTTAGGTTCCACACCAGAGCAAATTTTTAAGCTCTGGATCAATCTCCTCTATCAATCCCTATTTTCTCATCACAGTCAAAGGACTACGATGTTTAATCACAACACTTACCATCATTACTAAAATAATGAATCACTAAAAAGGAAAATTATAAACAGACTTCTACCAAACAATGAATCTAGAAGATCTGGTGTTCAACAATAGAAATGAGACCTTAAACTAACATCCTTGCTTGAATCTCTGATGACATTTGTTTTCCATTTTCTAGTTTTGATTCAAAGAAAAAAGTTGATATCTGACCTAGATGGTCCTCCCAGAAGGATCAATTTGACAATGAGGCTTTTTCATGAGATCCCATGCAAATATTGTAGGGTCATCCTTGTAGGCTACTCTAGTAATGTTGTTCACTCTATTCAACAGAGTTTGCAAGAAAATGCATTGTTGAATGCAAATTTGATTAGTTCTTTGTGTGTGTAGCTACTATATGCTAATTAGTCTATGTATGTCTATACATGTAACAAAAGGAATGTACGCATATAAAGAGACAAGAGACAAACATTTATACACTCTGCTACCTTAACATGGTTTTTATAATAGGCTTTAGCTGTGGGATTGGTGAAGAAATCATTATCACAGATGAGATTTTGTCTCGCATTTCCAACCCATTGTACATATTGAGCCTTTCCTCCAAAGTTTAGATAACCACAAAGTCCAAAGTCTAGAGCCTGAACCAAAATAACCCTAAAAATCAAATTAAAACAAACAATTGTCAGCAGATCCTGACACCCAAAAGGAAAATCTCTTGATAAAAATGTGTTGAGGTCCCGAAGGGTTACATCCCCCATGCACAAACCTGAAATACGTTCTCATCATATACACCATGAAAAATATTCAATGCCTTGTATTGGCCATCACTTAAGGCCAAAGTCATGGAAACATTAATCCTATGAGCTACAACTTGTTGAAAAACATAGCTGACTATATTTCTCTATGTTAGATCCGTTGCCACGTCCATTAACCAGTAAGAGTTAAACCCACTGACAAATAAAGACTTCCCATTGAAAGTAAAGTGGGCACTATCTGCCCAAGGATTTAATGAAAATAAGGTAGTTGGTGCATGCAAACAAAAAGAATGACAAACTCACACTGTTTCCACGTAGGCATGGGCTGTGAGACGTTGCTGCCTACAATCGACGAAGTTGAAATCGTCATGTGAGCCTCTTCTGCCTACAATTTACGAAGTTGAAACCATTCTGTGAGCCCCTATTGCCGAAAATCAATGAAGTCAAAACTATTTTGTGAGCCACTATTGCCTACAATCAACAATATTGAAACCGTTCGACAGGGATGGAAGTTTTGCGTGTAAGGGGGTTAGGGTTTAATAAAAAAAATTCCAAACTACCTTTTCATGATCTAAAAATTAAACATCTTCCAATCGTCTAACATATAATCTAATGGGGCACGGTATGGATAGGTGGATAAGGGGGAAGTTATTTTCAGAGAGGAGCGCCTTATGATGTCATTATTATTAATTTTTAATGCAGGTCGAATCATCACTCTTATTCAAGGAAATCCATGCCATCCAAATTCCTTGTTGGTGGTCCATGAGGGGGCAAACTTTCGCTACTACTAGCTCAATTTGGTAACTATCTTATTCTCTTAACTCTTAAGAAGACTAGATCTTAGCCATATATCTATAACATTAGTATTGAAATATTTTACATAAGCATTGAAATATTTTACTTAAAGTGGATATTGAAACCATTTTTTTTGTTATTAATATATATATTTTTTAATGGTGGGCATTGACTCCTTGTTGTTATGCAACTAAAGAAACATCTCCTAGTATTGGATGTAAAATGCAGTTCTATGCGAAATGAACATTTTTTTTTATGTTAAACACTAAAAAAAGTAAAAATAAGAAAATTTTACTTTCGTTTACACTCATTTTATTTATATAAAGTTGATATAATTTTTTTTTTACACACAGTAGATATTGAAATATTTTATTTATAGTCGAAAGGAATCTTTTTTGTTAGTATTTTGTTAAAGCTACATGTCAACTCCATGTTGAGCATGGAAGGAATTACACATATCTCTTTAGTTGTGCTATACAAAGCATATTTTGGTACAAATATTGACATAGTATAATACCTTAGCTTTAAATAACTTTTGGTAGTTCCAATGCATGATAACCTATGTGGTCATTCACTAGCATGGATGGACATAAGAGTCGTTTTTGGGTGCCCTTGCATGATGGCAAGGTGCATCATGGACATTCCATGTCTTCAAAATGAGCACATCATAAATCTTTATAGCTCATACTAGTTGGACATATTAAGAGAAGTTTGGAAGGGAACTTGGCGAGGGAAGGTAAAGTGGAATTTTCATACATGCCCTTGTTGGGAATTTAGTAGGGAAATGTATATGTTAATTCTCTTAAATTGATAACTGCTTGTATTATATTTTTACTTATTAGCTTTTACCTTTGTTAGTTCAATATGAAAAACATCAAACAAGTACCAAAACAATAAGAAAAATGACACAGTATGTAGGCTCCAAGCGAGGGCCAAAACCCCTCCTCTAGAGGGGAAAACCCATAAAATATCTTCTTATCCTTTAGATCTTTCAATTCATGAATACCATGACCTAGACTCAGACAAGTAGCCTCCAAGATCAAGTCTTCTTTGACCTCCTGCTGCAATATCTTTGACCTCCCCTGTAAATTGGAAAATTTTCCCCATCGACTACTACTACTTTACAAGGAGAGTTCGATCTTCCTCTGCCTGCTCTTCCTTTGACCTCGCTTGCCTTGATTTTAGACTTAGGGTTAGTAGTAAACCCTAAGAGACCTTTGCTTGCCTTATTTCTCTTATTGTCTCCAAAATAAAACGTCTAGACTTCCCTAGTGTAGAAACCCTAACCTCGCATTCCGAGATGAAAGTAGAGATACGCAAACACTTTGACTTCTTCTTCGTACTTCCTTTTTCATCCTTTTGTTGCTTCCTTCTTAATATGAGAGATGAGTGAGTGAATGATCCAAATGGAGGACGATTTCTTCTTATATATAGGCTTCCTACAAGGGATAACATGTCTCTTTACTTACGCTGACATGACAACTCATGTAGGCCAACTTGATCTTGGAGGTATTTTGACATTTTCAAGAAAAAAAAAAATATATTTTACAATTTACAATGTACCCATAAGGTCTTCCATACATGAAAATGACTTTAATACCTAGGACAAGCACTAGAAGCACTCAATAGGTGCTTTACCTATAAAATAAAAAAACTTGAGAATGAAATCCATGATCAAATAATAATAATAATTTATTTTTCATTATATATATATATATATATAAGAATATATTTCATACGAATGAACACCGAACATAGTTACATATTTTTCAACACTCCCTCTTTACTAGGGAGGTATTTGTAGAAGGTACATGGTCATTGTCAATTTGAAGAGATCTCATAAGAAGAGTCGGATTGGTAACCCATATGTCTAGCATGATAATGACCATCATTGTTATATAGCAAGGCCTTGACTAAAAACTCTATCTCTCCACAAGATCACAACACAATGTTGGCGAGACCAATGATTTGTAGACACCAACATCATTATCTCTCCAAGGTACATACCCCACCTAGGTGTTCTCATAGTATGACCTCTTGTTGGACTATTCTTATCCTGGGTAGCTAATCCTCAAAGAATATCGGTCCACGCTACTCTTGTCTTGAAGTCCATACCACATTATCAAAGAGTATTGAATTCCAGATGGTTACCCAACCCTCCATTCTTTCTTCCCAAGTGAACAAAAGAATGCTTGTGTCTATCCCTCCCTCTTAATCTGAGAGGAGAAATCCACCAAAATCAACTTGTCCCTTAAGTATACAAGCTTCTTGTTTGGAAGTAATTTTTTCAATATGTCAGCTACTTTCTCATTAGTGGAGATATATTGTAGCTGCGCCACACCATTTTGTACTAGCTCTCATATATAGTGATACTTTTTTTTATATGATTTGTCTTCCCATGAAACATTGGGTCCTCAAACAAATGAATACAACTTTCGTTATCATAACATATCATGTAAGGTTCATCGATCCTTCAAATAAGTCAGACAACAACTTCCTTAACCAAACTAATTCACGGCTAACTTCACATGTTGCAACATATTTTGCTTCAGCACTACTCAAGGAAACGGTGTTTTGATTTTTTCTCATCCATGAGACCATAGATGATCCCAGACTAAAAATTCCTCTCGTAGTGCTTCTTCCATCTTTTTCATTGCCTCCCCAGTCAGAATATGTATAACCAATCAATTGAACATTATTCCTTCTATCGTATTAAATGTCGTAGTTGATGGTTCCCCGCATATATTTTAGGATATGTTTTTCTTCTATCCAATGATCATGCTTCAGCTCCACTTCGAATTGACTAAGTATATTTACTACAAAACATATGTCCGGACGAGTATTCGCAAAGTACATTAATGATCCAATCAATTGTTTATATCTAGAAGGCTCCATAGGGCTTGATTCAGAACTCCTTAGTCTTTTCAAGTTTGTGATCATTGGAGTGGGCATCTATTTACAGTCCATCATGTTGAACTTCTTTAAAGTCTCGATCACGTACTTTCCTTGACCTAAATAGAATTCATTAGGTTCCTGCCAAACTTCTAGTCCAAGATAGTAATGCACCAACCCCAGATCCTTCATGTCAAATTCTGCTCCCAAATGCTTCTTACGTTCTTCAATTTGACCTGCTACACTTGTTAAGATAATATCATCTACATATAGAAGAATGATTATAGGTTCATTGTTTACAACCTTAATATAGAGGTTAGAGTTAGTAGAACTTTTTTTGAAGCCTAGTCTTTGTAGATATGCATCCATTGTAGCATACAATGCGCTTGGTGCTTGCTTCAGGCCATATAATGCTTTCTTCAATTTGCAAACATATTCCTTCCTATATTTGATTTTGAATCCCAAGGGTTGTTCTTTGTAGACTTATTCATCTATTCGATCCCATCGATGCTTCCAGAGAGACTAATGATCGAATTGTTGTGTAACTTGCTATTGGAGAAAAATTTCTTTCGTAGTCAATGCCTTCAAGTTGAGAAAATGTCTTGCCACAAAGCTCGCTTTATACTTGTTTATGCTTCCAACGGCTGCATGCTTGATCTTATAGATCCACTTGGAAGTAACTATAGATTTGTCTTCATGCCTCAATACTATCTCCCATACTCCATTCTTTATTATAGGTTGATATTTTTCATTCATGGAATCTTTCCATTCTTGATTTTCTATAGCCTCTTCAAAAGTGGATGGTTCTACTTCTATTAATTTTGTCATGTATGAAGCATACCCAAAGTATCTCTTGGGTCTTTTACTTTATTTAAATGATCCTTGAGCTTCTCCATGACCTTTTGCATCAATTAGTGTAGAGTTCAACCAATTAGGTATTTTCCTTGTTTCTTTAATGATGTCAGGTTGAATAGGTTCACTAGGTCCTTCTTCATTATGGTGATATCATTCTTCCTTGTCAACTTCTTCCTCAAACATAGGAATTTCTTCGTCATCATAATCTATAGAAAGTTATTTTGTTTTTTTCAATTCTATTCTTTCATCAAATATGACACCATGACTAACTTCAATGTGATGTCCATCTCTCATATAGATTCTATAGGCTTTTGATGAGTTACTATACCCAACAAATATACATTGCACACTCGAAGGATCCATCTTCTTTATTTTTTCTTTTGTTATATGAATGTACATAGGACATCCAAAGATCCAAAGATGATCGTCATATGGCTTATTCCAAGTGAACACTTCTTTTAGAGTTTTATTCACAAGATATATGTGAGGACATCCATTTTGTATGTAGACTATTGTCTTAGTTTCCTCACCTCATAGAAAATTCGATAGATCTTTGATCATGTATCATTTCTTTTACAATTTCTTCAATGAACCTTTTCTTTGTTTCTACAACTCCATTTTGTTTGGGATTGTATGGAACTATCCACTCCCTCTTAATCCCATAATCCTTACAAAATTCTAAGCTCTTCTTGAATGTATATTCTCCTCCATTATCAGATCTTAGTATCTTGATCCTTATTTCTATAAGGTTCTCCACTTTAGCTTTGAATTCTTTAAATTTAGTGAATGCTTCATCCTTGGTTTTCATTAAGTAAACCCAGGTATTTCTTCAGTGATCATCTATGAATGTAACATAATAAAGATGCCTTCCAAGTGATTTCGGAATCATAGGGCCACATACATCAAAGTGAATGGGATACAATATGTCTTTTGACCATGAAGCACTAGTTCCAAATGGTTTCTTAGTATTTTTTCCTAATGCACTTCCTTTGCAAACACCTTCATGATCCTCCTTCAGATTTGGTATTCCATCTACTATAGAATTTAGGGTTGGAATAATTTTGAGATCTAGATGACCAAACCTTCTATGCCAAAGTTCACATTGACTAATCTCAGTGTGAACTAAGGCATGATTTATAGGAGATATTAATCTGTAGAGTCTTTCTTCTTGGATACCAATTGCTTTATCTTTTTCTATGCTTGCATATTTTCCCCAAACAACTAATTTTCCATCAATGAAGGTTTCTCTATCTCCTTTATCTTCTAAGCTTGAAATAGAAACTAGATTTTTGTACAAACATGGAACAAACATAATGTTGTTGAGGTGGATGTTGCTTCCATCTTCTAGCCTTATGGGTGATGATCCCATGCCTTTCATAGGATAACTCTTATTGTCTCAAAGTTTGATAGAGTATGTGTATTCTCCTTTTGATAATGTCTTCAATTGGTGAGAGTGACTAGTCATGTATCTTGAAGCACCGCTATCAATTACCAAGAAGTGTTCATCTTGAAATGTTCTAGAGAGAGCACAGAAGAGTCCTTCATATTTTTATATGATTGAGTCCTTGTTTTGAGAGATTATGAGACTCTATAACTCTTTGATTTTTTTTCTTGAGATGGATTGTAATATGTTTTATGAACTTATTCATTGTAGAGGAGATCTTCAGGATGCCCTTAGATAACCAAAGCTCTAATTCCATGTTGAGAATTCAATAGGGCAATATATATGTTAATTCTCTTAACTTGATAGCTTCTTGTGTTAGATTTTTACTTATTAGCTTTCATATTTGGTAGTTCAATATGAAAAACATAAAACAACTACCAAAATAGTAATAACAATGAAACAATATGTAAGCCCCAAGCAAGGGCCAAAACCCCTCCTCTTGAGGAGAAAACCCGTAAAATATCTTCTTATACTTTAGATCCTCCAACTGAAGAATACCATGGCTTAGATTTGGACAAGTATCGTCCAAGATAAGGTCTTCTTTGACCTCATGCTTCAATATCTTCAACCTCCCCAGTAGATCCAAAATTCTACCCCAGCAACGGCTGCAACTACTTCTACTTTACTAGGAGACTTCGATCTTCCTCTTCCTTCTCTTCCTTTGACCTCTCTTGCCTTTATTTGAGTATTAGGGTTATTACGAAACTCAAAGAGACATTCACTCGCCTTCTTGCTCTTGATGTTTCCGAAATCAAACTTCTATACTTCCCCAGTGTAAAAACCCTAACTTCACACTCCCAAAAGAAAGTAGGGAGACCCAAACACTTCACCTTCTTCTTTGCACTTCCTTTTTGTGCTTACGTTTCTTCCTTATTCGTGTGAGGGACGAGTGAGTGAATGATCAAAATGGAGAATGATTTCTTCTTATATATAGGCTTCCTATAAGGGCAGACATGTCTCTTCACTTAGGTCGACTTGACAACACATGTAGGCTGACATGATCTTGGAGGTACTTTGACATTTTCAAGGCAAAATTTATTTTGTTTTACAATTTACAATGTGCCCGTAGGGTCGTCCATATATGAAAATGACTCTTATACCTAGGAAAAACCCTAGAATCACTCAATGGGTGCTTGACCTATAAAATAAAAGAACTTGAGAATGAAACCCATGCTCCAATAATAATAATAATTTCTTTTTCATTTTATATATACATGAACACATTTCATACTAATGAAGACCGAACCTAGTGACACATTTTTCAATAGCCCTCATATGATTTATAAGTCTGATCGATGATAGAAAAAATTGTTGTAGAGAACATGATTATATTTTATAGACTTGTATCATTAGAATACATGTGAATAAGGAGTTTAGAAACCCACACTTGGGGTTGTAACATAGAAGAGATGTGCCTTCATGTATAGGCATTCATGGAGTGAAATCATAGGCCACACTTGGTGGGTGCACCCTTTCCCAAGGCACTTGGGTAACTTCGACGTATTTGTTCTAGGCATGAGGCACTTCGGGTGTGACGCCATTGGACGTTGGATTTTTAATGACAAATTCATAAAAGAGGTAGAGCTACAATTGAGCATACTCACTCGGATATAAAATAACATTTCCACAAGTATGGTTGGCTTAAAATAACATCACCAACTTCAAGGTGAGAAATATCACAAAAATACCTCATCCTTGAAGGGATTGTTGTTGTATGAAAAGTGACATTTTTTTATGAAACAAAGATATCAACCTTACTGGAGGCACCTGATGGTGTATGTCTATGGGTGTGGTGCTACTGGAAGACACGAATTCTTAACGATCACTACTGAAATGAGTTTTTTTCAACTCTCACTATTAAAAATAAAATTTAGCGGAGCACCCTTCAGCCACAGTTGTGAGTGAAAGAGGCACTCACCTTCCTCCAGATATTTAGGCTTATTTTGTTTTGTACCTTTGTGGTGGAAATAGTGGCACTAGGTTCTTCATCAATGATATGTTCCCCTTGTCAAGGTCTAGATCAAAGTCATAACCTGCATTTTACTTTGAGGTTTCTTTCTTTACCACCAATGAATTCCATGAGAATATTCATTGATGTTATTAAAGGATCTCTTCTGGATCTCACACCACTTTCCTGTGTCTTTGTTCATATTCCCGTTACCATTTTTTATTTGTGGATTAAATGGGTTCTCCTGTGGTGGTTTACCCTGACTCTATCTTTTTTTTGAAATTTTGGGATGCCCTTTCCCTGCTTTTTCTATGACTTGCAGGGAAAATTTTAAGGATGGAAAATGATCGTGAAGTTTAAAAACATTTGCGAATCTCATTAGTCCCCAATAAACAAACTATAAAATGTTTATTGATATATTTGTAAACTTATTCAAATTTATATTGATTTTATATATAGCCTCTATATAATGTTGGTGATTGTTAAGGTAAAATAACTTTATATTGTAAAATTTGGGCAAATCATTTTTAGAAAAAAATGGAAATTAAATTTTTTTTATGGGAAATATCATGGAAAATTATCCCAACTGTGAATATTATCCCCTAAATTTTCCCATAGCTATGAGGGATTTCTAAATCCAAAGTCTTTCTTTTTTTGTTTCAATTTTTTGTTGATTTTGAAAACATATTGGTATGTTTCCACAAGTGAGGAGATGTCTGTGAACTTTATTTTTTTCTAGATGTAACTATGTATCTATGTACCTAATGCCAGTGAAATCCTTTTATACCAACCTTGCTATGAAATATATGAAAGATATTTGTGAATCTGGCACTGTTTGGACCCTCTTTCCCTAGTGTGGTCTGTATCATGTATTGGTCTTCGTAGCTTCCAACAAAATAATATTGTTCATTACTAACATCCCCAAAAGAGTCCCAAGTTGGTGTGACCCAAAATATTGTAGATTCCTATGTGACCTTTTCTCATAGTAAGCTTCCCACTAATCCTTGATATGGGGGGTAGCCTTAAGGAGTGCCAAGATACTGTTTTCTCTATCGAAAAAATTATGGACTTTAAAACACCCTTCTAGTAGATAAATAATCATTTGTTTATAGTATTGGAATATATATGGCATTCAAATATAGGAATATAAAATTAATGTCTACCATGAAGGGTGTGTGCCTCCAAAGTGGTTAATTGATGAAGATACACTGCATATACGAATATATCAAAGGATCTGGGAAAAATTATCCATAATATCATTAAATTTTCACTAGAAAGACTCCTCGAGCAATAGTTTAATAAGATATCTTACTCCCTTGTCTTAGATACACTGCATATAGGAATAGATTGAGGGATCTCGGAAAAATTATCCATCATCTCAATAATTTTTCACTTCAAAGATTCCTCGAGCAATCGTTTAATATGATCTCTTACTCCCTTGTCTTAGATACATTGCATATAGGAATATATTGAAGGATATGGGAAAAATTATCCATAATCACATTAATTACTCTCTAGAAAGACTCCTCGAGCAATAGTTTAATAGGATCACTTACTCTGTTTTCATAGATAGACTACATATAGGAATATATCGAATGATCTGGGAAAAATTATCCATCATCTCATTAATTTTTCACTAGAAAGCCTCCTCGAGCAATAGTTTAATAAGATCTCTTACTCCCTTGTTTTTATTTTCTTCTACCATGTGGGGTCATCTAGGTTAGAAGGAATGGTCTTGGAAAGGGTCAAGTAGTTTGAGTCCCAACTCCTTCTACCCAAACTTCATTCAAGGCATGCATAGAAAAAATATAAAGAGAAAACCTCTCTAATACCATTAATCCAAATTTATGAAGGGAACAAAATGATATATAGATTTGTAACCAAAATATAGAGATACAATGAAATTTGACTTTTATTAATAAATGGAAAGTTTTAAAATTGTATAAATACATAATAAAAACAAACAAGCTCGATTCGTGGAAGCTTATCTCTAAGAAGAGATGCAATGGCTGCACGCCTTTGACGGATTGTTTTATAATGAGGCTCAAAGAAATTTTTATCATAAAAGGGCAATGATAAAACTCTAAACACCCAAAAACTTAACCCTATAGGATGAAGAAAAAAAATGCTTGTGGGCCTCCATAGCGTAAGCTACAACATCAACTTTCTGAGTTAATAACGTTGGCATACGATCTTCGTTTGGGGTTCTTAGCAGCCCATTATAAAGACCTAAACATGAAGTAATTTTTTCGACTAAACTTGGTAGTGTATGACTAACAAGCTCCCACTTCTCCAAAAAATTCCATTTAGGGTCTCAAAGTGGGTTCAAAATTTCAAGACCATAAAATATTTTAGAAAAACCACCAAAATAGAAAATTGTGTTGTGAGACAGTGGATGTGGGTGGCCACCAATATCCATCGAGATCAAACATGCTCACCATAGGATGAGGAATGGGATTCCTTGAGGAAGATTAGGTAATATGTAGGAAGGGGAACACAAATTTCACTTAAAATATAGAGCCAAACATTGTGGAGATAAAAATTTAAGAAGGGAATTTTGTTAATGATGGTCATGTTTTGTAAGGCATGGAGCACTAAAATAAAGGATGAAAATGGTACAAGGGATTCTAATTTTGATAAAACACACATTGAAATTTTAGAATATGCAAGACCTTCCTATTTTATTAGTACCTCCTCTCATTTGTTTAATCAATTACTGAAATTATTTGATATATATTAGAACCCATTTAAAAAGTGGTTTTTCCTATAATTTATACTACTAATTTAAGAAAAAAAAATGAAGGATGTTGTTCACTATGTAGGACGTTCTCATCGAGAATATAATGCCTCCATTATTTCAATTCTTATACTAAGGAATATAATTATTTGTCATAGGTTCTCAAGTAGATAATATTTTTTTAAGAAAGATTCTTGAAAATAATAGGAAATGTGATGTTCTCCATGTTCTAGAATTGCACCTATAGTGAATTGACATGCATCTCTATTAGTCTTAAAGGAGTTCTACATATATAGATATCTAAGAACAAGTTACACACACAATAAATCAATGAGATTGTAAAATCCATGTTAAGTTATCCATGTCTAATGAAATGATTTTGCATTAGAATGATCATGTGGAGGACAAGTAGTGTCAGAGAAGTGCTAAGTGAATTTATTGTACTAGTTGCCGAGACCAATTGAATTTTTTAGTGTGGCTATCGAAGTGGTACTTGGTGATTATGTGAGGGTAGTAACTCATGATGAATCGACATGAAGATCAAAATATTCAAGAGGAAATCCCAAGTAGGACTCAAAAGTGTGTTCAAAATAGGATTTCTTATGCCTGATATGAATGTTATGAGCAAGGAAAAGTTTAGGAATAATTTGTTGATGTTGAACATAAGCATCCCATAGCATAATTTCATAGTAAACATGTTGAGATGTGGGTGGAAAATATTATTGATAATTTTGATGAATGTGGTTGAAGAGTTTGTTAAACTAAATGACATTATTCATGAACTATCTATATATCACATGGATATATATGGACTTAATGATTCCTGAAGGGGATATCCCTTTTGGTGAAGTCCCTAGCTACCTAAAGCTACTTCAAGAGATCCTTAATATAGAATAGAGGATATCTAAATTTTACTAAAACTCCACTGAAGGAATTTCCATCTGTGACAAGACTACATCCATTCCTATCCTCTTTGGTAATAATAAATATGTGTGGGCTATAATGAGAGACAATAGCTAAGTGTGAAATTCATTATTGAGATGTTATAATTGGTATTCCATTTCAATGTGCTTGACTTAGTAAAGGTTATAAGCTAGGTAATTTGAAGGGAAGTACTAGCAATGATATCAATATCATGGTGAATGGGATGTGGTAGAGGCAAGAAATGAAGCTCTATAATGAAATCATAACAAGTCTCCAAAATGTACTAGAGGCTATGTGAGGGAACATTATTGATATAATCACCCGTGAGGTTGTAAAGAACATAGAAAAATAGGAAAAAATGGGGGAATTTTGATGAACAATAATTATGCTTGTTAATAAGTGATATTTAGGATTAAGAGGGGTGGGGTAGAGAAAAATAAATATCGTAAACCTTAGTGTTTCATGGTGTATGTTTTTTTTCTTCTATTTCAAATGATATTATGTATAATCGGATAGGAAATCGTAAGATTAGATTGGAATAATTTAGTCGAGCCACATTGTTTTGGGAGATAAGATTTAATTTTCAACTATTACATATGATCATTCATGTTAGGAATTATTCAATTTCACAATTGTGTGGAAGAGATATGAAGTAGAAAGAGGAGGATATATCGTAATTAATGCAATATCTTTCGTGGTGATGGGCTATGAAATTGTGTCTTTTTTATATGAAATCACCATGGTTTATTTTGACCAAATCACCCTTTCTAACCCTATAATTATTATAAAACCCTATATATACCTTGAGAAGTTCAAGGTATGATATCTTGTTGCTAGTTTTCTATGTTTATTATTTCTATATTAGAATTAAAGGATGTTTTAAGATTTTTTTTGGTATATCATACATTTGTGTGGAATAAAGGGTGTTAACTTAAGTTATTACAGTGATAGAACTATCTATCATTACGAGGTGTAAATTTTTTTGTCAAGGGATCAACTCGTGCAGTGGTTGCTCAAGAAGACAATATGTGTTACGATACCCATAATTGGAAATCTCATGGGTATAACACATGAATTTGCGCAATGCCAGATTTAGCATAATTTCGTGAATTGTGATAGGTTATAGGCACTTGAATACTATTTTGGATATGTTGCAAGTTATTTCTTTCTTTACTTGACCCATCATGGATAGACTCGTTTTTTCTTTGAAATGAACATTGTGTTATTTTAATTCAATGTTGATAGTTACACAGTTGGTTGAGGAACACACAAGATGTCTCGATGTGTAAGAATATTATGCCACTAGGGGAAAAAGTAGTTACTGTTTGAGTAGAATCAATATATTAAGCTACTACTTGATTTAGATGTTGGGATTTACAATTGATAAAATCTAGCAACTAAATTAGTTATGAGTCACAATTAACGAATAATATCATGAACTATTGTCGGGGACATAGATTCATACATATATATATATTAGTTGAAACAAGATAGTAGATTGTGTGTGGTGTGAATTGCACCATAATTCAAATTTTTTAATACAAATCTCTCTACTCATGAATGTTTCGAATTTCCTGTTAAATATCTTGTTGGTCAATTTATAACTTGATAGGTGCAGGTTGAACCCTAAGTTAGGCTTGCTTGAGGTAAATAATTGCATTGAATGTATTTTATATTATTTTCAGCATAGGATTGTTCATATTTTGTTTTATCTGCAGAGTTTGCTAGTAACGACCATGTTTTCTCTTATTGAGTTGTGTGCTAATTTCCTTTCTTATGGTGTGTTGGATTTCATTCTAAATGGTTTATTGAATTTCCTTTCATGCATTAGTTGGTTTATAACTGAGGAAAGTTTTTATTTCAAGTTTGTAAGGTGATTATTTCGTAGTTTTGCTATGAATTAAGTTATTTTGAAATCAATCGAAGCTACTACAAAACCTTACATCTGTAGAACTACTTAAACATAGTAGGGACAATGACATTGAGCTAAGCATTGATGTCTAATCTCAATATGTGGTGCACCACGTAGTTCAATTATTATTATTTATTTATGCCATGTTCAACCTTAGGCCTTGTATCACTAGTAGGATTTCCTTGAGTTTAGTTTGACAAATGTAGATGTGGTAGGAATTTTGATGCTTATGCATACAACATTGAGAGCCTCACAATTCATTATACCTTGGGTTGAAAAACTAAATAAGTAATTACCAAAACCTACTAACATAGGAAGAAAATATCCAAAAGATCATTTTTGGTGTCGTTGTTGGGGAGGAGCTCAAGAGTATTAGGTTTCTCACCTTAGGTCAAATAGAAATGATAATTGTAGTAGAAGTGACCAAAGGGAAATTATTAACTATTCCTTTTAAGTAGCCCAAATCTTGAATATCATGCATTTATGACATAATAAATCCACTAGAAAACCCTAGGTAGAAATAATAATAAAAATTATAATACCCCATGTGGTGTAATAGGAGCTAGTCGAATTAATATTGTAGCAAATGAGAAGGGAAAGAAAAATACTTTAAAGGTCATCCTATTTCAAAATAGTATAGTAGGGTAGCCACCACACGCATAAATTCCATTAAGAAGGAAATAAAATACATTGGATGAGGAACTTGAATGTTTTGAACGTTCCAATAAGATCTAGAACCATGAGGCTTTAAGAAAAGAAAAGAAGGGTAATGAAGAAGTGAATGGACGTAGATAAAATATACCTGACACTTTTGAATTCCTCGTCCAAGATCATTATGTGTTGGTTAAAATGAAGAAAATTCCTCTTTCTTCCGTTATGAACTTTCATGGACTTTCAATGGGGGATCCAGATAATTTTCTGTTTGATTTTGATTTTATTTTTCGTAGCTATGATTATTCTACGATGTGAAAAAAATGAAATTATTTCTATACTTTTAAATATGTAGACCTTCGATGGTTTATGGGACTTGGTGGAACTCAATTTGAACTTGGGATGATATGAAGAAGGAATTTTTGAAGAAATATCACGATTATTGTAAAGTTTGGGATATCAAAGAAGAAGTCTTCGGGATTACGTAGAGAAGTTTTACAAAGGAAAACCAAAATACTTTGGACCCAAAAGCCCTACATATCACTTCTTTTAAAGTAATATGAGAGGACTTTCTTGAAACAATAAACCTCATGGGAGAAGGAGATGTTTCTTATTTAACATATGACGAGATCTCCAACTTGCGTAAACAATATTCTAGAGGGAGCTCAAAATATGGAAAAGGTTCTTGGGTTGCGGTCTCTATAATTAGTAGCACAAGTGGGCAGGTGTGACTAAAGTTGAGAAGGGGAACTTATTAGATAATTTGAAAACTAATACAGTCAGTAAACTTAGCTCCCAATTAGACACCCTCCAAGAAAAAAAGAATAAACGAGAGGCTGAGTTGGCGTTGGCCATATTTTGCTCCAAAAGTCAAAACAAACATATTCTTTGAGAAATCCCATTAAAATTTTTTGAAACATGTGATATTTGCAAGTAGAAGCATTCCACTCAGGATTGTCCTTCTCTAATGAGGCTTAACGAAATGTTTCAAGAGGCTAATGAGGAGAATGAGAAATTGTGTTTTGTGGCTCAAAGGAAACCATGGACACTTCTATCATTTAGACCTACATCCTTCGACCCTTCCCAATATTTTATCATCTCGCGTTGTTGCCACAATGGCCCCCTCAAACAAAAAATCAAGGTTATGCCCAAGGTTGGAGAGGAACTTTCCCCTTTGGAAATATGGCACCACAAGGTCCACCAGAAGAACATCTGCAACAACTTCAACTACCTTTAATTAACCTTATTAAACTCCAAATTGACCTCAAATACCCGTGCAACCTATACCTAAACCAAACAATAAATTAGTACATCCACCTAGAACATTGGACTAACTTCATTTCCTACTTATACCCTTTCATCAATGGACTACAAAAATATTCATCTATGTTTTGGAAAAGTAATCAAAAACCAAACTCCTCCTATCATCCAAGAATAATATAATCAAGATAGCTCTCTAGAATAAGAGTTTATTTTCCCAAAATCTCAAGATACTCCAACGAAACAATATCGTGAAAATGAGCTAGATTTTTCTCGTTATTTACAGAGGTTGTGTCTTGAAAAACCCCTATGCAACCAGAGTTTGATTTATTGGAAGAATTAAAATGTGTATGTGAATTTTCTATTGCTTGAATCCATTAAGGATGTCCCTATATGTGAAAAAGTAATCCAATATTATTTTTTAATGAAGCCAAGAAGGGAAAAAAAAAGTACCCAAGATAGTTCATGTGATTGGGAAATTAGTAGATTTAATGTTGGGAAAAGTGTTTATGAAAAAAATATGGGGATCTCGGAAGCCCCATCGTTACTCTTAACATTAATAATATCCCCATAGACAATAACTTAATAGATTTAGGGGTATCCATAAACTTGATCACTTAAGAAACCATGGAGAATCTCAAATTACCTGGTCTATTAATAACCCAAGTGTCCTTGAATTAGCTAATAGGTCTACCTAAAACTGGAAGGAATGTTATCGGATATTTTTGTTTTGATAGATTCATGAAAATACCCAACTTAATTCATGATTCTTCAGCCCAATGCTGATTTTGGAGGCTACATGTTAATCATAGGATGACCCTAGATAGCCACAACATATGCCTATATCAATTGTAGGTATGGGAATATGATTACCTCCCACATAAATTCCACTAAGTAGCTTGCTCTTTATCCTTCTACTAAGCCTTCCTTATACCATGAAAACTCGCTTTGGTATGAAGACAAAAATGAATAATTTTCCGATCCTCTCTTGACCCTCGACAAAGCCTCAAAATTTAAGGAAAATACTGAGAATAATCTAAGTTGTACCTTCATAAAACATCCCCACATCGACTATAATTCACCTCTTAGTCAAGTTTTGGGAAAACAATCCAAGGAAAGATGTTCACCCATGGGGCTAGCACAACTAGATACAATAGCTCCACGAAATACTATTATAGAAAATCAAAGTAGGGCTATTGAAATTTAACCCGAAAAAAATCTTAACATTAACACCCAAATGGAACCCTCACAATAAAAGAAACTTATAGATATGCTAAGGAAAAGTAGTAATACTTTTGCCTGGAATTATACTAACATGAAGGGGATTCCTCCCATTTTATGTGCACATCATATCTATATAAAGGAGGATTACTGACCTATTAGGAAACCCCAAAGAAACTTGAATCCAATAATGAAGGACATAGTTAAGGAGGAATTGTAAAAGTTGTTGAATGAAAACGTCATTTACCATATCTTTGAATTTATGGAAAATAGTGAGTGTGTGTTGATTATTCGGGAGCATAATAAGGCTACATTAAAAGATTATTTCCCCTTTCCTTCATTGGTCAAGTCTTAGAAACCCTAGCAAGGAAGAAATTATTTTATTTTCTATATGGATTTACTGGCTACAATTAGATCCAAGTAGCCCCCGAAGAGCAAGAAAAGAAAATATTTACCTATCCATGGAGAACATATGCATACTGAGTACTTCGATTTGGGTTATGTAATGCTATGAAAACTTTCCAACAATATGTTCTTGATATATTTTCCAACTTGACCAATGGAGATGTTGAAATATATATGGATTATTTTACTATATACGGGGATAATTTTGAAGAATCCTTGAAGAATCTTGAAAAGGTATTAGTTCGATTTCAAGAGAGAATCCTTTCAATAATGAAAATTTTCAAATTCTCCTTACTAAGGGAATTGTGTTAGGAAATCATATCCCTTCTCATGGAATCATGGTAGATGTTGCTAAAATAAAATTAGTCTTGAAATTATCAGCCCCGATTAAACAGAAGGATATCTATAAAATTGTAGGATATGCTAGATACTATTGAAGATTCATAGAGAAGTTTACTAAGATATGTTCCCCATTATTTCATCCCCTAACAAAATTTATTAACTACAATTGGACTATGTGTAGAATTTTCTTCCGGAATTATCGCATCCATTATTTTTAGAATCGACATTTCGAGCCATCCACCGTGGCTCATCATCAGGATAGATCTATAAATGTGAAAGAAAGATCTTGTGGGAGCTAGATAAATAGAGGAGTGAGCTATGTGGAGAGTGAAATTTTGTGAGCCAACCATGCCATTATTTATAATGATAATTTTAATTAATTTAATTTTTTATTAATTTTTTTTTGATAATCTTATTATTAATTTTTGTTTTTTAATTAATTTTGTTTTAGAACTTTAATTAATTCTAATTAATTTTATTTTTATTTTAGAATTCTAATAAGGATGTTTAGATTTCTTTTTAAGATCTTAAAATTATTAATAATCTTAATTTTGAAAAATTCCTTAAAAATTAATGGTAAAGTTGATATTGATTTTAATATAATTTTGATTGAGATTGTTTTAACTAATTTTAATTTAGTTAGTTAATGTTAATTTTTATTTTAGAATAAATCCTTAAATTTTGGTATAGATTTGTCTTTCTAATTAATTTTTGATTTTGCTTGATTAAGAATTAATTTTTAATTTACAATTTAATATTCATAATCATATAATATATGTTCAATTTTAATTTTGAAAAATTCTTTAATAATTAATGGTGAAGTTAATTTTAATATTAATATACTTCTGGTTGAGTTTATTTTAACTAATTTTTCTAATTTAATTAACTAATGTCAGTGGGCATTTGATACCTTAAAAAAAAATTATCCACTAATCCTATTTTGTGGGATCCTAACTCATCCCTACCTTTTCATATTCATACTAATGCCTCATATATGGATATTAGGGCTGCATTACAAAAAAAGGGACAACAAAAACTCTATGTCATCTATTATGTCAATAAGAACCTAACCTTGAATGAATGGCATTACATTGTAACCAAAAACAAATTCCTTGATGTGTTTCAGGCCATAAACAAATTTTGTCATTATGTTACTAGGTATCTTATATTTGTATGCATTGATTGCTCTTCCATTCAATATCTCATGAAAATCTATTACTCTTGGTAGGTTGACCAGGTGGGTTCTTCTTCTGCAAGAATTTGATATTTACTTTCCTGTACAAGCTAAGAAAAAAAATGTCATTGTTGATTTTCTATCATGACTTCATAACAAAAATGACTCTAGTGCTAAAAAGAATGTTTTTCTACTTGAACATTTGTTTTCTTTATCTACAAATACAACATGATTTGTGGATATTACTAACTATTTAGTTACAAGGAAACTCCCTTAACATTTGTCAAAAAAAACCACAAAAAATTGTCAACTTTTAAAAACATATAAATATAAATATAATCATAATTATAATTATAATTATAATTATAATTATAATTATAATTATGATAATAATTATATTTATAAAGCTATAATCAAATAATATATCAAATTTATGTATAAGACATTTTTTACGGAATAAGAAAACTTATATAAATTTGACATAAAACTTTTATAAAAATATACTCCTCGCCTCTTAATTCCAAAATCATATATTATAACAATTTATTTATTAACTAGAGTATATTATATAAACGTGCTATAAATTTAAAAGCTTGACAGGCAATGTATATAACGATTACCCAAGCTATGACTTGGGGAAGCCATAAATTCGGATATCTACAAGGTTTACAGATGACATAATTGTTAAGCTCCATTGATTTTACACAAAAGCTACCTTGATTTATGGAATTGCAGCTTTTCTTAACTTATGGAAACCAACTGCAGTAGTTTCCTTAAGTTAAGAAAATCAACTGCAATTACTAAATTTATAATTGGGAGCTACTGAAGTGGTCCATTACTTTGATCTGATCTCTACCTTGATTTGTGGTTTTTCTAACACATAGCTTTTAGAAGCTTGATGGAAGCTTAGCTATATGTTCATCTGTTTGGTCCCCAAGCTCCTATCTCAAACCCCTTCAGTTCTACACCATCTAGCTGAGATAGCAGAGCTTGGAAGTGCCTTCAGATCAGCTGTCTTCTTTCCTTTTTGCATGTGCAGCTGGAGCGTGGTGTTTCAGAAGGAAATTGCATCAACAGTTTCACCAATGGCTGGAGGTAATTCGTATCCCTGGGCATTAAGTTTCAGTGATTCTTTTCAGTTCTTTCCGCATGCAGAATCGCTGTTTAAGTTTATTAGTTTTCTAACAGTTGGTATCAGAGCCCTTTTACCTCTGCCTTGCTGTGTGTTGGCCAAGAAACAAATTTCGATCCACCGTTTCGTTCCATACGTATACATGACCTGTGTATTATGTGCATATGCATGTTTGGCCAATGCGTAAAGAGATTTTACCAATCGGCATTTTAAGTTTCTGATCGCCTGGTTAGTTAGTGTGCTGAACTCCACATTCATTAAGTGCGCATTTACAAGTATGTTTTGCATAGTTGTCTATAATAATTATAAATAATACATACGCCATTTTTTTGTATGTACGCTGCCATATCCCGCCCTTGCATTTTTTCCACTTCAGCAGAACATTCATTGAATGTATTCATGAAGAACTCGAATAATTTTTTAATGTGGTCTGGAAGGCGGCTTGCTAACGAACTATCCCATTTGTAAATAATACAAGATGTTTATTAAAAATATAAAAGCTTTTTGCTATCCCAATGTCACTGCACGTAGAAGAGTTCTTTTCATTATTAATTCTTTGATGATGAAATATCGATGCATTTTTGTGATGGGTTAATTGCAATGGTTTTATTAAATTTGACGCTCTTCCCATGTTCAAGCCAGAAAATAAAATAGTTGCTATAGCTCTCCGAAATTTATATGGGGGCAGATCTGCCTGAACGGGCTGCGGATCATGCGTAATTTTCACCTGGGAATATTTATTCTCATGCCAAACTGGAGCTGTTGAGGCGCAATTCAGATCTAAGACCTGCTGCCTGCGTTACCATTTTTTTATTTTATTTTTCAATGTCTCTGTTCTATAGCCGGCACCACAAGAAAGCCTCTGTCCTCAGAGGGTAAAAGATTTAGCGTGTCGGGCATTAGTCTGGGGCGTAGTTGTTTTTCATCCATGCATGAGGTTAGTCTCTTAAAGAAGTTTTTAGTACAACGGCTCAAACTGGGTGCTTGATTTTACTGTGGTTTTATAAGATAACCATAGATTGTTTCCTTTGAAAATTCGCATTTTTCATTTTGCATAAGTGATTCCGATATCGTAAATTTCATTTCGATTCTATAATGCAAAGTCCATCTGAATTCTTTATTTCAATGGCATTTTAGAATATGGGCATTTTTTATTTATTTTGTTGCACAAAACGACTATCGGTTTTCTGGTGTTTTATAATTTTAAATGCTAGACTTACGGAGATCCATTCTTATCATCTTTTCAAAGAGAATGCATACATAATTTTGTACCTTGCCATGGAAATAGTTAAGCTCTTTAAATATAAGAATATTTCGAAGGGTACGGTTCTGTAACAACTATAAAACCTGTAATAGCTATCCAACAAGACTCTCTTAAAATGATTTCGAGGTGTTTATCATGACCTCAATCTTTGCCAAATTCAATCTGATCGTCTGCATTGGAATTGTCATATCATTGAAAGTATTGGCATCACTGAAAACTGTCATATCATATTATGGAATGTATTGTCAACGAGGAGCAATTGACAACGCAATTCATGAAGTATTCCATGGAGGACATAAAGTGTTATATTGATGTAATAAAGTTACGTTATGTTATTGTCACAGAAATGTTTGTCCAGAAAGGAAGGGTCATACAGTCAGTTTGAAGTGATGTTTTGATGCGCTATACATCTTAAACAATATAGGTGTTGAAACTTTCGAGATCAAAGCATGTAGGAATTTTGTGCCATAGTTATAATATCGCGCAAATATCAGAATGTCACTGGTTTTGGCATTTTCTTTAATGAATTTCAGTTTTATGATGCTATAAATTTATTCCAATTTGGAAAGCTTGTTTACTGGTCTATTTTTGTTTGTTGGTTATATATATAACCAACCTTATATTTAGACCTCTATTAAACTCCGTTTCATACAATCAAGAGTCCCGAACTTAATTTAAAAGGGTATTTTACTTGATTGCAATATATAGGAGCATTGCTAATTTTGCATTAGCAAATGGGTTTATGTTAGCATATTTTGGAATTTGATTATTTTGCAGAGTGTTTTGTTTGGTTTTATATTTACACTGATTGCAAAATAAAGTTGCTTTGCAACTCTTCATTAGCAAAAAGTTTATGTTTGCAAATTAAAGGAAATAGTTTATGCATTCTTAAATATTTGAATATTTCACTATTTGAACAGTTGAAATAGTTTAGTCTTTGAATTTGCAGTTTTGTTTGCAAATTGTTTAGAGCCCATTTTGTAATTAATTTAAGAATTAGTCTTAAATAAATTATGGGACAGTGAGACTAAGGAATGTAAATTTGATTTTAATTCCATTTATCTTGTGAGCAAAATAGCTTGTTTGCTGGTCTATTTTGTTGTTTTATAAACTTAAGGACGGAGCCTGAAGTCAAGCCAGCTAGTCTTCGAACTGCATTTGCTATGCAAGTGCAAAGTAGATCAACGCTGCTTCAGTCAATCTCCGGGTTAAGTTTATAAATTGAACAATCAATTTGTAGTCATTTTCGGTAATGCTGACTGCTTTTGATTTTGCTGGAGAATTATTACAGTTTTATGGAGTTTATTAAAATGTCATTTTGACTTACTCCTTTCAGTAAACATTATTTTTCTCTCTGGTTAAGTTTTGTTTATGCAACAAAATAATGTCTAGTGATCCATATGATTTTAATTAATTAGAGAGTAGCCACAGCATCTTTAATTAAATAAAATTATATAATTTGATCACATAAAGATTATTTAGACATTAAATTGTAATTAATTACACTAAATATAATAAATTTTATCCCACATGAATTTTTATTATATTTATGTGATTAATTAGGATAAAATTTCATAACCTATCCACAGGAGTTATGAATTAATAAGTTTTATCATAAAGTTTTATTGAATCTGTTTGAATTGAAAATTTAGCCCACAGGCAATTTTCATGTCATTTGATTCAATTCTTTTTTTGCATGTTTTACATTGGTAAAACATGAAAGTTCATAAAGTTTTATTGAATCTGTTTGAATTGAAAATTTAGCCCACAGGCAATTTTCATGTCATTTGATTCAATTCTTTTTAGCATGTTTTACATTGGTAAAACATGAAAGTTTATAAAGTTTTATTGAATCTATTTGAATTGAAAATTTAGCCCACGGGCAATTTTCATGTCATTTGATTCAATTATTTTTGGCATGTTTTACATTGGTAAAACATTGGTAAAACATGAAAGTTTATTAAGCCTCAACATAAGCATGTGATTCTTTATTTTGATGCAGTAGTACAACCTGCAAATTTCTCTGAAATTCGTTCTGACATTCCCGAACTTGAGGAAGTAATCTCGTTTGTTTGTTATGAATCTGATATGGTTAATGTTAATATTAACACATGGTGGATTGATTCTGGATCAACAATTCACATTTCGAATTCCTTGCAAGGTTTGCAAAACCTAAGGAAGCCAGTGGGAAGTGAGCAAAGCATCTTATCAGGAAACAAGATGGGCTCGCATGTGGAAGCTATAGGAACATGTTATTTAGCTTTAAGTAGTGGTTTTGTTTTGGAGTTAGAAAATACCTTTTATGTTCCAAGTTTTTCTAGAAACTTGATCTCAGTTTCAAGGCTTGTACCTTTTGGATATTCCTTAAACTTTTCAGAAAAAAATCTTTCATTCTATTCTATAAATCTGATTATGTTGGGAATGGTATTTTGTCTAATGGTCTTTACTGCATTAATTTACAAAACGAAGTCACATATGATTCAACGCATGTTCACACTGGCACTAAAAGATGTGTTATTAATGAAGATTCCTATAAATTATGGCACCGGAGACTAGGTCATATCTCCATAGATAGAATTAAAAGATTGGTAAATGAAGGAATACTTAATACTCTAGATTTTACTGATCTTGAGACTTGTGTGGACTGCATAAAGGGAAAGCAGACCAACAAGTCAAAGAAAGGTGCCAATAGGAGTTCAGACATATTAGAAATCATACATACTTACAGATTTTATTGTCCATCTCACAGCACTAGGATTGTGGAATCAAGAAATGCAAAGTTTCTTGAAAATGACTTGATCAGTGGGAGCGATCAAACCAGAAACATAGTTTCTGAGAAAGATCATTCAGAATCTCAACCTTCCACTTCAAGTGAAAGATTGGTTATTATTCATAGCACCCCTCAAGTACAAACTGGTGTTGAACAACCAATTGTTGAAGTTCCACAAGCTGCTGACGATATTCCAGTAGATCAAGGAGTTCAAGAGTTGCCAAGAACTTTTGAACAACAAGTTGAACCACATACTTCTCAGGAAGATGATGGTACAACATTAAGAAGATCTACTAGACCTAAGAGATCAGCAATTCCTAATGTATGCTCAAGTCTGCACAAGACCTGACATTGCATTTGTTGTGGGAATGTTGGGACGATATCAGAGTGATCCAGGTTTAGACCATTGGAGAGCTGCAAAGAAAGTAATGAGGTACCTTCAAGGGACCAAAGACTACATGCTTATGTATATCCTGTTTGAGGCTATTTTACATGGTGTATGGCTTAAGAATTTCATTTCTGGGCTTAGAATTATGGATTCTATATCTAAGCCATTGAGAATATATTGTGATAATTCAGCTGCTGGTTTTATGGCTAAAAAAGTGGGAGTCAAAATAAACACATCGACATTAAGTATTTAGCTATAAGGGAACGTGTTAAAGAAAATAAAGTGGTCATTGAGCACATCAGCACTGAGTTAATGATCGCTGATCCTTTGACTAAGGGCATGCCACCGTTTAAATTCAAGGATCATGTATTGAATATGGGACTTGGTTCCATTATGCAGTTTTTCATTGTATGGACAATGTTAATGAAATTCTTAATTATTGTGATGTTTTTTCTCATATTTTTGTGCACCTTAAGTTGATTTGAGAAAATTCATTTAAGAAGGACCAAGAATAAACATAAGGTTTATTCATTAAGAAATTGGTGCCACATAAATTAGAATAAGAATAAATGCATAGTAATACATGGAAGATAATACTCGTCATAAGAGGACTTATCGCCATGATTCATGTATCTATTACTTAATACAGATTATCAATGGTTTTTAAGTTGAGACATTAAGTTTGGAAGTATGGACCAAGTAGGAGAATGTTAAGCTCCATTGATTTTACACAAAAGCTACCTTGATTTATGGAATTGCAGCTTTTCTTAACTTATGGAAACCAACTGCAGTAGTTTCCTTAAGTTAAGAAAATCAACTGCAATTACTAAATTTATAATTGGGAGCTACTGAAGTGGTCCATCACTTTGATCTGATCTCTACCTTGATTTGTGGTTTTTCTAACACATAGCTTTTAGAAGCTTGATAGAAGCTTAGCTATATGTTCATCTGTTTGGTCCCCAAGCTTCTATCTCAAACCCCTTCAGTTCTACACCATCTAGCTGAGATAGCAGAGCTTGGAAGTGCCTTCAGATCAGCTGTCTTCTTTCCTTTTTGCATGTGCAGCTGGAGCGTGGTGTTTCAGAAGGAAATTGCATCAAAAGTTTCGCCAATGGCTGGAGGTAATTCGTATCCCTGGGCATTAAGTTTCAGTGATTCTTTTCAGTTCTTTCCGCTTGCAGAATCGCTGTTTAAATTTATTAGTTTTCTAACAATAATTATTTTGACATCTATTAACAATAGAGAGTACAATATTACGGGCATACGAGACTTAATTAAGGATGGATAAGTCTGATAATATATTTAACTAAATTAACCACGTTCAATAAACAATATCGAGGGATTAAGGAAGCTATACCATGTCTGTCAAATTGATTTAGAGAATAACGTATGTTGAGAGTGTAAAGGGTATACTTAAGATATACCATAACTAATTAAAATGTACACATGACTAATTAAATACAGAATAACTTTTATGCATGGATAATGTCAAAATGTGTGAATTGAAGATTGGTTATTTCAAGTTCACACCTTTAAATGTGAAAGAGCTAAGATGAAAATTTCTTTTCAGTTCACGCCCAGGCGGTTTTTGAAATAAAATCACAAGGTTTTATAGCCTTTTTCCAAAAATCCATAGTTTTTATCATATGGTTTTATAGGGCTTCTAAAATCCATAGTAATTGCTAGACGTCTTTGAAATGTTCCATCATTCAAAGCTGTATCACTTTGAATATCTGAATAAAAATGGGAACTGAGAATTGTGGGAACGAATAACTTGAAGGCAGTTTGGAAAAAAATCAAACGTGGAAGGTGAACGTCGGTTGTGAACTTGTGTGGAAGCGCGAACAGCTATTAGCTTTACGTGGATTGTGGACATACGCTACAATTGATATCGACGGTTTGCTTCTTCGGTAATGGAGAGAAAATCCCTAAAATTCAAAGTGGGGTATCATGCTTTTCGTTTTGTCTTTGCCTTCATCTCTTTTGTTTTATTCTCGACTTTCACGTGATTCAATATAAAGCCATTTTTTCCGCTACTCGAAGCGCACCAGGAGAGGCCAAAATGCCCCGCGTAAATACTGGGAGGCTATTTCCGCTTTATCCGTGTGCGAGTTCAGACGTGTTACGCGCGTATATTATGCTCTCCGGTAGAAGACGTAACATGGTTTGAAAACCAACTAGTCGTTCTTTCGGACCGATCAGACAGCGATATAGGAGATCAGTCCTTTCAAAAACCTGTAGAAACGCGTCAGAAAGTTCAGCCGGGGATAGTTCTGGTGCAATGAAATTGAAACTCATGACAGCATCAACATTTGAAAACATAATGTACCATTTGATTGCAAATATAAATATAAGATCTATCTCAACCAAGGATTTAATTTAGTAAGTACAGAAAGATCTAATTTCTGAACATTAACTTTTGAAAACCTATTGTATTTTTTTTTACTGTAAATATAAAAATTAGATACATTTCAATTATACCTTTAGTAAAATTTAGTAAGTAAAAAGTTATTCAAGTTTTATATTACACGAAAACATACAAGTATTAGTAAATTTCTAGTTCATTATCATTATTTTTTTGAGTGGTTCAAGTGTGGATTCAAGAGTGGTGGGTACTCTACTTGATCCATTTCCAACCAGGAGAGTATGAAAATCCAACACACTCTTAAATGTAAATTTGGGAATCATACTATGTTGAGGTTTTCAATTAGATCAAAATCTGCGGACATTAGTAAACTTCCAATCCAGACATTAGTAAACTTCCAATCTATTATCATTACCTTTTGAGTGCGTCAAAGTGGATCTCTATGTAATGGATCCCTGTGTGGTCAACTGTAGATCTCATTGTGGTGGTTAGTCCAGGTGTTCCATTTTCAATGAAATGAATGTAAAAATCCAAAAAAACTTATCTTGTTTCTTAAGTTGGCAAACTTCTTTTACCTATGAAAAAATTATTTAATATTCTTTCATTTATTTCTTGGATCCACAGTGTTTTATATATATATAAATAATTTAAATTGAAATTTTTAATGGATAAATAGAATCAATAACTTGAGAATCTCATTTGATAGTATATTACCTAAAAATTTTAACAAATTTTTGACACGATTTTAGAAAAAATTGATTGAAAATATATACCTAAAAGCATACCAAAATGTAAAATAATAAAAAGTAATAGAGACAATTTAAATATACATATGCATTATTTATTTATGAATACTGTCCATATTATTTTTTTGTTATCAATATATTTCAAGTACTTTTCAATATAACTCATATTTAATAATTTTATTATTATTATTCCTAATTTTAAATGCTATATATAATTATATATTATAAGTTCAATTATATATATATTTTTTATTATAAAGTAATTGATTTTTTAACTTTCAATTATTTTTTATTAGACATTAAAATATTTTATATATTTCTCAAAATAAATTAATTATATTGAAGGATTTTTAAATTGTATAATATCACATCATATATATATATATAAAATAAAATTATGATTTTTATATAGATATTTTATTTATGATAGAGTATAAAAGTAAATATCTTTAACATATTAAATAATATTTTATTTTATTTAAAACAATACCTATAAAATTGAGAATAAACATAAACAAAATCACACATTAAATTATAATTTTATTTATATATATATAAGGTTTTTCACACGGATACTTTATTTATGATAAAGAATAAAAGTGAAATATGTTTAACATAATTAATAATATTTTATTTCATTCAAAAAAAATATTTATGAACTTGAGATTAAACATGAACAAAATCACACATATTAAGTTTTATATATTAAATTATAAATAAAATACACCTCAAGGTTTAATTAGTGTAAATTTTTTTAATTTAAAATTATTATATGCTAAATTTATTTTTAAAACATACTAAGTAACATTGATCGAAAAGTATATATATCATATTAACTAACATGCATGAAAAGTATATATATTGGGGGGCATGTCAACTTAATATTGAGGACAAGATTTATATATGTACATTGTATTTGAACACATCTTTTATATATGTTTTAGTTATTTCAACTTAATATTGAGAACAAGATTTAGATATGTAGATTGTATTCTAACAAAATGTAACACATATGTTTCCGTTAGTTTTTATATATAATGTTAATATTGTATTTTAAATATGAATTTCAAAATATATATTTATGGAGAATATTGAAATATTTTTATTAATGTATTTTTTTTTTTTCATTTACTGGTTCACGGATACCTGGATTAGTGGCCTGCGACCTCTCCCATAGTGGCCTGTGACCTCCCATTTGGGGGGCACTTGATTTGACCGATTGAGCTAACTCTTGGCTTTCAGGATTCGACCCTGTGACCTCCCATTGGCGAGGCACTTGATTTGACCGATTGAGCTAACTCTTGGGGCTAGTTTTATTAATGTATTTATTTACGTATGTTTTTGTATTTGTAAGTAGAAAACATTAATTTATATAATATTTTTTTTTTTGTATTTGTAAGTAGAAAACATTAATTTATAAAATATTTTTTTTTATTTTTTTTCAATTACTATATAAAAGTGTTAATATTGAAATATTTTATTTAAAATGGATATTGAAATAATTTTAAACAACTAAAGAAGCATTTCCTAATATTGAGATGTAAAAAAAATGTAGAATAAACAATTTTTTTATATTAAACACTAAAAGAAATAAAAATAAGCAACATTTTACTTTCTTTTACATTGTTTATTTTTTAATTAAGTTGATATAAAAATATCTTACTTAAATTAAATATTGAAATATTTTATTTGTGATAGACAAAGAGATGATTTTTGGTTATTAATATTTTGTTAAAGCTACATGTCAATTCCCTATGAGCATGCAAGGAATTACACCTCTTGTGAAGTGGCTATAAAACGTGCATTTTGGTGCAAATATTGACATGGTGTGATACCTTATCTTTAAACATGTTTTGGTACTTTCAATGCATGACTACCTATGTGGTTGTTCGCTAGTGTGGATCAACATAATAGAAGATTGATTACTAGAAGAATCGGTGTCCTCATACAATAGAAAGATACATCATGTACATGTTGGATCTTCGAATTGCGAATGGGATTCAAGTTCTTATAAGTGTCTTGGTTTGCAAAAATATTCAAGTGCGAATGATTAAACATAAAGTTGCTTTAAATTTCAAAATAACTTAGTCCAAACACATTAAAATATAGAAAAGAAGGTAAGGGAGTAATATATAATGAGAAATAAATACAACAAGATTGTAAATGGAGTTCATCCAATGCGGAGTTCATCTTCGGGTCCACTTCCAGTGGGGTTACCCTTTCTATTAGCTAAACAAACCCAATTACATCGAGGAGCCTCCAATTTGATACAACAGATTCTTCTATGCTCTCCTACATAATAATGGTTTAACAATAACACTAAACTCTTCCTTTGGTTACTCTGAAATTCGAGCTCAAACCACTTATTTACATAAAACTTTAGAGAATAAAAAAACAATAAGAGGCCTCAGGTCTATAAAATTTTCACACCAGTCTCATGTGGCCAAATGGAAAATTATTTTTAAAAAAAATTGAGAGGAGGAGATCGGAGATAGAGCACATGAGCATTGTTTGTGATCCCTTGCAAATATTTTGGTTTAAAAAAAATTGATACATATTTCTTACACAAGGTGTATGGTTTTGGTGTATTGGTGGACTATTATGATATTATTTTATTGATCATGCGGTCCAATCAGTGGATGATCATTTTTAACACATCATTACAACTTTCAAAATATGGCTTAATCAAATGTCAATGTCTCAAATTCAAAGTACTCCAAATCAGCGAAAATAGTTCCATGTAATGGAGCTCGACAAGACCTTTCCAATGCAGCTTGAATAACCTCAAACGGACTTTGTATGCAAAAGTTATCACATCCCAAAGTTTTCATGAAACAACAAGAACTTAAGCAAGGTTTCAACATGGAAACATAAGGAGGTGCCATGTCGCATTATATAGAAGCTAACATGGCCGGTCCATATGATGGCATGAGAGTTTTGGTACATGGGAGTTTTGATTATAGAGAACATGATTATATTTTATAGAGTTTTCCCCCTAAACTACATGTGAATCGAGGAGTTGAGTGGCCCCCACTTTGTAGCAAGATATCATGAACATACTCTTTTATAGGGATAGGAAGAGTTGATGCAGTAAAAAAGGGAGTTTTGTCTTAAAAAAATTCTCTCTCGGACTTAGAACTAAGAGCAAAATGGTCAGTGTTGATTCTAGACATGGGGCAGACACAAAGCATAAGATACCAATATATGCATGTCATATATCTATATTGGAAAATTAATTTCCTTCTCGGACAAGGGCTAATGGATAGTAATAATTCGAGGAGTGACATGACTCAAATTCAGGACCATGTGCATGGTCAGTTAACGCACAATTATTGTAGACAGGATGTTGGATAAGACTACTAGTGAGAATTGAATAGCACCTTGGTATTCCTCTAACAACTCCTAGACTTCATGTTGACCGGATTTCTCATATTCCACTACCAAACACAAATTCTAATCCACTTCCTTGATTGTATGATGAATTTCCTTTTGTAATCGAATATACATATAATGAAATAAATCAACATAGTGTAAGCTTTTTTAAATAGAATTGTGTTATGTCATGTTTAAGATTCATTTTTAGATATAGTCTCATCTCCTAAACTAATGATCGAAACATCTTATAATAGTTTTATAACATAATCCTCTATCTATCTATCTATCTATCTATATATATATATATATATATATATATATAGCTCATTATATTTTTTGTTATATATCTATTCTTCAAATTTAATCCGTTATGTTATTGTCCTTCATAACGCCGTAAAATTTGTAATAATATTAATTGTAACTTATTAAACATGTTTATGACTATAACATGATTATATTCTATGTTAATTCAGATTTAACTAGTTTATATTCATCATAACCCCGGAAATATCAAGTGTTGAGAGGGATCAAATCTATCGAGGTTCAAAGCTCTTTTTTTATTGCAAAACTTGAGGAAATGTTTGCACCTCGAGAGATTTGATCCCTCTCGGTGCTTGATAGATGTGGGGTTAAGATGGATCTAGGTTGGTTTCAGTTGTGCGTAGTCATATAAATTTTTTTGAACAACTAATTATTTTGATAATTTTAAATATGCTAAATAAGTCTAAGATTAATTTGGTCAGTTTAATTTTAAATTTTCTTAGTTACCTCAGTTTTTTGAGATGGGAAACACTGTTAGTAACTTGAATAATGAAAAATGATAAAAAAACAAATTTGTGTGCAAAGTGGGAATGTAACAATAGATAGATAGATAGATATGGAGAGAGAGTGTGTATGCTTGGGGGATGAGATAAAAAGATAAAAAATGAGAGGAAATGGGAGATAGAGTTATAGATGGAGGGGGCAAAGATGTCCTTACATTGAAATCAATGCACAATATTAATTACGTCGTAAGGCATACCCCTTTGAGAAGAACTCCCCTAGTTTCCACTTTGCACTCATGTGCACCATTAAATCTATTGTTTAACGATTGAGATTTCTTCCACCCTTAAATCCTACTGTTTTAAATGTCAACCAAATCTTTATTTTTGTAACCATTCAACTTGTTGATCTTTACAATAATTATAACCTATGAAAATCAGAAAGAAAGATTATAATCTCAAGGAGTTGTAAGGCCACTCTCAATTGTGGGGAGTATCATTACGAAAATGAAGGATCACCGGGGTAAATGGATTTATGATGATGAGGAACTGGGAAATGAAAAAAAACTATTTATGAGCACTAATCGTTGAAGAGTTTTGAAAGCCTATTGTGAGGAGATAGCGTATTTATTTATTCATTGGCTTTGGCTTGGCTGCGACTAAAAGGGTCTGATAAATAAAGGAGGGTCTCCTAAACTCAACATTTTTGATCACTCAACCACGTTGAAGAGAAAGAGGTCACCTTTCTATTGTATATTCGTATTAATCCTTGTATCAATAATGCGACTTGAGAAAAATTGAGATAAGAGGTCCCATCTAAGTTGTGTCAAATGGTTGTTAACCTTTAGGGCTTTTAAAGGACAATACATTATGTTTTATGATCACGAAGTTTATTAGAGTTCCTTCGGACATGGATCCAAATTTGGAAGCTTTTATCACATTTATCTTAGTTGTGAGATGTACTTTGCCATTTTTATTTCTGCAATGTATTTTGCTATTTTTTATGGGATACTTATAAGGAAAATTTTAGCACTTAAATTTTAGGAACGTTGGTTTAATTTTTCAAAAAAAATTCTTAAAAAATTGTTAATTTTTATTTTTAAAAAATAATTTATAATTTGTTCAAAGCTTACAAGATAAAGTTATCTTATCTTAAAAACTGCTAAAAGTTTATAAACACTATATCACTAAAAGTGTCAAAAGAAGTATCAAAACTCTTTTACTTACAAAGCCAAAAATTTTACATTTCAAAATAATTTTCTATCCTTAAAATCTTCCCTAAAGAATTATATAGTTTATGAGAAAATATATTTTTATTTCCAAATTTTTTAAATAGTTAAGATACATTTCTATCCTTAAAATCTTAACGAAGAAACATAAACGATGGTTTATGATTGAAGGTATTTTTATTTCCAAACTTATTAAACAGTGGAGGGGCAATTTTTTTTATGTGAGATATATTTAAAATTCATATATGTATTATATAAATATTTCAAAATTAAATGAATTAATATTTAAAGGGATTTATATTTGTATGCGTGTATATACATGTAAAGATGGAAAAATATATTTTAATGTTGACAATGTAATAAAACATTCCAATTTTGAAAGACAAAAAATAATTGAAAATAAAAAATTCCTTGGGAAATGTCAAAAAATATTAATAATGATTAAAAAATCCACTGTGAATTATAAATAAAATATTTCACTATTTAGTGTTAAGTAATTTTTCATTATTGAAGTGTATTTAAAAATATATGAATAACAAAAAAACATTTCAAAGTGCACAATATGCTCCATAAACAAAATATTTCTATGTCAATTATGTATATATTTATGTAAATAGGCATGTATATTTTGAAATAGGTCTTCTACAATTTTAATTTAACCATCAATAATTATTGGGTGGATGGTAGCTAAAACCATGGGATATTCTATAATATTATTAGTAGTAGTCACATCAAAAGTTGAGATCTATATCAAAGGTAGTTATGCCCTTTCTTCCATTTTACTTAAATTGATACATTAAAAAAATGTCATATCAAAAGTATTATTGCATGTTTCAAAATATTATATATTTTTAACTTAAATTTTAATTCCTTTTAAAATTAATAATAATAATAATTTTAAATAGGGATGGCATGAGGGAGACGGGTCTTTTATCGCATTGAATGAATAAAATTTTTAAAGTATTCATGGAAATAAAAGTTTTAGAGTATTAATGGTGCTTGTGGAAGATGACAAATATTCAAGAATAAGCCTATGGTTTGTTCCAATGCATTCTTCTACCCAAATAATTCCGAGTGTGCTCTCTCAATTTGTAGGGTGACTCCCTTTCAATAATTCACTATTCGGTCAAAGGATCTTCCCCTATAAACAAACTTCTAGGTGCAATTTTTGTCTCTTCATCTTTTATTGTTTTCAACAAGTATGTGCAACATAATGCCCACTAGATGTTGTCAATTCAGGCTGGACAAATCTGTTTTACGATGTTTTATTTTTCTTTAATTTTTTTAGAAATGACGTTAGTGATACTTGTTTCTTTATCATTGCATATTTTATTTTTGAATCCAAAATCTTAGGTAATTCTCATGCTGCAATGCAGATTCACCTTTTGAGTTTCGTGCCCTTCACATGGCTTTATGGGCTAACTAGAGTTTCCTAGATGCATGCACCATGAAATTGGAAACTAATTCATACCCAACTTTAGATGATCTTACATCTAAGGTAAATTTTTCCCAACATATCTCTATGTTTTGTGCTTCTTATAATGCTTTGCATCTCATAGATTTTTTTTTTACTTTCTTGTTGCCAATAAGAATGCAGATTGTTGGGTTGTGTTATATTCTTTCCACGTCTAGCCGACGTAGTGAACCGGGGGGCTAGAGGGGGGGGTGGAGGCCCCCCTTCATTGTGGCGATTGCGCAACGGGGGGGGGCGACAGCCCCCCCTGTCTGGGGGATTTGAGGGGGCAGGTAGCCCCCCTCTAAAAGGTCCGGGGCAGTGCCCTGGGAAAATATTTTTTGGACCCTATATTAGGTTGGGCGGACCTAGCTATGGTTTTCAGTCCACGTTTTTGGAGGCGATGGTTTTCGGTCCATGGTTTTGGATGTGATGGTTTTTGGTCCATGGTTTTACACGTGATGGTTTTCGGTCCATGGTATTGGATGCTTCGGCATGTATAAATATATATTGTAACATTAAAAGGAACATAATGAAAAAATCAAGCTGGTAGTCCCGGTTTTGGGATCTAGGGGAAAATCTCTGTGTGTATGTGTTTTATGTGTTATGCTCTCACATTGTTTATTTTTTGCATTATATATTTTGTATGTAGGTAATTTCTGTACGGGGTTAAAACCTACATTTGGTATCAGAGTTGTTTTAGCTTCAAGGGGACGCCTTTGTTGCTTAGGGGTTTCACTCGGGCCTGTGGTAGACCCTGTTTAGTGGGATATTTGTGAGATCGATTCTGGTGGTGAAAGAAGATGGCAAGCAGTGGAAAGATAGAGATCGAGAAATTTAATGGTCAGAAAATTGAGTTGTGGAAATTCAAGATGGAGGATCTATTGGTGGATAAAGATGAGTGGATCGCAGTAGATCTAGATACTAAAATCAATGTAAACTTTGAAATGGGAACCGATACTGTTACCCGTTTTGTATAGATAGCAAAAAAGTGACCCGATTTTGAAAAGGGGTGATGCAGAACACACATGTTTTTTTTAGAGCATAGTTTTTGGCATTTTAATTTTTTTTATGTACATTGCATTTTAGAATGGTAGTAATTTTCATGCTGATTTAAAAAAATGGTTATTCTGCATCAGACCCTTTTTTTAAAAGACCTATTTTTTGACTTTAAATTTTCTAATGTATAAAATGTAAGTAATTATTTCGTAACCCTATTTTTAAAAGACCTAATTTTTGACTTTAAATTTTCTAATGTATGAAATGTAAATAATTATTTCGTAAATTTAATAATTTTGAAAGTGGTCTTCTTCTTCATATTTTCTAGTTTTTATTTATTTATTTATTTATTTATTGTAGTGGGGTTTTTATTGATTTGCATATTTAAAGAAGAAGGTTGATATTTTGCATTTTCGATATTCTACATATTTATACATCGTAATTAAATTTTCAATCCAAATGAAATAATTGCCTCTAAAAAACAAATATAAAAAAAAAAAAAAAAAAAAAAAAAAAAAAATGTTAAAAAAAATTTATCTCATAAACCATAAAAGAAGTTGGAAAAAAATACAAAATTAAAAAAATATATATATATAAAATTAAGTAAATATTGAGAAATTAAAAAAAAAAAATAGCAAAAACTAGGAAAAAAAAAAAATTAAAAACAAACTAGTTTAAAAAAAATAGAAAAATAACGATTTTTTTTTTTTAAAAACTAGTAAAATTAATATTAAGAAAAAACAAAAAATGTAAAAAAAAATAATCTCACAAACCATAAAAGAATTTGGAAATAAGAAACTATATATATATATATATATATATATATATATATATAGAGAGAGAGAGAGAGAGAGAGAGAGAGAGAGAGAGAAATTAAAAAAAACATGAGCAAAAAGTGCGAAAAAATAAAAAAATAAAAATAAAAACAAACTAGTTAAAAAAAAAAAAAATAGAAAATTAACGGAAAAAAATAAAAAACTAGAAAATTAATACTAAAAAAAAAATTAAATTATAAAAAAAAACCAAAAAAATGCTTATTTTTAAAAAAAAAAAGAAAAAAAGAAATTATTTTTTATTAAAAATACATATTTTATTTAAAAATAAATAAATAAATATATATATATATATATATATATATATATATATATAAAAGCAATTTTTCCTTTTATTAAAAAAAAAATTCATTTTTTTAAAACAATTTTTATTATTATTATTTTTTTAATTCCAAAATACAAATTATTAAAACTACATAATATATTTTAAAAAAAAAATAAAAAATTAAACCTACATTTTATATTAAAAAAAAATAAAAATAAAATTATAATTTACATTTTTTTTTAAACAATTTTTTTTTATTAAAAAAAAAATTAACATTTTTTCTTTTAACAATTATTTATTTATTTAAAAATACAAATCATAAAAAATATTTTAATTTTCTTAAAACAAATTTAATTTTTTTTATTTAAAATTTAAAAAATTATTAAATTTAAAAAATAAATAAATAAATTGGTGGCCCTCCACCCAAAGTAAACAATTTTATTTTTTAATTATCAATATGTTTATTAAAATTTTTTTTATTAAATATCTATTAATAATTTAAAAAAAAATTATTAAACAATTTTTTTTTTTTTTTATTAAACGATTTTTTTTTTTATTTGAAAAAAAAATACATTTAACTATTTTAATAAAGGTTATTAAATTTTAATTTATTAAACAATTTGAATAAAAATTAAATTTTAAACAATTTTAATAAAAATTAAATTATTAAGAAATTTATTAAAATTTTTTAATAAAAATTAAATTATTAAAAAAAATTATTAAAATTTTTTAATAAAAATTAAATTTTT
The DNA here is from genome assembly GCA_031772625.1 of Pinus tabuliformis. NCBI lineage: Eukaryota > Viridiplantae > Streptophyta > Pinopsida > Pinales > Pinaceae > Pinus > Pinus tabuliformis. The sequence goes on along the minus strand of CM062804.1, from coordinate 283,038,143 downwards.
TTTTTTTTTAAATTTTGTTTTTATTAAAAAATAAAAAAATAAAAAAAATTGGCCCCGGGCCACGCCACCACCGAGCGGCGGGCGGGCCATGGGGTGATTCCAGGAATCGCCCCACGCCCCGCCCGCTGCACGGTGGTGGCCCGTCCGAGGGCCGAGGGTCTGTGTGCAAGGCCCTAGCCCCCGACCGCGCCACCACCGGGCGGCGGGAGGGCCTTGGGGCGATTCGGGGCAGCCCCTCGGCCCATGTCCTCGCCACCACCGGGAGGCGGGAGGGCCGTGGGGCGATTCCGGGAATCGCCCCACGGCCCTCCCGCCGCCCGGTGGTGGTGCGGCTGGGGGCCAAATTTTTTTATTTATTTTTTAAATAAAAACAAAATTTATAAAAAAAAAAAATTAAAATTTATTTTTTATTAAAATATTTTAATAAATTTTTTTAATAATTTAATTTTTATTAAAATTGTTTAATAAATTAAAATTTGATAATTTTTATTAAAACGGCTTAATGAATATTTTTTTCAAATAAAAAAAAATTACGTTTAAAAAAAAATTATATTTAATTTTTTTTGTTTGTTTTTAAATAAATAATGAAAATTTATTAAAAAAATTAATTATTTATTTATTTATTTTAAATCAAAAACACATTTTTTTTGTAAGTTGAAAATGTTTTTTATTTTTATTTTTATTTTTATTGGAAAAGACATATATTTTTAAAATTTGGATTATTTTTTTTTTTTTTTTTTTTTAATAATTTGAGCTTATTTTTGTCTTTTTAGTTTTTTCTAAATGTTTTTAAAATTAATTTTTCTAGTTTTTAATTTTATTTTTTTTGGTTAATTTTCTATTTTTGTTTAATCTAGTTTGTTTTAATTTATTTTTTTTGGCTAGTTTTTGTTAATGATTTTTTTAATCTTTCTATTTTTACTTACTTAATTTTATATCTATAATTTTTTTTTTTTTTTTTACTTCTTCTTCTTCTTCTTTTTTTTCCAAACTTTTTTATGATTTCTGAAACAATTTTTTTTTAGAGCATTTTTTATTTATTTTTTGTCTCATATATATGTATTTTTACATTTATTTTTTTAAGTAATCATCATTTTAATCTTAATTTCACTAGTTTTTAATTTTTTTTTGTTAATTTTCCATTTTTTTTTTTTAAATCTAGTTTGTTTTTAATTTTCATTTTTTTTTAGTTTTTTGTTAATGTTTTTTTAATTTTTCTATTTTTACCTACTTAATTTTATAGTTTTTTTTAATGTGTTTTTTTTTTTTTTTTCTTTTCCCAAATTTTTTTATGGTTTACATATTTGTTTTTTTTTCCATTTTTTTTTAAATATGTTTTTTTTACTATTTATTTGTTTATAATTTGTATTTTTTTCTAGTTTTTTAATTCTTATTTTTTATACGTTTTTTTTTATGATTGATTTTTATTTTTGATGTTTGTTTTTTTTTGTTTTTTACTTTTATTTTTATTTTATGTTTTGTTTTTAGTATATATTTTTATTTATGTTTTGTTATTTTTTTTTTTGTGTTTTTTCATTGTTTTAATTTTAATTTTTAATATTTTTTTTTTGAAATTTTAATGTTTTTCAGGGTCATGATAAAATATTTTATGCTGTTATCTCAAAATATTGAAATTTCACCCTTGAAAAAAAAATTGTTATCCCGGCATCAACACTTTTCGTTTTGAGGGTGTTTTTTGCACAAAATTTACCATTGAAAAAAAAAAAATGTTATTCGAACATCAACACTTTGTTTTGAGGGTGTTTTTTGGACAATTTTTGCACAAAAAATTGGTTTTCACCGCCATTTTTAAAACATGTTGAAAATTTACCGTGGAAAAAAAAATGTGTTATTCCAGCATCAACACTTTTCGTTTTTAGCACTTTTTTTGATGTTTTTTCGGGGTTTTTTTGCCAGAGTTCCCGTTTTGAGTTTATAGTTCCCGTTTCAAAGTTTACATCGTTTAAACCAATGGGAGTGACTAATGAAGAAAGGAAGAAGTTGGATCAGAAGGCAAAGAGCACAATATGATTATGTGTCTCAGATTTAGTATTGCTGAATGTAACAAGGGAAGATACGAAGAAGGCTTTGTGGGACAAGTTAGGGACTTTTTACCCATCTAAGTCTCTGGTGAATAAACTGTTCCTATGGAAAAAGTTGTATAACCTGAAGATGAAAGATGGAGACTCGGTGACAGAGCATCTTAATGCGTTTAATACTGTGGTAAGTCAATTATCATTTGTTGATATTAAAATTTTAGATGAAGATAAGTGCATCAGTTTGTTGTGTTCTCTACTAGATTCGTGGGATAGTCTGGTTATTGAAATAGGTAGCAATGCAACTGCCTTGAAGTTTGATGAAATAGTCTCATCCTTGCTGATGGAGGAGATGAGACGGAAAAATATGGAGAGCCAAAATAGTGATGCCTTGCCTGTACGAGGACGGTCCCAGAACAACAACAAAAATAAGTCATCGAGTGGGAGATATAAATCTAGAGGGAGATCAAAATCTCTAGGAAAACCTGTAAAGGTGGTGTGCTGGAAATGCGGAAAGGAAGGGAACTACAAAAGGGACTGTAAATCTAAAGCTCCTGATAAAGGAAAGGGATGTGATCATGCTCCTTCTACAGAGGTCAAAACCACCTCAGATGAAGGTGGGGATGCGTACTTGGCTTCTTCAAGTACACAAGTAGATTATGAGGCATGTTTGATTGACTCAGGTGCATCCTTTCACTTCACTCCCAATAGAGAGTGGTTCTGCGAGTATGAGAAATACGATGGTGGTGATGTCCTTTTAGGGGATGATAGGAAGGCTAGAGTCATTGGTCGTGGAAAGCTAAAGTTGAATTTGCAAGGTGGAAACTTCCAGGTGTTCTACATATTCCTGCATTGGCAAGAAATCTGATTTTTGTAAGCAAGCTGGATGATGTAGGTGTAAAAATAGCGTTCAAGAAGGATACTTGCAAGATGGTTCGGGGAGCACTGGTATTCATGCGGAGATTTTGGGTTGGAACTTTGTATAAGCTGTAAGGTAGCACTATTGTTGATGGGTGTAATAGTTCTGTGTTTCCTGAAAGTGGAGCAGAAAATCTAGTGGTCTCTGGAAAGAAGACCATGCTGTGGCATCAAAGCCTTGGAAATATTGGAGAGAAGGGACTTTGAATACTCCACGGTAAATGTATGGTAGAAGGTATGAGTAATAACTCTTTGGATTTTGATTTCTGTGAAAATTGTGTATATGGGAAGAAAAATCGGGTGAGTTTCCCCTCTGGTGGTAAGAGGGCGAGTAATATATTAGAGCTTGTACATAGTGATGTGTTTGGACCTGTGAAGGTTCCATCACTGGGTAAGTCTGTGTACTATGTATCAATTATAGACGACTTCTCAAGGAATACATGGATATATTTCCTTAAGAAGAAATCTAAAGTCTTTGACAGGTTTAAAGAATTTAAGGCTCTAGTGGAAAACCAGACAAAGAAGAAGATAAAGGTGCTGAGGACAGATAATGGTGGAGAATTTTGCAGTAAGGAATTTGAAGAATTCTGTAAGAAGTGTTGTATAGCACGACAAAAGACTACTCCATATACTCCTCAGCAAAATGGAGTTGCAGAAAGAATGAACAAGACGTTGATGGAAAGGGCAAGAAGCATGCTTAGTGGTGCTGGCTTAGGATAGGAATTCTAGGCAGAGACGGTGGAGACAGCATGTTACCTGGTCAATAGACCACCTTCGTCAGCGTTGGAGGATAAGACTCCACAAGAGTTATGGACTAGTAAGAAACCCTCTCTTTCACATCTGAGGGTATTTGAATGTGATGCATATGTACATGTTCCAAAGGAGAAACGAACCAAGTTGGATAGTAAATTTGAAAAGTGCATCTTTCTTGGGTATAAGGATGGTTTAAAGGGTTATAAGCTTTGGAACCTAGTAACAAGGAAGGTTATGTACAACAGAGATATGGTGTTCAGAGAGGTGAAATATGTTATTAAACATGATGTCAAACCAAAGGAACCTGAGAAGTTAGAGTTTGAGCTAAAGGAGAAGAATCAGACTCTACAGTAGAGGAGGAATCAGAAGATGAAGAGCCACAAACTTCAGGTGTGAGAATATCAGTTTGAGAAAGAAGGCAGCCAGAAAGGTATAGTCCATCTGCTTTTTGTTCAAATTTTGCTTTATCTATTACTGATAATGATCCTAGAACCATGAAGGAAGCAGTAGATTTATAGGATGGAAAACTCTGGAAAGAGGCCATGGTTGATGAAATGGCATCTTTGCACAAAAATGAGGCTTGGGATCTAGTGAAGTTGCCGGCTAGAACGAAACCCATTGGCAGCAAATGGGTGTTCAAGAAGAAGACAAATGTAGAAGGAAAGGTGGAGAAATACAAAGCTCAGTTAGTAGCAAATGGTTATTCCCAGCTGTCGGGAATTGATTTTGGTGATATTTTTTCTCCTGTCTCTAAGATAACTTCTATTAGATTACTTTTATCTGTTGATGCTGCTTTTGATTTTGAGGTAGAATAGATGGATGTGAAGACATCATTTCTTCCCAGGGATCTGGAAGAGGAGATCTACATGAAGCAACCTGAAGGCTTTGTGATGAAGGGTAAGAAAGAACTGGTATGCAAGTTAAAGAAGTCTCTATATGGGTTAAAGTATTCACCAAGGATGTGGTATCAGAAATTTGATACATTTATATAGGGACTTGGCTTCACCAAAAGCAAAGTAGATCACTGTGTGTATTTTAAATTAATTGGTGACCGTGTTATTTATTTGGTCTTGTATGTGGATGATATGTTGTTGGTTGGAAATGACAAAGAAATTATCCAGGATTTGAAGGCCCAATTGTCCTCGAAATTCGACATGAAAGATATTTGTGCTGCAAACTGTATTTTGTGCATGGAAATTAAAAGATACTGGGCAAAGACGAAGCTCTGGTTAAACTAGAGGAAGTATGTCAAGACAATATTGCATAGGTTTAATATGCAGGATAGTAAACCGGTGAAGGTTTCGATTCTTATAGGTGTAAAGTTATCTGTTGAACAGTGTCCAAAGACACAAGAAGAGGAAGAGGATATGTCTCGTGTTCCATATGAAAGTGCAGTCAGTAGCTTGATGTATGCGATGTTCTGTACTAGACCAGACATTGCACATGAAGTGGGAGTATTGAGCAGGTTTATGTCAAAACCAAGGAAGGAGCACTGGACAACAGTGAAGCGAGTTTTCAGGTATTTTCCTCGCACTAGTGATTATGGTTTGTGCTACCAAGAAAGACCAGGATTGGACAGAGTGTTGGATATTCATGGCTTTGTTGATGTAGACTAGGCTAGAGATCTAGATCAGAGAAGATCTACAAGTGGGTATGTGTTTTACTTATTTGGAGGTGCAGTCAGTTGGATGAGTAAGAAACAATATGTAGTGGCACTATCAATTACAGAGGCAGAATACATGGAAGCCACTCATGCAAGCAAGGAAGCAATTTGGTTGCAGAGATTGTGTTCAAGTATGGGGTTAGTACAGGGAGCTATAAGGACAAAATGTGATAGCCAAAGTGAAATTTTCTTGGGAAAGAACCGTGCATATCATTCAAAGACAAAGCGCATTGATCTTCAGTATCACTTTGTGAGCGATATAATAGAAGACAAAAAGGTGTTGCTGGTAAAGGTGGACACTTTGAAGAATACTCTAGATGCATTGAAAAAATTTGTGAGCTCTGAGAAGTTCTCTTAGTGTAGAGAAACAATGCACATTTTAGGGCTAGGTAAATGACTAAGCTCTCCTTTCGCCCCCTGTGGAAAGAAAACAACAAGTGGGAGAATGTTGGGTTGTGTATATTCTTTCCATGACTATCCCATGTAGTGAACCAGGGAGTTAGAGGGGGGGAGAATCCCCCCCTTCGTTGCGCCGATTTCACAGCGAGGGGTGGCATCCACCCCTAATCGGGGGGTTTGAGGGGTCCTGCTAGCCCCCCTCTATGGGGTTTGGGGCAGCGCCCCAGGAAAAATTTGTTTGGACCCTATATTAGGTTGGGCGGACCTACCTATGGTTTTCGGTCCATGGTTTTGGATGCGATGGTTTTCGATTCATGGTTTTGGACGCGATGGTTTTCTGTCCATGGTATTGGATGCGTCGGCATGTATAAAAATGAATTGTAACATTGAAATGAACGGAATGAAAAAATCAAGCTGGTAGTCCCAGTTTTGGGATCCAGGGGAAAATCTTTATGTATATGTGTTTTATGTGTTATGCTCTCGCATTGTTTACTTTCTATGTTTTAGAATTCGTATGCAGGTAATTTCTGTACTGGGTTAAAACCTACATAGAGAACCATTTCACCTTCTCTAAAGGTGTCCCTTTGTTTGGAAATTATGACTCGCAGAAAGTTAAGAATTTGTGACTTCTTTTCACCTTAATAACAATACACAATAGTAGTTGTTTAATGGTAAGAATATTTCTAGCATATATTGGATGTAATATACCTATGCAGGTTTCTATTGTATTTGGGCTGAGCCAACCTAATATCATCTAGCTGGCACCTTTTAAAAAGTTAATACCTTGGATGCCAAATATAACAAAGGTCAAAGCATCATGGACACAGGAAGATGAATAACTTTGATATATGATGAAATCGGTATATTATAGTGAACATCATCATCATGTTCCAATCTTTAATTTTATTTCTGTGAATTATAAAAAAGAATAAGGGCATGAATTTTGAAAATGCTTTAAAACTAGAAGGTATTTAGGTTATGAAAGAGAATTTGTCAAAAACCCTCAAAATGATAAACTCATGTAGAACAAAACATTTCCTTTTAACTTGATTATTGATATATTATTTCTACTTAATGAAAGGTATTATTGGAAAATTTAGTTCCAGTTTTCCATGTTGGTGGATGAATTCTGCTGAGGGTGTTGAAGACTTGATGGCTAATACACTTATTCCGATATTAGAGTACCACTCTTCATGGGGAAGCACTATTGGGAATAGGATATCTTACATATCCAACGGGTGTGGAATTTATAAAATACATGGATGAATTCTATCTATATTTAGAGATGGGTCTCAATAAGTTTTAAGAATACCAAGTAACTCTGCTTTAAAAATATTTATATGTGGTAGTCATTAATAACTATAAAAAAAAATTAAAATATATGATGATGTTGATGAAATTAGAAGCTATTTAAATTTTTAGATCAATCTAGTATGCTCATAAATCTTACAAGTTTTGTGAAAGTTAATTTGTAATTATAATTAGCAATTCAATGTACAGAAAATTGAGGGGAAAATAGGCTATTTAAATTACTAGTTGAGCCTAACTTATTGTTTAAACTAATTTTAGGGAGTATGTAAGAATGTGAAAATTATTGAAGAGGGCATCATGTGTCAGACCAATTCTCAAGTTGGTATTGTCAAATGGGATTTGTTTGTCTAAGGAAAGTTGCATCCAATATGTTGATGGAAATGTAATTGAGGATGTGTGCTTAAGGTTTTTGTATTGTCAAGTTTGGTGAGTTGGAAACACAACTTGAATGGGTTAATGTTCCTGATGGATATGACAGGCATGTATGTGTTCATTCTGCATGACGATGATATTATGTATGGATGTTTGTGTAGAGACTTTATTTTGTACCTCTAATTTGATTCTAGTAGAGTTGCATTGTTGTGAAGGGTTGTATCCAATATTGTAACCTTTTACCTATTACTTTATGAGGTTTTCGATTTCCTCCTTATAAATGAAGATTGTATATATTAGAGAAATCAAAAGACATCTACCTTATAACAAATACTTTTGTAGTTTAAGACAAGCTAAGTTTATTCATCGACGAAAGATGTGAGAATATGAAGGTACTATTACTATGGCCTAGAAGGATGGTTAGATTATAGTTTAAACTTAATGTAATTTTGATCACATCGTAGTTAAGTCAATTAAAAAAATTATTGGTTAATTGTAAATCAAATTTTAATTGTAACAAACATTGGTCATTATCAAGGCTTATTATATGCTTGACCACATCTCCTTTCGACATGCAGGTGCCATTTAACAGAGTCATGATTTACAAGTTCACATAACTTTACAACATGATCTCTAATTAAATGTTGAATTCTTGCAATAGTATTTAAATACAATTTGTTTTGCTTATAAGAAACAAGTAACACTTTAATATGGTTTATGTGTCAGATTTACCACATCAATCGTTTAGAATGAAGCCTAGTGCTCTATAGCTTAACAAGTGAAGGAAGATTTAACATACAAGTTATGCATATATTTGGAGATGAATTTTGGTGACCATAGATGGATAAATATCATTGGTTTTTATTCTTTCACCAAGAACCACCCAATATTTAGCCAGAGTAGGCATGAAACTCCTGGAACGTGCCACTCTAGGAATTCCCAAGAAGAAGAGAGAGTTGCATACATTGAATCATCATTTGATAAATGAAAATATACCTATATAATAGTACTTACTATTGGGATAACTTGAGAAAAAATGTATGAATAAAAATTTCGACGACCGAAAATTTAGGGCCAGAAAAACATAGAGGACTGTTAGCTCTGCTACATATTGTTGACAGTTGAGAATAAGAAATGAGCTCAGTCGTTGGTTACACTCAAAGAAGGTCCATACTGATCATTTTCACCTTCTCCTTTACCTCCCTCATCCTCCCTTTATCTCCATTTCCCATGCTCCTTTGTTAAAAAACCATAAAAACTCCTTTTCTTAAACCTCGGGTGTTAAAACACAAAACCCTATAAAGCCATGCCCGTCAGATTCTACGCCTCCATAAACCCACCACTGTAACCTTAGCCGTTGATCTCCACCACCCCAGTCTAACAATTCCCCGTCACATCTGACAAAAAACCCGCGCGATCAAATCTACACTGTCCGATCATCTCTACTAGGATTGAACGACGTTCACTCTCCCCATGCCCACAAACTATCGAGGTCATAACTCATGATGGAAAGTGGTTTTATCCTTCCCCCGCCACCACGCATCACACTTTAAATTGAATCGCACACCATTGTCATTTTACCGCCCAGTGTCTGAAGGCGGTGTGACCAAAACCACTTACCGCTCAGCATCCCGTTGTCGTCCGTCAACCTTCACGTGTTTCCGCTGCCCGATGACCGTTGGATCTGTCTGTCCAAAATCCAACGACTCACGCTCACTCTGCTCCCATATCTCCCAATCATCTCCGCCAAGCAATCCCAGCCGTCCATCCTCCTAATCTGATGGCTGATCTTCCTCCTTTATCCAACCCGTCCATCTGCCATGCAGTCCACGTCCATTGACCGTTCCATGCACCTGAAGGATGAAGGTGACTAGTTTTCCTGTACCATTTGTGGTTGCTCTTCAACGACTGCATTTAACGAACAATATGACCAATAAGGGAAGGGACAGAGCCCGAGCGGATACCTGCATTTAACAATTATGGGACTTCTACCCATACGACACTCCAACTGCTTGAAAGGACAACAGATCATAGGAAAGGATCAGATTCGTCCACTGAAGCAAGCAAACGTACCAGAGACTCCATCATGCAACTAAATGCGGTCAGTGGTCAATTATGACCCCTCCATACCTAGAATGGCCAGGTGCCTTTGTAACGAAACTCTATATATACCCACAAACAAGATGTAATCAGGGTTGGTGGTTGATGTTCTGATGTAAGGTTCAACTTCTAGAGACTATAACTACTTTGACACTTGCAGCGTCTCGTCTTCATTTTCAGCTAATACAAGCTTCTTTTGCTGTTAATTGCTCATCTTCCATTTCCTTTCTCTTCTGAGTTGTGCCTGATATGTTGTATTCCTGAACTCTTAATGTTTAACATTAGAGTAGCTGTCATCCTACCTCTGTGTTAAAATCTTGTATGTGTCATTGAATAAGTTATTCAGGTTTCTCTTCATCTGGTACCAAAAGAGCTGTCATCCTATCTATGCACTAGTAGATTAGATTTGCAGACTCCTTTACTGGTTGCAGCCGGCCATCACATGGTCTTGTGCATCTGCTAGTGTGGTCAATATTCTCCATTTTCACCCTATCTTAAAATTGTGAGTAATGGGTGGTCTAAAGCCTTGTAGTCTAGGGGCGTTCACGCATGTCTGGAGTCAAGCAAAGTAGAAGTGGTTATCTCGCTTGGACAAGAATCATTCCTTCCATTCATCCATTTGCAACAATAAGTTGAGTTTATATGTTCCCAGGTATCTCCAAGCTACAACCTAAGAGAGTTTCTTGGGGTGATAACATAATTGGCGCCGTTGCCAGGGAGAGGAGATTGAAGCTCAGCTTCCCTGGGAGAATGACACAACTCCAGTTTTCATGATGGACAAAGTTTGGACACATTTATGGTTGTAATCATCTATATGGCGACTCTACTGGAGAACCAACCTAGTGGCTACTCCACATTACAGTTCTGGCTCAGTTTGTGAGGCATACTCAGAGAAATCCTCAGAAATCACCAGCTGACCCAGTGCCTGACCTTGAGAAGATTGCCAAGCAAAGGAAAACATCACAGAAAGGAGCATTAGGATTAGGTAAGCCTAAAAAATCTTATATATCTCTGCAAGAGAAGATTATACCTGAGAATGTTCAATTCGAAGATATAGAGCCTAGCATTGTTAGTGAAGAAATACCCTCAAAGATTGATAAAGCTCCTTGTTCAATGAGTTCCCCTTTGGATCTCATTCCAAAGAATGTTTCCCATAAAGTCCATCATATTCCTTTGTCTTTGTCATCTATCTCACTGCTCCCTACCATTCAATCTGCCAGTAGCCTTCCACCTACCCCAGTCATGGCAGGCCATCAAGCACCCACGAAGATGGAAAGAATCATAGCTGCTAGGTATGGACCCCTGGTCTTTCCTATTCCTCTGAATTCCATGCCTGCAGGAGAGTATCAAAAATACATGCCCAAGTTTACTGGTACAAAGGGAGTAACCATTGAAGAACACCTTGAGTCTTTTTATAGTTATGCTGATAACCTAGATATTAGTGAGGATGATGTTTGGATGAGAGTGTTTGTCCAGAGCCTTGATGGAGAGGCTAGAAAGTGGTTAAGAGAACTGGCTCCTAGGTCTATAGTAGACATTGAAGCATTAGATGATGTATTTTTGAAGCATTGGGGAGATAAAAAAGACATGCTATATTACCATACTGAATTTGGAAACCTCAAGAGGGAGAATGGGGAACCATTTCCTGATTTTAATAAAAGATTCAATCGTATGTATAGTAAAATACTAGCTGAAGTAAAGCCTACTCTCACCTCTGCAGAACTCACCTATGCCAGTGATTTTGACTCTGATTTCTGCCTGCTTTTAAGAGAAAGAAGGTGTGCCACTCTAGTCGAAATGCAAGATGCAGCCCTAGAAGTGGAATCTAATATCATGGCTGCAGAAAAGCTCAAAAGTCATGCTGATAGAAGGAGGCAGAGAGGTGAGGCTTCTTCTTCCTCTACTTCATTTTCAGAACCTAAATTAGACAAAATGACTAAAATGATAGAGTCATTAGCTGCTGAGATATCCAAGCTGAAGGTTTAATAGAGCTCTAGGAAGGTAAGACTTCTAAACACATTTGCTCGAAGAAATCCAAATCCATTCAGAAGAGCAAATGAACAAATGCAGATCATTCAGAGAGGTAAAGAGGCCAATGAAGAACAAAAAGTTAAGGCTCCTTTCAAAAATGTAGTCATGGAGGAGGGGCAGTTTGAAGAAGAGGATGAGATTCATTGCATGGAAGATAAGGGCAGTGCTACCTTTTTGACATTGGCTACCTATGAAGAATCATTGCTATAGGACCAAACCAATCAAGTGGGACAAAGAAGCTGTTCTGGAGACTGATGAGCAGCAAAGATATAACCTGAGGTCAGGACCAAACAATGTCAAGGAGAACGTTGTCTAAAGTGCTGTTGTACCCACAAAACATCAGAACACCAAACAAAAAATGTCTGCAGCTGACCCAGTCATCCTCAAAGTGCCATCTCAAGAGGTAAGAGGTCCTGACAAGTTCCCTTCCCCTTTCAGCTTTGAATCAGAAGTCCAGAAGCTAAAAATATCTATACCTCTGATAGAACTTGTAAAGAGTGAAGCTTTTAAAAAACCCATCCTCAATGCCCTCGAGCTAAAAGCCTCACAAGCATCTCATGATTATGTCAATTTGCAAGATGATAAGCCTATAGTTGTGCTTAGCCCAATGACTGAACCTGCTAATAATAGCTCCCCATCATTCTATGTCTCCTTGACCATTCATGACAAAACCCTCCATAATTGCCTCCTAGACATAGGGGCTAGCCAAAATCTGATGCCCAAAGCTGTCATGGAAGAGTTAGGCCTTGATATCACTAGACCATATCATGATTTATTCTCATTTGATTCAAGAAAGGCAAAGTGTCTAGGATTAATCAAAGACTTGGTCATTACCCTAACTCAGTTGCCCATGAAAAGCATGATGATGGACATTATTGTAGCAGATGTCCCTCCTAAGTTTGGCATGCTGTTGTCTAGAGGGTGGATTAAGAGACTTGGTGGAACATTACAAAATGATTTATCTTATGCCACTGTCCCAGTCTTTGGAGGAGAAAGCAGGAGATTATATAGAGAAGCACAGCTGGCTTACATCATCAATGATGAGAAGAATCCCTCTAATCATCCCATATATGTTGTGGACACTGATTTTCGGGCATGTATTCTCCAAATTGAAGAATCTCATAAGGCCTCAAAGCAGATTAGGAAACCAGTAAATCAGGCCATAAGAAAGCAAGGAAGTCAAGTTTGGGAGATGTTCTTTGATGGAGCATGTTCAAGGGAAACTGCAGGAGCAAGGGTGGTGCTAATTTCGACAAAACAAGAAAGCACACATCTGTCTTTTAAGCTGGCTTTCCAAGTTACCAACAATATAGCAGAGTATGAGGCTCTGATATTGGGCCTTAACGTAGCTAAAGACAAAGGAATCAAGAACATAAAGGTGTTTGGAGACGCTGATCTCATCATTCAGCAAGTGAACAAAACATTTCAAGCAAAGCACCTAAGGCTGAAGGAATATAGAGATGAGGTATGGTGACTTAAAGATTCTTTTGATAGCTTTTTCATCTCATACATCCCTAGAGTCAAAAATCAACTCGCTGATTCCCTTGCTATGTCTGCTAGCATGTTTATCCATCCCATGCCCCCTGGACTAGTTTATGAAGTTCAGATGAAATATAGACCATCCTTACCTGATAATGTCCAGCATTGGAAAGTTTTTGAAGATGATGATTAAATGAATAGGTTTCTGCAAGTCATTGATGAATTCTCTGAAATGAAAATTGACCAAGAGAATGAAGCTTTGGAAGAAAGTCCCCAGTCCCAGCTTAGAAACCAAATTGGCAAAAATAGCATTGTCCAACTACCCAGTAATCACATACCTAAAGGCCTAGTTCCTTTAGAGAAGCTATTTGACCAGAATGATGTGCCTTATAAGGCTGCCCAAAAAGAAGACCAATCTGCAGTCCATAGGCATAACATAGGGAGTCCAGATCATCCTAGATTTATAAATTTGTCCACCCATCTATTTGCTGCCCAATGTTCTGAGTACTGCAACTTAATGGAGAAACTTGCTGATGTCTTTGCCTGGGAATATAGTGACCTGAAAAACATATGACAAAAAGATAATCTAGCATAAAATCCCTTTAGAGAAAGACACCATCCCTTTCAAGCAGAAGCTGAGACCCATAAATCCTTTACTCCTCCCTCTAATTGAAAAAGAGATCAAGAAATTACTGGCTGCCAAAATCATAGTCCCTCTCAAATATTCAAAATGAGTAGCCAATTTGGTAGTGGTAAGGAAGAAAAGTGGAGAAATCAGGCTCTGCTTTGATTTTAGAAACTTAAACAAATTCTCTAAGAAAGACAATTATCCTCTACCCAAGATGGAGCATTTGCTGCAGAAGGTCTCCGGAGCCAAAGTAATGTCTTTCCTGGATGGGTTTTCAGGGTATAACCAGGTTGCTATGCATCCAGATGACCAAGAGAAGACTGCATTCAAAACTCCTTGGGGCACTTTTATGTATTCCAAGATGCCTTTTGGGTTGATGAATGCCGGAGCCACCTTTCAGAGAGCTATGGATATAGCATTTGTCGGGGAGAAGGATAAATTTGTCCTTATCTACCTTGATGATATAACGGTATACTCCAGCAGCCATCAAGACCATTTGCAGCATTTGAAGAAAGTGTTCCTAAAGTGCAGGAGGTTTGGGATTTCAGTCAATCCTAAAAAGTCACAGTTTGCTTTAGAAGAAGGCAAGTTGTTAGGACATATGGTTTCTACTACAGGTGTCAGAATCGACCCAGAAAGAGTAAGAACAATACAGACGTTGTCTGTCCCAAGATCAAAGAAGGATATCCAGTCCTTTCTGGGCAAGATAAATTTTGTAAGGAGGTTTATTCCTAATTTTGCAGAACTTGTAAAACACATTACCTCCAAGTTAAAAAATGGGTCAGAGATCAAATGGACTGATGTAGCAAGAAGATATTTTGAATCCATCAAGAAAGCTATTATGGAAGCCCCTACTTTAATCAGCCCAGACTACAGCAAGGAGTTTCATATATTTTCATTTGCTTCAGATGATACCCTTGCAGTAGCTTTATTGCAACCAGATGAGGAAGGCTCAGAGCATCCAATCGCGTTTTTTAGCAAAACCTTAAGGGATGCTAAGCTGAGGTATGATATCATTGAAAAACAGGCATATGCCCTTATCAAATCCTTGAAATCTTTCAGAATTTACATTCTGCATTCCAAGATAATTACGTATGTGCCCTCTGCTTCAATAAAAGATGTCCTAACGCAGCCTGTTGCTGATGGAAGAAGGGCCAAATGGATTGCAAAGCTTATTGAGTTTAATATAGAATTGAAGCCCACCAAGCTTGTTAGAGGTCAGGGCCTTGCTAGATAAATGGCTGAAGAAAATTGCATAATGCTGGACATGAATTTGATAAGAACAAATTCAAAGGATGGTCAAACACGAGAGGAAACAACTGAACCAGGGGAAAAGCAGTCATTGGCATAAAATATCACCTGTTGTGATTGGTATTCTACAATAGCACAGTTCTTGTTGAAGCTAGAAGTTCCTCCAGGCCTTAGTCCAAGCCAAACCAGAACTATTAAGCTCAGGGCAGCTAAATATTGCCTTCATGAAAACCTGCTCTACTGGAGGGACCCCTCTGGAATTCTTTTGAGGTGTCTAGACAAAGAACAATCCAAGGAGGTTATGCAGCAGTTTCATTCTAGCATATGTGGAGGACATCACTATTAGAAAACTACAGCCCACAAGATCCCCAGGGCTGGATATTATTGGCCCTCCTTGTTTGTTGATGTCTTTTCATTTGTTAAATCTTGTGACAGGTGCCAAAGATTTGAAGGGAAACAACAATTGAAGTCCCTGCCCTTAAAACCCATACATGCTAGTGGCCCTTTTCAGTAGTGGGGCTTGCATTTCATTGGAGAAATCAATCCACATTCTAGTGACCAGCACGGATGGATCTTGGTGGCCACTGATTACTTCACTAAATGGATTGAGGCCATCCCTACCAGAAAGGTTGATCACCATGTGGTCATAAAGTTCCTAACAGAGAATATCTTCACTAGGATTGGTTGTCCACATAAATTGATTACAGACAATGTAGTAGCCTTCAGGGAAAAAGAATTGGTGGACATGTGTGACTCAATGGGCATAAAGTTGGTTCATTCCACCTCATATTAACCTCAAGGCAATGGTCTAGCAGAATCTTCCAACAAGAGTCTGATAAGGATAATTAAAAAGCTGTTGGAAGACAACAAAAAGAATTGAGATTCTAAGCTCGAATATGCACTGTGGGCTGACAGAGTGACCACCAAGAAATCCACAGGAAATTCTCCATTCAGGCTGGTATATGGCACTGAGGCTTTATTCCCAATTCAGTTAACCCTCCCCATGGCCAAGTTCTTGCAAGCAAAACAAAATGATGAAAATGACATGGCTAGGAGGATCAACAATCTGGTAGAGATACATCAAATCAGAGAACAACTAGTTGAGAATTTTGTAGCACATCAAAAGAAGATCAAGGAAGCTTTTGACAAAGGACAAAAATAGATAATTTTCAAGTTGGAGAATTGGTTCTTAAGTGGGATGCACTTAAAGAGAAGAAATGCAACCATGGGAAGTTTGATGCTTTATGGACAGGGCCTTTTATCATCACTTAGACCAACGGGAGCAATACTTACATGCTGCAAAGTATGGGAGGAGAAACAGTTTTTGATGGCCCAGTTAATGGGAATTTTTTGGAAGTGTATGTCATTTAAGGCCTTTGGCCTTAAGTTGTAAATATGTTATTCTATCCATTTTAGTGTAGACTTAGTTAGACTCCATGCCCAATGGAACACTAGGAAATTTTTCTAATCTGGTTTTCATAGGAAAGGCAATGATCTGCAGTTATTGAGACCTCACAGGGAGGATCTCATCCCCAAAAGGAGCCATTGTTAGCTCTGCTACATATTGTTGACAATTGAGAATCATAAATGAGCTCAGTCCTTGGTTACGCTCAAAGAAGGTCCATACTGATCATTTTCACCTTCTCCTTTACCTCTCTCATCCTCTCTTTGTCTCCATTTCTCATGCTCCTTTGTTAAAAAACCATAAAAACTCCTTTACTTAAAGCCTGGGTGTTAAAACACATGCCGGATTCCATGCCTCCATAAACCCACCACCGTAACCTTAGCCATTGATCTCCGCCACACTGATCTAACGGTTTCCCGTCACATCCGACAAAAAACCCGCGCGATCAAATCTACACCGTCCGATCATCTCTACTGCGATCGGACAACATTCACTCTCCCCACACCCGCAAACTATCGAGGCGATAACTCACGATGGAAAGTGGTTTTATCCTTCCCTCGCTACCACGTGTCACACTATAAATGGAATCGCGCACCATTGTCCTTTTACCGCCCAGTGTCTGAAGGCGATGCGACCAAAACCACTTACCACTCAGCCTCCCGTTGCCATCCATTAACCTTCACACGTTTCTGCTGCCCGATGACCGTTGGATCTGTCCGCCTGAAATCCAATGACTCACACACACTCTGCTCCCATATCTCCCGATCATCTCCACCAAGAAATCCCAGTTGTCCATCGTCTTGATCCGACGGCTGATCTTCCTCCTTTATCCAACTCGTCTGTCTGCCATGCAATCCGTGTCCCTTGACCGTTCCATGCACCCGAAGGACGAAGGTGACCAATTTTCCTGTACCATTCGTAGTTTCTCTGCACCAACCACATTTAACGAACAATATGGCCAAGAAGGGAAAGGACAGAGCCCGAGTGGATACCTGCATTTAACAGTTATGGGACTTCATCCCATACGACACTCCAGCTGCCTAAAAGGACAGAAGATCACAGGAAAGGATTAGATTCATCCACTGAAGCAAGAAAATGTACCAGAGACTCCATCATGCAACTAAATGTGGTTGGTGGTCAATTATGACCCCTCCATACCTAGAATGGCCCGGTGCCTTTGTAACAAAACTCTATATATACCCACAAACAAGATGTAATCAGGGTTGGTGGTTGATGTTATGATGTAAGGTTCAACTTCTAGAGACTGTAACTACTTTGACACTTGCAACGTCTCGTCTTCATTTTCAGCTAATACAAGCTTCTTTTGTTGTTAATTTCTCACCTTCCATTTCCCTTCTCTTCTGAGTTGTGCCTGATATGCTATATTCCTGAACTCTTGATGTTTAACATTAGAGTAGCTATCATCCTACCTTTGTGTTAAAATCTTGTATGTGTCATTGAATAAGTTATTCAAGTTTCTCTTCATCTGGTGCCAGAAGAGCTGTCATCCTGTCTGTGCATTAGTAGATTAGATTTGTAGACTCCTTTACTAGTTGCAGCGGGCCATCACATGGTCCTGTGCATCTACTGGTGTGGTCAATATTCTCCATTTTCACCCTATCTTAAAACTGTCAGTAATTGGTGGTCTAAAGCCTTGTAGTCCGGGGGTGTTCACGCATGTCTGGAGTTAAGCAAAGTAGAAGTGGTTATCTGGCTTGGACAAGCATCATTCCTTCCATTCATCCATTTGCAACAATAAGTTGAGTTTCTATGTTCCCAGGCATCTCCAAGCTACAACCTAGGAGAGTTTCTTGGGGTGATAACAAGGACAACAAGTATTTGTTATGTGATTGATCCCACCAAATTATATGGGGTCCAAGGATGATGTGATTTCTTCCTCCCTTACTAAAATTGCAAGTACAATCAATTTTTTGCCTTGTGGGTCTTTTTTGGATTTTTCTTATTCTAGTTTCAATGTTGTGCCTCATGGGTCTTCTCTGGATTGTTGTTACGGTTGCTATTTATGTGATGTTCAAAATATTTGCATGTCTTCCTTCTATGGCAGAATATCCTACGTGAAATATTTCATTCTACATTCATACTCTCCTTTACCCTAAAAAAGAAATTAGGAATTTTAATAATACACCTCACACAAGAATATTGCAATAAGAAAATACATTTAACAACAATAATTCTTAGAGGATTGAAATAACAAACATACATTTGTGGAGGAATGGTGTTTTTAGTGTTGTGGGGTTGAGGCTTATGGGCGAAGCTAGCATAGTTCAAGGTTGTGTTCTTAAGGTTTCCAAGGCTATCGGAATTACAGATAAGGTTCTTAGTGCTTGTTATGTTTACCTAAGCTTAATTCTCATAATTTTGATAAATGTTTATAATTTCATACATATTAATGCAGGGATGAGAAAGTAACAAAGTCTGCAATGGGAGTCTTAAGTGACTTGGTTGATACATTGGGTTCAAATTTTGTACTGTTGTTGCAACAATATTCTTTTACAATGGCCTTATTGATGAATTCTTCTCATTTGATGATCAACTGATTAAGGAGACTATACAATAGGTTCGCATGACTGTGCATCAAGTTGTTTCGAGTTAATTGTGTCCAGAAATTTTGGAAATGCATGTCATTTTTTGGTGGAGATTATATGGGAATTTGATTCCTACCTCTGCTAACTTTTCATCTCTTCCATTGCTTGGAAACAAGATTACGAAAGTCTTTCTAGAGTCCTGCCTGTTAGCGGGCTTCAAAGAGAGCTTAAACTGCACTCATGACTATGAAAGAAACTCTCGGTATTTTTGTTCTATTAACAACTAAACATCCCCCTTGGGTTCTTTTGTTGTGCTTATAAAATCATCAAAGGTTAGTTCGAAATAAGTAACAGTAATGTCAAAATTGCATAACAAGAAAAAATTATCATTACTTCTGGAACTTTTTATGGCACTTTGTAAATGGCTAGAGTGATTAATAGTCCTTCTTATATTAGATCTAAAATAAAGCACATTTTGTTTCATAGGCTCAAAATGATGCATTATCCAAGTTGATCAAATATTGGAATCTCCATTTCCACCTTCTTATCTTCCAAGTTTTTCCCGTTATTAATTTGATAAGTTAAATATCTTTTATCCATTGAATTTATGTTTAGGATGGCTCAAATCAAGAATGTGTAGGAAGAATCAATTTATGAAATGCATTACTGATCCAAGATCTTTTGCTTATAGATGTATTAAAGAAACAAATGTAGAAATTTTAGCTTAAATATGGAAATCTAATGCGCACATGAGAGAAGAAGAAGAAACACATAGAGCATGAGAAGAATACAACAAGACTTGATAACGGTGTTCGTTCATCTTGGACTATGTCTCCGGGCCCTGCTCGATCAATGGGGAGGCCTTCATTCATTAAATGGCATGGAAAAAAGAGGAATACAATCATCAGTTACAAAAAAGGAGTCTTATACCTCCATTATGGAAAATCGCCAAAAAATGTAGAACTCAGATGGATAAACGGATAGTGCCATTGCGTTTGTGGTGTCAAGAAGGGCTGACACCATATAAAATTTGTCAAATCTTGACAAAATGAACTTTCACCCCTCCTGCAAGCCCCTTCCTCGAACCGCGTGCACTGTCCTCCCTCCCCTATACTTTTCTCCATTCATCGTGTTTTATAACACTAAGGATGCTTAAAGCGAGAGTCAGATTGTTTAATAATAAAATTTGTTCAAATGAAAGGATCGACAGACACGATTAATTTGACCGTCCGCCCTTTCGTTGCAACAAAACCCCAAAATAGCCGTTTTTCATTTAAAAACCATAATACACGGAAACATTGAAAATCCCAACCACAAAGCTTAAAATCCGGACTTCAAATCTTATCAAGTCTACCTTAATCTCCTGTCGGGTCCGCACTTATCACAAGTCACAATGGCCCTGGGGTCTTTCCTTTGACTGTGTTGATCACCGATATCGCAGATCGCCGATCGCTGATATCGTCGATATCAGTGTATCGATATCGGCCCCATCAAAATATCATTATCGGCATATCGCAATCGTTGTCGCAATGGCCCTGGGCTCTTTCCTTTGACATGTGCCGATGCCGATCACTGATGTTGATCACCGATGCTGATATCGCATGTTGCCTAGTCTAGGTCATGATATCGCATACCGCCTGCCCCCGATTGTGATAAACCGGATATTGCTGATTGGGGGTTCCTTTCACCTGGCCTTAAGTTTGCCCTTTGAACCCTTCTGATTGAAATTTTCCTTTATAAGGCTTTAAGCCTATTTTTAAAAGAAATGCCTCCTTTTTCAAAGGAACAAAGGCAAACTTCTTTTTGCGATAACTTCATCATCTGAAGTCCATTGTAACCCATTCAAGTTGTAGTAGATTCAGAATGAAAAGATCTACACAATGCGACTATTTCCAGGAGCATCCTTGGAATTTCATTTTCCTTTGTTTCCTGCAAGTCAACCCAAAACTTTTACTACTTCTATCTCCTTCATTCGGACTCGGATTGGAGCGTCATTCGCATCATTAGAATCAGGGCAATGAGCACTTCAACCTGATGTCAAGATAATTGCCTTTCTGCCACTTTCAATTTTGATCCTTTTTCATGCCCCTGATGTCTTGAGATCCACCTCGATCAATCCTCCCCATTGAGGAACTTTTGGACTGCCAAAAGCTTTTACACTTATCCCGCTATCTCCATCCACACTTTCAATCCCTACACGTGAAACTAGTACATTCTTTGCAATCATGCACACCACAGATGACTCAACAACCCCTCCTTGCCAAGAGTTCATAGCACACACTCATTGGCCAAGGATTACATAAAAATTAATTAATGCCTCAAATATTAATAAGGAGAGGCCAGGATATCATCGTTGCGTCTTGAAGTGATGGGAAACACACCATCATTTTTTTTACATTTACTTGCAACGTATGATTTAGAAGGGTGGCCATAACAAGCTACTACCCCTAAAAAAACCAACTTAATAAAGCAGACCACCATGAATGGGGTGGATTTATTTGATGAACATGTTCACCATTCGGCTCCTCTAGTGATGTTTCTAGAACATGGAGCATCAGACACATGGTTTGTTGGTGTCCCTCTTTTTTGCAATGTCTAAAATGATTCTTTCTCCTCCAAACTTTTGGGGCTGCCTTGGGGCACTTTTCCATGGTGTTCCTTTGATAAGTGTTCATGGAGCCTTCACTATCTCTATACTGTGCGGAAGGAATTTCGTTGTCTATCGTTGGCTGGTTATAAGCTGTATTGGAGCTTTCCCCCATTTCCTTTCTGGTATATCTGAGTCTTTCATGGCACGACAACTCCTTGACTTCGATGGGGTTTATGATGCCTTTGCCTTTGATGCCGAGGCCCTTTCCTTGATACCCCATTTTCTTCAATAGTTTCGATCCAATCCCTGTAGTATGTTTTTCAAAAGCAGCAAATTCATCATCATGAAAATCATATGAAATTGGAGAATCACTTTTTACCTCCAGATAGTTATGTTGCAGCTTTTCCAAGACCTCGTCCTTGGCTTGCAATTGGCATAGTAATCTCTATTTTTCCTCCCTTGCCTCTTGTAGAAGCCTCCTTAGCTCAGCATTCTCTACTTGGATGCGATGGTTGATCTCCTCAAGTTCTTGGAGTCATGCTACGGAGAGTGCCCTTTTCGTTATGTGGGTTGAAATCCCTGATTCATTGTTAGAATCAAGCCCCAAATCTATGGGTTCTCCTGTCGTGACACCAAGGGCTGCAAACTTTGTCTCTTCACCAGAATCAAACCCCAAGTCAATGGGCCTACCTCGTGCAAATCCTACAACTGTGACTTTATCATCTTCTTCTGACTTGGAATCTTGGCTTTGCTACACGGTGGCGACAGCCTTCTGCTTCCCCTTTTTGTCATTCCTCTTAGGTCTCAGCTCAGGGTGCAGCTTCCAACAATTCTCTTCGTCATGCCCCTCCTTCTCACAATGTGTACAAGAGGGCTTTGCTCCCCTTCTCTTGGTTGTCGTGGTTCTCTTTGAGTGCTCCTCTTGTCCCTGCGTTCCCCTGTTTTCCAGATGAGTGGCCTTTACACTGGCCGAGTCAATGATAGTAGGTTCAAACAATAATAAGGAATGTCTAATGTAACTACGTAGAGATCCAATATACTTAGTTACTACTTCAGGTGATTCAAGTGCAATACCCAAATTAAGTGCTTGCTTTCTAAACTCCTCTATAAGACTTTGAACATCCTGACCTTTGCCTTGGCTTAAATACTACTAATTCATTAATGCTTTTTGCTTGTATCCCAAGGGATAAAATTGTTCCTTCAATGCAGAAATGAAATTAGGCCATGAGGAAGGAAGACTACCCACATTCTTATTGCTTTGCAATTTTCTCTCCCACCAGATGCAAGTGGTGCTACTCAACTGAAGAGAGGCCAACTGAATCTTTGCCTCATCCTCTCCGATTTACTGAATCTTGACGTAAATCTCAATCTGCCTAATCCAGTTATTAAGCTTCTCTGCA
Source organism: Pinus tabuliformis (assembly GCA_031772625.1). NCBI lineage: Eukaryota > Viridiplantae > Streptophyta > Pinopsida > Pinales > Pinaceae > Pinus > Pinus tabuliformis. The sequence continues at coordinate 283,015,261 of CM062804.1, read as the reverse complement.
TTACTTTCACCACTATACGTGGGAAGATCAAATTTGACATCTAATTTAAAGAAAGGTTTCTTATGTGTATCCCTTGAATTTCTATGATGATGGTGATGGGAGGAAGAAGAACTTTCACTCATGGAAGGAGAAGGAGGTGGATCTCCTCCATCATCTCCATGTACCGAACCTTGTCCTTCTGGAGTTTTTTTCTCTGCACTTTCAAGTTTTTCAAGTCTTGAGAACAGCTTCTCAACGCGATCTGCCATTGTGTATAATGTCTTGCAGAAGTTTGCCTCCTCTTCATCATGAGCCTTATCATCTGCCATGTTTCTCCTTCGAAGTGCACACCCCACTTCAAGATCAAAAGGCTCTAGTTTCTCTTTGCCTCTTCGGAGCCTATTTCTTGTTAGCATACAAACATGCAATTCACTAAAAAAACCTGCTCTGATACCACTTTATCCAAGATCTTTTTCTTATAGATGTATTAAAGAATCACATGTAGAAATTGCAACTTAAACATGGAAATTAATGTGCACATGAGAGAAGAAGAAGAAAAAAATAAAGCATGAGAAGAAGACAACAAGACTTGATAACAGAGTTCATCCATCTTGGACTATGTCTCCGAGCCCTGGTTGATCAATGGGGAGGCCTTCATTCATTAAATGGAATGAAAAAAAGAAGAATACAATCATCAGTTACAAAAAAGGAGTCTTATACCTCCATTCTGGAAAATGGCTGAAAAATGTAGAACTCAGATGGAGAAATGGATAGTGCCATTGTGTTCGTGGCATCGAGAAGGGCTGAAACCATATAAAATTTGTCAAATCTTGACAAAATGAACTTTCGCCCCTCCTGCAAGCTCCTGCCTCAAACCACATGCACTGTCCTCCCTCCCCTGCACTTTTCTCCGTTCATCGTGTTTTATAACACTAAGGATGCTTAAAGCGAGAGTCGGTATGTTTAATAATAAAAGTTGTTCAAATGAAAGGATCGGCAGGTGCGATTAATCCGACCATCCGACCTTTCATTGCAACAAAACCCTGAAATAGCCCTGTTTCATTTAAAAACCATAATACACGGAAACATTGAAAATCCCGACCGCAAAGCTTAAAAGCCAAACTTCAAATTTTATCAATTTTTCCTTAATCTCCTGTTGGGGTTGCGCTTATCACAAGTCGCAACGGCCCTGGGGTCTTTCCTTTGATTGTGTTGATCGTCGTTATCGACAATATCAGCGTATCGCTATTGGCCGCATCGCAATATCGTTGTCAGCATATCGCAATCGCTGTGGCAACAACCCTGGGGTCTTTCCTTTGACATTTTACGATGCCAATCGCTGATGCTGATCACTGACACCGATAGCTCATGCCACCTGGTCTAGGTCCCGATATCGCATATCGCCTACCCCGATTGCGATAAGTTAGAGATCGCTGATCGGGGGTTCCTTTCGCTTGGCCTTAAGTCCACCCTTTGAACCCTTCCGATTGTGATTTTCCTTTATAAGGCTTTAAGCCTATTTTTAGAAGAAATGCCTCCTTTTTCAAAGGAACAAAGGCAAACTTCTTTTTGCGATAACTTCATCATCCAAACTCCATTTTAGCCCATTCAAGTTGCAGTAGATTCAGAATGAACAGATATACACAATGGGACTATTTCCAGGAGCATCCTTGGAATTTCATTTTCCTTTGTTTCCTGCAAGTCAAACCAGAACTTTGACTGCTTCTATCTCCTTCATTCAGACTCGGATTGGAGCGTCGTTCGCACCATTGGAATCAGGGCGACGAGCACTTCGATTTGATGTCAAGATAATTGCCTTTCTACCACTTTGAATTTTGATCCTTTTTGATGCCCCTGGTGTCTTAAGATCCACCTGGATCAATTACTAGATTTATTTGAATCATTCTTTCCTTATCGTAGAAATCTTCTTCCATTTCCTCTTCTACTTATGTCTATCATCACAGTGCTCTTATCTGCATGTGTTTTTGTTTAATGTTGGCCAATGCTATATGTATTATTGTGGATGGGATGACTCTGCTGTTTTTTGGTTGGAAGTATGTGGATGTATGGATGTTCAATTCATGCATCTTGTTTGACTATTACATGGAATTATAATCCCAAGAATGTCATCAATCGAACCCGCCTAGTCTGTATCTAATTGATTCAAATGGAATATAATAGTTATTAGTTTTTCTATTCATTGACCTTCCGGTGGTCATTTTTAAGGGTTTTATTTATCTTTTCTATTACCATGGTGAAGGTACATTATGTACTTAATAAGATTTTTTGCTTTGTATTGTGGGATTTGTGCAATTGCTTCATGCTTGATATGATCTATGTCAATTGATATGGAATTATTTCCACTCAAAATTTAAGGTCAGTGCTTTTGCTGCAAAATGTATATCTATGCATTCACTTTAACTTACTCTCTAATATTGTTTTAATCCACACAAAATGTATGCAAAGCTTCTTGAATTTAGGCCCTTTCAATATTTAAGAACATGAATTTCAAGGGAATTTGGTTGAGGTATCTTAATTCTAAGTTGTGAACTAACTATGAGTTTTTATCTTCTACTTTCACTTTGAGAGTAAAAGCAAAAGATGAATTCCAAAAGTGAAACAAGTCCTTGAAGGAAAACATGACTTTCAGATGTGAGAGCTGAAATCATGAAAGATCAATGTGCATAATAGAGATGGATCTCCCTGGATGGAGGCATTCATAATCATATCAAGGGCTTATTATTAGAAACTCTTTCTTCACATGTTCCATATGCTCCATCTACTTCATCACAGGTTAAAAATCATCAGTACACAATTACTCAACATGGGTGGCCCACAAATGGAACCATCCATGCATCCAAAACAGGCTACTCAAGAAACTGTTGGATCTCTTTGTGAGGAGGTTGTTGGAAATAGTCTTTCCCAAGATCAGGTGAATTCCATCCTTACAATTGTTGTGCAGGAAATGACTTCATCTGAGATTAAAAATGAGGTTAGGCTTTCTACTACTCTAGCATTGTATAATTCTTTGAATTTTACTTAGACAAATTTTGATAATGATATAGAGAGGTATTGTATTATAAGAGTAGTGCGTGAAGCAACCATGTCCCTAAAAGTAAAGATTGAACAAGTTGCTTTTTAATGCTTGGTGTTGACATCTTCTACATATTATGAGAAGATTTTCCCTTACATGCAAGACATATTTCCCATTACAACAAAGGCTATTAAAAAATATGAAGAGATGGTTTCTCTTCAAGCTGTCAAGTTTTGGAGTTTTATATCTGATGAAAAAATTGATATACTAGAGGAATATACAAGAGAGCTAAGTGGTGATTTAGATGTTCCTTGCTTTTATTTTATCAAGCAAGCACTTCCTACTCTTGTACCAAATTTATTAGAGACATTATTGAAACAAGAAGAGGACCAAGATCAGAATGAGGGTGCATGGAATCTCTCTATGGATGAACTTGCTTGCGTCTTGTTATGAGAATTGCAGCAGATAACATTGTCTCCCTTGTTATGCCATTTGTAGAAGAAAACATATCAAAGATAGATTAGATATGTTGAGAGGCAACTACTTATCACCTGATAAGCTTACTCCTCTTGTCAATGTTTGTCTCAACATTATTCTCAATACAATGAAGGATAATAATAGTCATGTTAAGGACACAACTACATGGACACTTTGGAGAGTATTTGAACTTTTCTAGTGTTCAACAATGGGGAAAATATACTTTTTAACTATAGGACCTATTTTGGGAACTACTAACAAGACAAGAAAGGGAATGAGAACATAACAATAAAAAGGTCTCATAGTCACATATCGTCACATAGGTTGGAAGGTACCCTGTGAAGCATGGAATTACATTTGAGTGGTGATATTTTCTTGCTTAATATCAAAATTTGAATTAAAAGAATAAAAAGATCATTAATTCTCATTTCCTACTCTTTCATACATTGTAGTAAGTTCAAATTAAAACATTGAAGAATACATTATTTTTTATATGCTAGTCTTTCCTATGCTATTGTCTTACGACGTTTCTTTTCCAACATGTGGTGCAATTCCTAGTTTAATTACTTTTAAATTAATGTACATCATACATCTAGTTGCATCGAATCATAAATCAACATCTACATTGAAATCAATGCATCTAGTGCAAACAATCAAATAGGATTAAAAATCAACATCTACAATGAAATCAATGCATCTATTGCAAGCAATCAAATAATTTTGGAAATCAATATCTATATTAAAACTAATGCATACATTTCAAGAAATCAAATAGTATTAGAAATAAACATCTACACTAAAATAAATACATCTATTGCAAATGATCAAATAGGATTAGAATCAATATCTACATTGGAACTAATTCCTCTAGTGCAAGAAATCAAATAGGAGTAGAAATCAACATCTACACTGTAATTGATGCATCAAGTGTAAGGCGTTAAATAGGATTAGAATTCAAAAACTATATTGAAATCAATGTATTTAGTGGAAGCAATCATTTAGGATTAGAAATAAACAACTACAATGAAATCAATACATTTGTTTTAGTGAAAAACCAAAATATTCATGACTTTCTAGATCTAACTTATATGTTTTTATTTGTGCTTGTGTGTCTCTCTCTTCTTCACTCTCTCTCCACCTTCAATTCTGTGTATGTCTCCCTCCCTCTCTCCTTCTCTATCCCTCTCCCTCTCCCCGCAATCTCTCACTCTCCTCCTCTCCCTCCCTTTCTATATCATTCTCTTGTTCCCTCTCTCCCCCTTCCATATATATCTATACCTCCCTCTATCTCTCCCTATTTGTTTCTCTATATCATCCCCATAAACACATGTCAGACACTCTCTCTCTTTCTCTCTCTCTCCATATCTATCTATCTTCCTCCCTCCCTATCTCTATCTCTCTTTTCATCCTTCTCGCCCACTCGATCTATATCTCTATCTCCCTCGGTCTCTCCTTCTTTATCTCTCTATATCAACCCACAATCATACACTCTCTCTCTCCCTATTTATCTATCTATCTATCTCTCCCTCTTCCTCTCCCTCTCTATCTCTTCCCTTTCTCTCTCTCTGTGCCCCTTCCATCTATATCTCTAACTCCCATTATCTCTATATCTCAACCCTTAAACATACACTCACTCTCTCTCTCTACCTTTATCCCCCATCCATCTATATCTCTATCTCCCCTTGTCCCTCCTTCTCACCCCCAAAACATACACACTCTCTGTCTCTCCATATCTATCTATCTCTCTCTCTCCCTCCATCTTCCTCTCCCTCTCTCTCTTCCCAATGTCTCCCTCTCTCTTCCCTCTTCCCTCTTACTCAACTCCCCCCCTCACTATCTCTCCATCTCTCCCTTATGACTCCCTCTCCCTCGCCACCTTGCTCTCCCTATGTCTTTCTTCCCATTCCAATTCTATCTCTCTCTCCCTTTCTCTATCTCATTTGTCCCAAGCTCTCTCACTCTTCCTTCCTCTCTCTGCCTTTCTCTCCCACCTCCCTCTATCTCTCCCCCCATTGCACTCTGTCTCTCTCTCTCCAACCTCCATCTTTGACACTATATCCATCTCTCTCTCATTTTCTCTCTCCCCTCCATATCTATGTTACCATGTCTCTCTCTTCCCCTTTTTTTGTATCTATATCCTATCATTTTCTCTCTCTTCCCTTGCCTCCTCTCTCCCTCATTTCATCTTCATTTCTCCCTTGGCACTCCCTCTCTCTATCAACCTCTCTCCCTCCCTCTCTAATCCTCTCCCATCCTCCTCTTTCTCTTCCTTCCTCTCACTCCCTATCTCTCCCACCTCTATGTCTCTCTCCCCCACTCTATTCCCCCTACGTATCACTTTCTCTCTCTCTCTCTGTGTTATGATCCCATTGTATTATATTTAAGAAAGTATCTACATTAAAAAATACATAATTGGTTGTAAAAAATTAAACCTATATTTTAGATCAATCACATTAAAGAAAATACAATAATAAAAATATTAAAAGAATCATGCACTATCTTTACTATATCATTTTTAGTCACATTTCTTTCTCTCTTCACGTGGAGGCATCTATCGTGGTTATTTATAATATTATTTATATTATATAAATGTCACATGTGTATATATAAAAGTATTTTCATTTTTAATTTATTAAAACATCGATTGAATCTCTATGGGAATATTTTTAGTAGTTGTGAGGATGGAGTGTTTAGATATACCTCAAAAGTAATTATAACCTTTTTGCTTTAGATTTAATTAGTATTCGTAAAATATTTTGATTTTGAAATAAGTTATGGTGTTTGGGCATGTGGTATTAATAAGACATGGTATTGGCCTATGGTAAGACATGGTATTGGCCTATGGTATTGTAACATAATAATTAAAAGGGTAAATCCATAACACAATAATCAAACTCCTAAATGGCCCAGGGTATTATAAAAAAAGCTGTTTAGAAGTTAATAATATCAGTGGTAAATATTCATGATTAAAAATCTTGTTATATTGTAAATATTAATTTTTAATCTGCTTATTAATTAAATTTCAATATAGTTATGGAATCATTATTTTCATTTATATGGTCAAATGGATGTTACTTCATAAGTAATATCTATATGTTATATATTTTAATATGATATGTATATTATATTTTCTTTTATCTAAAAAAAATCCTATTTTTTTTATTAAATTACAATATAAAAAAATTGAATTTAAAAAATATATAACATCTTACATGTCGTGCCTACACATATACCCTATCTCACATCTCATGCCCACATATCTACCCTAATACAAAAAAACAAGAAAGACATAAAGAAGAGACAAAAGGATAAATAAGATCTAGAAACTCTAAACACATACTTCAATAAAAACAATATCACAAAATGTAAAGTATTATTACGATGAAAAATAATATCCCAAGATGTGAAACATATTAAGTGATATCTGAGGACTTCATAATTGCTGATGTAAGTAAAAGGCTAACCATATCACCAAAATATTCTATTTATAACAAAAGAAATTATTTTTTGTTATTAATATATTTATATTTTTTAAATAGTAAAGATCAACTTTATCATAAATTAATTAATTGTAATATATGTCTAAAAATAAGAAAGCACATTAAAAATTACATAAATAATATTTTAAAATATTTTTTATTAAAATTAACCATATATATGTTTTTTTGTTTTTTTATAGCTAATATTAATTTTTTTATATTATATATATATATATATATATATATATATATATATATATAACCTTTGAATTTAACACAAAAAGACAATATATGTTTTTCAGTGCTATAAGATTTGCCTCTCCACACAATATTGTAAATTTTAGTTCATAAATTTCTCAGTCATCATAAATGGTATTCCTTCAACATTCTTCAAAGCTGAGAGGGGGCTCCGACAGGGATGCCCCCTCTCCCCCCTACTCTTCATTTTGGTCATGAACTGCCTCAGCACCCACATCAACACAGCGGTCTCGGAAGGCAGATGCAAGCCTGTAAAATTATGTAAGGACACCACTCTCTCACATAATCTCTTCGTTGATGATATCTTGATTTTCGCCATTCTCTGCAAAGCCACCTGGGCCTGCCTATTTGTAATTCTACAGAAATTCCATTCGGCCACGGGATTGGCCATTAACAAATCCAAGACGGTCCTATACCATAATGGAACAAATCTACAAACTGCGCTTTGGATAGCTGATCGATTTGGTATTAATCAAGCGTTGCTCAATGAGGGTTTTACCTATCTGGGCTTCCGATTAAAAGCAAAGGGGTATGGTGCACGTGACTGGAACTGGATTATCGACCGTTTCTACAACAAATTATCAAGCTGGGAAATGCGTTTTCTCTCCCTCGCAGGTAGATTCACATTGGTTCAATCAGTGCTCTCCCAACTTGCTGTTTTTTGGAGTCATCTCTTTCTTCTGCCCGCATCTGTTACAAACAAAATGAAGTCTTTGGCTGCTAACTTTATGTGGGGCGGCCGCTCACACCATTCTAAATTCCACCTGGTCAAAATGGACTCCATTACGAGACCAAGGAAAACAGGTGGTTGGGGCCTATTGCACATGAGGTTTTTTGGAAAGGCGCTCCTCTGCAAATCCCTCCACCGAGGCATATATGGCAACAATCCATGGAGCTCCTTCATCAGGCAGAAATATCTCAAAGGTCGGAATATATCTTACTGGCACAAGAGATCCACAATTGGCATCAGGCATGGTTCCACTATCTGGCTGAACTTCAGGAAGATACAATCTTTTTTCTTGCAGAATCTAAGATGGTCTATTGTTACTGGCGAGAATGTCCTCATTGCCATTGATCCTACTCAGCACAGGCTTGAATCCTCCATCCCCCCAGCTCTTCTTGCCTTTTTTCATTCAAAGGGCCTATTCACCTGGAACAAGCTTATTCAGTCATGGTCCTCACAACAGCCAATCTGGAAAAATGAACACCAACTTGCCTTGCCCCCTCCCCTCTGTCCCCTTTGGCTTTCCGTTATAAATAGCTTCTCTCACAAAGGAATCTCCCAATTAGGCACAAAGGATGAACTGGTATGGTCTTTTGAAAAGCCCACCCTCCCACTCACTGTCAAAAACCTCTACTCTCTCCTATCATCAAACCTCCCGCCATCTCTCCCGACCTTCCCCTCCAAGCTCTGGAAAGCCCCCTGCCCTCTAAAAGCAATCCTCTTCTCATGGCTTCTCTTCACCAACAAAAACCTCACTTGGGAGGTTCTCCAGAAAAAAGGATGGAACGGTCCGAGCAGGTGTCTACTGTGCACAGCACATCAAGAAACTAACTTCCATATGTTCTTCGAATGTGCTGCCTCTTCATCAATCTGGTACGAGCTCTCTCTCTCTTATGGTTTCTCTCACCGGTCTTTTCCTTCTGTACAGGACGGCTTTTTCTGGTGGAGCACACAGCGGCCCTCCTGGCGTGCTCTTTTCATCCTTACTTGCTGGTTTATCTGGAAATGGAGGAACCTTTGTGTCTTCCAGAACTCCCGCAAACCACTGCATTCCATATTGATCTCTATTGCGGGCTCAATGCCCCCATCGGATTAGCTCGTCTCTCCTCCAGGCGGTTTTTCCTGATCACTTCCCATGTTCCTGTATTTTCGCGGCCTACAGGGCCCATCTCATATATCTCTTATTGTCTATTTCTGGACACATATATGGTTTATATCTGGTAATATTTCCATTTTGATTAAGAACAATCGCGGCCCAAGTTCATTGTCGATCTGCGGCCTCGGGGATATTTCCATTTTGATTAAGAACAATCGCGGCCCAAGTTCATTGTCGATCTGCGGCCTCGGGGGTCCTACTCTACAGGTTTCCTCCTATCTGTAAAATGTCTCCACGGAGAACAACTGTAATGCTGAACAATATATCATCTTAATATATCTATCTTGATTTTTTCTTCTTAAAAAAAAGAAAATTTAATTAATTACGCCACACCAACTAATAAATAAATAATAATAATAACGAAAATGAATGTAACTCTCTAACAACACAATTACATCAACCTAGGTTCAATCTCCAATTTATGTATTTTCTACCGAGTTATCAAATTACGTTTGTTTCAAGCTAGCAACATGACTTCGGAATTCAAAATGTTGGTGGCTACGCGATTACGCTAGTCTGTGCAAGGGGACTAGTACTTACTTGGGTGTTAAAGATGCTTATAGACTCAATAACAATAGCTAGCAGAGTAGTGTTTGCCTTTGCTCAAGGATAAAGTTGAGGATTTCGTTATGTCTAGGATGGGTGTCTTTGCATACAACTCCAGATTTGCTTTCTTCAAAATAATTCCTCCATTGTTGTTATGAAATAGTTATACATACTTCTATGCCAATTAATATGAAATAGGAATATTGAGCCAAGAGGCTTATTAGGATAGGTAAGTATTTCTATCTGCACGTATTTCTTTTAAACTAAAAATAAATAATATCTAAAATAGAAAAGTAATGTTAGCTATAATAAAAAAAATAAAATATATTTTATATATAAAGTAATATTATGTAAAATAATTAGAAGTAGAAAACATTTGAATTACATATTTAAATTTTATATTTTAATCCAGTATAGGGAATGTGTGCTCAACATGGAATTGAGACATGTCGTTATTAAAATAAAAATAAAATACATTGTAAATTGAAAAATATTGTCGGTTATAATAATAAAAAAATAAATATACTATGCATTTAAACTAATACTTTAGAAGTAAAATGTTTAGATGTAGATATTATATAAAATATTTTAATGTAATTATGTACATACTATATATTGTTTTAAAAAAATGCATATATATTTTGAAAAAATAATTTTTTATGGTTAAAAAGTTTTAAGCTATCTCTACATTTTATAGTTTGGTCCTCTATATACTCTATATAGCATTCAAAAATACAATGAAAACAATGAAAACTTACATGTTACCCACTCTAAAAAATTTTGCACAGTGAAAAAATTTATCCCTAAAGAAAAATAATATCGGCGATAATTAAAAAAAAAAAAAAAGAATATGCTATGCATTTAAAGTAATTTCATGTAAAGTAATTAGAAGTAAAAAAAAAAGTGAGTAAGATGTTTAAACCATTTTAATTTGTGTTGATAAAATGTTTGGATGTACATGTTATATACAATATTTTAATGTCAACTATGTATAGATTATATATTGATTTAAGAAATTTGTGTACATATCATGAAAAAAATAAGTTTTTATGGTTAAAACATTTAAAGTGTTTTCAATATTTTAGAGTTTGGTCCTCTATATACTATAAATAGCATTTGAAAATGAAATTTAAATAATGAAAAATTACATATTGTATTTTTCACTCTAAAGAATTCTGGGTTCATGTTAGATCTGTGATTAAGATGGATACTACTTTAATCCAATTTGAGGAGGATGTGTAAGTATATCTGTGCAAAGTTGGCACATTTCCCCCTTAAAATAAAAACAAAATACACTCTAAATAGAAAAAATAATGTCCATTATAATTAAAAAAATGAATATGTTATGCATTCGAAGTAACTTCATGTAAAGTAATTAGAAGAAAAGAAAAGTGAGTAATACGTTTAAACCATTTTAATTTGTGGAGATAAAATATTTGCATACACATGTTATATAAAATATTTTAATGTCAACTATATATGTTATATATATTGTTTATTTATTTTTATGTACACATCATGAAAAAATAAGTTTTTATGATTAATAAATTTGAAGTGGTGTTAATGTTTTACAGTTAGGTCCTTTATATACTCTATATAACATTAACAAATGCAATTTAAACAATGAAAAAATTAGCATTGTACTTTTCACTCTAAAGAATTTTACAAGTGAAAAAATTTGATTCCTCTCAGCTCATATTAGATTTGTGCTTAAGATATACCTATACCGTTATATTTCTATGTCAACCAAAATCTTTATAAATTAATTAAACATCCAAATAAAACTATTCAAATATATTTTTATGTATCAAATATTAGGAATTTTGTTTTTTATACATGTCTTTACATTTAAAAACAAAAAAATTAATTAATATAATGATAAATATTATAAATATTTTATTATATTGTGATCCAAATCCAAGTGCCAACATTGTGCAAAAAATGCTGGTGGCCCCTTGTGAATAAGCTTCTTCATCTGTTGATCTGTTGAGTGGGGATGACTTGTGTTGGTGGTGCCTGACTTGTGTCACCTCATACGTATACCTCTATGTGTCTCTGTATGAGTATGCCCCTCTGTATTACAATATAGGAAATTACTACCTAACAAGATTCCGGAAAGAGTCCTCTTAGTGAACAATTAAAGCAATGTTTAAGATTTAATATTTTGTTTTTATTATTTTAAAAATATTTTTAAAATGTAAAATTTAGTATTTAGTGAACAATTAAAGCAACGTTTAAGATTTAATATTTTATTTTTATTATTTTAAAGAATGCTTTTAATAGGTAAAATTTAGTATTTAGGTTGGTTAGAAGTTAAAAATTATTTCCCAAAGTTTTCTTTTCTTTTCTTTTATCTCTGATCTTTAAGTATCATCGAGAGTGTAATTCTCTCTCCTATCATTTTGAACCATATTTTGGATTACTAAGTCTATTCTTGTTATATCAAATCTTATAATATAGAATGTATCTTCTCATTTCTAAGTTAATATTCGTTTCAAAATGAATTACCAAACGTAGGAAAGAATGGCTAGCCCACAAATTATAAGAGGAGCACTTAATATCTCTTTAGACAGATTTTCTCTTTAGCCATGAATGCCAGAAGCAGGAGCAGAGGCCAAAATGCTCCGCATAAATACGAGCGGCTATTTTCACCAACTAAACATGCATTGAAAAACTAAGATTTATACACATTCTTTCCGTTCTGTCTTTGCCCTCCATTCTATTATTATATTCTCGAGTTTCACGTGATTCAACATAAAGCCTTCTTTTCTGCTACTGGAAGTACGAGGAGATGCCAAAATGTGCGACATAAATACGGGTGACTATTTTCACTTTATGTTTGTGCGACTTCAGGTCTGTTACGCGAGAATGTTATGCTAAGTAAACATGCATTGAAAAGTGCATATATATATATATATATGTGGCCGTCAACAATATATTATTGAGAATACCATTTATATTTACATATGTTTTAATTTTTTTTTTTTTTATGTATAAGGCTAATATTGTGTTTTATATAATATGAAATTTCAAATATTATATTTACGGATGATGATGATGATGATGATGATGATGATGATGATGATGATGATGATGATGATGATGATGATGATGATGATGATGATGATGATGATGATGATGATGATGATGATGATGATGATGATGATGATGATGATGATGATGATGATGTATTTGTGTAAGTTGAAAATATTTATCTATAAAACAAATTTTTTTTTTTTTTCAATTGTTCGATATATTTTATTTCTTAGTTTTTATTTATTATTATTATCATTATTGGGAAAGTCTATCATAATTCAGTTGTTAAGTAGTGTAAGCAACAATCACCAGCGACTAGCTAACTGAGGTCGATTCATTACTCTTACTCAAGGAAAGCCACGCCACCTAAATTCCTTATTGGTGGTCCCTAAGGGGGCATACTTTCACTCCTCCCATCGACTTCTAAGAGGCAGACATTCATTAATGTCAGTGATTATCTTGTTTTCTTAAGTCTCCCAAAGACTAGATCTTATCCCCACATTCGCACAACATTAATATTGAAATATTTTACATTAACGTTGACATATTCTACTTAAGATGGATATTGAAACCATTTTTTATTACTCTTAATATATATTTTTTTAATGGTGGGGATTGCCTCCTTGTTGTTATGCCCCATCCTAAATTTGCTTCTTCTTCTTCTTCTTCTTCTTAGCCACCTGGTTCCTAGTGTCAATACTTTCACTAGGCGAAAAGGAAGAAGGGGAGGAAGAAACAACCGACAAAGAAGGAAAAGTGTCAACTTTAGGATCAACTCGAGGTTGATTTTGTCCAGTTGTAGGAATATTCGGTTGCGGAGCCAAGGAGGTTGAGAACAACCATACTGGAAAGCTAATGGTAAGTCCTGGAAGGGACAATGTAGCCATATAAGGAGCACCAATATTCCTAAAAGGAGGAAAAGGACTAGGATTACCATCAAAAGGAATTCATTGATCGTTAGACTCCGAAGTTGTCGCCATTTGTCTCAAGCTAAGATCAACTAAGGAGTGACATGGAGGATGTTATTTGCGGTAAATTAATTTTATTTTAATCAAAATAACATAGCAAAACAAAAGAGGGATAATCTGGGCAAAAGGATTACCAAGTAATTGCGAATTGCAATATACTACCTTAGTAAACCAAGGACTTAACATATGTGCAGGCAATCTCCCTGAATGTTGTGTTCGATGTATCACAGTGTACGAGGCGGCTGACTCACTTAGTTATGGATGGATAGAAACCTAATGTAGTTCCCCCATATATACTCGAAAGTACGTGGAGGCCCAATCCATGTTAGCGCTGTCTAATGTGAAACCGCACAATGAGAGCATTCCTTTATAATTTTCATACTATAACACCGCCCTATATACCCGAAGGTACGTGGACGAGCTACGATATACTTACGTATGTAGAATGAGGTATCACACTCGAAATGTATTGCAGACAATTAATGACAGCTACTACGTTTTACGACACTGGAACATGTCTCTAGCCTACAACCTCTAAATTTTATTCGTTAGGTGACAATGCTCCATTAGGTTAATTGAGATAAATTTTAAGTTGATCTTGATTAAGAATTTGTCTTTCAAGCTTCACCGTGTGATGTCTTTGAAATTACTAGAATGCAACTATAATGAGAAACATTCTCTCATTTGATTTTGAACAATGAAAACCTTAACAACAAGGGACAGAGCAATCATAATGTTTAATCAAAGAGTAAAGAGCACATCTAATGCAATTTCCCTAAACTATTTCTGTAAGCACACACAAACCTCTAATTTCATAATGCAAGTTTTCCTTTTCAATTCCCTTAATGTTGAGATGAGCAAAAGGGAACTAATGCACATATAACCAATCAATATTTTGCAAGAACGAAGACTTTACAATAGTTCTTTTTCGAAAGAAATGAATACTTTACGACACTTTCTTTTCAACAAATATTAATCGACTATAGGCTAACTTTGACAATGAATTGATAATAATAAAGAAAGAAAATGAAGAAACACTAAACAATCAAGGCCAAATTAGGGCTAGGAAGAGAAATATAAGTTGATTTTAGAACTACAAGCATAATGATATTTCAGCAGACAACAAGAAAAGCAACTTGTTGGGTTGTGTTATATTCTTTCCACGACTAGCCCACATAGTTAACTGGGCGGTTATAGGGGGGGCGGAACCCCCCTTCATTGCAACAATTTAGTAGCGCGGGGGGGGTGCGGGGGTTAGAAGGGATTTGAGGCGTACCCGTAACCCCACTTTATGGACATGTTTTTGGACACAATGGTTTTTGGTCCCTTGTATTGGACATGATGGTTTTCAGTCCATGGTATTAGATGCTTCGGCATGTATAAATATGTATTATAACATTGAAAGGAACATAATGAAAAATCAAGCTAGTAGTCTCGGTTTTGGGATCCAGGGGAAAATCTCTATGTATATGTGTTTTATGTGTTATGCTCTTTTCTAAAATTCATATGCAGGTAATTTCTGTACAGGGTCAAAACCTACATTTGGTATCAAAGTTGTTTTGGCTTCAAGGGGATGCCTTTGTTGTTGAGGGGTTTTTCTCGGGCATGTGGTAGACATTATTCAGTGGGAGATCTGCGAGATCGATTCTGGTGGTAAAAGAAGATGGCGAGCAGTGGAAAGATAGAGATTGAGAAATTTAATGGTCAGAGTTTTAAGTTGTGGAAACACAAGATGGAGGATCTGTTGATGGATAAAGATCAGTGGATCGTGGTAGATCCGAGTACTAAACCAACGGGAGTGTCCACTGAAGAATGCAAGAAGTTGGATCAGAAGGCAAAGAACACAATACAATTGTGTGTCTCAGATTCAGTATTGTTGAATGTATCAAAGGAAGCTACGGCGAAGGCTTTGTGGGACAAGTTAGGGACTTTGTACCAATCTAAGTCTCTGGTGAATAAACTGTTCTTGTGGGAAAAGCTATATAACCTGAGGACGAAAGATGGAGACTCGGTGACAGACCATCTGAACGTATTTAATATTGCGGTAAGTCAGTTAGCATCTGTTCATATTAAAATTTCAGATGAATATAAGTGCATCAATTTGTTGTGTTCTCTACCAGATTCGTGGGATAGTTTGGCTATTGCAATAGGTAGCAATGCAACTACCTTGCAGTTTGATGAAATAGTCTAAGCCTTGTTGACGGAGGAGATGAGATGGAAAAATATGGAGAGCCAGAATGGGGATGCCTTGTCTGTACGAGGACGGTCCCAAAACAGAAACAAAAACAAGTCATCGAGTGGGAGATCTAAATCTAGAGGGAGATCTAAATCTCCAGGAAAACTTGTAAAGATGGTGTGCTGGAAATGCGGAAAGGAAGGGCACTTCAAAAGGGACTGTAAATCTAAAGCTCCTGATAAAGGAAAGGGATCTGATGATGCTCCTTCTGTAGAGGCAAAAACCACCTCAGATGAAGGTCGGGATGTGTACTTGGCTTCTTCAAGTACACATGTAGATCATGAGGCATGGTTAATTGACTCAGGTGCATCCTTTCACTTCACTCCCCATAGAGAGTGGCTCTGCGAGTATGAAAAATACGATGGTGGTGACGTCTTCTTGGGGGATGATAAGAAGGCTAGAATCATTGGTCGCAGAAAGGTAAAGTTGAAGTTGCAAGGTGGAAGGGTTAGAACACTTCCGGGTGTTTTGCATATTCCTGCATTCGCCAGAAATCTGATTTCTGTAAGCAAGATGGATGATGCAGGTGTAAAAACAGTGTTCGAGAGGGATACCTGCAGAATGGTTCGGGGAGCACTGGTATTGATGTGGGGAGTTTGAATTGGATCTCTATAAAAGATGCAAGGTAGCACTGTTATTGATGGGTGCAACAGTTCTGTGGTTCCTTAAAGTGGAGCAGAAAATCTAGTGGTCTCTCGAGAGGAGACCATGTTGTGGCATCGAAGGCTTGGATATATTGGAGAGAAGGGCCTTTGAGTACTTCATGGTAAAGGTATGGTATGAGTAATAACTCTCTGGATTTTGATTTCTATGAAAATTGTGTATATGAGAAGCAGAATCGGGTGAGTTTCCCCTCTGGTAGTAAGAGGGCGAAATAGATATTAGAACTTGTGCACAATGATGTGTTTAGACCTGTGAAGGTTCCATCACTAGGTAAGTCTATGTACTATGTATCATTTATATATGACTTCTCAAGGAATACATGGATATATTTCCTTAAGAAGAAATCTGAAGCCTTTGACAGGTTTAAAGAATTTAAGGCTCTCGTGGAAAATCAGACAGAGAAGAAGATAAAGGTGCTGAGGACAGATAATGGTGAAGAGTTTTGCAGCAAGGAATTTGAAGAATTCTGTAAGAAGTGTGGTATAGCACAACAGAAAACTACTCCATATACACCTCAACAAAATGGAGTTGCAGAAAGAATGAATAAGACGTTGATGCAAAAGGCAAGAAGCATGCTCAGTGGTGCCGGGTTAGGATAGGAAATCTGGGCAGAGGCGATGGATACTGCATGTTACCTAGTCAATAGGTCACCTTCATCAGCATTGGAGGATAACACTCCACAAGAGGTATGGAATGGTAAGAAACCTTCTCTTTCACATCTGAGGGTATTTGGATGTGATGCATATGTAAATGTTCCAAAGGAGAAACAAACCAAGTTGGATAGTAAATTTGAAAAGTGCATCTTTATTGGGTATAAGGATAGTTTAAAGGGTTATAAGCTTTGGAACTCAGTCATAAGGAAGGTTGTGTATAGCCTAGATGTGGTGTTCAGAGAGGTAAAAGATGTTATTAAATATGAAGTCCAACCAAAGGAACCTGACATGATAAAATTTGAGCTTATCAAGGAAGAATCGTACTCTACAGTAGAGGAGAAATCAGAAGATGAAGAGCCACAAACTCCGGGCATGAGAAGATTGGGTTGAGAAAGAAGACAGCCAGAAAGGTGTAGTCCATATGCTTTCTGTTAAAATTTTGCTTTTTGTCCATAGATCAGGTCCAGAAAACAAGCAGTAGATTCAGAGGATGGAAAACTCTGGAAAGAGGCCATGGTTGATGAAATGGAAACTTTTCACAAAAATGAGGCTTGGGATTTGGTGGAGTTGCCAGCTAGAAGGAAACACATTGGAAACAAATGGGTGTTCAAGAAGAAGACAAATGCAGAAGGAAAGGTGGAGAAATACAAAGCTTGGCTGGTAGCAAAAGGTTATTCCCAGATGCCGAGAATTGATTTTGGTGATATTTTTTCTCCTGTTGCCAAGGTAACTTCTATTAGGTTACTTTTATCTGTTGCTGCTGCTTTTAATTTTGAGGTACAACAGATGGATGTGAAGACAAAATTTCTTCACGAGGATCTGGAAGAGGAGATCTACATGAAGAAACCTAAAGGCTTTACGGTGAAGGGTAAGAAAGAACTGGTATGCAAGTTAAAGAAGTCTCTGTATGGGTTAAAATAGTCACGAAGGATGTGGTATTAGAAATTTGATACATTTATACGGGGACTTAGCTTCACCAGAAGCAAAGCGGATCTTTGTGTGTATTTTAAATTAATTGGTGACCATGTTATTTATCTGGTATTTTATGTGGATGATATGTTGCTGGTTGGAAATGACAAAGAAATTATCCAGGATTTGAAGACCCAATTGTCCTCCAAATTCGACATGAAAGATCTTGGTGCTGCAAACTATATTTTGGGCATGGAAATTAAAAGAGATCGAGAAAAGAGGAAGCTTTGGTTAAACCAGAGGAAGTATGTCAGGACAATACTGCAAAGGTTTAATATGCAGGATAGTAAACTAGTGAAGGTTCTTATTCCTATAGGTGTGAGGTTATCTACTGAACAGTTTCCCAAGACACAAGAAGAGGAAGAGGACATGTCCCCTTTTCCATAAGCAAGTGCAGTTGGTAGCCTGATGTATGCAATGGTCTATACTAGACTAGACATTGCACATGCAATGGGAGTATTGAGCAGGTTTATGTCAAAACCAGGGAAGGAGCACTAGACAGCAGTGAAGCGGGTTTTCAAGTATTTGTGTGGCACTAGTGATTATGGTTTGTGCAACCAAGGAAGACCAGGATTGGACAAAATGTTGGATATTCATGGCTTTGTTGATGTAGATTGGGCTGGAGATCTAGATCAGAGAACATCTACAAGTGGGTATGTGTTTAATCTATTTGGAGGTGCAGTCAGTTAGATGAGTAAGAAACAATCTATAGTGGCACTATCAACTACAAAGGTAGAATACATGGCAGCCACTCATGCAAGCAAGGAAGCAGTTTGGTTGTGGAGATTGTGTTCAAGTATGGGGTTAGTACAGGGAGCTATAAGGATAGAATGTGACAACCAAAGTGCAATTTTCTTGGCAAAGAACCCCGCATATCATTCAAAGACAAAGCACATTGCTGTTCAGTATCACTTTGTGAGGGATATGATAGAAGACAAAAAGGTGTTGGTGGAAAAGGTGGACACTTTGAAGAATACTGCAGATGCATTGACAAAATCTATGAGCTCTGAGAAGTTCTCTTGGTGTAGAGAGACAATGGGCATTTCAGGGCTAGAAAAATGACCAAGCTCTCTTCTGGTCCCTTGTGGAAAGAAAACAACAAGTGGGAGATTGTTGTGTTGTGTCATATTCTTTCCACGACTAGCCCACATAGTTAACTTGGGGGTTAGAGGGGGGGCGAAACACCCCTTCGTTGCACCAATTGTGTAGTGGGGGGGTCACAAGGGGTTTGAGGTGTACCTGTAACCCCACTTTATGGGGTCCAGGGCAGCACCCCAAAAAATTTTGGTTTTGGACCCTATGTTAGGCTGGGCGGACCCACATATGGTTTTGAGCATGATTTTCACAGATGTTTTTGGACACGATGGTTTTCGGTCCATGGTATTGGATGCTTCGGCATGTATAAATATATATTATAACATTGGAAGGAACATAATGAAAAATCAAGCTGGTAGTCCCAGTTTTGGGATCCAGGGGAAAATCTCTGTGTATATGTGTTATGCTCTCGCACTGTTTATTCTCTGTGTTTTTTAGAATTCGTATGCAAGTAATTTCTATATAGGTTTGAAACCTACACAACTTTGGAAAAATTAGACCAAAGGTGGGTTTTTTAGCCTAAGAGGGATTAGCGCATGCCAACGAGGGAGACAGTGCACTGCAATGCACTGTCTCTAAGGCAGGGGCTACTCTGTAGTGCACTATGTCAAGAACAAGACTACACTAGTGCTAGAGAGTCAATTCAAGGGACATTCAAGCACAATTTTTTACTAAAAACACTTCAAGAAGACTGAAATAAGATCAATAAAGCTAAGAAAAGTCTACTAGGGTGTGATATGATGAGGGTAAGCCACCAAGAATGACAATCATTCCCTAGTGGAGTCGCCAACTAGTTATGTGGAATTTTTCATCTACAAATAAACATAGCTTCCCTAAGTGGGTAGAAACACTTAGAACAACATAATGAAAGAGTTTCACATTTTCCTATAGAAGATAAATAAGACAAGGGACGTACTTGTTATCTTTCACTTCCCTTTATCTCCTTTGGACAGCTCATGTCACTCCTTCTCGAACTGAATCCGCTCAATCAGTACCTAGAATCATAAACAGAGGACAAAAACAAATCAGAGCAAGAGATCTATCTACTATAAGAAAATGGAATCGAAATCATGTACACATATAATCATCATACATAAAGACAAGAATATGGGAAAAGGTGTAAACAACTTTATTAAGTAGAATGAAGAGTTACAACCAAAGAAGTCCGATCCCATGTCACTCATCCAACTTGAGTTCCATCCTTCATCACACCAAAAGCACAACACTCCGACAGCATAAAAATACCTGTTTATGATCTCAAACCTCAAACCAATAGTATCTCCTTACAATTCTTCAATGTCCAGCCCCTTGATCACTATGATGAGTGCTCAATTTATAGGAAATGGAGGTGGTTTTGTCATAAATGAGGGTATTGAATGGGTTTCCAATCTTGAATTTAGTTTCCATGGAGCAAGGGATGAGACAATAGGAGCTTAATGGATCCTTAGCCTATCCAATTTCGAGCGCATGGGGGGCATAAGAGATGGAAAACTTCTAGAGTCATCTAGAATGAAGGAATATTCCTATAACCCTATGAAAATTTCACTCAATCCCACGCAGCACAAGCTAAAGATGGCCTACGCGCATTGCAATGTAGGCCACAGTGGGCCTGCCTATTATGCAATGCACTGTCTCAAGGCTTGGGCTACGGTGGTATCCCAAGGATTCCTTTTAGGAGGGCTTCACGCCATGAAACTTTCATAGAAGGAGGCATTCATTGAGTTGACTTCTCTAGGGCATATAACAACTCAATTAGGGTTTGATGAGCCCTAAAAGTACTAATCTAAATGTCAGGAGTGATGTGCCAAAATAGACCTGTAATAGTGTGAAGCCTAAGACAAAACCTCATATTTGTTTTGACAAAATTTCAGATTTGTTTCGACAAACCCTTACAACGAAGTTTAAGTATTCAATTATGAATGAATGGGGAACATTATTATCCTACTCGCTTTCAAACTTCCCAGCATTATTATTATTACTGTCCACTATTCTCTTAATCCTATACTGAATAGACATTTTCCATTTTTAGGCACTAATCTTAATCAAAGTACTCTCCAAGACATTTTACATGAGAAAAAGAAGACTACAAGCTTAATTGATTTCTTTATTTAAAAGGAAAACTAACACCAAAACATAATGTAACTATTACTTATCTGTTCACTCGATTATTTGGAGTTCCTGTAAGACTGAATCTGATCCTCCCTACCACGAGAAGGGAAATTACGTCCTCTTATTCCCCATGAGCTTCCACTCCAGAGCAGTAAGTACAGTCTGTCAGACTCAAGTACATCGTCCATCTAGTACCATCTAATTACCATCTGTTTTCTGGAGTGTCCACTAGCACATGTGCAGTGCAGGAATTATTATTATTATACATTTTTAAAAATAAATAATAATAATATATAATATATTTTAAAAAATAAATAATAATAATAAGATATTTAAAAAAATGAATGCAACTAAGAACAACACAAATGACACCAACCTATGTTCAATCTCCAATTTATCTATTTTCTACCGACTTATGAAATTACGTTTGTTTCAAACTAGCAACATGACTTGGGAATTCAAAATGTTGGTGGCGACCTCATTACGCTAGTCTGTGGTAGGGGAGAAGTACTTACTACGGTGATGAACATTCTTATAGACGCAATAACAATAGCTTGCTGAGTAGTGTTGGGGTCTCTTTGCATACAACTCCACGTTTGTTTTCTACAAAATAATTATTTTTTCGTCAATCTATCCTTTTTTTTTATATGAAATATATATGCTTGCGGGCCAATCCCAACATCTACGATAAATCAATTGAGGCGTTATCTTGGGAATTATGTTCTTTTAAACGTATTCATTTATCAAAAGATGCTAATACATAAAAACTATTTTAAATATTTTTCGATTGTTGTTATGAAATAGGTATATATACTTCTATTCTAACAAATATGAAATAGAGATATTCACCCGAGGTTTATCATATTCGATAGGTAAGTATGTGTTCTTACACGTTTTTTTTATAAATAAAAATAAATAAAATATATTAAATAAAAAAATAATATTATTATTCCTCTTTGAAATCAATTTTGTTGAGTGCCACCTTGCACCATTTTTTACCTTCAGATTTAATGTTAGATGATTGAACAATAGTCAACCATCAGATTAATAGTTAATAATAATTTCATGTTAAAAATCAGTTAATAGTTAGTAATATTTAACTATTAACTACCTTCCCTTGAAACTCATATTAGCAAGAAGATCGCTAACATCTTGCCAAAAACTTTCTCTGAGGTTTTTATTCATTTTCTTGATTGGATTCAGTGACATGAATAATGAGTAGGCAACAATGCTGCCTTCTGTTCCAGAGCCGAATCCGCCAAACCGCATCCGCTGTTCCAAAGCCGAATCTGCCAAACCGCAGGATGGGATGAGGCCGTAGTTAATGAATCCTGCCGTTGGTGGCTGGAGTCCGACCATACGATGGAGGCAGTAGCTAATGAATCCTGTTGTTCGGTCGAAGATAAGGTGGCTGAAGTCCGACCATATGATGGAATCCACGAGACGCAAATGGGATGAGGCGCTAGAATAATCAGGTACTGCAGAAAAGAAACCAAAAAAAATTCTTTTTTAGGTGAGGTGAGTTTAGTTTTTGCCTAGAGTCTCCTTGAGGGAGTGTCAGTAGCAAAGATATTTGATCTGTAGAAAAGAAACCATATTCTAGGAGATTGACATAAAGATACGAGATTCAAAAATATTCTTAAAATCTAAAATACTTCATGTTTACATTATCATGTATGCAGGCAAACTCTAATACGTGGGAAGGAATGGAAAAGACTTTGGTGCAAATTGGTCTTAAAATCTAAAATAGACCTAAAGATGCCCGGTTCATGTAAATTTGTGTATCAATTCATGGTTACAAAAATATTCATGTTTACATTATCATGTATGCAGGCAAACTCTGATACATGGGAAGGAATGGAAAAGACTTGGGGTGCAAATTGGTCTTCAAATTTGAAATAGACCTAAAGATGCTTGGTTCATGTAAATCTGTGTATCAATTCATGGTTACAAAAAGATTCATGTTTACATTATCATGTATGCAGGCAAACTCTAATACATGGCAAGGAATGGAAAAGACTTGGGGTGCAAATTGGTGTTTGAATAGCGGCCCTTTACCAGCTCCATTCTCTATTCGCTTGCAGTCTCTTTCTACTGGAAGAACACTCACTGCAAACAACCCGGTGCTACTTACAGACTTGTCAATTATCACTGATCGCCATCCGAGTTCCTGTGATGCACCATATCGTCCGTTGCATTTGTAAAGTCTTTTCATGTGGATAAAAATAAGAGTGTAGCAAGGCGTTTCAGTTTTTATGATGGTTGAAATCGTATATCCAACGTTAACACGAAATTGTGATTTTTCTACGCGTGGATATAACCAAGAAGTTGTCGTTTTTCTAACTATTCCAAGTTTGGGAGTTGGTTATTCTAGATACTGTTTTTTAGAAAGTATAAATTGGAAATTGTTATTGATTCGAAGAAATAGCGGATAAGTCTTTACAACCAAGAAGTTGTCGTTTTTCTAATTATTCCAAATTTGGGAGTTCGTTATTCTAGATACAGGTTTTTGTTTAGAAAATATAAGTTGCCAATTATTATTGATCTAAATCAAAGAAGGAAGAAATAAAGGATATGTCTCTATAGTAAAACATTGAGATGGATAATGTTTTAGTATAAAAAATAGAGGAATTGTAAAGTAGATGTAACTATTTTTTTTTAATAAAAATATATATTTTCTTTTCTTCTTAAAAAAGAGTTAGTAAAAAAAATATATATTGTTGGAAATTTATGAAAATTCCATAACAGACAGACAACAAAAATGCTCTGTTTTAACACAGAAAACTCAGAAAAACAGAAAAAAAATCGTTCTCTGCCCTGGTGTTGCAGCAACGTAGTTTGGTGTTGCAGCAACGCCGAAACTGGTGTTTCAGCAACACAAAAAAAATATTTTCTGAAAACTGAATTTCAACAGTGCACAACAAAAGGAAGTTGTATTCATGTATAATACTTCCTCTAACAGAGGGATTTCTACAAGGCTACTTTAAAGACAGTTCAAAACTTAAAAAAAAACTTCATGCTGTAAACAGAAAATACATTACTGTGTCTGCACTGCTGTACATTACAGAAAACAAAATACTCTGTCTCCTCTGAAAAATCAACAGGCTGTTTTTCACTGCTGTTTCTGCACTCTGCATTGCTGTGACTACACTCCTGTGCATTTACAAAACACTCTGTTTCTGTTCAGAACGCTGCTGTAACATGCTGCTGTAACATTCTGTTTCTTCCTTGAAACATTTTACACTGCTGTGTGTAAATTACATTCATACATTCACGCTGCTGCATACATAAAAAAACTTCTGCACTGTTGTGCATTACAAAGAGAGCTCTGTCTCTGTTCCGAAAAAAAAAAAACTAACTAGCACACTGCTGTGTCTACATTACATTTTTTCAGATTCAACAAAAAACTAAACTTCACGTTTTTCCTTTTGCCATAAAAACAAAACTGTACCTGTGAATTAAAATAAAATTAAATTAAAAATCCTACCTATATTTACCAACTACAGCAATAAATTACCATCATTCCGTGAGTGACCACCATTCCGTAATAAATTGTTGTGTAATGGCTGATTCAGGAAAAGACTGGAGCTGCGGCTGTTTAATGGCAGATTCATCAATGCAGAGGTATGGTTGTTGATTCATCAGTACAGGAGTATGGCAAAGGACTGGCCCTGCAGTTGAAAATAATATTTCAACACTCCCCTTTAGTTTCAACTGTTGGGTTATCAGTCATACCCAGACATTTCCTCAAAAATTCAAAACTTTTCTGTCCCAAAGGCTTGGTTAGAATGTCTGCAAGATGCTCCTGAGTTTTGCAATGTACTAAGACAATTTCTCCATTATTTACCAACTCTCTGATATAATGAAACCTTGTGTCAATGTGTTTCGTTTTCTTATGAAACACAGAATTTTTGGATAATGCAATAGCAGAACTGTTGTCACAATAAATCACAATTCCTTTTACCTGCTCTTGGCCTAAGCTCCTTAACATCCTTCTCATCCAAACTGCTTGACATGCTACTGCTGTAGCTGCCACATACTCTGCTTCTGCTGTAGACAATGCCACAATTGGCTGTTTCTTGGAAGCCCATGAAATGGCTCCTGAACCCATATGAAAAACATAACCGGAAGTGCTTTTCCAATCATCTACACTTCCAGCCCAATCACTATCAGTGTATCCAACTAAATTTGAACATTCTGAAGTAGTATATAAAATTCCAAACCTTTTGGTACCTTTGACATACCTCAGAATTCTTTTTGTTGCCTGCCAATGTGCTTCCTTTGGCCTCTCCATGAATCTGGAAATTAAACTAACAGCAAACATAATGTCAGGCCTAGTAGCTGTTAAATACATAAGGCTGCCAACAATACTCTTGTACAAACTAGGATCAAAATCCTTGCTGCTATCCTCTCTGCTGAGTTTTAATCCCATTACTGTGGGAGTGATCGCTGCTTTGCGTTCTTGCATGTTAAATCTGCCCAACACTTGATTTACATATCTAGCTTGTGAGATAAAAATTCCTTTTTCATTTTGATCTACTTCTATGCCTAAGAAGTATCTCAAGAAACCCATGTCAGTCATTTCAAATTTCTCTTTCATGACTGATTTAAAATTCTCAATGAGCTGATCATCATTACCTGTGAAAATAACATCATCAACATATAAGACAACAATTAAAATTTTACCATCTTTTTCTTTGATGTAGACGGTGGGTTCTCCTTCACACTTGTCAAATTCATTATCCAATAGATAGGAATCTATCCTGCTGTACCATGCTCTTGGCGCTTGCTTCAGCCCATAAAGAGCTTTCTTCAATCTGCATACTTTGTGCTCTTCACCTTTCTTCTCATAGCCTAGAGGTTGTTCAATGTAAACCTCTTCCTTTAACACTCCATTTAGGAATGCTGACTTCACGTCCATTTGGTAAACTTTCCACTTGTTTTGAGCTGCTATGGACAACACTGCTCTCACGGTTTCCATTCTTGCAACCGGTGCAAAAGTCTCCTCATAATCTCTCCCATATTGCTGCTTGTACCCTTTGACAACCAGCCTTGCCTTGTGTCTTTCTATTTTACCTTCAGCATTGCTCTTGGTCTTGTAAACCCATTTCACTCCAATGACTTCTTTGCCTTTTGGTAGCTCAACCAAATCCCATGTTTTGTTTCTCTCTATGGCATTCATCTCCTCATCCATAGCTTCTATCCATTTCTTATCTTTAATTGCATCTTCGAAATGAATAGGGTCTTCAACATGACAGTATAAAGCAAATAAAGAATTCATACCTTCATTTGTTGCTTCTTGTTCATAAATTTCATTTAAATTTCTGAACTTCTTACCTCTTTCATTTGGTGTATAAGTGCTTGAAGAAGCACTTGAATTTCCTCCTTGTGGTGTGCTTGAAGAAGCACTTTCATTTCTTCTCACGGGTGTCTCTTGCTGTCCTTGTGTTGGCGCTGCTGTTTGGGGTGTTTCAGCCATTTCCTCATCATCATCATCATGAGACAAACAGTTTTTAACATTCACTGTTTTCTCTATGCTTCCATCCCAAGCTTCCTCCTCAATGAACTGAACATCTCTGCTGACAAAAAATTTCTTGGTAGATGGGACATACAACCTGTAAGCTTTGGATTCCTCACTGTATCCAATGAAGATACATTTCTCCCCTTTGCTGTCCAACTTCCTCCTTAGCTAATCTAGTATGTGTGCATAGGCCACACATCCAAAAACTTTCAAGTGGGTGATACCTTGCTTTCTCCCACTCCATGCTTCTTTCGGCACTTTGTTCAACACTGCTTTTGTAGGACACCTGTTCAAAATATACACTGTACAATTTACAGCTTCAGCCCAATAATCATTTGGCAAATGCTTTGCCTTCAGCATGCTCCTTGCCATATCCATGATGGTCCTATTCTTCTTTTCAGCAACTCCATTTTGCTGTGGAGTGTACCTAGCTGTAAACTGTTTTTGAATTCCATTTTCTCTACAAAATCGTAGGAATTCCTTGGAGATATACTCCCCTCCTCTGTCAGTTCTCAAAACTTTTATATGCAGCCCGCTTTGGTTTTCCACAAGTGCTTTGAAATTTCGAAATTTCTCAAACACTTCACTTTTGTTCTTAAGGAAATATACCCAAGTTTTTCTTGTAAAGTCATCAATAAATGTTAAGAAATATTGGCTGCCTGCTAATGATGGAGCTTGCATCGGTCCACATAAATCTGAGTGGATGATCTCTAAGGGTGCCTTTGCCCTTATGCTTTTACCTGATGGAAAAATTTCTCTATGTTGTTTCCCCAAAATGCAACCTTCACAAAGGCTGTCCGGTTTCTCTATCAATGGTAATCCTCTTACCATTCCTTTTCTGCTTAACAAGTTTAGACCTCCAAAATTGAGATGTCCAAATCTCAAGTGCCACAACCAATTTTCATCCTTTGGCACGCTTTGGAAAGCCTCTTGTGTCACTGCTGCAATTTCTTCTTTATTTTTCAAATTTGCTCTTATTCTAAGAGGGAACATTCTGTTCGTTGTCATCTTCACTTCAGCAATGCATCGCTTGCTGGGTGCTCTGTCCATAATGGTGCAAACATCATTATTAAAGAAAACATTGTACCCCTTATGGACAAGCTGTCCAATACTCAAGAGGTTACACCTCATTCCAGGGACATAGTAGACATCTGCTATGGTTTTCTTTTCTCCTTGCTTTGTAAATATTTTAACTTCTCCTTTTCCCATAACAGAAATTTTGCTATCAGTTCCTAGTGTGACTTCTGATTTCACATTTTTATCTAGGGCAGAAAAGAAGGCTATGTTTCCTGTCATATGGTTGCTGCAACCTGAGTCTAAAAACCATATGTCTTCACTGTTTGTTTCAGCCATATTACAAGCTAACAGCACATTATTTTGGCTGATATTTTCACTAGTAATGTTTGCATTAGATCTATTGATCATATCATGCTGCTTCTTTTTACATTCACTGGCATAATGCCCATATTTTTTACAATAATAGCATTGGACATTGGATTTTTCATACCTTTGTCCTTGAGCATGATGTTGTCCTCTTTGCTGGCTGTTGCCTTGGCCTTGGTTCTGATTTGGATTGCTGCCTCTTCCTTGAGCATTTGCTGGGCTGTTCCTTCCACCTCTGTTTTGACTTCTGCCTCTTCCTCTCTTGTTTCCTCTGCCTTGACCTCTTCCTCTTCCAAAAGACATCTGGGTCTTGAAGGCTTGCTCTAGAGATGAGTTTTCATTCCTACTCAACCTCTGCTCATGTGTTATCAGTGATGCATGTAGCTCATCAACTGAAAAGTTTGAGAGATCCTTTGTCTCTTCAATGGTGGTGACAATCGCATCAAACTTTGAGGGTAAGACCCTCAATATTTTCTCCACAATCCTCCTTTCTTCAATGGTTTCTCCATGAGTCCTCATCTGTGTGATCAGACCAATCACATGTGTGAATAATGAGTCAATGTTGTCTGACTCCTTCATGTTCAGATTCTCAAAATCCTTCCTCAGCAATTGTAGTTTTGCTGTCTTCACTCTCTCCATGCCTTGATAGGCTGTCTTAGGAGTTTGCCATGCTTAATTGGATGTCTTAGCTGTTGCTATTCTTGGAAATACACTCTGGTCCACTGCTTGATACAACAATACAATGGCTTTTGCATCCTTCTTCCTATTGCTCTTCAGCAGATCTTTCTCTCCCTGAGTTAAGTTGTTAAATTGATTTTCATCTGCTGGTTCTGCAAACCCAGATTCAACTAATTCCCATAAATCTTGAGAGATAAACACGGCTCTCATGGTTATGGCCCAATAGTCATAGTTTTTCCCATTAAACTGTGGGAGCTGGGTGTTAAACATACCCATACTAGTGCTGGTGCTAGCCATTCTTTCAATACTTGACTGTGTAAAAAAAATTCACTGACTCTCTTCACTCTGCTGGTGAAGTTGCTATAGCAATAAACCCTTCCTTCAGCTTCTTTGACACTTCAAAGAGCCTGGACTAGCTCTGATACCATGTTGGAAATTTATGAAAATTCCATAACAGACAGACAACAAAAATGTTCTGTTTTTATACTCTGTTTTAACATAGAAAACTCAGAAAAACAGAAAAAAAATCATTCTCTGCCCTGGTGTTGCAGCAACGTAGTTTGGTGTTGCAGCAACGTCGAAACTGGTGTTTCAGCAACACAAAAAATATATTTTCTGAAAACTGAATTTCAACAGTGCACAGCAAAAGGAAGTTGTATTCATGTATAATACTTCCTCTAACAGAGGGATTTCTACAATGCTACTTTAAAGACAGTTCAAAACTTTAAAAAAAAACTTCATGCTGTAAACAGAAAATACATTACTGTGTCTGCACTGCTGTACATTACAGAAAAGAAAATACTCTGTCTCCTCTGAAAAATCAACAGGCTGTTTTTCACTGCTGTGTCTGCACTCTGCATTGTTGTGACTGCACTCCTGTGCATTTACAAAACACTTTGTTTCTGTTCAGAACGCTGCTGTAACACGCTGCTGTAACATTCTGTTTCTTCCTTGAAACATTTTACACTGCTGTGTGTAAATTACATTCATACATTCACGTTGCTGCATACATAAAAAAACTTCTGCACTGCTGTGCATTACAAAGAGAGCTCTGTCTCTGTTCCGAAAAAAAAAAAAACTTACTAGCACACTACTGTGTTTTCATTACATTTTTCAGATTCAACAAAAAACTGAACTTCACGTTTTTCCTTTTGCCGTAAAAACAAAACTGTACCTGTGAATTAAAATAAAATAAAATTAAAAATCCTACCTACATTTACCAACTACAGCAATAAATTACCATCATTCCGTGAGTGACCACCATTCCGTAATAAATTGCTGTGTAATGGCTGATTCAGGAAAAGACTGGAGCTGCGGCTGTTTAATGGCAGATTCATCAATGCAGAGGTATGGCTGTTGATTCATCAGTACAGGAGTATGGCAAAGGACTGGCCCTGCTGTTGAAAATAATATTTCAACATATATATATTTTCTTTTCTTCTTAAAAAAAAGTTAGTTGTTTTTTCTCTAGTGCTGGGTGTTTTTTTGGAATTGGGTGAGTTATTGTTTAAATTTATTTTCCAACGTATAAAATGATTGTGCGAAAATGAAAGAACTGGTAATTATTTTCTTTTACCAACTCGACAGAATCATAATGAAAACGACTATTCAGGGTGGATAAATAATATGTATTACAAAGAGGAGATTATATAATTGACTTTGTTTTCAACCATTTGTGGTTGATAAAGAATGTGTACACAAGTTTATAGATGAAGTAAAATTGTTTAATACAGTGTAGCCAGCATTTGTAAAGATAGCTTATTTTCAACAAATAAGCTCTAGCTGGTTCAGAAGAGTTGTGTCTTTCCCTGTTCATTAGACGGGGTACCTACCGTATATTTTCATAATAGAAACAATCATATTGCAGAGAAAAAGCACGCTGCAAGTATCTGTCATAGCTTTTCAGAATACAGAGATGATGTAGAGAAAAAGCATGATACACACAATCATAAGTAATCGAGCACTTGAACGTGCAATGAAACTTGCATCTGAGGAAATGGCGCCGATAGCTTCAATTGTGCACGTCCATTATGATCGATTACCTAAAATAATATCTAGACAAATATTTAATTATCTTTTCAATTTGAAATTCTTTATATTTCTTATGTGCGTTTATGTATTTAATATATATATTTTAAAATTTATATTAAATAATTGTTAATATTCAATGTTTTAGGGATAATTAAGTTTATTTCTGATATAAGGGTGTTTTTAATTTCTAATTATTATCTAATATGTAACGGTGTCTCTAATTTCTAAGTATTATGTAATAATATAGGAGGGTGTTTCTAATTTATAAAAAAAAAAGTATTTTTAAAATGTGATATATTTTGATTATCAAAAATTTATAAATTAAATTTTTTTATTTCAATTATCATTAAAAATTTCAATTTTATGATATAAATTGAATTTACCAATTCAATCACATAAGAAGAGTTTAATTGGTCATGTAAATCATTAGATTCAAAGTTTAGATCTCCACTTGGTTCAAGCCAACATTAAAAAAATGAAGAAAAAAATATTGAGTGATTGATATTCATAACCATTATATTTCATAACTTGATATTTATATTATAGTTATATTTCATAACTTGATATTTATATTATGTAACTATATACATACATATATGAAATTTGCACTAAGAGGAGCATTATGACTATACTAGGGAAATAGGTAACTTGGAGTTGACACATGTCTTTTTATAAATAAAAAACTACTAATGGAAAATAAAAATGAATAAATATATTCGATATTTATTCTCATAAAACTCTGTCCTTATGGACAATGCTATGAATATGATCAATGGTATACATATACTAAGGACAATGCTATGAATATGATCAATGGTATACATATACAACTAACTTGGATTCAATTTATGCAAAACCCTATTTTTCCAAGAAAGCATGGTATACATATACCACTAACTTGGATTCAATTTCTACAAAAGCCTCTTTTTCCCAGAAAGATTCTATGAATATGATCAATGCTATACATATACCACCAACTTGGATTAAATTTCTGTAAAAGCCTCTTTTTCCAAGAAAGCATGGTATACATATACCACTAGCTTGGATTCAATTTCTACAAAAACCCTCCTTTTCCAAGAAAGCATCTATGAATATGATCAATGCTATACATATACCACTAACTTGGATTCAATTTCTGCAAAAGCCTCTTTTTCCAAGAAAGCACGGTATACATATAACACTAACTTAGATTCAATTTCTACAAAAGCCTCTTTTTCCAAGAAAGCACGGTATACATATAACACTAACTTAGATTCAATTTCTACAAAAGCCTCTTTTTCCAAAGAAAGCATCATCAGTTTGACATATTAGAGACAAATAAATTTATACATATTAGAGACAAATAAATTTATTTATGGGTAGGTTTCACATACTTAACTAGAGACAAATAAATTTATTTATGAGTAGGTTTCACATACTTAGAGACAAATAAATTTATACATATTAGAGACAAATAAATTTATTTATGAGTAGCTTTCCCATACTTAACTACCCTCTTACCAAAAATAGGCCTTTTTTTCTACTTTCCCAAATCCAAGTCATTTCCAATAAAAATACTACCACAACTAATCAAATGTAAACAAGGAGTGAAAACTCAAATCATTTATGATCTAAAAATAAGGAACTACATTTTTCAAGGTTAAGGTTTGAGATTAATTATTGTATTGTTTTAGGGTTGATTATGCAAGCACTTCAAGACCCATATCCATTGGAGTAAGAAATGGACCCAAAGGTATCAAAATATTCATTATTTCCAAATCTAAACAACAATGTATAGGTGAACATAAACTATTTTCTTAAAAATCATATTATCACAAGTGAATATAAACAAGTTAGCCTTACCCACCTTGAACAAATCTAAGTCTTTTATCACAAGTGAATATAAACAAGTTAGCCTTACCCAGAACAACTCTAATGAGTTCATTACATAGGTCCATATGTTCTCATAGGTCTTGTTACATTAAATATGTATGCTCAGAGTAATTCATTAGAATGCAATCATGCCAAGTTATGAAAATATTTGTTGTTTTGAAAGTAAAACCAAAGCAAGTCAATTCAGATATAAGCTTGGGAGGAGATGTCTTGAATCTGATAGTGAGGCATGGTTACGACCAAGTGATGTCTTCAATCTGATAGTGAGGCATGGTTACAACCAAGCTTTTGTTATGGGATTAATTATCACTTTAGATTAGATCATGACATCCATCTAAACTCTCGTCCTTTATAAGGGGTACTCGAAGGAAACAGAGAGAATGAATATTTTTAGGCATTCCTCCTCTCTCATGGTATTAGAAATTCCAAATCCTTGTGAAGATGAATTCAACGTGCATAATCCCACTTTAGAATACATGAAAATTATGGACTCAAATGTTTTTTTGGACTACAGTGCCATGTGTAAAGTGTGTTAGCTTATCCTTTTTGCACGTGTTTTTAGGGAACAAAGTGGAGCTTGTAGACTTTCAACCTATGACAATGTGTCTTCATTGATCATACAAGCATAGCCCTATTTTGCTAAAGTTGACAAACATGGTGGCCCATTCCCATGTTCATATTGCAAATTGAAGAACTTGGTGGTTCATTCCCATGTGATTTGTAGTTGAAGTTTAAGAATTTTCTCATAGACTTTTAGTAACTGTTGAATTCACTCCAAACTAATATCCCAAATGATAGTAGTCTATGTGCCTTAAAAAGGAAAACCCTACCTTATGTGTAGTTGACTTTGAGCAGAACTCAATAGTGACCCCAAGATTATTTCATTAATGAAAGTTGGATCAGTTTAAATTTAGAGTTCCTATGAAATTAGTGTAATGTGGTGAATTATATTTTGTTGCATTTACCTAGAATGTGATTTGAACATATTCAATTTAAATTTAGAGTTCCTATGAAATTAGTGTAATGCGGTAAATTATAGTTTGTTACATTTACCTAGAATGTGATTTGAATCATTCATGAAAGTTGGATCAGTGTGACGTGGTGAATTATATTTTGTTGCATTTACCTAGAATGTGATTTGAACATATTCAGTTTAAATTTAGAGTTCCTATGAAATTAGTGTAATGCGGTAAATTATATTTTGTTGCATTTACCTAGAATGTGATTTGAACATATTCATAGTTAATGACCGAAAGGAATATCAATAGGAATCTCAATTGTTGTGTCACAAAGATGACACTATTGTCTCTTTACCTACATGTTCTTGTGACTTCCAAAACAATCTCACTTCTCCTGGAGCTTGTATTGAGCATACCAACCCTATTCACTTTGGCAGAGTCTTAATTTTGTTTTTTTTAATTGAATCGTTTGATAGGATACAAAGCTCATGCACTTTCAATGCATTACAGGAGAGCCACATTCCCCACATCTGATGTGTCTAGGTGTACAAACACCCACTAATAACAATACATCTCCTCTCGTACAATGAAATTTTCACATGTGCCTAATTAGAATACATTGGCATGTCAAGCTCAACTACAAAGAGTATGGGGGAGTGAAAATCCTATCACAACTTCAATTACATGATGAATTACAGTGATTGGAATATTGTTTCTAAACATCCAAACTTCAACAACTTGACCCAAAATTTTTAGCTTCAACTACAAGCCACTCGATCCATATGCATCTCTGAGTAAGTAACTCAATCATTTTCCCCTATGTTCTCACACTTCACTATTTTTGACAACACCTTATCAAATTTTCATTTAAATGCTAATAAGTTAAGATATCCCTAGTATTGTTTATGTCTTTGATGGTGCCTTTACAGATGACAATGCATTGTTTTGGGGAATCAAATACTACAATTATATGCTTTTGGAAGTTGAACCAATGGGTAATGTCCAATCTGAAAGAAAAATATGCAAACATTCACTCTAAATTGCTTTAGAAGCATATGAAAACATTCACTCTAAAACAGAAGTGGGTGTTCCCTCGAAGAATATACTTCTATGGTGAGAAATCACTCTTCATCTATGCTTTTTTTTCATATGCTACCGACTTACGGCGTTTCCATTGCAACATTCGATGCAATTGCTAGTTTAATTTAGTAAGAGGGGATGTGTGCATAGAGTTGGCATTAGTGATCAAATTTGAAGGGCTAGTCTTAATTTCAATTTGAAGGGTATATATTCTGTTAGACATTCTACAATTTTAACAGTGATTCTGCATGCGGAAAGAACTGAAAAGAATCACTGAAACTTAATGCCCAGGGATACGAGTTACCTCCAGCCATTGGTGATGCTTGATGAAGGCCACAGTCCACTTGCCTGCTACTTCTTCAGCACTCCAGCTTCAATCCAAGCAAAGGAAAAAGAACACAAGAATTCTGAAGGCACTTCCGAGCTCTGCTATCTCAGCTAGATGGTGTTGAACTGAAGGGGGTTGAGATATGAGCTTGGGGACCAACAGATGAACATATAGCTAAGCTTCCATCAAGCTTCTAAAGGCTATGTGTCAGAAAAACCACAAATCAAGGTAGAGATCAGATCAAAGTGATGGACCACTTTAGTAGCTCCCAATTATAAATTTAGTAATTGCAGTTGATTTTCTTAACTTAAGGAAACTACTGCAGTTGGTTTCCATAAGTTAAGAAAAGCTGCAATTCCATAAATCAAGGTAGCTTTTGTGTAAAATCAATGGAGCTTAACATTCTCCCACTTGGTCCATACTTCCAAACTTAATGTCTCAAAAACCATTGACAATCTTTATTAAGTAATAGATACATGAATCATGGCGATAAGTCCTCTTATGACGAGTATTATCTTCCATGTATTACTATGCATCTATTCTTATTATAATTTATGTGGCAATAATATCTTAATGAATAAACCCTATGTTTATTCTTGGTCCTTCTTAAATGAATTTTCTCAAATCAACTTAAGGTGCACATAATATGAGAAAAAACATCACAATAATTAAGAATTTCATTAACATTGTCCATATAATGAAAAAACTGCATAATGGAACCAAGTCCCATATTGAATACATGATCCTTGAAATTAACTGTGGCATGCCCTTAATCAAAGGATCATTGATCATTAACTCAGTGCTGACGTGCTCAATGACCACTATATTTTCTTTAACACGTTCCCTTATAGCTAAAAACTTAATGTCGATGTGTTTATTTCGACTCCCACTTTTTTAGCCATAAAACCAGTAGCTGAATTATCACAATATATTCTCAATGGCTTAGATATAGAATCCATAATTCTAAGCCCAGAAATGAAATTCTTAAGCCATACACCATGTAAAGCAGCCTCAAACAGGATATACATAAGCATGTAGTCTTTGGTCCCTTAAAAGTACCTCATTACTTTCTTTGCAGCTCTCCAGTGGTCTAAATCTGGATCACTCTGACATCGTCCCAACATTCCTACATTAGGCTTCCGACAGCAGAAGCATATGGAATGTTCTTCATTTGTTCCCTTTCTAAGTCGTTCTTCGGGCATTGGTTCAATTGAACCTATCACCCTTCACAATGGGAGCTACACTTGGTGAACAATCCTTCATCTGAAATCTCTCTAAAATTTTATTAATATAGGTTTCCTGGGACAGACCCAAGATGCCTCGAAATCTGTCTCTATGGATCTTAATGCCAATGACATAAGATGCTTCACCTATATCCTTCATATCAAAACTTTTAGAGAGGAATTGTCTCACCTCATGTAGCAAACCCTTATCATTGGTTGCTAGCAAAAAGGTCATCCATATGTAAAACAAGAAAACAAATTTTACTCCCACTAACCTTCAGGTATATACATTGATCCATAATGTTTCCTACAAAACCAAAAGAAGAAATTACACTATGGAATTTCAAATACCATTGGCGGGATGCTTGTTTTAAACCATACAATGACTTCTTGAGCTTGCAAACCAATTGCTCACCATGACTAGAGGGGAATCAATGAAGATGTGTTATTCATGAAGAAGTGTTATCAATCATTAATCTTTTAGTGCCAGTGTGAACATGCATTGAATCATATGTGACATTGTTTTGTAATTAATGCAGTAAAGACCATTAGACAAAATACCATTCCCAACATAATCAGATTTATAGAATAGACTGAAAGATTTTTCTGAAAAGTTTAAGGAATATCCAAAAGGTACAAGCCTTGAAACTGAGATCAAGTTTCTAGAAAACTTGGAACATAACAGGTCTTTTCTAACTCCAAAACAAAACCACTACTTAAAGTTAAATAACATGTTCCTATAGCTTCCACATGCGAGCCCATCTTGTTTCCTGATAAGATGCTTTGCTCACTTCCCACTAGCTTCCTTTGGTTTTGCAAACCTTTGCAAGGAATTCGAAATGTGAATTGTTGATCCAGAATCAATCCACCATGTGTTAATATTAACATTAACCATATCAGATTCACAACAACCAAATGAGATCACTTCCTCAAGTTCGGGAATGTCAGAACGAATTTCAGAGAAATTTGCAGGTTGTACTACTGCATCAAAATAAAGAATCACATGCTTATGTTGAGGCTTAATAAACTTTCATGTTTTACCAATGTAAAACATGCTAATAAGAATTGAATCAAATGACATGAAAATTGCCTGTGGGCTAAATTTTCAATTCAAACAGATTCAATAAAACTTTATGAACTTTCACGTTTTACCAATGTAAAACATGCTAAAAAGAATTGAATCAAATAACATGAAAATTGCCTGTGGGCTAAATTTTCAATTCAAGCAGATTCAATAAAACTTTTATGAACTTTCATGTTTTACCAATGTAAAACATGCTAAAAAGAATTGAATCAAATGACATGAAAATTGCCTGTGGGCTAAATTTTCAATTCAAGCAGATTCAATAAAACTTTT
Organism: Pinus tabuliformis; assembly: GCA_031772625.1. Lineage (NCBI taxonomy): Eukaryota > Viridiplantae > Streptophyta > Pinopsida > Pinales > Pinaceae > Pinus > Pinus tabuliformis. Next base: position 282,977,447 of record CM062804.1, on the reverse strand, counting down.
ATGAACTTTCATGTTTACCAATGTAAAACATGCTAAAAAAGAATTGAATCAAATGACATGAAAATTGCCTGTGGGCTAAATTTTCAATTCAAGCAGATTCAATAAAACTTTTATGAACTTTCATGTTTACCAATGTAAAACATGCTAAAAAAGAATTGAATCAAATGACATGAAAATTGCCTGTGGGCTAAATTTTCAATTCAAACAGATTCAATAAAACTTTATGATGATGCTAAAAAGAATTGAATCAAATGACATGAAAATTGCCTGTGGGCTAAATTTTCAATTCAAACAGATTCAATAAAACTTTAATGAACTTTTATGTTTTACCAATGTAAAACATGCTAAAAAGAATTGAATCAAATGACATGAAAATTGCCTGTGGGCTAAATTTTCAATTCAAACAGATTAAATAAAACTTTAATGAACTTTTATGTTTTACCAATGTAAAACATGCTAAAAAGAATCGAATCAAATGACATGAAAATTGCCTGTGGGCTAAATTTTCAATTCAAACAGATTCAATAAAACTTTATGATAAAACTTATTAATTCATAACTCCTGTGGGTAGGTTATGAAATTTTATCCTAATTAATCACATAAATATAATAAAAATTCCTGTGGGATAAAATTTATTATATTTAGTGTAATTAATTACAATTTAATGTCTAAATAATCTTTATGTGATCTTGCCAATCAATATATAATTTTATTTAATTAAAGATACTGTGGCTACTCTCTAATTAATTAAAATTACATGGATCACTAGACATTAATTTTGTTTCATAAACAAAACTTAACCAGAGAGAAAAATAATGTTTACTGAAAGGAGTAAGTCAAAATGACATTTTAATAAACTCCATATAACTGTAATCAATTTTACATTTCTTAGTCTAACTGTCCCATAATTTATTTAAGACTAATTCTTAAATTAATTACAAAATGGGCTCTAAGCAATTTGCAAACAAAACTGCAAATTTGAAATATTCAAAACAAAAGACTAAACCATTTCAAATATTGAAATATTGAAAAATTTAAGAATGCATAAACTATCAAGAAAATGCACTGCAATATTTTAAGCATCAGCATTTTCTTTCAAGAAGATGCCACCAAATTCTTAAGAACTCAACATATCCAATTAAGAATATGGAGAGCAATTATGAAGCACTCAACATTTTCGATCAAAAAGATGCAGCGCAATTCTTAAGCACTGAATAATTTTAATCAATAAAGGGCGCTGCAATACCTCTACGCGCTCAAGATCTTTATCAACAAAAACTACAAATCTTTAACAACTTCTTTCAAGAAGGTGCAACTCAAAACTTCTCATAAAGATTTGCAGAAAAGACGAGGAAAAGACAAACGAATGCTCTTTAATTTTCTCGATAAAGAAAACAAGCTTTAGTTCAATAGAAGTACTTGGAAACTTAATTATCATAACTCCCTATTATAAATTCCAACTGTCATTTCCAGATCTACATATATAATTTAAATAACATTGTAGAAATCTACATCCTTGTAGAGATCTCCATGCGTTTATCCGAAAATCCGCATACCATCAAAGAGATCAGGGTTAGTACAGTCAAATTTGAAAGCTCATTTTACACCACATGACAAATTTGAAAACATATTGATATCCCTACAACTATATGACGCAGGAAGAACATGAAGCAATCAAACGCACCAAAGGAGAGAATGAGAAGTTCTCATGGGACGACTATAAATCAATGGCTTATACAAATGAGTAAGTTAATAACATCGATTTGCTTCAGTGGTTTCTATTTATATCCCTATCTTCTCAAACTACCATGAGATACCCTCCTGCGATATCTCAAAATTTCCCCTTAAAATCTCTGAGATTTAACTGAATTTTCAATGGCACATTTAGCCAAACAGTTTAATGACACATTGCTGTAGGTGCGTATTTCTTGGATTTAACATCAAAATAAGAATACGCAGTAATATCAAATGACATACAGCGCAACTTTGAATAGCATTAATTATAAAGTTTTAGAACACATTATGGAAATTAATAACCATGGTTCTGTTCGTTAGCCACAAGTCCGAACCAACAAATAAAGCCGACTCTCTAACAAGGTTAAACTCGATAAATTTGGCAACAATCCACTCAAATGATTATTGTAAAGAGATCTGCTAATTTCAACATACTGCCGCTTTTAATATAATGCTCAAAGACAGACTTTGTTCCCTTCATAAACCGGACCAACAAATTTTATGTTGCTATTTAGAGACTTATAAACAGTCCATACAGTTAAGACATGCTATAGTATATTTGGAAACACTTGTCTATAACAAATATCTCTACAAATCTCATGTTACCTACAGACTATTACCAATTTCACTGCAAGACAGGGAGACATTTTCAGATTTTATAATCCTCATCGATATTTAACTTTTGGTGCAATATTTCTTTGAAGGGCTATTTAAGAGTGGCTGATCTTAAAACAAGGAAATCCAAATGCTTTCACACATGAGTGTTACGATTAATAGAAGGTTTTCACGAGTTTTAAGATTTAAATGTGCATATGTATGTAATGGCATCTCCATTAGATGGGAATAAGGCAATTCCGTTAAAACAAGAGAATGCCAAGAAATTATGACCACAAAAGAACCGGAATTCAATACCGCCGCACATAAACTTTCAGGAAAGCCAGAACCCTTCAGAATTTAGGGAGAGCAGGACATAAACTTCTCAGGAAATCCAAAAATTCTAAGAAGATAAGCAAAAAACGCCATGCTTCACGAGCGACGTTTCAAAACTCTTAGAATACATGGCAAAAGGTAATATTTATCAAAAGAAACTACAAACACGATTTGCATGCGGACCCAGAAAACCAAAGTTGACAAATGCCCTCCACAATTCGAACGCGGATTCAGATCAAGAAACCTCGCAAAAATCAGAACTAATTTCTAATGCTATTCGAATCGCACACCAAGGCAGAGGCAAAAACTTTGCTCCGATACCAACTGTTAGACATTCTACAATTTTAACAGTGATTCTGCATGCGGAAAGAACTGAAAAGAATCACTGAAACTTAATGCCCAGGGATACGAGTTACCTCCAGCCATTGGTGATGCTTGATGAAGGCCACAGTCCACTTGCCTGCTACTTCTTCAGCACTCCAGCTTCAATCCAAGCAAAGGAAAAAGAACACAAGAATTCTGAAGGCACTTCCGAGCTCTGCTATCTCAGCTAGATGGTGTAGAACTGAAGGGGGTTGAGATATGAGCTTGGGGACCAACAGATGAACATATAGCTAAGCTTCCATCAAGCTTCTAAAGGCTATGTGTTAGAAAAACCACAAATCAAGGTAGAGATCAGATCAAAGTGATGGACCACTTTAGTAGCTCCCAATTATAAATTTAGTAATTGCAGTTGATTTTCTTAACTTAAGGAAACTACTGCAGTTGGTTTCCATAAGTTAAGAAAAGCTGCAATTCCATAAATCAAGGTAGCTTTTGTGTAAAATCAATGGAGCTTAACATATTCATCCAACCACATCTATAATGAAAAGTTAAAAAAAAAAAAAATACATTTCTATTCAAAACAATATATTATTTTTATATTTCATTTTTAATAAAAAATAATCTATTAAATAAATTAAACTCTTAAAACTATGGGTGCTAGAAGATATGACATTATGACAATATCAAATAGATACTATAATGAGATCTAAAAATTATAAAAAATAATTAGAATTGCAATTTTTTATAATTGAATTTGCATTTTTTAAATAACAAAATGGTTTCATTATTCTTAAAAATATATATGATATTCAAATCATGCATTCTTAATAATTAGTACATGTGATTCAACTCATTCTTCTAAATTTTAACTGGAAAAGTTCCAAGCGATAAAAAAATGGTACATAAAACCAACTCACCCAACTCACCAGCGTAGTTGTGGTTGATGGCTATCTAGGTTAGACCCGAGATTTTAGAATGCCCTTGAAATCATACTGAATCAACTTGTTGTTGTCATTATACTTATGAATGGTTTAATGATAAGGAATTGTAGCCCTCATAAATCAAAACATGTATTCATATTGATTGTGGTTTATGGAGTCTCCGTCATACAATGACAGTTTTTCTTCTCTTAACTTTTCCAGCATCAGAAAGCATTAGAAAGGCATTGAACCTAGACATTACATGCAAATATAGGAAACCCAACAACATTTAGAAACATATTGAGAAGAAGCAAAAAATTATTTATTCAACCACAACAACCCAACACTGCAATGAACAAATAGAACACGTGAGAAGTTCACGATCTTAAACCAGCCATCTCTATCTTTTTTAATTGGAATCCATTCTATCATTCTTTTGGCAATAGATATCAATTGGAATCCATTCCACCATTCTTTCGGCAATAGAAATCAATGCTAACATAAAAGCAAGAACTAAGTGGATACAAAACATATGATTTATCATACATCCATCTGCCCTTTAACATATCACAGTAGAGTTGCATTCTCGTTGAAAGACATGTCAGTGCCCTTGCCTCCCACGGGGGCACATTATGAGCGCTCTTGTTACCTGTCCTTGGACATGTTGACTTCTTGATGAAATAGGGTATCTGTAATATTCTTAGCAATTAATTATGTTATGTCTTAGTGTTCCTCCCAGATTTAGCCCAGATTTAGCTATATGTTAGGTATTAAATGTTTCTTGATTGCAGGCACCCGTTGGTCCCATTTACTTCACGAGAGAGCATATGAGTAGGAAATTCAATGGATATGTACATGGTGTCTAGCTTTCACGTAAATCTTAATCTTTATCTTAGTGCCCATAACATAAATCTTGAGTTGATATGTTTGTTTATAGAAACATCTTGCATTATCGCTGTATAAAAAATGTTGAGATATAATTATTTCGAATTTCATTGTGTTTCATTAACAGGCATTGATACAGCAAATGTGGTGGTGAAGAGAAATAAATGGGGTGAGCAAATGCGTTGATGTTCATCCCGCCTTAGACGTGCATTTCAAAATCGACATGGACACGGTGAAATGTCCATCCGTGGAAGCAATTTCGGTTCATCCACACGACTTAACAAAGTAAGTTGGAATGTGGTCATGTGTATAGTGGCGGTGTGCTTTTGCTGAAAAAAATTAAAACTAAAAATGTTGTTTTCATGCCAATTTCAGGATGACAGTTTGCATCACAAATGGCAGGGGATATAAGTTGTTTGTTTAACGTTAAAACAAAAATTATAATGCGTAAAATAAATTTGTAATGTCCCCGCATCGTTATTAGTACTCACTCTTGTCGTCACTCTTGCCGGCATCAATGACATGAAACTCCTGTGTGACAGAAAGTGATATGTTTTATTATTATTATCATTGATGATGAATCGAGCTTGTAAGCTGCAATACGTAGCGGATTAATTATCATTTAGACCATTGCCTCGACTCAAGTCATAGCTCTACAAATCAATCTACAACCTTGATGTGATGTTCATGAAATTTCTGTAAACCCGCTCACTTACATATTTTCTTGGTTCAGGAGATCATGAGTATGAGGGTCCACACTTTTAGCCTACAGGAATTTAAGATATCTGGTAATTTTTAGAAATGTCCAACAGACAAGCAGCCCTTCATAGGAATCTTATAATATTATTTATTTATTTTTAAAAACTGATAGAAATCAAAATTAAAATTTCTTTTGACCTGTAATTTTTGTTGAGTATTTCTCTGACGTGCTAAAGGGATTTTGACGTGTTCAATTTCTAACACTGATGGGCACATGTCTCTCTTAAAATAAAAATAAAACAGAAATATAATGTCCTTTCTAATAAAAAAAAAGAATATGCTATATATTTAAAATAATGTTTTATTAGTAAAATGTTTGGATGTAGATGTTCTATAAAATATTTTAATGTAACTATGTAGATATTATATATTGCTTTTGACAAAATGTGTATATATTTTGTAAAAATAAATTTTTATGGTTAAAACGTTTTAAGTGGTTCCAATAATTTACAGTTTAGTCATGTATATATTTTATATAGAATTTAAAAATACAATTTAAACAATGAAAAATTAGACATTGTACTTTGCACTCTAAAGAATTTTATAAGTGAAAAATTTGATCCCTCTGCACTCATGTTAGATCCAGGCTTAAGATGGACCTTATACTTTAATCATGTATGAGAGGGATTCCTACATATGCATGTGCATGTAGTTGCCACATGTCCCTCTTAAAATAAAAATAAATTACACTCTAAATAAAAAACTAATGGTGGCTATAATAAAACAATGGATATGCAATGTGAGCAAGATGTTTAAACCATTTTAATTTGTGTTTATAAAATGTTTAGATAGACATGTTATAAAAAATATTTTAATGTCAAATATGTGTATATTATATATTGTTTAAAAAAAATTGTGTATATGTCATTAATTTTTTTTTTTTTTTTTTTTATGGTTAAAACATTAGAAGTGGTCTCAACATTTTACAATTTGGTCCTCTATATACTATATATAACATTCAAAAATGAAATTTAAACAATGAAAAATTATACATTGTATTTTACAATCTAAATAATTTTCGAGTCATGTGAGATCCATGCTTAACATGCATACTACTTTAATGCAGTATGAGGAGGATGTTTAAGTACGTCCATGCTCGTGGAGTTGGAACATGTCCCTCTTAAAATAAAAATAAAATACGCTCGAAATAGAAAAATAATGTCCACTATAATAATAAAAATGAATATACTATGCATTTAAAGTAATTTGGAGTTAAAAAAAATGGGTAAGAGGTTTAAACCATTTTAATTTGTGCCAATAAAATATTTGCATGTACATGTTATATAAATATTTTAATGCCAACTATGTATTGTTTAAAAACAATGGTATATATATCATGAAAAAAATAAATTTTAATGGTTAAAAAATTTGAAATGATGTTAATATTTTACAATTGGGTTCTCTATATATTTTATATAGCATTGAAAAATGCAATTTAAACAAAGAAAAGTTACACACTGTATTTTGCACTCGAAAAAATTTTGCAAGTAAAGAATTTGATCCCTGTCAGCTCATGTTAGATCTGTGCTTAAGATAGATCTATACTAGTATACTTCTAGCCTAACCAAAATCTTTATGATGAATTAATTAAGGCATCCAGACAAAACTATTGAAATATATTTTTGTGTGTGAAATATTGGAAATCTTTTTGTTCATACATATTTTTACATTAAAAACATTAATATAATGAAAAATATTGTAAATATTTTATTGTATTTTAATTTAAATTGAGATATAGGAAATTATAACATAACAATATTTAGGAAATATTCTTTTTAGTGAACAATTAAAGCCATGCTTAAGATTTAATATTTTATTTTTTGTTATTTTAAAGAATGTAAACCCATGTTTAAGATTTAATATTTTATTTTTTATTATTTTAAAGAATGTTTTTAATAGTAAGAGACGCGTTACGTAAAATATAGTAGTATTTAGGTTACTTAGAAGTTAAAAGTTTTTTTCAAAGGATTTTTATCTTTTTTTCCTTATCTAGAATATTTAAGCCTTGAAGTATTATTTAGAAGAATCTTTAAGCTTTAAAGTATTTAATTCTCTGTTTTGTAATTTTGAACCCTATTTTGCATCACTAAATCCATTATTGTTATATCAAATGTTATAATATAGAATATATCTCATTTCTAAATTAAGATTCGTTTCAAATGGATTGTGATATTATGACATGCTGTATGGAAGAATGCCTAGCCCACAAATTGTAAAAGTGTCATTTAATATTTGTTTAGATATATTTTCTCTTTGGCAATAAATGATGCCTTACATCATGAAAGGTTCCACACTAGTGTACAGAACCTTGAAATTGGACCTCTATCTAAATTTTGTGTCGAACGTGTATGATAATTTTTATAGCGACCATAATTTGTTGTTGAAAACCATAAATTTAATTTCCAAACGATGAAATACTATGCAATAGGCCTTGAAGTATTGGTCTAAGAAAACATGATTCATCTCAAAATATTTGGTACGAAATATTTATTTTTAAAGAAAAAACATCATGAGTAGTTAAAAGATGAGATTCAACCTATAATCCGAGATTTTGGGGTACATAAGAAAAGCATAAAGTACTAAATTATAATGCATTTTTTTTATATTTCATATTTACACTATAAAACATTTTGAGTTCACTCCAAAGAATTGGACAAAATAAGTATCGTTATTGCACCTTAAGTGTTCCGTCAATGATTGAAAGCCACATTTTGAGTTCACTCCAAAGAATTGGACAAAATAAGTATCGTTATTGCACCTTAAGTGTTCCCTCAATGATTGAAAGCTATAAAATTTAATGGTCCATGATTTTGTGACTTAACACTATGGATATGATTCTAAACAACAAAATAAGTGTTGTTATTGCACTTTAAGTGTTCCCTCAATGATGGAAAGCTATAAAATTTAATTGTCCATGATTCTGTGACTTAACACTATGGATATGATTGTAAGCAACAAAATATTATAGGGAAGTAAAATATTTTGTTTAGAAATATATTTATTTAATTAAAAAAATTAGTGTCATATAAAAATACATTTTTAATAATAATAATAATAATAATAATAATAATAATAATATAATTTTAAAGTTACAATAAATTAAGATATGAAATTTATGTATAAAGTTTTTTTTTTGGAATAAGAAATTTATAAGATAATTTGACTAAATTTTTTACAAAAATATATATATTTGACACATCTTAAGTCTTTTCTAAGGGGGTGACATTCTTGACATAAGTAGAGATTTGGACAATGTGCTACTTGCAACACTTGTCACCCCTGGTTAGATGTTGAGGCGAAATTTTAGTGTGGAATGATTGTTGTTTTACAATTAGGTGTGTGACTTTAAATAGGTCATGATGTCCAAAGAATGTTTCAAGTGTGTGGCTAGTACGACAAGTGGCGAGGTCCACTCTCCGCTCTCCCTCAAATGCTTCAAATCGGTGAGGATTTTGTTTATTCTTGATTTCTTATAGTCAAAGTGTGCACACAATCTTGTTCAGGTGTGGTTCCAGGAAGATATTAAGGTTGTGCTTCGTCATGTTATTGAGTGGTGGTATGGTCATTATATTATAATCTCGCTCTTCTAATTTCCTGGTTCATTGAAGGTTGTCTATTATATGCTCTGTTCTCAAGAGTATTATGTAGTTGCATTGCTTCTTGATCATTTTAGTCTTGTTGCAAAGCCTCTTTCAGTGGTTGAAGCTATCATCATTGTCCTATCATCTTGGTTCATTATCTTACATTTTTATGGTTTGCTAGTCCTCTGGTCCTTCGAAGCATTGCGTGCATTTTGTCCTCTCTTTCCTTTATATTATGGTTCTTATCCTCTTAGGGTGGTTTTGATTGAACTTTCATCATTAGAATTTGGGTTATTAACATCAGTTTTTTTTGAATTACCTTCTCTCTATCTAGTTATTAAAATGGCGTTGTGGTACTACCATTGTCTTGTTATATTTGGTCTAGGATTTTTAATGCTATCCTTTTCCTAGAGGGACCCTATGATGTCCTTGAATTGTATTGTTATTTCTCATTTCCCTAAAAAATTTCTTGTTCATTGGTCTTTTGGTGATGACCTGTTAGTCTTTGGTTTGGTTTGTCTAAACGATACTTCTTGGCCCTTTGTTAGTTTTGGAGGAAGGGATTCATGTTTTTAGGGTCTTGGTGTTTCTTAACAGCTACTTCCATGCCTCCTCTATAAATGATGAGCTCCAAGAGGGGTGGAGACGGTAATGTTGGAAAGAAGAGTTGCCGCCCCTTTGCGTATGATGTTGTGACAACCCTCTTTGATGTGGTTCCTCTAGAAGATTCAAGAGATATTTTATTGTTGGAATTTAAAGAGTACGCTAGTTTCCATTGTCCATCATACTCATAGGTACAGGGTGAGGAGTTGAGATGGGTTCCAGACCTTGGTAAATCTTAGAAGAAACCACTTCATTTTCTCAATTCGCTAGACTCTTACAAGCATATGAATATTGTATTGTACCTTGTATTCTAGGATAAGCAAACTCGGACCTGTAATCTCTTTTCTTCCCATGAATATGTTAAGAGAATAATTTGTAACCTCTCGTATTGTTTCGACAATTTGGATTCCCTTTTTTCCTGTGTTAAATGATTTCTAGTTAGTGATTCAACTTCTGGGGACCTCACAGATCCTCCAGTAGATCATGGTGGCACTCCCACCATCATTTCTTCTGATCAATACTAAGTTTGGTGCAATCCAGAGATTTTGTTGTCATTTTTTTATACAGGTAGCATGTGTGTTCACTTCTCTTGGAGGTAATGGACTCCTCCTGATGTTGTCGATATTATGCCTACTTGTACCTTTGATGGATGTTCAAGTGTAAGCTCTAAGGAGAATTGGGATTTGGAGTTATATTTGCATGTTTCATCTTCTTTCATTTTCTATGCACAATGAACTTATATTTTGACAATTGCAGCTTATTTCACTGTATGTTTTCAGCTTGGCTTGCAAAGTAAAGGATGCGTATATTTGCCACTGAGTATCTAGCTACACTTTCTTTGTTGGATGGAAGGCGTATTTTTATATAGTTTCAAATTTTGAATCACCTTGATAATCTTTCCCCGGCCAACAATTGCAATTTTACGGGCTTGTTTTACTCATATTTTCATGGTTGTAATTCCCAAAGGGGAGTTAATCACTATTTATGCTCAGTACCTTTTTGCATTTGTCTCAATTTATGAAGGGTATAAACTCATGTTGGAACACTTTAGTTGTTGTTCGAGAATAAGTCTATATCATTATTGCACTAGTACTTTTAATAGACCTGAATTATTTTTTTGTTGAGGATATTAGTGCCTATAAAGCACATAACTATAATTACTATGCTAATAATATAAGTCTTTCATTTTACTATTAATAAAAATATTTTTATAAGAAAAAAATAAGTTTTTATTTCAAAATCATATATTATAACAAATTTATAATGACTTTATTATTATAAAGTAAAATATATGATATAAATTTAAATTTTTTTAGAGAAATTATAGATAACTAATAAACTTGAAAGTTTTAGGCAAAATATAGATAACTGTTACCAAAGATATCAGTGGGAAACTATAAATTCAAATATCTACCAGCTATAAAGATGAAACAATCATGGACTATTGTGAGTATAACTAGGGAGATATCTTATTATATATTCAACTAAATTAACCACGTTGAATAAAGAATAAAGGGCTTACAAAAACTATATCATTGATTTATGGAATAAATTATATTTTGGGCGTAAAGGGCTTACTTAAAGTATACCAAAATTAATTAAAATGCAGAAATAACATTAATAATATTGAAGGTTTAAGGAAGCTATACCATATCTAATTAATTTAGAGAGTAATTAATTTAGAAAAAACTTAGGTTGAATGTGTAAATGTTTCTTTTAAGGATATTATAACTAATTAAAATGTAATTATAATTAACTAAAATAGAAAATAATTTTATTAATGGAAAATATTAAATTAAAATGCGTAAATTAAAGATTGGATATTAAAAATTTATGTTTTTAATTGTAAAACTAAATTAAGATGAAATTATTTTTTTTGAAATTATTATTTATAATTTTTATTTTATAGATTTTAATTAGACATTTGGAAAATTTAAGTTTTGGTTTTAGTGTAATAGCAAATTTGTTCATGGTATCAAAGCCTACAATTAACTTCAATTCCCTCAAGTTATAATTAAAAAAAATATTTGTTTGAAAAATCACTGCACTTCTATAAAATCTATAATCTCCTAGTTACCCGTTTGAAAAATTACAACAAACCTAATTACAACAAACCTCTTCGCTTTTACATATGGTAAGTATTCTTTTCGGTCCAATCCAAGGGCGGTATTTGGAATAAAATCAGACGGTCTTATCGTCGTTTTCCTGAAATCCACGGTTTTATTAAATGGTTTTGTAGGAGCTTCTAAAATCCATGGTGGGGAAGAATAACTTGAAGGAAGTGAAGAAATTTAAACGTGGGAGGTGAAGGTCGGTCGTGAACCTGTGTGGCAGCGCGAAAAGCTATTAGCTTTACGTGGATTGGTCTCTTGGACATACGCCACAATTGATATCGACGGTTTGCTCCTTCGACATTCAGTCATTTAAGCCGTCATCTTTGTCAATAACGGAGGGAAAATCCCTAAAAGTCAAAGTGGGGTATCATGCTCCCCGAATTCGTGTCATGAATGGATGGCTGGCAGGCCTGGAGTTTTTAAGTGTTTCGCACGATTGAATAAAAGAAGATTTATACACTTTGTTTCCTTTCTGTCTTTGCCTTCCATTATATTATGCAGTTGTCTATAATGCGACTGGATCGACTTGTCTATTATTACATTCTCGACTTTCACGTGATCGAACATAAAGCCTTCTTTTCCACTCCTGGAAGCGGGAGGAGAGGCCCAAATGCGCCGCATAAGCACGGGCGGCTATTTTCACTTTCAATATTATGTAAACATGCATTGAAAAGTGCATATATATATATATGTATGTGGGGTCAACAAAATATTATTGAGCACAGCATTTATATATACGTACATTGTATTTGAACAGCATGTAATACATATGTTTTAATTTATTTATTTTTTTAAATATGTATAATGCCGATATTGTGTTTTATATAATATGGAATTTGAAAGACTATATATACGAGTAACATTGAAATATTATTATTATTATTTTTAATATGTTTATTTATTATTATTTTTTGTTTTATATTAGTATTTGTGTAGGTATAAAATATTCATTTATAAAATAAGAATGGTTTATTTTCAATTGTTTTATATATTTTATTTTTTATTTATGATTTATTATTACTAGTAATTTTATTACATGTTGTAAAGAAAATGTTGTAAGGCATAAATTCCAGAAGAATCTTGACATATAGAAAATCAGTGAATATAAAAATTAGTAAATAAAATGTCATTCTTTGCAAATCTATTTATTTTTCAAGAAAAATGGCACATACTATCATTACAGAATATGAATCCATATCCTTTTACAAGTATGTTTCTTTCACAAAATTTAATGCACATAAAATAATAAATCATATAATTGTTCCAATGATAAAGTTTTCAATAACTAATGCACATAAAAGTATACATTATACAATTATACTGTCAAATTCTTTAATACCCTAAAAATTTTTAGTAGATTGATAGTTTAAACTATGCAATTTTAACATTTAATTTCAACATATATTTGTTAGATTCCACATAAAATTAATTAAATAATATATATAACTTTTGGAGATTCAACATAACCAATTAACTAATATATATATGTGTGTAGAGATTCTACATGAAACTAATCAAATGATATATATATTTTTTTTTGAGAGAAATAAGAATAAGTATTTGAATGAGCAATGTTTTTAAAAAAATATATTAACAAAAACTCATTCACCATTAACCCAAAATCTTTACTACAACCAAATAATACATTGAAAGCAAAACCACAACTTAAAAAAATAAACTAAAAAACATAACAAGCATATTCACTTCTTCCATGTTGTCATCAAATTGTTGGTGACAAGTATCCTTCCTTGCATGCTTGGTTTATCAATCAAATTAAATTGAAATGGAAAATTGTCATATGTCAACCAAACCACATCAGCCTATCGGGTATGTTTCTTGAAGAATAAAAAAATTGTGACCATCCTATTAGCTATGTTTCTTGAAACATTACTTGGAATGTATATATCACAAAAATAACATACTTTATTATAAGCATGAAGCATGCTAATGAAAACCACGGGAAATTAAATAAATACCATTTTCTTGAGTTTCATGATGCAAGGTTCCAATGATTTAAACCCTAGGTTATATTTTAAGTGTTGAATTAGGGCATTATTTCTAATTTCAAGGAGATGGTGAGGAGGACTACCTCTTGGAATGTGCAGAGAAGCGAAAATGGTGCCTCCAATAGAGACACTGTGTTTTCTCTTGGGAGGAGAAACCACCAAGATCCTTATGCCATCCAAAGAAAGAGATGTGATCTCTTTGTTCGTCTAATGAGAAATTCCTGGAAACATAAGCCTATGGACACCTAACTCTTTTAGAGAAAATTATAATCACTTGCCCATCCGTAAGCTCGTAATTATTTTCTAATGTAGTAGAGGTCTTTGCTAGTTCCATATCCTCTATTTCAACATATCCCAATTTTTCCTTTATATCTCGAACAATTTCTCGTTTTGCTTGTGTAGTGAAAGAGTACCCCTCTCCGTTAGCATCTCGCATAGTGCATTAATTATGTCTCTACTTGTAAGGTTTATTCTATCGATTGGACATGAGAGGGCATTTCCTTCATAGGTGGGAACAACATAAGTGGGACCATCTCCAAAATCGAGAACAATACCTAAACAAAACTGAGAATTGGAAAATATTAAATTACTGTTTAAAATATGTATCAAGCATAAGTTGCCATAATCCTACCTTAAATATAACTCGTTAAAAACCCAAATAAAATACACTTATATGAATTATAAAATGGTTGACATGACACCCTTAGGTGACTATTGCCATTTTACTCATAAAATACAATTACCATAGCCATCTCTTGGGAGTGAAATTCATGTTAGAGATTCTACAGTTTCAACGCTGATTCTATATGCGGAATAACTGAAAGAATCGTTTTAAAACTTAATGCCCAGTGATACGAATTACCTCCAGCCATTGGTGATGTTTTGATGCAGGCCACAGTCCACTTGCTTCTTCTTCAGCACTCCAGCTCCAATCCAAGCAAAAGAAAAACATACAAAAATTCTGAAGGCACTTCCAAGCTCTGTTATCTCAGCTAGATGGTGTAAAAACTGAAGGGGATTGAGATATGAGCTTGGGGACCAAACAGATGAACATATAGCTAAGCTTCCATCAAGCTTCTAATAGCTATGTGTTAGATGTCCCACAAATCAAGGCAGAGAACTCAAATCAAAGTGATGGACCACTTTAGTAGCTCCCAATTACAAAATTTAGTAATTGCAGTTGATTTTCTTAACTTAAGGAAACTACTGCAGTTGGTTTCCATAAGTTAAGGAAAGACTGCAATTTAAATTCCATAATTGTAGGCAGCAATTGTGCAAAATTAATGGAGCTTAACATTCTCCCACTTGGTCCATACTTCCAAACTTAATGTCTCAATTTAAAAACCATTGATAATCTGTATTAAGTAATAGATACATGAATCATGGCGATAAGTCCTCTAATGACGAGTATTATCTTCCATGTATTACTATGCATTTATTCTTATTAAAATTTATGTGGCAACAATTTCTTAATGAATAAAC